>CM055065.1:36650867-36790762 GCA_029204045.2 Tillandsia leiboldiana
CTCTGCTCTGTCACCAATCTCCCGACGCAGTACTCCCACTGTCCAAATGACCGACCCAACAACACTGTCTGACCGGCACCAACAACGGTCTGACCGGAACCCACACGGTCTGACCGGAACCCAACACGGTCTGAAGCCTACTCCGGAGCGGCACTCGAGGGGAGCTACCCACACGAGTAAAGCATCTCAGTCATCAACATAACCAGTATCTCAAAACAGCAGGACTTGATCATCAATCTGATCAAAGTGGGAAAACTCAACCACCAAGGAAAGACCCGACCTCAATCGGATGCACTAAACGATAAGTGGGAAACTCCATCCACTAAAGAAAACTGATACCCAATCAGGTGCATAGAGAAACATCCGGTCAACCGCCCAATATCCGCGGTTGCCGCAAAGCCCCACAACTAAGCCAACCTGTCCCAGACACGAAGTCCTGACTACCCTATCCAGACCCCTGCTCGAACCCGAGCAACACTGACCACTTGACTAGCAAAGGCGGAGAAAGGAAAAGCATGGTTTCTCCTAAGTCAAGTTCCCATAAGTAGTGCAGCAGTAAAAGATGGCCTAACTACATGACCATACAAGCATGCAAAATGTCCTCAAGGAAATAAAAGGGGGGTAAAGCATAATAATAGATCCTTTAGGAATAAACAACATGCCAGAATCCCAAAAACTAGACCTGTCCACAATCTAGGGTCCATCAACAGAATGATCATAATAACTCCTCAGAGTACAAATCCGCACATAGCTACGAAATCCTGTCCCAAAGCATAAACCAACCACATGAAAGGCTATGTGCTAACATGGCATGTTACATAATTTCATAGGGTAACATTATCCTAGGTAAGCTTACACTAATCATCACATAGATGTCTAAGTCATGCAAGTCCTCAGTATACCTCATAAATACTATTCTTGCAATCATTTATACAAATATCATTATCAAGCTTACCACTTACCAACATAAACCATGTACCCTAAACATGCATGCATCAGTCATAGAGGGGTGACATCCCCACAATTGCACTTTTATTTACCACAACATATTCATTGCCTTAAACAGTTACTGATAATAAGCTTACCCACCTGAAGCGCTTAAACCAAGGCAACATGAAGTCGGTGAAGTGGGTAGATGTCACGCCCCGAAACCGCTACCAATTTGGCAAGGTTCGGGCGCGCTGAACAGATGCCGAACGGACAGAACCTCCCCTGTCCGCCCAAGGCTAAGCGACAAGATCATGTACAAGAATCACCCAGGAATTAATTCTAGATATACACAATCACAACGAGAGCACAACCAGTGCTAACAAGAACATAAGAGCAAGGTACGAGTATATAAAGTAAACATACAAGTAACCAAGAGAGAAACTCTATCTATTACAACCATTCCATTCGAGCATATGGATAATACATAAATCACATCCAAAACATCCTCACCCTATACAACATCTACTCTCAAAATGTAAAGACAAGTGACAAAAGCTATAGATGTAGGGAGGCTGCTACCAACGTCCCTAGGGCGCCAAGCCCTTACCGCGATCCTCGCCGGGAGTACCTGTACTCGGCCCTGTAATAATAGTGGGGTGAGAACTATGGTCCATAGTTCCCAGTGGGTTCGGCCCACCGACTCCACCGGTCTTCCCACTAGGTCCAAGAGGGCAAAAGCAGATAGATAGATAGATAGATATATCTGAAAACTGTAAATGCAGTAAATAACTACTCTACTATGCCCAACACGGAAAACATGTATGCATGCTCAGGGGAGAGATATCCAAATATATCACTATGTCCAAGAAGTACTATTTCATACTGTTTCTCTAACTCTTTTTCAAGAAGTGTGGTTTTTAACACTTCATCTCAAATCTCACGGCACACCCGAAGGTTTGCCCACGGCTCACTATCACGACGAGGGAGACTATGTCTCAACCTACCAATCGAACGCGTCTGCGGGACCTGACTGTCCCTCGGGGTGGCGTGCCTCGTGACCAACTCCGGAGTAGGCGGCCGTAGAGGGAGCGACCTCCACCAGCCTAAAACAGACTATGAGCATGATCCAATCCTCTCCACCCGAGGATACCCTATCTATAAGGTTGATAGCAACTGAGATCCCTATAGATAATACACAACCTATGTCTCACATGTGTCATGATAGGTTTACCTACACTACTTTTCATATGCCACTCGTTCATTTATTGTGTGGTGTTCACAATTTCTACATATATGCCACTCGTTCATTATTATCGACTCACAAGTCCAACACCCAACCCGCACTATAGGATTCCTCGGTATCGACCCAATCTTTCCCAATCCAACATAATAGCATAACATTTGCTAATATCTATATCAACCGGACGGTATAAAGATGGCAATACATACTATCCTACAATGCAATGGTGCGATATGCAATGGTGTAAGTGGCTAAGACATAGAGAGAAGCCCAACGGCTTCGGTAAGAGCACCACCCACCTCGGGTCCTTGGCTCGGCTCGGCTCTCCAAAAAAAATCTACGGGAGCACCGGTCTCGATCACAAGGGTCGCCTCAAGTCGGATGTCCTAAACAAGTCCAAAACGGCCTATTAATAACCTCCAAGCACTATGCTTAGTGTTTTCACGTGTGCGCAAAAGCGCCGACGAAAGACGACGAACTTCCACGATTCGTGGCCTGGATCGTCAAGGGTTTACCCAAAACCCCTCCATGATGGAAGGATTCCATTTAAATCCCCCACCAAAATTACTAATGTAATTGTTTCTCTTTTTTGCCTCAAAAGTCCTAGAGCGCGTATTTCGGCTCTAACTTTTCGACCGTTTGACGGAATGTCGATCCGTCTTCGCCAACACGTTTCTTTATATAGTAATTGAGTTTCCATGGGTTCAAATGAGATCAATCCCATGAAAATCCAAAAACTTCTCTTTTAACCCTAGGTTTCATATACACATTCATTATGATTTTTCCACGATTTTCGCCGATTTCTTCGACAAGAATCCTTCTAAGATCATATAGATTTTAGATCTAAAGAAATTACGGCAAAACCAAATCTATTTTTTACAAAACTCACCTCAAAGAGCTAGGATTCCAAGCTTTTCTTGGTTCAAAAGCTCGCCCTCGCTCGCCGTAGGCTCCTCGCAAACCGCTCCGCGATTTCATGCGCGTTAGAGTGAGAAATTTTAGAGAGAGGAAGTGAGGGGAGAAGTAGAGAGAAAGCCTCCTCGGTCACCTCCTCTGTGTGTGCTGCGTGCGGGTGGAGAAGAAGATGAAAAGGGTAAAGGTAGCCCTTTTTGCATAAAGCCCCCCTACAATAGTGGTAATTTACTATTTAATCCAATTTGATCTGATACTTGCCTGCGGAGTCCTTCTGAGGGTCCGTTTGCGCTCAAATTTGACGGGCAGGCTCATCTCAACTTAATTTATCACGAGATATTTTAAATTTTCAGTTTGGGCTATTTTTGGGTCACCAAAGTCTCGCTGTACTTAAAATCGCTGTCAGGTACCTTTCTCACTGCTCGGGTATCCGATTGATGCGAAACTTTTATTGTAACCTTAAAACATAATTACGAAGCTCCCGTAATTTTCTCAGAATTTTTCGACACTGTTGGCGGAGCCCGTTCTCACTATCTGGCATCCGATCAACGCGAAACTTTTTCTGTGGCCTTAAAATAATATTACGGAGCTCCCCGAATTTTTTCGGAATTTTCCGACACTGTGAATTTTCTGCTAATTTATCTGCCCCGTCTCTCACAGAAAATATTAAATCTTCTGTTTTCGCTCCGATTTCGGCGCAGGTCATTTTTCAACCTATATTATGCTTCTATGAGTCTAATAAAAATAGTATCTACACTATTTTTATTTTTATTTATATAATAATTTTTCCGACTTACTATATCCTACCGTAACTTCTATATTGTATTCTTTTAAAAGTTGAACTTGCACATTTTACCTATGGTTAAATAGGATTTCTTTGAATTAATTGGGCATATTCTACTTAATGTCTAACTTCTACTTTTAGAAGTTCGGTATCCTACATTCTTCCCCCCTTAAGCAATTTCGTCCGCGAAATTGAAATTTAATGCAATTCAACCGAATCGAAATTCATACCTCTAAATTCATCTCCTCGAAGAGATGGGGATGGTGCGCCCTCATCGTTTCCTCAAGTTCCCACGTGGCTTCGCGATCATCGTGATTGCTCCACCGGACCCTGACATAAGGAATCTCGCGGTTTTCTCAATTTGCGCACCTCCCGAGCAATAATCGCCACCGGGAACTCCTCATAGCTCAAGTCATCCTGACGCTCCGGCGGCTCATATAGCATCGCATGCTCCGGATCGGGTACATATTTGCGGAGATTGGAGACGTGGAAGACGTTATGTACATCCGCCAACTTCGGCGGCAATGCAAGCCGATACGCCACCGCTCCCACACGCTCCAATATCTCATAGGGGCCGATATAGCGGGGACTTAGTTTTCCCCGCACTCCAAATCGCTTCACGCCCCTCATGGGCGAAACCTTCAAGAAGACGCGGTCGCCCACCGCGAATTCCAAATCCCGCCGACGCTTGTCCGCGTAGCTTTGTTGCCGAGATTGCGCCGTAAGCAATCTTTTGCGAGCAAGGCGGACCTTCTCCTCCGCCTCCCGCAAAATGTCCGGCCCGAACTCCGTGCGCTCGCCCACATCACTCAAATAGATAGGGGATCGACACTTCCGTCCATAAAGAGCCTCGAACGGTGCCATTTCCAAACTAGCGTGATAACTATTGTTGTAGGCGAACTCGGCCATCGGCAAGTACTTGCACCAACCGCCCTTGTAATCGATGACGCACGCCCGCAACATGTCCTCCAAGGTCTGAATGGTTCTCTCTGTCTGACCATCAGTCTGAGGGTGAAAAGCGGTGCTAAAATCGAGCCGTGTGCCAAGGGCCTCCTGCAGATTCCTCCAGAAATGCGAGGTGAACTTGGGGTCTCGGTCCGATACAATCGACTTCGGCACCCCGTGCAGCCTCACCACCTCGTCAAGATATACCTGTGCCAACTTCTCTCCCGCCCAGGTGGTGTGGACCGGCAAGAAATGTGCCGACTTGGTGAGACGATCCACAATCACCCAGATCGAGTCGTGGCCTCCTGTTGAGCGAGGCAACCCGACGATGAAGTCCATAGAGATGTCCCTCCCACTTCCACACGGGAATAGGCAAGCTTTGGAGTTTCCCCGCCGGGAGTCGACGCTCCGCTTTTATCTGTTGACATGTAAGGCACTTTGCCACGAAGCGCCCAATGTCCGCCTTCATCCCCGGCCACCAATAGAGCATCTTCAACTCGTGGTACATCTTGGTGCCACCAGGGTGCTCGGCATAAGGTGACCGATGCGCCTCTCGCAATATCAGTTCGCGGAGCTCCTCATTTTCCGGCACACACCAACGGTTCCGAAACCGAAGTGTGCCATCGGGGTGTACATGGAAATCGCCGCCTTTGCCCTCCTCGATGTCACGCCGCACCTTTTGGAGACTTGAGTCGGAAGGCTGCACATTCTTGATCCTCTCCAACAAGGTCGGCTGAATAATAAGCGTCATCATCAGGGCCGGCACCCCGGGAGCGACTACCTCAAGGTTCATCCGCCCCATGTCCAAACATAACGGCATTTGATTCGTGACGTCCATAGCGAGGTTCCTCGCCGTCTTTCTACTTAGTGCATCGGCGACCACGTTTGCTTTGCTGGGGTGGTAAAGGATATCGACATCATAATCCTTCAGCAGCTCCAACCACAGCCGTTGCCGCAAATTGAGCTCCTTCTGGGTGAATAAGTACTTGAGGCTTTTGTGGTCGGTGTAGATCTCGCAATGTGCACCATACAAGTAGTGCCTCCACAACTTCAGCGCGAAGATCACCGCCGCCAACTCCAAATCGTGAATGGGATAGTTCTTTTCGTGGTCCTTCAACTGGCGGGATGCATAAGCGATCACTTTTCCGCCCCTGCATCAGGACACACCCCAGAACCAGATAGGATGCGTCGCTATACACCACAAAGTCCTCGCCCTGCACCGGTAAGGCGAGAATAGGAGCCGACGTCAACCTTTTCTTCAATTCAATGAAACCCCGGTCGCATTCGTCGCTCCAAACGAACTTGACGCCCTTTTGCGTCAGCCGAGTAAGTGGAGTCACAATCCTCGAGAAACCCTCCACGAACCGTCGATAATACCCGGCTAAGCCCACAAAACTGCGGACTTCCGTGACATTCGTCGGGCGCGGCCAATCCCTAACCGCCTCAATTTTCTTCGGGTCAACTGAAATTCCCCCCTCAGAAATAATATGCCCGAGGAAAGCCACCTCGCGGAGCCAAAACTCGCACTTCTTTAGTCTTGCAAATAGCTTCTCCTCCCGAAGGATTTGAAGCACTATCCGCAAATGCTCCGCGTGCTCCTCGTCGCTCCGCGAATAGACCAAAATGTCGTCAATGAAGACCACGACAAATCGGTCCAAGTACTCCCTGAACACACGGTTCATCAGATCCATGAACGCCGCCGGGGCGTTAGTAAGCCCGAAAGGCATGACCGTGTATTCGTAGTGACCATAGCGTGTGCGAAACGCCGTTTTCTAAACATCCTCTGGCTTGATTTTCAACTGGTGGTAGCCGGATTGGAGGTCAATTTTGGAGTAGACTAGCGACCCTTGCAATTGGTCAAACAAGTCGTCGATTCTGGGTAACGGGTACTTGTTTTTTATGGTAACCTTGTTCAACTCCCGATAATCCACACAGAGTCGAAAAGAACCATCCTTCTTGCGCACAAATAATACCGGGGCTCCCCACGGCGATACACTTGGCCGAATGAACCCTTTGTCGAGAAGATCCTGCAACTGATCCCTCAACTCCTTCAATTCTGCCGGCGCCATACGATACGGGGCCTTCGAGATCGGCGCCGTCCCGGGAATCAAGTCTATGATGAACTCGATCGCCCGATCCGGCGGCATCCCCGGTAACTCCGCGGGAAACACATCAGGAAACTCCCGCACCACCAATAACTCCTCCATGATCGGAGTCGCACGGTCCACCTCCACAACGGTCGCCAAAAATGCCGGGCAACCGCTATGGACCAACTTCCTCGCTCTCGTCGCCGACACCGTTGCAACAAAGCACGAGCTTTGATGAGCTCGATAGATAACCTCCTCCTGTCCCGGCTCCCGAAAAGTGACCAACTTCCTCCTGCAGTCGATCACAGCGTGATACTTCGAGAGCCAGTCCATGCCCAAGATGACGTCGAACGCCTCCAACTTCTTGAGCGCGAGCAACCGGACGGGCATAATCCAGTCGCCCACTTGCACCGGGCAGGATAAGCACCCCGTGTAAGTAATAGATGACGACTCCGGGCCTTCGACTCGCCACTTGCCCGTTGCCTCCAAGATAATACCATGAGTGCGTGCAAATGATCCGCTAATGAATGAATGCGTAGCACCTGTATCAAAAATGGCCCTGGAGCGAACTCCATGTATTAGAACCATACCTGCCACGACACTGGGCTCCTCGATGTCGACAGGATCCTGGGCCTGGGCCTGAACGGCGAATACCCGCCCGCTCGGCGCCGATCGCGTCATCTCCTGCTGCCTAGGAGCCATCGCGCGCCCCGCAGAGACGGGAACATAAGGAGCGCCTCCATAATGAACAGGGGTTGCCGGAGTCGACGCAGTTGAGGGGGCACGCGAACCCCTCGCTGGGCACTCTCGGCTCATGTGCCCCTCCTGCCCGCAGCTATAGCATCTGCCCTCACGCTGCCTGCACTGCTGCACCCGGTGGTCCTTGCTACCACATATAATGCAAGGCCGTGGTCCCTGCCTCCACGGCTGCGATCTCGGTTGCTTCGGGGGCCTCCTGGAGCTAGACTGTGCCCCCGAACCACCGCCCTGGCGCTTCTTGCCCTTATCCTTGGACCCCGCCGCCATCTCGCGCTCCTCGCGCACATGGGCATCCCCGTGCTCTGCCCACAGCGCTCGATCAAGGACCTCGGCGTAGGTCGTGAGCTTGAACAGCTGCACGGCCCGGTAGATCCAGGGCTTAAGCCCCCGCAGAAACCAATCGGCCCGGTCCGCATCGTCGCGAACAACATCGGGAACACAGTCGATGATGTGGGTGAACTCCTCCTCGTACTCCATCACCGAGCGATTTCCCTGCTGCAGCTTGCGGAACTTTTCCTTCATCACCCGCTTATCGGCGTCGGGAAAGTAGTGCCCGTACACCGTCCTCTTGAACTCCCCCCACAACATCGGAGGAAGATGCGCTGGTCGATCACGCTGCACCCGCTTCCACCATACTAACGCCGGTTCTCCAAAACTATGCGTGGCCAGGGGCACCTTGTCCCTTTCCAGGACAGGGAGATCTCCAAAGATAGTCTCCATAGCGCCTAACCACAACTCCACTACCGCCGGCTCCATCTTCCCTCCCTCGAAGGTCCGAGGTTTGAACTTTAGGAACTGCATCAGAACTGCCAATGCGCGCTCCCGCTCCGCCTTTTCCGCCGTCATATCGGGTGTAGTAGAACCCGATGCCGCCAGAGGCGCACTCCTCGGAAGGGGGCACGCCGACAGTGGAACGGCCCCCACGCCCTCACCCTCGACCGCTCCCGGCGCGTGAGTCGAGGGTGCAGGCGGATCACGGCTCCCAGCCGCCGTCGCGGCCGCCAACGCTGCCTGCTGCTCCAACCGTGACTGGAGCTGCTCCCATCGAGCCTCCTGGCGCTCCATCGCGCCTACCAAAACAGCGACCTGCTCTCGCAGCCCCTGCACCTCGCCAGATCCCGACTGCTCGGGCGCCGCTGGAGGCGGCACCGGAGAGGACCTACGAGTGTGGCGTCCCCCTGACATTCTTTCCTGGAAACAAGAACTTAGTCAGTTAGTTTAACCCGATAGCTCCTTAGCATCTACGAAACTAGACAACTCAATAATAAATCGGGCGGAAGCATACAAGCATACTAGTCCTAGACCCTTAGCATCATGCCGTCGGCCGCCGACATAACACTTCGTGTCACCGAACAAACACACTTGAATCCGTCTCTATTCTCAATTAGAGACATATAATCTTCTTTGACCCAATCGATTTCACTTCCGCCAACGTCAAGGGTTCACGTTTCACTCACGTCCCTACAACCTTAGGGTTTACCAGCCTAGGGTTTCCTAAGTCATCCTAGACTCTCTCTCTTTACTTGCTCTTATCTTGCTCTGATACCACTTTACCTGTCACGCCCCGAAACCGCTACCAATTTGGCAAGGTTCGGGCGCGCTGAACAGATGCCGAACGGACAGAACCTCCCCTGTCCGCCCAAGGCTAAGCGACAAGATCATGTACAAGAATCACCCAGGAATTAATTCTAGATATACACAATCACAACGAGAGCACAACCAGTGCTAACAAGAACATAAGAGCAAGGTACGAGTATATAAAGTAAACATACAAGTAACCAAGAGAGAAACTCTATCTATTACAACCATTCCATTCGAGCATATGGATAATACATAAATCACATCCAAAACATCCTCACCCTATACAACATCTACTCTCAAAATGTAAAGACAAGGTGACAAAAGCTATAGATGTAGGGAGGCTGCTACCAACGTCCCTAGGGCGCCAAGCCCTTACCGCGATCCTCGCCGGGAGTACCTGTACTCGGCCCTGTAATAATAGTGGGGTGAGAACTATGGTCCATAGTTCCCAGTGGGTTCGGCCACCGACTCCACCGGTCTTCCCACTAGGTCCAAGAGGGCAAAAGCAGATAGATAGATAGATAGATATATCTGAAAACTGTAAATGCAGTAAATAACTACTCTACTATGCCCAACACGGAAAACATGTATGCATGCTCAGGGGAGAGATATCCAAATATATCACTATGTCCAAGAAGTACTATTTCATACTTGTTCTCTAACTCATTTTCAAGAAGTGTGGTTTTTAACACTTCATCTCAAATCTCACGGCACACCCGAAGGTTGCCCACGGCTCACTATCACGACGAGGGAGACTATGTCTCAACCTACCAATCGAACGCGTCTGCGGGACCTGACTGTCCCTCGGGGTGGCGTGCCCCGTGACCAACTCCGGAGTAGGCGGCCGTAGAGGAGCGACCTCCACCAGCCTAAAACAGACTATGAGCATGATCCAATCCTCTCCACACGAGGATACCCTATCTATAAGGTTGATAGCAACTGAGATCCCTATAGATAATACACAACCTATGTCTCACATGTGTCATGATAGGTTTACCTACACTACTTTTCATATGCCACTCGTTCATTTATTGTGTGGTGTTCACAATTTCTACATATATGCCACTCGTTCATTTATTATCGACTCACAAGTCCAACACCCAACCCGCACTATAGGATTCCTCGGTATCGACCCAATCTTTCCCAATCCAACATAATAGCATAACATTTGCTAAATATCTATATCAACCGGAAGGTATAAAGATGGCAATACATACTATCCTACAATGCAATGGTGCGATATGCAATGGTGTAAGTGGCTAAGACATAGAGAGAAGCCCAACGGCTTCGGTAAGAGCACCACCCACCTCGGGTCCTTGGCTCGGCTCGGCTCTCCAAAAAAAATCTACGGGAGCACCGGTCTCGATCACAAGGGTCGCCTCAAGTCGGATGTCCTAAACAAGTCCAAAACGGCCTATTAATAACCTCCAAGCACTATGCTTAGTGTTTTCACGTGTGCGCAAAAGCGCCGACGAAAGACGACGAACTTCCACGATTCGTGGCCTGGATCGTCAAGGGTTTACCCAAAACCCCTCCATGATGGAAGGATTCCATTTAAATCCCCCACCAAAATTACTAATGTAATTGTTTCTCTTTTTGCCTCAAAAGTCCTAGAGCGCGTATTTCAGCTCTAACTTTTCGACCGTTTGACGGAATGTCGATCCGTCTTCGCCAACACGTTTCTTTATATAGTAATTGAGTTTCCATGGGTTCAAATGAGATCAATCCCATGAAAATCCAAAAACTTCTCTTTTAACCATAGGTTTCATATACACATTCATTATGATTTTTCCACGATTTTCGCCGGTTTCTTCGACAAGAATCCTTCTAAGATCATATAGATTTTAGATCTAAAGAAATTACGGCAAAACCAAATCTATTTTTTACAAAACTCACCTCAAAGAGCTAGGATTCCAAGCTTTTCTTGGTTCAAAAGCTCGCCCTCGCTCGCCGTAGGCTCCTCGCAAACCGCTCCGCGATTTCGTGCGCGTTAGAGTGAGAAATTTTAGAGAGAGGAAGTGAGGGGAGAAGTAGAGAGAAAGCCTCCTCGGTCACCTCCTCTGTGTGTGCTGCGTGCGGGTGGAGAAGAAGATGAAAAGGGTAAAGGTAGCCCTTTTTGCATAAAGCCCCCCTACAATAGTGGTAATTTACTATTTAATCCAATTTGATCTGATACTTGCCTGCGGAGTCCTTCTGAGGGTCCGTTTGCGCTCAAATTTGACGGGCAGGCTCATCTCAACTTAATTTATCACGAGATATTTTAAATTTTCAGTTTGGGCTATTTTTGGGTCACCAAAAGTCTCGCTGTACTTAAAATCGCTGTCAGGTACCTTTCTCACTGCTCGGGTATCCGATTGATGCGAAACTTTTATTGTAACCTTAAAACATAATTACGAAGCTCCCGTAATTTTCTCAGAATTTTTCGACACTGTTGGCGGAGCCCGTTCTCACTATCTGGCATCCGATCAACGCGAAACTTTTTCTGTGGCCTTAAAATAATATTACGGAGCTCCCCGAATTTTTTCGGAATTTTCCGACACTGTGAATTTTCTGCTAATTTATCTGCCCCGTCTCTCACAGAAAATATTAAATCTTCTGTTTTCGCTCCGATTTCGGCGCAGGTCATTTTCAACCTATATTATGCTTCAATGAGTCTAATAAAAATAGTATCTTACACTATTTTTATTTTTATTTATATAATAATTTTTCCGACTTACTATATCCTACCGTAACTTCTATATTGTATTCTTTTAAAAGTTGAACTTGCACATTTTACCTATGGTTAATTAGGATTTCTTTGAATTAATTGGGCATATTCTACTTAATGTCTAACTTCTACTTTTAGAAGTTCGGTATCCTACAGTAGACGCCCACGGTCCAAAATCTGCCAAAAATACACCCTCGATACAAGTCGCGCAAGCCTTGGCTCCAAACAACTGAAAACACCCCTGAGTACATCAATAAGGCTCAACATTACACTTTTATTCCAAAATTAACCAAGTATACACAATCTGAAAATCAGTCCCAAAGTCGTGCTTATTTCACCTGCCGAAAGTGCCCAGAAAAATCCCATAAAAATACCACAGTAATCCTCGCGTCGATACCTTCGAAACGAGTACCTGCACGTCAAATTCCGAGCCCCGTAGGCCGAGTTACAAATTCCACAGTACAGGTGCGCAAAACCACACAGCAACATAACTGTAATTCCATTTACAGATAAGGGGAAGAACATATACCTTCGGGCAAAACTCAGAAAAATCCAATAAAAATACTGTGATATTCCTTGCGCCGAGTAGATGAAAAAAGTGTACAAGCACGTCGTCAAACGATGCCCGGTTGCGGAGATAACGCCGAAATACCAAGCCGCTGTCCAAATCCCCTTCACAGAAATGGGGTCACAGTAAGCTCGAACAAACACCTCGAAAAGCGCGAAATGAGGGAAAGCTGAAAATACCAAGATCGTAGATCTGTCCGTCGCGAATCCAGCGGCGAAGAAATCACGCGAAAAGGTGGTCGGAGTAGGCCGGGGGAGCTCGCGCACCGAAACGCGACGAAGGGGAACCCAAAAGGACGAGCGTCGCGCCGCGCCGTAAAAAAGGAAACCTCGATAAGCGTGCCACCAAAAATCCCAAAACTTTGCAGAAGGATGCAGACAAACTCGGGGATCATCTTTGCTGAAGGCACCCAGGCGAGAGGAGGCTCGGAAATGGCAAAAAAAAAGGGGAGAAAGGGAGCTCGGATCGCTTTTATAGGCTCCAGGAAACAATTCACGAAATACCGGATATGTCCGGATTTCCGGGCGCATGCCACTTTCGGGCGCGTACTGTAGCAGCCCGGAAGTCCCCTGGGCCTCCACGTCGCCCCCGCAACAGCGGACAGCCGCGCTGGCCGTACCCTGCGCGACGCGTGGACCAACGCTGCGACGACACGTGGCGGCCCCGAGCGCGGGAAAACCCGGTCAACGCGCCCACGTGCCGCCTGCGCCCGCCGCCTGCGCCTCTGCACGCACGCTTCCCGAGGCGCCCGCAGGTGCACCGTGGACCGAGTGCACGTGGACCGGCCAACCGGTGTGCGCCACGTGTCCCCCAACCGGTCCACCGTACACCCGCCTTTCCCGTGGACCGCGCCCGCTGCGCCGGCCCAACCGGGAACCGCCACCTGGCCCGCGATCGGTGCACGCCTCCGCGGTGGACCGTGCACCCGCCAGAGCCTGCTCCGCCGCGCTCCGCCGCTGCCGGCCGCCGCGCGCCGCCGCCGCCGGTGCCGGAACAGTACCCTTGCCTCGAAAAACGTGCCGAATCACCCGGACTCCGAAAAAAGCAAGTGAATAGTCCATTTTCATCGTTTTCGCGCGCTGAATCCAAATCCGAAGTCCAATTTGCCAAATTCCAACCCTAAAAATTGTCGAAGGCATCCGGGAAGATGTTCCTTGATCCAAACTTCGCGCTGGGTCCAATTTTAATATCCATGACGCGCGAAACCACTTCTGGAGCTCCGACGGAGTCCACCGATCACCCACGTGATCCATTTAACACACTGATCCCAACACTAATGTCCAATTGGGGCACAAACGCCACCGACACGCCCCATTGGCCTCCAGGAGCTGCAGATGCAACAGTAGTCACGTCGTGAGAATCCAGGTCCTCACAGTCGCATTCTTTTCAACAGTGGAGTTGGACAATGACTCGGATGTACTTGCCATAAAGCACATGAAGGGTGAAGATGTGGACGCGTGGAATGCCGTGGTGCTCTTTTCTTCATCACTTGAAGACGACTCATTTGACGTTGAGTTGTCATCCCAAGTGACGACTTGCATCGCCTTCTTCTTTGCCGGATACTTGTTGGGACACTCCGTTGCAATGTGGCCGTAGCCTCGACATTTGAAGCATTGTAGTTGTCCCTCTGAACTTTTCTTATCCTTTGAGAAGTTCTCTTGCTTTCTTGACTTGTAACTTGAAGTACCCTTGCCTTTGTTCGACTTTCCGAAGGATGGAGATTTACTTGAATTACCCCTTCGAAAGTTGCGGCGAAACTTCCTTGTCAAGAGAGCGAGCTGCTTCTCAAATTCCTCCATAGAAAGGTTCTCGTCATCGTCTGAGGAGGATGTATCCGCGTCTTCTTCCTTAGTTGTTTTCAACGCATAACCTGAAGACTTAGAAGAGGATGCTTTTCCAGAAGAATTGTTAGTAGTAAATGTCATTTCATAAGTTTGTAATGAACCAACTAATTCTTCTACACGTATTTCGTCCGGGTGTTTAATAGTTTCAATGGCTGTAACCTTTGGGCGAAATCATTCAGGAAGAGTTCTTAAGATCTTTCTTACAATCTTAAATTCTGGAATCTTCTCTCCCAGGTTAGCACATGAGTTTACGATGTCTTGCAATCGTGTATAGTAGTCCGTGAAAGATTCATTTTCTGCCATCAAGATAGAGTCAAACTTGCTCGTAAGCATTTGCAGTTTCTGAATCTTCACGAGGTTAGTTCCCTCATGTGTAACCTGAAGAACATCCCAGATTTCTTTCGCAGTCTCACATGCCGAGACGCGAGAGAATTCAGTTTGAGATAAGGCATTAAAAATAGCATTAATTCCCTTGCCATTGTAAGAAGATGAATCTAACTCTTCCTTGGTCCATTTCGACCTAGGTTTTAAGGTGCGAACATCAGAGATAATTTCAGTTGGATTAGTCCATCCTAATTCAATTGATTGCCACACCCTTTCGTCGATGGAAATTAAAAAGGCTTTCATCCGTACTTTCCAGTACGCATAATTTGTTCCATCAAAGAAAGGGGGTCGATTGATGTTTGCACCTTCAACCATTGTTTACAACCCTATTTTCGCTCTGATACCACTTGTTGGGTTATATGTAATATAGATCTAAATAGGGGAAAAAACACCTAGAGGGGGGTGAATAGGTGTAAACGTATAAACACTCAAAAAATCGTTGCGATAAAAACCCAATGCGGAAATAAAAATAACACGCAAGATTTTTACGTGGAAAACTCCATCACCGGAGTAAAAAACCACGGGACCGATAACACGGCAGAAATCCACTAGAATTAAAACACGTACAAGGTGATTTACCGTACATACTTACGACTCAACCTTTTCCATACGCTCCTAGAGGATCTTCTCCGCTCGCTCCACGACGCTTCTCGAATCCACGATCTGCGCCCAACGCCGAATCCACGGCGTCCAACGTCGAATCCACGACGTCCGACCGAATCCACGGTCTGCACCCAATAGCACCCTTCGAATCCACGAACGTGCCTCGCTCCGAATCCACGAGAGCGGTTGAACCTTGAATCCACAAGGACACGCGAATCCACGCGCCGATTTTGGGGAAATCGTTGTTTTTGGGTGGTGATGATCCGCCGAATACTTAGATCAAAGATAGATCGGAAATACCATCTAAGTATTCATTAGTTTGATTCAACTCAAGATGTGAGTATGAAAACCTAGAATCAAACTAATCAATATAGATGAAGAAACATAGAGTATTCTCTAATGATTTCCTTTCTTCTCTATATGTGGATCTAGGGCCGTATATGATGATATATGAAAATGACGGCTCTATTTTCCTTTGCTTTTCGGCTTACCCTAGAAAAGGAGTCATAGGGTCTATTTATAGGTTAGAAACATTTGGAAGGAGATAAGAATCAAAAACCTAACATTTCTGGAATTTTGACGGACGGCGATCCGGATCGGATTTGGGCGATCCGGATTGCAGTATCAATAAAGACGGTTTCCAGAAAAACAAACGTTCGGGATCCGGATCGGAATGCCTGATCCGGATCGTTCATACATTTCAGAAAACTCAACGTTCGGGATCCAGATTGTGAGATGCTGCGATCCGGATTGAAGTAATGTATGAAACAACAACCTTCGGGATCCGGATCGCTGGCTCTGATCCGGATCCTGAACATGTCCGAACACCAGTTTTTGATTTTTATGCAATTAAAAAATCTTCCAGGTGTTTCTACACTACAAGAAGTATTCGGATCACCAAAAATCTTTAGTTAAACATACCTGATCCTTTTGAATTCTTCTTTCTTGAGATTGAGTTAAATGATCCAACTTTCTTCACCTTCAATCTTCAAGACTTGAACCTTTCACGAAACTACGCCAACTCAAATTCCGTAACAATTTCAACCCAACATCCACATTATTCCACTAACAAGTAAACACTAGCTTACTAACCAAAAGCAATAGAGAGATAACCGAAAGTAAATAAGACGTTCATCAGCCTCAAACGGCTAAGGTCCTCTAAACTCTGTCTCACCGTCGTCCCGGTTCCCACCCCTGTTCGGACCTGTCACAGTGTGGGTAGTCAGTGACAAATAAAGTAGATGGAAAATAGGTAAATGCTATAAAAACTGTAATGAACAAACCGATACACCAAAGCATTCCACTTCCCCCTAATGAACCACCATATCCCCTGTTTAATCAAAACGAAACAAGTGCCGGGAGGTCTAAGGACCCCCGGTGAAGGTACACTTTGCTCGCAACTTGATGCCTCCAACCCCTCCACGGTACTTGTGCAGCACCTTAAGTAATCTGCGAGGGGTCCCCACTATGTCACCTTGTGGGGTACACGGGTCAACGTACCATCTTTCCGGAAAAATACACCCTGTGTGGTGGCTAGACCGCCGGTGTGCGTGTAAGCAATCTTGAGCATAAATGCCGAAACCGGCGTGTAATAAAGCACCGCGACATTCGTCGCCACAGTTAGAGTCAAAAGAGCGGGATTCTCATGCAATGGGGTTAGACAGTTCACAAAATATACATCTATTTTATTTTCACAAGATACGAGGGGAACGACCGTACACCGAAATATAATAAAGTACCCACCTCAAATCGCGTCGACCGGAACTCCAAAAATTGACCCGTACCTTCGAATGACACCCGGACCTAAAAGAAAGTCCCCCAACAGGGCATAACAGGTAAGATACGACTCTCACAAGGAAAACACGACTCCGAAAGCGCAAACAAAAGGACTAACGACTCATGGTGGCGGCGGCTATGGTGGCGACGAAGCAGCCCGCCGCGCGGGACGCGCGCCGCGTGCGGTGCAGCCACGCGGGCGCCTGCCCCGCGCGACGCATGCGGCGGCCGCGCAGGCACCAGCCCCACGAGGCGCAAGCGGCGCGGCCGCGCGGGCACGAGCCCCACGCGGCACGCGCACGCCGCGTGCGGTGCGGCCGCGCGGGCGCCTGCCCCGCGCGGCGCCGCACACTGTGTGGCCGCGCAGGCACCTGCCCCGCGCGACGCCTGCGCTGCGTGCTGTGCGGCAGCGTGGGCCCCTGCCCCGTGCGGCGCCGCGTAGGGTGCGGCTGCGCAGGTGCCTGCCCCGCGCCGCGTGCGGTGCGGCCGCGCGTGTGCCAGCCCCGCGCCGCGTGCGGTGCGGCCGCGCGTGTGCCAGCCCCGCGCGGCGCTGCACCCGGTGCGGCCGCGCGGCGCTGCACCCGGTGCGGCCGCGCGGCACCGCACGCGGTGCGGCCGCGCGGTTCCCTAGGGTTTCACGGCCCGCGTGCGGTGCGGCGGCGGCGGCGATGCCCTTGGGTTTTCCGCGGCGGCGACAACGGCGATACGAGCAAACAAAAACGGCGGAAGACCCAAAAACGCCAAACCCTAGAACGATGAAATCGTAAGAATAACCGCGCTAACCTCGATCTATCGGGGACGATGATCCGATCTCGTTCTTCGCGGCGCTGAGGATCCGGATCCACTCCCCGTTGATGGTGGCGTCTCGTTATCCGGTCTCTGGCACGTTGATCGGGAACGATCGGGTTACTCCGCTTTCTCCTTCTCTCTTTCTTCTTCTTCCGGTTAGGGTTTTCTTTTCTTTTCTTTTTCTCTTTTCTCTCTTTTCTCTCCGGCTAGGGTTTTCTCTTTTCTTTCGGGAAAACAGATTTCTCCCTTGGTACGTATGATAAAACCCACATCCGGATATTTATTATTAAAAATAAATATCTATTCCCACGAGATAATAACACAATTTCTCAAAAACCGTGCCACATCTTTAGCACGGATTCCGATGCACACTACAGTTACCGCGACCTTCAAAATCCCATTCCGGAGAATTCGTAAGTCGGATTTTAGATCCGATTGCTCCGCCGTTCATCATTTTTCGAGCTCTATCACTGAAAAAAACCCGCACCGCATGATAGTCAACTTAAGATAACTCAATAATTCGATTTTCCCTAACATGTAATTTATTAGCAAGAGGGTAGAACGATACACAAAAAGTCATGTTATTACATTTGGCATGAAAGACTAGGTCACATTAACTTTAAGGAACTATCTAGAATATCTAACAAAGACATAGTTAGAGGTGTTCCTAAATTGAACTTCAAAGAAAACCTTGTGTGTAGTGGTTGTCAAAAGGGAAAACAAACTAGATCCATTCACAAGAATTTGAACCATGTAGGAACAAAACTCCCATTAGAATTATTGCATATGGATTTAATGGGGCCAACTCGTCAACCTAATTTGGGTGAAAAATGATATATTTTTCTTTTGGTTGATGATTTCTCTAGATATTCTTGGGTAGCATTTTTAAAAGAGAAAGCGGATACTTTTGACTCTTTTCATGATATATGTCATCGTATTATGATTGAGAAAATTGAAAAGATTGTCCGTGTTCACAGTGATAGAAGTGGAGAATTCATCATTTCAAAATTCATTGATTTTTGCTCTTCAAATGGCATAAAATATGAATTCTCTGCACCTTATACACCGTAGCAAAACGGTGTAGTCGAGCGCAAAAATAGAGTTGTTCAAGAGATGGCGCGTGTTATGCTTCGTAGCCGGAAACTCCCTTTATATTTTTAGGCTGAATCAATTAACACCACACTCTACGTGATCAATCGCATCTATTTGCGCCCAGGTACTTTGAATACCCCATATGAGCTATGGTTTAGTAGAAAACCTAATATCAAGTATTTTCGTATCTTCGGGAGTCGCTGTTACATTTTACGCGATCAAGAAAATCTTGAAAAATTCGACTCTCGAAGTGATGAAGGAATTTTTCTGGGTTATTCTATAAACAGTAGAGCATATCGAGTATACAATCTTGAATCGAAGACGATGATTGAGTCAATTAATGTTAAAGTAGATGAAGCCTCTCATTTGTCTTCTGATAAATCTACTCTTGATATGTCTCTTGATGATGAATCTCCAGCTAATGATATTGCATCTTTGCATGATAAGTCTTCTAAAAATTTTGATGCATCTCATGGGTCTTCTAGTTCATCTAATGTGCAGGAATCATCAGAATTACCCCCGAGTACTCCGTTACCTCAAATGCTACGTTTCTCCAAAGACCATCCGGAATCCAACATCATTGGAGATCCTCAAGAAGGAGTAAGAACTCGAAGACAATTGGAATGTGGAGTCGCATGCTACGTCTCCACGGTAGAACCCAGGAATATTGTTGAAGCTCTTCAGGACGACTACTGGATAGAAGCTATGCAAGAAGAGCTTAATCAGTTTGAAAGGAACAAAGTCTGGGAATTAACGAAGCCCCCGAAACAACAACATATAATCGGTATAAAATGGATTTCAACAACAAGAAAAATGAAGAAGGTACCGTTATTCGGAACAAAGCACGGTTAGTTGCTCAGGGCTATTCACAAGTTGAAGGTATAGACTTTGATGAAACTTTCGCCCCGGTAGCCCGTCTCGAGTCTATTCGTATCTTATTTGCTATAGCTTGTCATTTTAAAATAAAAAACTTTTTCAAATGGACGTTAAGAGCGCGTTTTTAAATGGTTTTCTAAATGAAGAAGTTTATGTTGCTCAACCGAAAGGTTTCATTGATCATAAACTTCTAAATCATGTTTTTCGATTGAAAAAGGCTTTTTACAGTCTAAAACAAGCACCGCGAACATGGTACGAAAGACTGACAAAGCACATTTTGGAAAAGGGCTATAATCGAGGGGGAGCCAATCGGACACTCTTTGTGAAGCACTTTCAAGACAACTTCATTGTAGCACAAATCTATGTGGATGACATTGTGTTTGGTGCTACAAGGAATAATGATGCTTCAAAATTCGCCGAAACAATGGAAAGCGAATTTGAGATGTCCATGATGGGCGAGTTGACATATTTTCTTGGATTGCAAGTTAGGCAAACTGAAGAGGGCATTCATTTGTGTCAATCCAAGTATGCAAAGGAGTTGGTCAAGAAATTTGGATTAGAAGATTCTAAAGACTTTCCGACTCCTATGGGAACTAGCAATAAGGGACTTGGATGTGAATCTCACGGAGAAAAAGTAGACGAGAAGCTCTACCGAAGCATGATTGGAAGTCTACTTTACCTTACGGCTAGTCGCCCGGACATTGCCTTCAGTGTTGGGATTTGTGCGAGATATCAATCAGCACCGAAGGAAATTCAACTGAAAGCGGTGAAACGGATCATCCAGTACATCAAAGGTACGTTAAATTTCGGAATTTGGTATCCTATGGGCGCATCTCTCGACATAATAGGATATTCGGATGCCGATTGGGCTGGATCAGTGGATGATCGGAAGAGCACGAGTGGTGCATGCTTTTACCTTGGCCATTGTCTTGTTGCATGGCATAGTAAGGAGCAAAACTGCATTGCTCTCTCGACTGCCGAAGCGGAATACATTTCAGCGGGAAGTTGTGCAACTCAATTGATTTGGATGAAGAGTGTATTGAGTGACTTCCGCATCCCGGCGACTTCGGTAACAATACTTTGTGACAACACTAGTGCCATTAACATTTCAAAAAACCCTGTGTTGCACTCAAGAACAAAACACATAGAACTTAGATATCATTTTCTTAGAGAGCTAGTTGAATCAAGTACTTTACAACTTTCTTATGTTTCAACTGAAGATCAATTAGCCGATATTTTGACAAAACCTTTCGATCAAAAACATTTTATTCATTTGCGAAAAGCAATAGGAATGCTTTAATTGAAATAACAATTTTTGAACCATTGTTTAGGTTAGGTTTTGTTTAGTGTTTTGTGTTCTTTTTGTTGGTATATAGAACATTAACTGAGCATTTGTTAAATTGACTTTAATTGCATTTTTTCATGTTTTGAGAAATCTATTATGATTTGAATATCATTATAATTCATTTGATGCAATGATCATTTATATCATTTATTTCATCTTTAATTGATCAATGTCAATTCCTCTCTCAATGATCTCTTGGTATAGTTTTTATCTTACTTGATAATTGAGTTAAGTATGAACATGAGATCAATGGTTGGTTGAGTACTTAATATTTTACATAATTGATAGCCAATTGAGGGGGAGTATCATTTAAAGTTTCATGCTCAAAAGATGTGGAAAGAGTTACATCCCTCGCGGAGTGTGAAAACTACCACCACATGGAGAAAAGAGCTACCATCTCGGTCGTCCGAGTACTGTGTGCAGCTACCACATGTTTACCAAGCATGGTGATTTCTTATTTATTAGATAAAATGTTTTTTGGAATACTTGACTTTGTCGAATTCCAAGGTTGGTATAAGGTGAGTTTTCAAATTGAAAGATGCTCAAAGAGCCACTTCCCTAGATATATTGACTAAATACATTATCTAATTTATTTGGGATGTCAAACATCTATCGATCTTTGTGTCTTCATTTTCTTTATTCAATTGATGATTTGATAAACACATTACTCATTAGATCGTGATTGATGTTTTGAACTTGCTCAACTTTAGAGGATATAACTTTTATAAATTTTCGTTTCATTATTTGATTATTAATGATAGATTTAGCATAATCTATTTTTTTTGATGTGAAATGATACTTTTTGTTTAAAGTTGATATGCAAGAATGCTTACATAATTTTTCTGGATTTTCTGGACTTTTTACAAATATTTCTAGAGGAAAAGTTGCAGGGAGTCCGGACTGGATGGACTCAGTCTGGATCCCGAACGATGGGATTTCCTGCGCGAAGCCGATCCGGACTTAACTCCAACCCGATCCGGACTGCGGCTAGGTTTTAATAGAAACGAAGGGTCTTTTGATTTCTATTCTCTTCTAAACTTTTGTTTCTAGCCTCCTAGAGTTTCTCTCTCTAGATTCAAGAAGGTTTGGACCTTTAGCAATCTGTTTTCAGCCGATTCAAGTAAGTTCTTTTGATCAAAACCTCTGTTTTTCACTGTTTTGCTATTGTTCTTCAAAATGTGAGTGGATTTCATGCTATGAATTCATTTTTAAACGGTTTTTGGTCAAATTTCTTTTGAAATAAGAACTCTGGATACATTAGTTTTGTTTCTATGCCTTGTATTCATTTGATTAACGAATTTTTAAGGTTCGGTTTCAAAAAATTCGATTTTAGGGCAAAATTCGGGAATTTTTGAAAATCATGTGATTGATCTATTTTTAAAATTCTTTTTGCAAAACTAACTTGATTTCTAGTCTCTATATATGATAAGAATTGTTTCGGTAAGATTTTTTAAATTTTTGGAAATTAAACAATTTTTCATGTTCTTTGAGTTCTTGCTCACAGGCAACTTCTTCAAAACTCTCAACCAAGATGGTGTTTGGTTGGGTAATTGTGCTTGTTGTCGCAATGGTTGGCACACGAGCTACTAACAAGCTCAAGAGAGCTAGAAAGACTCAAGAGGAGGGAGAATATGTTTCTCTTGATGATTCGGACACTGAGTCTGAGGACTGGGAGAAAATATGTGAAGACGCTGCGACCAAGGCTTCATCTGCAGCGAAGGGGAAAGCCCCTGCTTCAACAAAGGCGAAGACTCCGCCTACTGCTGCCGAGAAAGGGAAAGCTCCCATGCAACCGACATCCATGTCCATGAAAAGGAAGAGTGTTGCTAGGAAGAGAGGTAGATCCCGTGGAATTGAGATCGAAGAGCCACTTGCAAGTGAGCCACCTCCACAGGATTTTGTTCAAATTAGCATAGAAAGGATGAAGGATTTTGAGAAACGAGAATGTATTGGTGAGAGACATGTAAATGTCGCAGCTCTCAGGGAACGCTCTGCAGCGTTTGGAACCCTGTTTGATCAAACCGGACTTGCACAAATCTGTAAATTTTCTGAAACTTCGGGATATTGTCTTCATCTTGTTAGAACTTTTTACTTGTGTGCTACGCAGCTTCAAGATCATGAGGACGGACCCAAAGAATTTGTCACAATAGTTCGGAATGTCGAGCTCAAGATCACGCCTCAATTAATTGTTGAAGTGCTGGGAATGAATGCCCAAGTTGAAGGGATTCATTATTTGAAAGGTCAAGCCATGACTAATCAATCATGGAGAACAATTGTTGATGGAATTTGCTTACTAGATACTCGGTCGGCGGGAAATTCGGTTCTTTCAAAAGAACTTCGACCAGAGTATAGATATTTGAACTTTATTGTTTGCTACAACATCTTACCAAATGTCACGCCCCGGGTGTAAACCAGAACCCGGGCCCGTCTACAGATCCGCCATGCACACGGAATTTCCCGCGTACACGAAGCGCTGGTAACCTGCTCAGAAATAAGATGTACAATAAAAGAGCATAATACAGAGCTGAAATAGAAGAACCACATAGTATCTCAGACTGGAACTAAGAATAAAGCTATAATAAATACAATAGTCTCCCAGCTCACCAAAATAGTACAACCAGTTGGCTAAAACCAGACCCAAAAGTAAAGTGCTACAGTCTGAGATATAAAAAGGGGTACAATATAAGTCCAGCTACTCTCACGGTCGGGGCAGACGATCTAGCTAGTCCGCTATCCTCTTACCTCGATCTGCCGGTGATGGCCCAGCAGCTCCCGCAGACGACTCTGCAAAACAACGGGAAAGAGACAGAAACAACTATGGGGGTGAGAACTACTAGATAAACCAGTAGCCTCCCCTAGTGGGTAAAACCTCAACTCTGACGCACCCACTAGGACTACTAGAGGCGGGAGGAAAAGGTGAAGTGGTAAGGTAAATAAGGCACTGAAATAGGGAGACTACCACTACTATGCCTCTAAATGCAATACTGAAAGAAATGACTGTATGAATGCATCAGGAAACAGTATCTGACCAAATAAACCCAATCTAGACACCAGAAAAATTCTAGTACTGCCTGCTCTGTCATCAATCCCATGAACTCAGTATCTCCACTGTCCAAATGACCGGAACCCAACACGGTCTGACCGGCACCCAACACGGTCTAAAGCCTACTCCGGAGTGGCACTCGAGGGGAGCGACCCACACGAGTAAAGTATCTCTGTATCAAGCATCTCTGTAACCAATCTCTCACAAAAGCAGGACTGGATCATGACTGTGATCAAAGTGGGAAGAATCCATCCACTAAAGTAACCCTGATCCCCAATCAGATGCAATAGTAATCAACAAGTGGGAAACACCATCCACTAGAGAAATCTGATACCCAGTCTGATGCAATAGTGAACATCCGGTCAACCGCCTAATGTTCGCGGTCGCCGCAACACCCCATAAGTCCAAACTGATAATGTCATGCCCTGGGGTCGAAACTGCGACCCGGGCTCGCTAACAGATCCGCCATCTGTACGGAAACTGCCGTATAGACGAAGCGTCTAACCTGCAAAAAGAATCAACTACAGTATACAGATATCAGAGCTGAAAGTAAACTACTAAAAACTGAAATCCAATCACTGTACAACTAAAAATAGTACAATATCCATCTCCCCAAATATCGATCGTATAAAAGTCCTCTGATACAAAAAACCCAAAAGGGAGATATCTCCAATAAAAACATCAGTGTACAAGCTCTCAATACAAAAATATCCTCACTACAACAGTCTCTCAAAAGAGGAAGTAAAACAACTAATCTACTGAAGCTCTCCTCTGAAGGGGTACCGCTACTCTCCAAACATGGGTAGGGATCTAGCTCGCGACTCCCTCACCTCGATCAACGACCGCAGAATCAGCAACGCCCGCTAAGACTCTGCAAGACAAAGGAGAGGAAAGAAAGGGAGGGGGAAAACCCCCAATGGGTGTGAGAACTACACCAAAAAGGGAGTTCTCAGTGGGTACCACCGTCAGGCCCGACGGTCTGCCCACCAAGTCCTCAAGAGACAAAAACTAACCAAAGCCGTAAAGACTGAAATAAGGAAGCTGGAGACTCTCAACAGCTAACATGCCTCTATGCCTGCCATGCCTGCTATGCCTACTATGCCTGCTACGCCTGCTATGCCTGCCATGCCTGTCATGCCTGCCGTGCCTGCTATGCCTGCCATGCCTGCTATGCCTACTATGCCTGCCATGCCTCTCGTACAATGGTGAATAACTCACAATGACCTTGGGACAACCGTCGATCCCTAGACGGTTCCCAACAACACTAGCACTGGTCTAAACACGGCTACTGGACTCCACTCGGTCCCCCTGACACGAGTGTAACAGTAAAGTAAACATCTGTAATAAACCCAATCTAGGGACGCCAGAAATACTGGTACTGCCTGCTGTGCCTGACGAATCGGGTATGCTGGCCAATGCATAACACCGATAAGGGATAGGAGTCTCAAGGACTCTTAGGTAACAGATCGGCAACTATTACTGTCCGATCGCAACCAAAAGTAAGTAACAGATCGGCAACTCTAACTGTCCGATCGCACACTCCGGTGTGGCACTCGAGGGGAGCGACCCACACGAGTAAAGTATCAGGGATAGGAGTCTCAAGGACTCTTAGGTAACAAATCGGCAACTATTACCGTCCGATCGCAACCAAAAGTAAGTAACAGATCGGCAACTCTAACCATCCGATCGCACACTCCGGTGTGGCACTCGAGGGGAGCGACTCACACGAGTAAAGTATCAGGGATAGGAGTCTCAAGGACTCTTAGGTAACAGATCGGCAACTATTACCGTCCGATCGCAACCAAAAGTAAGTAACAGATCGGCAACTCTAACCGTCCGATCGCACACTCCGGTGTGGCACTCGAGGGGAGCGACCCACACGAGTAAAGTATCACCTGGCAATATCCGCGCCGGTGTGATAAGTAACAAAAGCAGGACTGGATCATGACTCTGATCAAAGTAGGAAACTCTGTCCACTAGAGAAATCAGATACCCAATCTGGTGCATAAATAAATATCCGGTCAACCGCCCAACATCCGCGGTTGCCGCAAAGCCCCACAACTAATCCAACCTGTCCCAGACGCCAAGTCCCGACTACACTACCCAGAACCTCTGCTCGAACCCGAGCAACACTGACCACTTGACTAACAAAGAAGGAGAAAGGAAAAGCATGGTTTCTCCTAAGTCAAGTTCCAGTATGTAGTGTAGCGGTAAAAGATGGCCTAACTAGATGACCATACAAGCATGCAAATGTCCTTCACATAGGGTAAGTCCCTTAGGTAAGCATTTACAATTCATAATCATGAATATATGAATGCTGCAAGTTCTCGATAATATTTAATATGAATATTAAATCTTGCAATCCCCTTTATATAATCATCCTTCCTAGCTTACCTTCTAATAACATACAATTATTGTACCTTAAACATGCGTGCATTCTAATATAAGAATTAAAGAATCGTCCATCGGTTCTGGGAACAGAGCACCCACCTGAAGTGCTGAATCCAAGGCAAACCTGGGGTTGGTGAAGAGCGTGGCCACTTGCACGCACAATCCACTGAACCCGCATCCACGGTACCTGTCGCGCAAACCTCAGCTCCTAGCAGTGTTCCAAAACACTCGCGAATTCTCCTGGGTACAACAAAAGGTCCAAAGTTACACTTAATGCGAAAATATCCAAGTATACACCATCTGCTGAAACCAGTCCCGAAGATGTGCAATTTTCACCTATAGAACGGACTCTGAAAAATCCAACAAAAATACAGTCGCGACCGTCGCGTCGAGACCTTCGAAACGAGTACCTGCACGTCAAAATCCGAGTCCCGGTGGCCGAGTTACAAATTCCACAACACGGTGAGCGCGAAAGTCCACAACAAACACAACTGTAATACTCTGCACAGCAAAGGGGAAAGAAGTATACCTTCGGGCGAATCTCAGAAAATTCCCCGAAAACACGTCGGTAATCCTTGTGACGCGTAGATCCAAAGAGTGTAAAGGCACGCCTCAATCCGAGCTTGTACAACAAGTTGCACGCAAAACGGTGCACACCGCTGGAGTCCGCACGCAAAACGGTGCACGGTGCCAAAACCCGCACGCAAAACGGAGTCCGCACGCAAAACGGTGCACCGTGCCGAAATCCGTGCGCAAAACGGAGTCCGCACGCAAAACAGAGCACGCCGTCGGGGTCCGCACGCAAAACGGTGCAGTAAAAATACGGTCCCTAACACAGATAAGAATTAGGGGTTAAACTCAAAGTCCAAAAGAACGCCCCAAACAGCGCAAAAACTCCGCAAAATTAACACATGGGACCAACCTCGACTGCGCCGCGCCGCCCAACTTCTCCGTTGGAAAAACTCGCGCGCTCCACGAGGCCCACGATGCACCGCCGCACCCCACACAACTCCCTCCTTCTCACTCTCTCACGCTCGGTTGTAGAAGAAAGGAAGAGAAGAGAAGAAAAATGGCGCTCGGGGTGGAGAAGGAAGAAGAAGAAGAAAAAGGAGGAGAGAAGGTGCTCATGCACCGGGTCCACGGTGCACCGCCAATGGGAGCTCTCCAACCGGCGGTCCACACGCACAAGGGCGGTGCACCAGGTCCAGGCGCACAAGCGCCGCGCCACGTGGCCGCGCCCCTGCGTGCCACGCGGGCGCGCAGCCCGTGCGCCACACGGGCGCGTGACACCGCGCCCGCGCAGGTGCGGGACACGGACGCGCCACACGGGCGAGCGCCCCCGCACGCCCGAGCGGGCGCCAGTGGGGGCCCGCCACGTGGCGGCCCCCGCGTGCCTCCCGCGCAGGCGGGCGCGCTTCCCCCGTGCGCGCAGCGCGCCTGCCGCGCGCCTTGAGCCGCGCGCCGCACGGCCTGGGTTTCCGTGCCGTCGCCTCGCCTCGGGATTCGTGCCGCGTCACCTCGAAAAACGCATATTTCATCCGGGCTCGAAAACAAACAAGTAAATAGTCCATTCTCAACGATTTCGCGCGCTGAATCCAAAAACGATGTCCGTTTCTCCAAATTCTCAACCGAAAATTTGCCGAAAGCCCTCGGAAAGCCCACTTGATCCGATTTTCGCGCCGGGTCCATTCCTAAAGTCCGATTTGCCAAATTCCAACTCTAAAAATTCCCGAAGGCGACCGGAGAGGTAATATTTTATCCAAAATTCGCCCGGAGTCCAAATTTGACATCTGCGTCGCGCGAAACCACTTCTAAACACTCGACGGGTCCTCCAATTTCCCATGGGATCTCCTTTTAAGCCCAATGTCCAACACTTGTGTCCAGATTGCGCACAATCACCACCGACGCACCACAAAGGCCTCCAGAAGCTGCTGGTCAACAAGTAATCTCGTCGTGGGGATCCGAGTCCTCACATCCTCCCCCACTAAAGAAAGTTTCGTCCTTGAAACTAGCTCAATTCCACCAGGAGTCACAAACACCAAGGGTAAGTACTCAACATCATCATCTCCAGCTCCTAAGTCATCACTCACTCCCCGTGATTACTCCTCAACAACAGTAACAGCAACATCTAGTACGGCATAACCCGATTGCGCAATTCCCCCATCTCACGAGCCAGAATTCGCAACGGGCGTCCCTCGTACTCCAAACTCCCATAGATCTCAAAGGGACGAGTCAATCACAGGCGAGGGGTCCAAAAACATAACCTTCCGGAGCTGAGACATGAAACACAACAAGGGTTCCATCAAAAGTTGGGGGAAACAAGATAACCGCCAGTGCAACACGCACCCACACGATTAACCAAAGGAAATGAGCCCTAACAAGGAGGGGTCCTTACTCGGTCACTCCCGAATCTTGACCATCCGAGTGAACTACTCAGCCGCGGTCTATCATCCAAAGGAACCCTCAGGGACACAACCACAAGCCATGTTTGCCCCAATAGTCCACACAGCGCTAGCTATGGAATTATCAAACTCATCCCCAGACAGCTTTCCTGCGCCAGGTATCCGCCATCACAGTGGCCCAGTCGGGGGTAATCCAAAATGCTCAACAATAACCCAACGGTAATTCCATAGTCGCTACAGGAGGCATCACTAAAACTCGCAGATATCTCTCCCAACACTGGAAATACTAGCATTGGCGCTGGTAGCAATCTCATCATCCGATTGCCAAGCTTTCCTGGCACTACCCAGTCCAAGAAACTCCTCACCTCGACAATAATTGTCGATCTCGGCCAAATCCCAAGTGATATCCATATTGGCCGGATTTCCACCGCCGCTCCTACGGCTCGAACAACGTGACCCAAGAAGGTATGCTTTTGGAGCTACAACTTGTACCTCAATAACTTGGCATACCACTTCATCCACACGGGCATGGTAGCACATCCACAAGTGCTCCTCGCGCTCCACATCGCTCTGGGAGTAAATCCAAATATCCCCGGAGGATCTTGTTACCAATCCAATCAAGTACAACTGGAGCACAATTCCCTAAATCATAAGAGTGGCAGGGCATTAATCAATCCACTCGGCCTCACTGTGAGCTCGAGATGCCCTACCGTGTCCCGAACGCCATCTAGACAAGATCCTCGGCTGTCTGATTCTGAGTAGGTACTCGCATCATACAATAACTGCCTGCATGTAGCTCCATCAAAAGGTCCTAGATACCACCCGGACCTGTCTACACTCGAACTATAAAAGGACCCTCATAGTCGTGCATCAACGACGAGGCATCACCACCGTGTACCAACGGCGTGGCATCAGGTCAAACAGACCCCTCGATCCACCAGATCCTGTAACTGCGCCATCAACTCTCTCAGCTCTACAGGCGATATCCAATGAGGTGCTATCAAGGGTGGCGCGGTTCCCCGAACCACGTCAAACGCAATCTCTATCTCCCTAACCGGCGGCATCGTCAACAGCTCAGGTGAAATCACACCCGGGATCACGTGGGCAGCAGAGATATCTTTGAATCCCGGTGCCGCCAAAAGCACCTCTCACACTATCGCTAAAGCCTGTATGCTCTAACCGTCTTAACAACCAAACCTCCTCTCGTCTCCCTCGTAGAAAATCGACGTCCTCTCACTCCTCAGCCAAAACATCCTGTGGCGTTGTGCCAATCACTCTCAAGCACATGGTCAAGATACCGAACTGCCACAATTACCATTAAGTCTGCCGGTAACTCGCAGTCTCAGCTGCACTGGACATGATCCAAAAGTCTCCTCCACATGCACAACACTAACAGGAACCTGTACCACAAGTGCACGTGGTAACAAATCTGCCTCTTGTCCATGCAGGAATGCAACATGCTCTAACTCCGACTGCTGTGATGAAATCACACCGGCGACAACTCGATCCACTACCGTGGCGCCCTCCAACCGGGCGGCACAGGTTCATCCACTCGATGCAAGTGGTTGTCGCTCAATCTGCCTGAAAATCAGGGCTATCCATATAGGGAGTACGACCTCTGTCTCTGCTCACACTGAGGCGACGAATAAGGTCCTCCGCAGATAACAAATCAGCCGTCAACGTGCCAGGTCTTCCGAAAAGTCTCCGCCAATCAGAACGTGACACGTGTCACAGACCAGCCGCCTCTCTTGACGCCGCCCGACCAATCAGGAGCTGCCACGTGGCAAGCTCAACCTTCCGTGCTCCCGGTGCACGCCTGCCGGTAGACTGACCCGCCTGCGCGCCTGCCCGCGCCTGCCCGCGCTGCCCGCGCCGCGCTCTACCGCGCTCTGCCGTGCTCCGCCGCGCTCCGCCGCTGCGCCGCCGTGCCGCCGCCGCTCGCCGCCTGCCGCCGGTTGCCGGAACAGTATTTCCGGCGGCCGGAGTTACTGTTCCGGCGTGAACAGTAATTTTGCGCTGAAAATTAAGTGAATACACCATTTTGATCGTTTTCACGCGCTGAGTCCAAATCCGCCGTCCGTTTCTTCAAATTCTCATCCGAAATTTTGCCGAAAGTCCCCGGAAAGGCCCACTTGATCCGATTTTCGCGCCGGATCTATTTTTGAGATCCGTTTTCGACACTACTAGCTCCACTAAACTGTGTGATCTTCCTGTAGTCGCTGTAATCATCACGGAAGTCCGGATCATCACATCCTCCCCCACTAAAAAGAGTTTCGTCCTCGAAACGAGACTAAACTAAACAACATCCCTCAGTCCGATGTCTCAAATAAGTTGGGGTGGGTATCCCTCATCTCTGACTCGAGCTCCCACGTGGCCTCGCGCTCGTCATGATTGTTCCAAAGGATCTTCACATAGGGAATGGCTCGACTGCGCAATTCTCTCACCTCTCGATCCAGAATCCGCAGTGGGCGCTCCTCATACCTCAAATCCTCACTAATCTCGAGTGGTGTGAAGTCGATGACGTGCGTTGTGTCGAAGACGTACTTCCTCAGAGTAGAAACATGAAATACATCGTGGACACCGGCAAGCCTCGGAGGAAGTGCAAGTCGGTAGGCAACTGGCCCGATACGCTCCAATACCTCAAAGGGTCCAATATATCGGGGGCTAAGTTTCCCGCGGATGCCGAACCTCCTGATTCCTTTGGACGACGAGACTTTCAGGAACACATGATCTCCAACCTGGAACTCTAAGTCTCATCGCCGAGCATCGGCATAGCTCCTCTGTCGGCTCTGGGCGGTCTGAAGATGCTGTCGAATCACTCGGACCTTCTCCTCTGCCTCTAGCAGTATATCTGGCCCCAAGGTCCGCCTCTCGCCCACGTCACTCCAATATAGCGGTGATCCACACTTGTGTCCATACAACGCCTCAAACGGAGCCATCTGAATGCTCGCTTGAAAGCTATTGTTGTATGCGAACTCAGCCAAAGATAAGTGTCGAATCCACCCTCCGCCGAAATCCAAGACGCAAGCCCTCAGCATATCCTCCAGGATCTGTATAGTCCGCTTTGACTGCCCATCAGTCTGCGGATGAAAAGCTGTACTGAACCTAAGCTGAGTCCCCAAGGCTGTCTGCAAGCTCCTCCAGAAACGCGAAACAAACCTCGGGTCTCTATCTGATACTATGGAGGCTGGTACTCCATGTAGTCTCACTATCTCATCTAGATATAACTGGGCTAGTCGCTCGAGTGGCCAAGTAGTCTGCATAGGCAAGAAGTGCGCTGACTTGGTTAGTTGATCTACAACTACCCAGATAGCGTTTGCTCCTCCCTGTGCCCTCGGCAGTCCGACCACGAAATCTATCGTAATGTGGTCCCATTTCCACTCGGGGATTGGGAGACTTTGTAACTTGCCAGCTGGCACTCGATGCTCAGCTTTCACTTGCTGACAAGTTAAACACTGGGTCACAAATCTCCCAATATCTCTCTTCATGCCTTTCCACCAGAAGTGTGCCTTGAGGTCCTTATACATTTTAGTCCCACCAGGATGTAGGGTATAAGGTGTATAATGGGCCTCTCGCAATATCTGCTCTCTAATCTCCGCATCCACTGGCACACATACTCGGTCCCTGTACCTTAGTACTCCCGAAACATCCACCGTAAAGTCCCCTGACTGATCGCTCGGGATCTGATCTCTAATCCTGGTCAAGTGGGGGTCCTCACTCTGTTTCTTTTTGATCCTGTCCAGCAGAGTGGGCTGCATGACTAAAGACGTCAGTCTAGCAGAGACCCCAAGGGACACAATCTCTATCTCTAGTCGCCTCATCTCTTCTAACAGTAGTGTCTGGTCTGTGATCAACATGGACAAACTCTGCACCGCTCTCCTGCTCAATGCATCAGCGACCACATTAGCCTTGCCTAGGTGGTAGAGAATATCCACATCATAATCCTTTAGTAGCTCCAACCATCTGCGTTGCCTCAAATTCAGCTCCTTCTGCGTGAACAGGTACTTTAGGCTCTTGTGGTCAGTGTAGATCTCACAGTGCTCCCCATATAGGTAATGGCGCCAAAGCTTCAGTGCAAACACCACGGCAGCAAGCTCCAAGTCATGGGTAGGGTAATTATTCTCATAATCCTTGAGCTGTCTTGATGCATAAGAAATTACCCTCCCCTCCTGCATCAACACACAACCAAGTCCACTGTGTGATGCGTCGCTGTAGATCACATATCCTTTCCCCATAACAGGGAGGGAAAGGATAGGAGCGGTCATCAGTCTACTCTTCAGCTCCTCAAAGCTCCTCTGACAGTACTCACTCCAGATAAACTTCACTCCTTTACGCGTCAAGCGAGTGAGGGGTGTGGAAAGCTTCGCAAAGCCTTCCACAAACCGACGATAATACCCAGCTAAGCCCATAAAACTACGCACCTCAAAAACGGTAGTCGGTCGGGGCCAATCCCGGACCGCCTTAATCTTCGCCGGGTCCACTGCCACTCCTGCGGCTGAGATCACATGGCCCAAGAAAGCAACCTCCCGAAGCCAAAATTTGCACTTAGATAACTTGGCATACAACTTCTTCTCTCTCAGAAGTTGTAGCACGATTCTCAGGTGCTCCTCATGCTCCGCATCACTTCGGGAGTAAACCAAGATATCATCAATGAACACTACCACGAATCGATCTAAGTACGGTCGGAAGATCCGGTTCATTAAATCCATGAATGCGGCAGGGGCATTAGTTAGTCCAAAAGGCATAACCGTAAACTCATAATGCCCATACCGTGATCTGAATGTCGTTTTCGGAATATCCTCGGCCTTTACCTTCAACTGGTGGTAACCGGACTGCAGATCTATCTTAGAGAAGACACAAGACCCTTGTAGTTGATCAAAGAGATCGTCGATGCGCGGCAAAGGGTACTTGTTCTTGATGGTCACTTTATTCAATTCCCTATAGTCCACACACAATCGAAGTGACCCATCCTTCTTCTTCACGAATAGCACCGGCGCTCCCCAAGGCGACACACTCGGCCTAATAAAGCCCTTATCCATCAAATCCTGGAGTTGCGCCTTAAGCTCTCGCAGCTCAGCCGGTGCCATCCGGTAAGGAGGCTTAGAGATTGGCGCAGTTCCTGGAACTACGTCAATCACAAACTCAATCTCCCTATCTGGCGGCATGCTAGTCAGCTCAGATGGAAAAACATTCGGAAACTCGCGGGCATTAGGGATATCCCCGAGTTCCAGCGCCGCCGTAGGTCCCTCAACAACACTAGCCAAAAAGGCTACACATCCTCGATGGATCATCTGCCTCGCTCGGGCAGTCGAAACCATAGAGGCAAAGAAAGTACTCTGACATCCCCGGTATACCAACATCTCCTGGCCTGGCTCTCTAAAAGTGACGGTCCTTGCGGCACAATCAATAGTCGCAAAATACCGAGCCAGCCAGTCCATCCCGAGAACTACATCAAAGTCCCTCAGCTGTCTCAAGACCAACAGGTCTGCTGGCATAATCCAGGACTCGATCTGCATCGGGCAGGACTAACAGCACTCCTCCACGTGCAAAGTGTGATCGGGAATCTGAACCTCTCGTGCACGTGGTAAAAGTCCTACCTCTAACCCATGTAATGATGCAAATGACCTACTAATAAAAGAATGCGATGCTCCAGTATCTAATAAAGTACGAGTCCTAATGCCAGAAAGTAAGGTGATACCTGCCACCACATGATCTGCTGCCGAAGAGTCCTCTACTTGCGCAGCATACACTCGCCCACTCTGAGCTGGAGGGCGATAATCTGTGGGATGGGAAGAAGATGGCCTACTCGCTGGAGCATATGGCCGCTGAGCCGTCGACCGCTGCTGCGATGAAGATGGAACAGATGCGGAAGAAGGGACGGCGGAGGTCGAAAAGGGGCACGAAGCTCGAATGTGCCCGGGCTGGCCACATCCATAGCAGCGACCCCACCGCTGGTCGCAGGTGCCGGAAAAATGCTGACCTCTACAGAAAATACAACTGCCGGGGGACCGTGGCTGTCGTGACTGTTGTTGCTGTTGAGACTGCCGCTGTCGCTGAGGCTGCCGCTGCGACCCACGCTGCGACGACTGTGATCTCTGCTGCTGTTGCCTCTGCTGGGGCCTCTGGGATCCACCAGGCCCTCGCCGCTCAGACCGCCCTTGGCCGGGAAACTGTGGCTGAGACGGTCGTGGCGGCCTCCACGAACTAGCCTGTCCCCCAACCTCCGGTGCCGGTCGCTTCGCCCCCGGGGTCACTACGGGAGCTGGAGCTACCTCCTCCATTACTACCTCCCCGCATTCCACATAGAGCGCCTGCTCCATCGAGGCCTCCAAGGTCTGCAACCTACGCGAGCGAACCAATTGAAAAAGGTCCCGGCGCAACCCTCGCTCGAACATGTAAATCCGGTGCGCCTCATCCCTGGCCACGTTCGGTACACACGCCAACAACTGATTGAAGTTCGCAATATACTCGTGCACGGGCCGATCTCCCTGGAGAAGGTTTCTCAACTGCTCCTCCAACCTCTGCCGGACCCTTTCCGGGAAGAAAGCCCCAAGAAGGAGACTGCGGAACTCCGCCCAGGTCAGGAGCTGAGCCCCAGGCGGACCAGCCGGTCGAACACCCCGCCACCAAGCCTCGGCGTTGCGCTCCAAAAAGTTCGTCGCCAATAACACCTGGTATCGCTCCTCGATGAACAATGTCTCAAAACGTCGCTCCATCGCCGTGATCCATGACTCTGCCTCCCACGGCTCTGCACTCTGCACCGAGAAATGGGGTGGGTCAAACTGGCGAAATCTCATCAACAAATGAACCATCTCCCGCTACTCTGCCGGGGTCAGAGGTCCCGTCAACCCAGACGGCTGTCTACCTGTACCCCGAGCAACAGTGGATGCCAGGGTCACCGGTACAACTGGGGGAATCACAGCAGGGGAAGAAGGTACGGGAGAACTCTCTGGGGGTGCTACAACAGGCTGCGCCCTCTGCTCTAACATCTGCGTCAGCCGACCCATGGCCTCCTCCTGACGCCGAACAGCCTCCGACATCTGAGCCATCTGAGCCTGTAGCTCCTGCACCTCACTCTGCTGGCCTTGCCCGGACTCCTCCTGCTCGGGCTCAGGGGAAGAAGGCTGAGAACGTGTCAACATTCTGCGTCGCGGAGGCATCCTGCCACAAGAACCCACAATCAGTAACATAACCCCACACGACCCAATCTAGCGAAAGTCAAAGACATCCCCCTATTTCAGTGACTTTATGTTGTCTGCAGCCAACATAACTGTTCACCAGAAATTGGGTATGTCGATCCCTCCTCACTTACTGGAAGAGTCAAATAAATAAATCAATGACTTTCGCAAAATGTCACGTCTCTCACGCCCTATTATCCTAGGGTCTGCCAAAAGCCTAGGGTTTCCTAAGTCCCGACTGACCTATCCCTAAGCTCTGATACCAACTTAATCTGTCACGCCCCGGGTGTAAACCAGAACCCGGGCCCGTCTACAGATCCGCCGTGCACACGGAATTTCCCGCGTACACGAAGCGCTGGTAACCTGCTCAGAAATAAGATGTACAATAAAAGAGCATAATACAGAGCTGAAATAGAGGAACCACATAGTATCTCAGACTGGAACTAAGAATAAAGCTATAATAAATACAATAGTCTCCCAGCTCACCAAAATAGTACAACCAGCTGGCTAAAACCAGACCCAAAAGTAAAGTGCTACAGTCTGAGATATAAAAAGGGGTACAATATAAGTCCAGCTACTCTCACGGTCGGGGCAGACGATCTAGCTAGTCCGCTATCCTCTTACCTCGATCTGCCGGTGATGGCCAAGCAGCTCCCGCAGACGACTCTGCAAAACAACAGGAAAGAGACAGAAACAACTATGGGGGTGAGAACTACTAGATAAACCAGTAGCCTCCCCTAGTGGGTAAAACCTCAACTCTGACGCACCCACTAGGACTACTAGAGGCGGGAGGAAAAGGTGAAGTGGTAAGGTAAATAAGGCACTGAAATAGGGAGACTACCACTACTATGCCTCTAAATGCAATACTGAAAGAAATGACTGTATGAATGCATCAAGAAAGAGTATCTGACCAAATAAACCCAATCTAGACACCAGAAAAATTCTGGTACTGCCTGCTCTGTCATCAATCCCATGAACTCAGTATCTCCACTGTCCAAATGACCGGAACCCAACACGGTCTGACCGGCACCCAACACGGTCTAAAGCCTACTCCGGAGTGGCACTCGAGGGGAGCGACCCACACGAGTAAAGTATCTCTGTATCAAGCATCTCTGTAACCATTGTCTCACAAAAGCAGGACTGGATCATGACTGTGATCAAAGTGGGAAGAATCCATCCACTAAAGTAACCCTGATCCCCAATCAGATGCAATAGTAATCAACAAGTGGGAAACACCATCCACTAGAGAAATCTGATACCCAGTCTGATGCAATAGTGAACATCCGGTCAACCGCCTAATGTTCGCGGTCGCCGCAACACCCCATAAGTCCAAACTGATAAAGTAATCAACATCTGGCTAACCGCCTAATGTCCGCGGCTACCACAATGCCCCACAATCTATAATCGAGTCTAACCCGACCCCGACTCGATGACCACTACTACACTATCCCAAAACCCTGCTCAAACCGAGCCACATGCATCTGAATAACAAGGAGAACATCGAAACATGGTTTCTCCTAAGTCAAGTCCCAATATGATAGTGTAGCAATAAATGGTGGCCTAACTAGATGTCCAAACAAGCATGCAATTGTCCTCTTTTAAAACTGTAGAAGAGTGTCTGATGTTTTTAAAAAGATTGATCTTAATATACCAACAGGATAAGTTATTTGCATGCGAAAATAGGATATAGCATTTGTCCCAACAATAGTGTCCCAATTTAACATAAATGAGCTGTCATATAATTTGTGGGGTCTACTCATGCAATTCACTTTTGGAATACCGATTATCAGTTTAAAAAAATAGGGGATCTCTAATACTCCTAGTGAGTTAGTCAAAAATGAGGTAAGCAACAACCACCCACCTCGAAAAGCGCAATCCACGCCCAAATAGTCTCCTAGCTGTCCACAGTCCTCTAATCCCGCAATTCACTGAAAACAGTGCACAGCTGTATAGAACAACATACCCGGTATAAATACAAATCTCAAAAATACAGTATTTGCTATTTTCCAAACAGCACGGAAAGAGAGGAGTTTTTCACCTCTGTACAGTGCTCCGAAAAATCCAGAAAAATTACGGTTGCGTTCCTTGTGACGAGTAGATCGAAATCGACTACTTAAACGCCTTGATCCGATGCTCATAGCTCAAGATATAAATCGGAGAATTCGATGCTATCTAGAACACACCACAGCAAAAAAAGGGGTCAAAGGAGCCTCGGGAAATGTGCCAAAAGTGCCAAACGGAGCAAAGTGATCAGCACGAAAAACGAAGCCTTACCTCGTAGGAACGCGCTGCCACAAAAATCGTTCAAAAATTCCTCCTGTTTAGCACTCGGGAAATTTCTGACTGAACTACGACGGAAAATGGGCCGAAACTGATAATCGTCGCATTGCGCCGCGTTGTAGATAACTCACTGTCGACAACTCCAAAAATTCTGAAACTTCTAGGGGAGATGGAGGACAGAGAGAGGAACAACTTTCATTAAGGTCACTAGCTCATTTTCTCTCTCTAGAATTCGGAATTGCAAAGAGAGAGGGAGGGGTTTATATAATGGGCCAAATCCTATTCGGGCTCCACACCAAATCCGGGCCCAGAACAGGAAACACCAAAACTGGCCAACCATGACGCGCCACGTGTCCTCAAAACAGGAAACATCCATGCAAGGCCACTCAGAAAATGCCATGTGTCCCACGTGGTTCACGTGGTCCACGCCTCCCGTCAACGCGCCAGGTCTTCCGAAAAGTCTCCGCCAATCAGAACGTGACACGTGTCACAGACCAGCCGCCTCTCTTGACGCCGCCCGACCAATCAGGAGCTGCCACGTGGCAAGCTCAACCTTCCGTGCTCCCGGTGCACACCTGCCGGTAGACGGACCCGCTTGTGCGCCTGCCCACGCCTGCCCGCGCTGCCCGCGCCGCGCTCTGCCGCGCTCTGTCGTGCTCCGCCGCGCTCCGCCGCTGCGCCGCCGTGCCGCCGCCGCTCGCCGCCTGCCGCCGATTGCCGGAACAGTATTTCCGGCGGCCGGAGTTACTGTTCCGGCGTGAACAGTAATTTTGCGCCGAAAATTAAGTGAATACACCATTTTGATCATTTTCGCGCGCTGAGTCCAAATCCGCCGTCCGTTTCTTCAAATTCTCATCCGAAATTTTGCCGAAAGTCCCCGGAAAGGCCCACTTGATTCGATTTTCGCGCCGGATCTATTTTTGAGATCCGTTTTCGACACTACTAGCTCCACTACACTGTGTGAGCTTCCTGTAGTCACTGTAATCACTGCAAAAGTCTCTACGGAAGTCCGGATCATCACACCAAATATCCAAACTAAGGTTCTCCGTTGGGATAGAATATTGTTTCTATATCTCCTTGGACACCCTACAGCTTCGTTGGGATCAAATTTCAACATTCCTTATCTTATCTGGTCAAGGATGGCGAGATATGTGGAAAATGCGCATCCTACCGAGCGACTTCCATTCCCATTGATTATAATGCGGATTTTGAGAAAGTTTGATGTCGATATTCGTTCATCAACTTACATGCATAGTATGGGAACGATCAATGATTCTACCATTGTGAAGTCACTCTCAAGTAAACCAGATGAGACCCCAACCCCTCCTCGAAGCAAGAGGACATCAGTTTCAGCACCAGCAGCACAAGCGGCAACAACAGCAGCAGCAACAGCAAAAACTGTGATGATCCGGACTTTTGTAGAAGCTTTTACAGCTTTATCAGTGACTACAGGAAGCTTACACAGTGTATTGGAGCTAGTAGTGTCGAGAACGGATATTAGAAATGGATCCGGTGCGAAAATCGAATCAAGTGGGCTTTTTCGGGGGCTTTCGGCAAAATTTCGGATGAGAATTTGGCAAAATGGGCGACGGATTTGGACTCAGCGTGCGAAAACGATCAAAATAGTGTATTTACTTGATTTCGGCGCAAAAGTACTGTTCACGCCGGAACAGTAACTTCGGCCGCCGGAAACACTGTTCCGGCGACCGGCGGCACCGGCAGGCGGCGGAGCACGGCGGCGCAGCGGCAGCGCAGCGGCAGAGCGCGGCGGAGCGCGGCGCGGGCAGCGCGGGCAGGCGCGCACGCAGGTTGGTCCACGGCATGGCGTGCACCGGGAGCACCGAAGATTGCAGTTGCCACGTGGCATCTTCTGATTGGTTGGACGGCTTCAAGAAGGCGGCGTTGTCTGTGACACGTGGCAGCACCCGATTGGCCGACAGGTTCCGGAAGACCCGGCGCGGGGACCGGGTGCGTGCTCCCGGGTGACACATGGCGGCTTCTGAATGGCCTTGCATGGCTGTATCGTGTTTCGTAGGACACGTGGCACTTCCTGATTGGGTGGTTTTGGTGTTTCCTGTTTTGTGCCCGGATTTGGTGTGGAGCCCGAAGATTCCTTGGCCCATTATAAACTCCACCTCCCTCTTCACTCCGCGATTCTGAGTTCTAGATAGAGAATTCGAACTTGAGGTCTTTATGAAAATTGTTCCCCTCTCTGTCCTCTCTCTCCCCTAGAAGTTTCAGAATTTTTGGAGTCGCCGACAGCGAGTTATCTGCGACACGGCGTGCTGCGACGATTTTCAATTTCGGCCCATTTTTCGTCACAGTTCAGTCGGAAAATCCCTGTGTGCTAACCAGGAGGAATTTTTGAACGATTTTTGCGGCAACGTATTCCTAAGAGGTAAGGCTTCATTTTTAGTGTTGATCACTTTGCTATGTTTCGCACTTTTGGCATGGTTCTCGAGGCACCTTTGACCCCTCTTTTTGGCTGTGGTATTTTCTAGACAGCATCGACTTCTCCGATTTATATCTTGGGCTAGGAGCATCTGATCAAGGCGTATAAGTAGTCGATTTCGATCTACTCGTCGCAAGGAACGCAACCGTAATTTTTCTGGATTTTTCGGAGCACTGTACAGAGGTGAAAATCCCTCTTTTTTCGTGCTATTTGGAAAAACAGCAAATACTGTATTTTTGGGACTTGTATTTATACCGAGTGCGTTGTTCTGTACAGCTGTGCACTGTTTTCAGTGAGTTGCGGGATTAGAGGGCCGTGGACAGCGAGGACGCTTTTTGGGTGTGGATTTGCGTGCCAGGTGGGTGGTTGTTGCTTACCTCTTACTGCGATTTACTCACTAGGACTATTAGAGAGACCCCTAATTTATTTGGCACCCCATTAGAAATCATGCTTAACTAAATGATCCTGATTAATCATTGGCCTATTTTATGGGATTGATATACTATGATGGTGATATGTTAGCATGCCATGTTAGCACATAGATTTGTGTGGAAGTTGGTTAAATGAGTTAATGGTTGAGACATGATGACATATCAATATGCGGGTACTACTTTGGTGATTTATTATGGATCAGGGATCATAGACATGTGTAATTGGTTAGTGATTTTGGCATGATGGTTATATCTATGCGGAGTGATTATTTGACACACATGTGGAGCTACTATTTGATACACTTTCTTTATCTTTCATGAGGACATTTGCATGCTTGCATGGACATCTAAATAGGCCACTATTTATTGCCACACTATCATAATGGAAATTGACTTAGGAGAAACCATGATTGTTTCCTTTCTCCTTTTCATTTAGACTTTCGATTCATGTTGCTCGGGTTCGAGCAGGGGTTTGGGATAGTGTAGTCGGGACTTTGGAGTCTGGGACAGGTCGTACTTGATTATGGATTGTGGGGCATTGTGGTAACCGCGGATATTAGGCGGTTGATCAGATGTTGGTTATTTTATCAGATTGTGGACTTGTGGGGTATTGCGGCGACCGCGGACATTGGGCGGTCGACCGGATGTTTATCTTTGCATCAGATTGGGGGATCGGGATTTCATTAGTGGAGGGATTTGTTCCACTTTGATCATAGTCATGATCCAGTCCTGCTTTTATGATACTTATGACATTGTTACTTTCCTCGTGTGGGTAGCTCCCCTCGAGTGCCACTCCGGAGCGTGCGGGGTACCAAATGGGTACCGGACGGCATTGACTCATTGCTATCACTTTGGCGCGGATCAGCTTGCACGATGATGATAGCGGCAGCAGGCGGCACCAGTTTTTACTGGTGGCTAGATTGGGTTTATTTGGACCGATGCGGTTACTGATGCATACTTACAGTCATTCATTTTGGCACTGTATTTTAGAGGCTTAGTAGTGGTAGTTTTCCTGTTTTAATAGCTTATTTACCTTACCACTTTACCTTTTCCTTTGCCTCTGGTAGACTTAGTGGGTACGTCGGAGTTTGAGGCTTTACCCACAGGGGGAGGCTACTGGTTTACTAGTGGTTCTCACCCCCATTGTTGTTTTTCTCTCTTTCTTTCCCTTGTTTTGCAGAGTCTTCTGCGGGAGCTGCTGGGCCATCGGCAGCTGATCGAGGTAAGGGGATCGTTGAGTAGATAGATCTCATGTGAGGCTGTGAGCTGCTAATAGACAGATATTGTACCCGTTTTACTCAGACTGTAGTAGTTCACTTTTATTTTGAGGTCTGGCTTTCGCCAACTGGGTGTATTTTTGGTGAGCTGGGAGTTTATTGTATTTTTACAGTTTTTATTTCTTTTCCAGTCTGAGAGATTATGTAGTTCTTTTAGTTCAGCTCTGTATTATGCTCTTTTATTGTACATTTATATCTGAGCAGGTTACCGACGCTTCGTGTACATGGGAAATTCCGTGTACACGGCAGATCTGTTGGCGAGCCTGGGTTCTGGTTTCCACCCGGGGCGTGACAAAAGCAGCAGCTTCTACTTCAGAGGATGACGCCTCTGTAACATCAATTTACCGCGAACAACAACGTCTTTCGTCGGAACAAGAGCGCATGTCAAACGAAATCACTAAGATCTCTACAGACATGGATCATATTTCTGCCGCCCAAGGTGACTTGAAAAGGAAATACAAACTCTTGCCAAATTGGTGAAGAAGATTTTCAACAAACTGGGTTGTAGCACCTCTGACGACAACGACTCCGACTGACTTTATTTGTCTTTTTGTTCTAATGTCTTCTCTTGCAGGTTTTTAGTTTCTTTTCTTCATCTTTAAGAACTTTGCTTTACCCTTTTTTAGCTTTGGCTAATTTTTGTGACAAAAAGGGGGAGAGACATAGTAGACATTGAACTTGAAACTTGAAAGTTTGGTGTGGAGAAACTTGATGAACATTGAACTTTGGTAAGTTGAAGGTAAGTTGGATGCATGCCAGTACTAACTATTTGACTAACTATTTGGGCATGTAATATTACTAACAAGTTGCTCGATAACTAACATATTTTTTAACTTGTTAATTATTTTGACATGACATTTGGATTTTAATGATTAGGGATATGTGAATATTTGTTTGCTAAATTTTCATACATATCTGATAATTAATGTCATGGTGAGTATAAACTCTATCTCTCTGATTGGCTATTGAATATTTAAATTCTTGATGTATCTAACAATTTCTTTTGTCAAGAATTATTTCTTTTGCAGAGAGTACAAACGTCTAAGTCTAGAGTCTGTTTTAGGAGTTTATGTAGGACCCCCGAACCCCATGCAGCTTTTTCCGATGGATCCACTGTTAGAACACCTGTTGTTGGTGTATCTGGCCCATGGTGCATCAATGGGATGCCACTGATGGACCCTGTAAGGTTTTATTAGCTGTGTTGGCTTTCGGCTGGGTTTGCCGAAATTTTGAAAAAGAATTAGGCCAAATAGACAGCGGAAATGGATTCAGCGCGGAAAAACGCTTGAAAATAGCTTTTTGTTTGCCAAATTCTGAGTCCGGATGCCCAAAAACGGACTCCCGGAAAATTTACTGGATTTCTGGTGCATGGGGGAGCCGTGGACCGGCGGGGGAGCCACGTGGCAGGCCCTGATTGGCCGGCGCACGCAGCTGGGTCCACGGAGCACTGGGGTTTGGACCGGGGTGCACCGGGAGGCGCGTGGACCGGCAGGTGTCCACGTGGCAGCGCCTGATTGGGCGGCTCTGGTGCGCTCGGTCTGCGGGAGTGCGCGGGGAGGCGTGGACCGGGGGCGCGCCACGTGGCGGCACCCGGTTGGCGGGCGCATGAGCGCGCGGGTCCACGCAGCGCGCGGGGCAGGTGGCCGTACGCGGGGCAGGCGCGGGCGACGCGGGAGGTGCCACGTGGCGCCCGCTGATTCGCGGGCGCCACCTGCCGCGTTGACGCGGGCAGGGACACGTGGCGCTCCCCGTGGCGGCTTGCACGGCTGCGGCGTGTTCGGGGGACACGTGGCGGGCGCCGGCGCGGGTCGGACCAAGCAAGCGTCCGGCCGGATCCCGTGTGCGGGCTGGGCCGGGCCGGGCCGCACTGTGCGCGCCCGAAACCGGCCGGGCCGGGCTGCACTGTAGCCGCCCGAATTCGGGCTGTGCCGCACTGTAGCCGCCCGAATCTGGGCCGGGCTGCACTGTAGCAGCCCGAATCTTGGGACATCTTTGGTATTTCTTCATTTGTTTTTGGGGCCTTTAAATAGCAGCCCGAGCCTCTTTCTTCTCCCCTTTTCTCCTCTTTTCGAGCCTCCTCTGCCCGAGCAACCTTAAGAAGAATTCTTCATCTTCAAGCTCTGGATCCACCTGCAAAGTTTTGGGATTTTATGAGCACGCATCCCGAGGTTCTCTATTTTACGGCGCGGCGCGACGTGGTGGTTCCTGTGTTCTTCTTCGGCGCAGCAGCAGTGTTTTAGCTCCCCTGGTCTACTCCGACGATCTTTTCGAGCGATTTCTTCGCTGCTGGATTCGTAACAGGTGAGGCTACGATTTTGGGTTTCTCGGACATTTTCAGATTTCACGTTTTTCGAGGTGTTTTCTCGTGCTCATTGGGACCCTTTTTGCTGTGAGATTTTGGTGAGGGCAGCACCTTCTTTTGAGGAGATCTTCGCGCACGAGTCTCGGATCAAGACGTGCTTATAGACTTTTTTCATCTACTCGACGCGAGGATCATCGTGGATTTTTCTTGGAATTTTTGGAGACCTTCCCGAAGGTATACACTGTTCCTTTTATCTGTACAAGAGTTTACAGTTGAATGGTTTTGGGATTGTGCGCGCCGATACTGTGGAATTTGTAACTTGGCCTACGGTGCTCGGAATTGGACGTGCAGGTACCCGTTTCGAAGCTATCGACGCGAGGATCGCCGTGGTATTTTTATCAGAATTTTTGGAGTTCGTTTTACAGGTGAAAATTTCGCAGTAAGTGGACTGTTCCCAGCAGATTTGTAAAACCTGGATTTTATTGGATTTAAAGTGTAACTGTAGCCTTATGTTGTACCAGGAGGGATTGTGGGCTGTGCTGGACCTGTTGGACCTTGAGTGGTTATTTTCCTGGTTTTCTCAGCTGTACGGCTCCGGACAGTTAGCGTTTTCAGGTGGGTGGCTTGCTTTCAAGATCTATGGATTGTACTCTAATTCTATTGATATAGAATCATGCATGATAGTGATTGGACTTGGGTAGCATGCTAGAGTGTAGGAATTGTTGATCCTTGTTTTATCTGTCGATCTTGTGATCTCTTGCTTCCTACTATCATGTTAAATATTTGTTATATTGGAACCTGACCTAGCACCCCCGTCATATGTTGCATGTGTAACCAGACCAGTAGAAAACCCTCACTTGGGCTAGGGTTATTTATGCTTAGACATCCACACTTTGTGTTTCATTCCTGGACTTAGTGTTATCCTCGCCCGGATAGTGGGCCGAGCGGTCGGACTTCTCTATAGTGTGGGATGCATTGCACTCGTGCTTGGGAGCAGAGTGGAGTCTGGTAGATGTAGTGGTTCGCTTGTCTGTATCGGGAACCGTTTGGGGTAAATGGTGGACCCGAGAGATCTTGTTTTCCCCTGTTTGGGTCGTCGCCACTGTGTTAGTGGCAGTAGTTTACTAGTGTTAGCCGGACCTAGAACCCAGAACTCTTTTTGACATATACATGATTTTAGTCTACCAATGTTTTCTTCCAAGCATCGAAGGGCCGCTGGAGTCTGTTCTTGTTTGATTGGACAAAGGCATCAGCCCTTCGGGGTTTGGGTAAAACACTTGTTTTCTAACTGTTTTTCTAAAAAGAACTAAAATCATTAAATATGGATTTCTTCCAGATCAAATTAATTTTCAATAACAAATGTCACCTTTTCCGGTAAATCTCCCCACTCGAAAGGATTCGAGTGGTCTGGGTTCTAGGGGTCGTTCCTCTGTCGGGACGAAAGCCACGGGGGCCGAGCCTGGAACCTGTTCTTGTTTGATAGGGTTGTAGGTGTAGGTCCCCCGGGACTTTCGGGCCCTGTTGGTGTCTTCCGCGTGTTGTATTGTGATTATTGCCTTCCCGAACTATAAGGGATCGGGAACTTCGATAGTCGGAGCCTAGAGTCTGTTCTTGTTTGATAGGGTTCTTAGCACCGGTCTATCGGGTTTCCGAACCCTTATGGTGTCGGTCTTTCTGGAGAGTTTAGTGTTCTTTTGTGGGAGCCGTCTGGTGGACGGTGGCCCCAGCTGTGTGACTTCCAGCTTGGTGTTGTTGGTCGATCTTGTTGATCGTGGTTTGGACTACAGCCTGCATGAGCCATATTTGTGCTCGACTGAGATACGCGGATACTTTCCTCGGTGGGGTCGCTCCCCTCGAGAGCCACTCCGGAGTTGGGCCTGTTACTTGCTATCGCGACTTGTCGACGCCGTCCCTCTGACTGGCCCAGTTAGTGGCAGTCACGGACACCCTACGGTAGACCCGTCCTGTTGAGGATGTGCGGCAGTAGGTGGGCGCAGGTTTGACTGGACCCTTTGAGGCAGTCAGTTGAGATTTGGTGAGATACTGTGTGTGTTAGTAGATGCATCATGTTTCATCTGTCCCTTTTCTTGAGCATCTAGATAGAGGCATAGTAGCTGTTGAGTTACTTTTCCAGCCTTTCATTTCAGTTTTATATTGTTACTTTATGCCTCTAGTAGACTTAGTGGGCAGACCGTCGGGCTTGTTGGCGGCACCCACTGAGAACTACTTGGGACGTAGTTCTCACACCCGTCGTGGTGTATTTTCCCACAGGGACTTCTACTCCGGTTCCTGCTGCTCCTGTTGCTGCTTCTTCTGATCGAGGTAAGGGAGTCGCGAGATAGTTCCCCACCAGTCGTCGTCCAGAGAGTAGATGTACCCTTATTACTTTTGAGAGTTCCTGTTGAGAGAACTTTGTAGTGAGGTATAGAGTTGTATTTATTTTCTACTGCTCGAGTGACTTTTGTACTTTCGGTGAGGACTTGTGTTGTATATAGTTTTTATTTCTAGCAGTTTTACTTTCAGCTCTGATATCTGCATAGTATAGATGCTCTTTTGCAGGTTAGTCGCTTCGTCTATACGGGCTTCCCGTATGGGCGGCGGATCTGTTGGCGAGCCCGGGTCGCAGTTTCGACGCCGGGGCGTGACAGTTTATCTCTTGTATTCATTTTTATTTGGATCATGTAAATTTTTGTTGTATGGTGATAGCAACAAAAATATCTTTTACAATTTTTTTAAGTGGATTTTTGTTTTATCACGAAACCGCCAAAGGGGAAGATTGTTAAGGATTTTGTATTGGCGTATTTCGGGAAGTGGTAAAAGTTTTGAAGATTGAAGATGAAGAATTGTGGATCAACTACATCAATCTCAAGAAGAATGGATTCGGAATGATCAGGTACGTTTAACTAAATAATTTGGGTAATCCGAATACATTTGTATAGTTTAGAAACACTTGGATAAGTTTTCATTGCATAAAAATCAAAAAACTGGAGAAGTTGGATGTTCAGGATCCGGATCAGACCATTCCAGTCCGGACCTCCCCCTGTTTCAGTCCGGACCCCGAACTATTTTTTCAAAAAAATTGCTGGAAAAAGACGACAGTCCATATCAGCCAAATCCAGTCCGGACCGCCGTGCGGGAAAAATTCTGTTAAGTCAGTTTTTTATGCTTATCTCTTTCCAAAAGTTTCTAACCTATAAATAGACCCTATCATTCATCTTTTAGGGTTAATCGATATAATCGAAAAATCAATCGGGAAAAATAATAGAAAAATCCACAAATATAGAGAAGAAAGGAAAACACGATTAAATTCATGTTTCTTCATCTATATTGTTCAATTTGATTCTAGGGTTTCCAAACTCCTATTTTTTGTAGAATCAAATTGAAGAATACTTAGATGGTATTTCCTTATCTATCCTTGATCTAAGTATTCGGAGGATCATCACCACCAAACAAAAACAACGATTTTACCAAAAATCGGCGCGAGGATTCGTGTGGCCTTGTGGATTCAATGTGCTACCGCTCTCGTGGATTCGGAGCGAGGCGCGTTCGTGTGATCGAGACGTGCCGCATTGGTAAAGACCGTAGATTTGGTTGGACGTCGTGGATTCGACGTTGAACGTCGTGGATTCGGCGTTGGGACGCAAATCGTGGATTCGATGAGCATTCGGAGCGAGCGGAGAAGACCAACTAGGAGCGTATGGAAAAGGTTGAGTCATAGGGTTACGGTAAATCACCTTGTACGTGTTTAATCTTAGTGGATTTTGTCGTGTTATTGGTCCCGTGGTTTTTTACTCCTGTGACAGAGTTTTTCACGTAAATCTTGCGTACTTTATTTATTTTCCGCATTGGGTTATTTTTTTACGCAACGATTTGGTGTGTTTATTGTTTTCACCTATTCCCCCCCCCTCTAGGTGGTTTTTCCCCTATTCATATCCATATTATCCATAACCCACACCTTTAACTCTCGCCGCTATATCACAGAGGGCCCGTACGAAGTCACCATGTAGAGATCACGGGTCCTTAGACCGCTTCCTCAGAAAAGTACACCCTTGCGGTGACCAAACCGCTGGTGCACGTGACTGCGTCATGAGCTTCACAATCATGTATTTGTGACTAAATCGTGGAAGCTGTACCCGCTAAAGTCAAATGTCATTCCTTGTCCTTTTGTATGTACCAATTTGCCAAATCATTCATAACAATCTCCTTCCAGGAATATAATATAGTTATGCCAAAAACACAATAAAAAGAGAGAGGAGGGTCGGACTCCATGGTCCAACAACATCCCCTACCTCGGTTCGATTACCCATCTCTACTGGTGAAGAAAACAATGTCCAAAAACCTGTTCGAATCTCCTAAACCTTGATCTAACGAACAGTACACAAAAACTATCATTAAAAACACAATCGTACCGAAATTCCGCAAATCGGGGGTCAAACCAGAGCTCCGACAATAAAAACATCGTCAAAAATCGCTTTGTGAAACTCTACGGGCGATTCCGTCAAAGTGCGGAACGGCGGTAGCTTGCGGGGCAGCGACGACATGCAAAAAGCATGAGTGGCGCGCGGCAGCAGCATTGCGGGCGTGCATGGGCTAGCAGCGACCCATGCGGAGCGGCGAACAAGGAGGGTGTGCGGCAAGCAAGGTGGAATGGCGCGCGGTGGCGGGCAACATGCGGCGCAGGCGGCGCCGATGACAGGCAGGCGCACAACCAGTGTGCTACGACAGCGCGCGGGCGGCCAGGCACGCGCGCGGTGCATGGCGCTTGCGACACGAGCTAGCGGCACCAGGGCTACACGGTGAGTGTTGCGCACGGCAGCGAGCGGCAGGAGCAGAGCGGCGCGGCAGCGAGCGGCAGGAGCAGAGCGGCGCGGCGCTGGCACTGCGGCTGGTGCTGTGGCTGGCGCGAGCGGTGCTGGCAGCGCGGCGTTGGTGTTGCGGTGCTGGCAGCGCAACGCTGGCGCTGCGGTACTGGCGGCGCGGCACTGGCGCTGGCGCTGCGGTACTAGCGGCGCGGCACTGGCGCTGCGGCTGACGCGTCGCGCGGCGCATCCAGGGTAGCGGTGGCGCGGTGCATCCAGCGGAGCGGCGGCGCGGCTTGCGGCGTGGCATGTCGCGACCTCCGTCAAGCCAGGGCCCAACCCCGGCACGCTGATGGCGACCTCGTTAACGGCGGTGGCGGCCTCCCGTCAAATTCGACGGCGGCGGCGGCCTCCCGTTTCATCCGACGGCGGCGGCGGCCTCCCGTCTAATCCGACGACGACGGCGGCGGCCTCCCGTCAAAGCCAACGACGATGGCGGCAGCTCCGCTAAACCCCTTGCTCCAACGAAAAACCTCAAGAAACCCAACGAACAAACAAAAAATCCCACGAAATCAACAAAGATGACAACGAGAAGCTAAGAAGTAACCCCTTTGTCCACGAGGACGACGGTACGATGCTCGGCTCCGATCCCCGTTCTGCGGTCTCTCGTGATGATGGCGCTCCCTCCTCCGACCTTTGATGAAGATGACGATTCCGATTCCGATCTCCGACGCACCCCTCGAGGAAGAAAGCAAAGTTCTCCTTTATTAACAAAAACCGAAAAATTGAGGGTTTTCTTGTTTCACTCCCTTTAACATGTAAAGTAAAACCGATCCCCGGTTTTCACTATTTATAAGAGATTTCGAAATAATAATAACCTCTCTTATCTTTTTGCAACAAATCTTATCTTTTGTAACAAATCTCATCTTATGTAACAAATCTCATCTTATAATTTAACCGTTTCTTACTCGATTTGCATCCCAAATCTATCGAAAATCCCATCATACATTGGCACGAATATTAAAGCACCAAAAGCCACAAATGGGTATTTTACAACTCTTTTTAACCCATTACTTTGAAAAATCGCACCGGAAGCTCCGATTACGGGATTTTTGAGCCGATCGCACCACCTTTCTCTGTTTAACGAGCCCTACAATATAAAAACAAAAACCAAAGAGAAAGACACATCAAAAAAATGAGAAAAATACCATGCATACCGAAAGTGATACCGAGGGAAAAACTGTGGACACTACACCAAGGGTGTGCGTGATCATATCATGGAGATGCGGAACATAGCAGCTCAACTAAAGGCTTTAAAAGTTGAAATCGCCGACGCCTTCTGTCACGCCCCGGGTGTAAACCAGAACCCGGGCCCGTCTACAGATCCGCCGTGCACACGGTATTTCCCGCGTACACGAAGCGTCGGTAACCTGCTCAGATAAGAGAGATAATAATAAAAGAGCATAAAATCAGAGTTGAACGAAAAAAAACTACAACATCTCAGACCAAAGGTGGAAATAAAGTAAAGAACGACTGTAAATAAATACAAGTACTCTCCCAGCTCACCACAAATATACAACCAGCTGGCTAAAGCCAGACCCAAAAGAGAGTACAACAAAAACTGTCTAAGAAGATAGGGGTACAACAGAAGTCCAGCTAGCTACTGTCGGGTGGACTCTCTATCTAGTCCGCCATCCTCTTACCTCGATCAGTTGCTGACGACCCAGCAACTCCCGCAGAAGACTCTGCAAAATAAAGGGAGAAACAAAGAAAAAGACGATGGGGGTGAGAACTACTATAAAAATAGTAGCCTCCCCTAGTGGGTAAAACCTCAACTCTGACATGCCCACTAGGCCTACCAGAGGCAAAAAGAAAAGGAGTAAGGTGGTAAGCTAATAAAACTGCCGATGAAGGAAAGCTACCACTAATATGACTCTAAATGCAATAACGAAAAGAGTAACTGAATGCATGCATCAGTAAAACAATCTGTTTGAAAAGACCCAATTGATGGACCAGTAACCACTGGTACTGCCTGCTCTGCTGTCGAACTCAAGAACTGACCGGAACCCAACACGGTCTAAAGGAGAACTGACCGGAACCCAACACGGTCTAAAGCCTACTCCGGAGTGGCACTCGAGGGGAGCGACCCACACGAGTTAAGTAACTCTGTCATCAGTATCGCAAGTATCTCTGTACCGAGTATCACTGTATCAAGTATCACTGTATAGCAGGACTGGATCATGACAATGATCAAAGTGGGGAAAAATCCTCTACTAAATATAACCCGAACCCCCAATCAATGCGATAATAATCAATAAGCGGAAAACTCCATCCACTGGAGGAATCCTATCCCCAAATCTGATGCATAAGTAAACATCCGGTCAACCTCCCAATGTCCGCGGTTGCCGCAATAACCCAAAACCCCAAATCTAGAATGACGAACCCACTCAACAAACCCGGCTACACTATCCTACAACCCTGCTCAACCCGAGCAATACCCCAAGTATCACAATGAAAGGAGAAGAGGTGACAACATGGTTTCTCCTAAGTCAAATCCCAAAAATAGTGTAGCAGTAAATAGTGGTCTATCTAGATGTCCATACAAGCATGCAAATGTCCTCATCTAGAATAGAAGAAAAAGCGTCCACCAAAGCGCTCACATATAATAAATTGTAATGTCCCAATATACTAATCTATTCACATGAATAGTATGATATAGCAATAAGCTCCAACACCAATGTCTCAAAGTGATGATCCCTATTTGCATAATCACTAAGTACTAACATACAACTGATCATGTTGTTCCAGATAAATAAATACTTTAACAGGAGTGATTATGACATAATGAATATGTCCAAATATCAATATCTAATTACATGGATAAACTATCAATTATTTAATCCCATATTGCACGCAAGGTTTATCAATAATAGGTTCGGCCTTTTCTAATATCGGACTACTCTGATGTTCCTAGTGAGCACACCAAAAGAGAGGGATACAACAACCACCCACCTGAAGAGCTGACTGTCCAAATCCCACAGCTGAAAATACCAGGAAATCCAAATCTCCTACTCCAAAGGGTCCAGCAATACCCGCAACTCTCCTGGGTACAACACAAGGTCCACAAATACACATAAATTTCAAAACTACCCATAAAAACACACACAAAAATCAGTCCCAAAGATGCCCTTATTCCACCTAATGAAAATGCCCAAAAAATTCCAATAAAAATATCACAGCGATCCTCACGTCGAGACCTTCGAAACAGGTACCTGCACGTCCAAATCCGAGTTCTGTAGGTCAAGTTACAAATTCGGCAAGGTGGCCTACTCAAAGGATTTCTGTACCAAAAACTGTAGCACTGAACACAGGGAAAAAGGGATTTTCACCTCCAATAAAAACTCAGAAAAATCCAAGAAAAAATACGAGCGTGTTCCTTGTGTTGTGTAGATGAAAAACTTGTATAGGAACGCTTCAATCCGATGCTCGTGCGCGAAGATATCGCCAAAATACTCCAGTGCTGTCCCAAAACCACACAGAAAAAGGGGTCACAAAGGCACCTCGGGAACCATGCCCAAAAACTCGAAACGGAAGTGCGTGATCAACACGAAAGATGAAGCCCTACCTCTCAGGAGTATGTCGGCGCAAGAATCGTCGAAAACGGAGGTCGGGGTGGCCCAGGGGAGTCCTCACACCGCACTGCGACGAAGAAGATCACCGGAGATAAAACGTCGCGCCGCGCCGTAAAATTGGAAACCTCAGGATGCGTGCCCCCAAAAATTCCAAAACTCCACAGGTGGATGCAGCACAGAGGGAGGAGAAACTTTGCAGAAGAGAGCTCGGAGAGATAAAGCTTGAAAATGGGAGAAAAGGGCTCAAGAAGTGGATTCGGGCCCTATTTATAGGCCCACCAACACAATTCAGAAAATACCGGATATGTCCCGGTTTCGGGCGCCCGGCCCGAACTTTCGGGCGCGCACAGTGCAGCCCGAAGGCCCGGCCCGCCAGTTTCGGGCGCGCACAGTGCGGCCCAAGCCCGGCCCGCCCCGCACGCGGGATCCCCGCCGGATCCCGCTGCCGTCCGACCCGGTCCGGAGTCCGCCACGCGTCCAAGGAATAGGCAACAGCGGTGCAAGCCTTGCGGGTGGACGCCACGTGTCCCCCGCTCGGGTCAACGCGGTGGGTGGCGCCCGCGAATCAGCGGGCGCCACGTGGCGCTGCCCACCTGCCCCACCTGCCCGCCTGTACGGCCAACTGCCCCCGCGCCTGCTCCCGCGCGCTGCGTGGACCACGCGCCCGTAGGCCAGCCAACCCGGGGCCGCCACGTGGCACACCCGGTCTAACACTCCCCCCGCGCGCCCCCGTGGACCTAGCGCGCGTGGGCCGCCCAATCCGACGCTGCCACGTGGATCCCCGCCGGTCCACGCCTCCAGCCGTGCACCCCGGGCCTCTCCCAGCTGTTCCGTGGACCGGGCCGCGTGCACCGTCCAACCAGCGGCTGCCACGTGGCACCCCCGCCGGTCCACGGCTCCCCAATGCACCGAAAATCCAGTAAAACTTCCGGGAGTCCCTTTTTGGGCATCCGGACTCAGAATTTAACAAGCAAATAGCCATTTTCAAGCGTTTTTCCGCGCTGAATCCAGATCCAACCTCTGTTTGGCCTAAAACCTTTTCTAAAATTCGGCAAAAGCAGCCGAAGGCCAACCCAGCTAATAATAACTCACATGGTCCATCTGTGGCATCCCTTTGACGCACTATGGGCCAGACACACCATCAACAGGTGTTTTGCACAGTGGATTCACGGGAAAAAGCTGCATGGGGTTCAGGGGTCCTACACCTTCTTAGTCCAGTTGATTCTAAACTCATTACCGTCCGAGTTTGACCCCTTTTAGATCTCATATAATACACATAAAGATGAATGGTCAATAAATGAATTACTGACCATGTGTGTTTAAGAAGATGAGAGACTTAAGCAGGAGAAGTCGAAAATAATGACAGAAACTGTTAATTTGGCTGCTCAGCGCAAAAGGGGAAAAGAAAAAAGTGCCTCCAATTTCAAGAAGTCAACAGAATTGCCAATAAAGAATTCTAGGAAGAAGGATCAATGTTACTTCTGTAAGAAAAAGGGGCACATGAAAAGGGGTTGTTTGAAGTATAAAGCTTGGCTCGAGAAGAAAGGTATTGAAACTATCCATATTTGTTATGAATCTCATTTAGTTAATATTCCTAAAAATACATGGTGGATTGACTCTGGGACTACTGTACATATCTCAAATACCATGCAGGGTTTTCACAACCTAAAGATGTTGAAGCCAAATGAAAGGATTTTAATTAGTGGAGAAGTAAATAAATCTCAAGTTGAAGCTGTAGGAAACTATATTTTAGAACTTAGCACTAGTTTCGTACTTGAACTTGAGGATTGTAGAATACCGAATTTTTGGATTGAGCATACCGACTCCACAGATGAGTTTTTTGAGTGAGAAAAGCTGTGGGCATGTATAATTTCAGATTACAGCGGAGTTCGGGAGGTTCCGGACTGCGGCGGAGGGCCCGTAGGCGAAAAGTGAGTTGGAGTTGGCTTTAATGGATTATTCAATTAATTAATTTAATTTAATTAGCATTTTACCTGTTGCTTCGATGTGAAGTAGAGGGAAGGCTGTGGGATGCTTTGGATAAAATTAATTAAGGTAATTAAGTTTTCTTTGATTAAGTTTTCTTTAATTAAGTTTTCTTTTTTAATTATTTTGGCTTGTTGCCAGCTGCCCAACACCTTGGCTAATTAGTCAACCTTAATTAATGAGTCCACGTCCCACTGTCTTCTCCCTGCAAGCAAAGTAAATAAAGCAACAGAGGTAGTGAGAGGAGGTGAGAAGAAAAAAAAGAAAAGAAAAGAAAGAAGAAGGTGAAGGAGAAGAAGTAGGAGAGTGCATCCTTTTTCGAGTTGGCAGTGTGCAACCTGTGCGCGCGTGAGAAGCGTCATTTGAGGTAGGTTATACGATTGTGAGCATGGTTTTTGGATTATCGGTTTCCATCATGGATTTTATTGATTGAATTAATTGGATTTTGAGTTGATTTTTTCCATCCTTGCTCTCCCTGTGCTCTCGGGTTGCAATCAGACCTTGGTGAGTTATTGTGCAAATCCGAGGATTTGCATGCTTGCATGCATGCGTGTGAGGGGCCTCTTTGAGCTGAGCAGAGGTGTGCTGGGACTCTGGGGAGTGTGTTAGAAGATTGATTGGAGCTCCATGGATTTTTTTCGGGACGCGCGACAGTGCGCGCGCGCGCGCCTGGCGCAGTGCAGTTTTTCGACAGTTTGGGACCCGGCCCTTCTCCGACTTCGGCGCCGCCTTCGGAAAGCATTTGAGGTGGGTTGGATTTTCTTCCAAAAATTACGGAATGCCCTCTAATGCTCCAGAACACACTTTGATCATGACAAAACTGTATATTTTAGCTGTTAAATGATCTGATAGTTGCCTAGAAAATTACAGAAAAATTATCTGGACCCCGGTATATTTTTAGTAGACTCTTGGCACTATATGACACTAGACTGCACGCTTAGTTGGCCTCATTTAAGCACCTGAACCGTTTTAAAAATCCGAAAGCCCGTTTTATTAAAAAATCGACTTTTAAAAATAGTTTTAAAATGTCTGAGGGTTCTAGAGATGTTTCATGGGTTCGGGGTGCTTGTTCTCTCGTGTCGGGGGGACGAGGAGATATTTATTGATTATTAGAGCTATTATATGATTTTTAGAGATTTACTAGTGTCGTTGGGGGTTCTATTTGAGCACTTCAGATTGAGTCGTGGAGTTTACTCCGACCTTGACATGAGTGTTTGCCGTCTGTTCACTGTGTTTCCGATCTATTTGATCGTGGATTATAGCCTGCTGAGACTGAGATTTTATGCAAGATGTGAGATACTTGAGTTCGCGGGGTCGCTCCCCGTGAGCTACGCTCCAGATGCGATGATGATACCGAGCCTGACGAGGCCGCGATGTGATTACTGAGATAGTCCTTGAGGGACACCCTACGTAAGACCAAGCCCTGTTTGGGCATGAGTGGCAGTAGATGAGCGCAGGCTTGACTGGTCCAAAGAGGGGCAGTCATTGAGATTTGGGTGATATGTGTGAGTGAGTTTCATTGCATGTTCATAGATGAGTATTTCCTTGAGCATATGTAGAGGCATATAGCTGTAGATTTCCAGTTTTCCATATCTATCTATCTATCTATTTGTTTACCTTGCTTGTGCCTCCGGTAGACTTAGTGGGCATACCGTGTGCTTTGATGACGGTACCCGCTGAGAACTACCTTCTGCAGTAGTTCTCACACCCGCTGCGGTGCAGGTTTTCCTGAGGCGGCTGTTCCGACTCCTTCCCGTGCGGAGTCTTCAGATCGAGGTAAGGGCGTGGCCGGCTAGACGCTTACCCGAGTCTGTATAGCATAGAGGTAGCAGTACCCTTTTGAGTTTCCACTTTTCTAGAGAGAGATTGTGAGAGATGTTATGTTTGTTTCTTTAGTTGACAGCTTGTATTTTGGATTTTATTTACTTAGTACAGATGTTCCGTTTCCTTTCTATAGCATGTTGTTACTTTTAGCTCTGATATCTGTTTAGCTATAGATTTATTTGCAGGGTAGACGTTTCTTCTTTACGGTAGTTTCCGTACAGATGGCGGATCTGTTAGCGAGCCCGGGTCGCAGTTTCGACACTAGGGCGTGACAGATTAGAGTGGTATCAGAGCCTAGGTTTATAGGTCATTAAGGACTTAGAGACCCTAGGCTACTTTGGTTGGACAGGGATGACTACCGAGAGAGACGTGATTTTAACGAGAGTCATGATTGAGTTGTAACTCCCCCAGGGGATTGGGGCGAGTAATTTTGCATGTTTATTCTCTAAGGGGTTATGTCGGCTGCAGACGACATCACGCTTTAGAATGGGTAGCATGTATAGACTCTCGTTTGATTGGGTTGAGCGATTCTTGGTTCTGATGTTTGGTTTTGATTGCAAGATCTACGATGCCTCCCAGATGTCGAGCGACAACTAGGGCACATCCTGCCGCAGATGAGGAGCCCGAGCAGCGGGAGGCTGAGCATACCGAGCAGAGTGAGGGTCACGAGTTGCGGGCTCACGTAGCCCAATTGGCAGAGGTGACCAGACGCCAAAGGGAAAACATGGAGCTCATGATGCGTATGTTGGAGCAGAGAGCATTCCCCGCAGCGCCACCAGCAGTACCTCCGGCTGCGGCGTCATCGACATCGACTCAGATTGCCCCACTGACAGCTGAGGAGCAGAGTGAGCTCACCGACAAGTTGGCTTATGTTAGCCAATTCCACCCTCCGCGGTTTTTAGGGTAGAGTTCAGAGCCGTGGGAAGTTGAGAACTGGATTGCGGCGATGGAGAAGCTGTTTGAGAACCTCTTCATTAAGGAAGAACATCAGGTGCATTTGGGGGCGCATTATTTGGAGAAGGACGCCGAGACTTGGTGGCGTCGAGTCCGCCCAGTTGGACCACCGGGAGTTCAGTTGATGACTTGGCCAGAGTTTCGAGCTTTGCTACGCGGGGCTTATTTTCCTGATAGTGCAAAGCAGAAACTGGAGGGGGATCTTCGACGGTTGCAGCAGGGTAGTCGGCCTCTTCAGGAGTACATTCGGGAGTTTCGGCGGTTGCTGAACAGTGTGCCACATGTCGCCCCAGATGAGGCTCAAAGGGTAGATTTGTTTGAAAGAGGGCTGCACCAAGACATTTATCACCTTGTTCACTCGCATCGGTCATTGACTCTGGATGCGGCCATAGAGCGTGCTCGGTGGGTTTCCCGAGGGACGGTGATTATGTCAGAGAGGGACGGGGCGCCAGGGACCAGCTCCGGGGAGAAGCGCCCAGCACCGCAGGACATTGGGCAGTCGAGTAGACCGAGGCTCCCGAGACCGCCACAGTTCCAGCCGCGAGGCCGAGGGACACAGAGGAGGCAGAGGCCTGGGGGTTACCGGCCCCCTAGACAGCAGCAGCAGCAGCCGTAGCAGCAGAGGCGTTCTGATCGGTGTGTGATTTGCGGTGGGCCCCATGCACCCCAGTAGTGTGAGCAGCGTCAGGGCCGGTGTTATTGATGTGGGCAGCCGGGACACATAACATGGACTTGCCCGAGAGCAGGATCGTCAGCACCCTCGACTGCATCGACTCCTCCCTCGCCTTTGCAGGTAGTGGGAGCTACACCGAGTTTTAGCCAGGGGGATCGTGCCACCTCCTCGCGACTACCAGAGAGACGACCACCTCCGAGCGAGCGAGTGTACGCCGCTCAGGTCGAGGATTCCACAGCAGCTGATCAGGTGGTAGCAGGTATTATCCTTATCTCCTTACCCGTGCTCGAGCATTTTTTGACACTGGAGCATCGCATTCATTTATTAGTAGTACTTTTGCATCTTCGCATGGGTTTGAGTTAGGGCCATTGACTCGTGCATTAGAGGTTCAGATTCCTGATTATGTGTTGCACGTAGATGAGTGTTGTTGGTCCTACCCAGTGCAGTTAGGACCCTGGATTTTACCCATTGATCTGTTAGTCCTACGTCAGCTCCAGGATTTTGATGTGGTTTTGGGTATGGATTGGTTGTCCCATTACTATGCTACTATTGACTGTAGATTGAGGACAGTGACCCTTCGGGAGCCGGGTCAGGAGGAGTACGTCTATAGGGGATGTCAGAGTGCACTGTTTGCAGTGACAGTATCTTCCGCTAGAGCCCGACTGATGTTGAGTAGAGGTTGTGTCACTTTTCTTGCGACTGTAGTAGAGGCGCCTACGGCGATGCCCGGACTCGAAGACATCCCTGTTGTCTGCGAGTACCCGGATGTTTTTCCCTCGGAGTTATCTTCTATGTCGCCGGATCGAGAGATAGAGTTTGTGATTGATGTAGTCCCTGGAACTACACCAATCTCTAAGGCGCCCTACAGGATGGCACCGACAGAGTTGAGAGAGCTAAAAGCTCAGTTGCAGGATCTCTTGGACCGAGGCTTCATTAGACCTAGTGTTTCTCCGTGGGGAGCGCCGGTTCTTTTTGTGAAAAAGAAAGACGGATCACTTAGATTGTGTGTGGATTATCGAGAGTTGAATAAAGTGACCGTTCGGAACAAGTATCCTCTCCCCAGGATTGATGATTTGTTTGATCAGCTTCAGGGAGCTACGGTCTTCTCCAAGATCGACCTTCAGTCCGGTTACCACCAACTTAAGGTGAGGGCCGAGGATGTGTCCAAGACAGCTTTCAGGATTCGGTATGGGCATTATGAGTTCACGGTGCTACCTTTTGGATTGACTAATGCCCCAGCCGCTTTCATGGATCTGATGAACTTAGTGTTTCAGCCCTACTTAGATCATTTTGTAGTGGTGTTCATTGATGACATTCTGGTTTACTCCCGAAGTGACACTGAGCACGAGGAGCACTTGAGGATAGTGCTGCAGCTTCTGAGAGAGAAGAAGTTGTATGCCAAGTTGAAAAAGTGCGCTTTTTGGCTTTGGGAGGTTTCTTTTCTAGGCCACGTAGTTTCAGCCGCAGGAGTGGCAGTGGACCCAGCGAAGATTGATACAGTTCGGGATTGGCCTAGACCTACGACGGTGACAGAGGTTCGCAGCTTCTTGGGCCTTGCAGGGTACTACCGTCATTTTGTAGAAGGCTTTGCGAAGCTTTCTACTCCCCTCACTCGGTTGACTAGGAAGGGGACCAGGTTTTTGTCGACAGAGCAGTGTCAGCAGAGCTTCGAGGAGTTGAAGCAGAGGTTGATTACAGCACCAGTCCTTTCATTACCAGTCATGGGAGAGGGATTCGTGATTTACAGTGATGCCTCCCACAGCGGCCTAGGATGTGTGTTGATGCAGCATGGTAGGGTAATTGCTTATGCTTCGCGCCAGCTAAAGGACTATGAGAAGAATTACCCTACGCATGACTTGGAGCTAGCCGCTGTGGTTTTTGCTTTGAAGCTTTGGCGACACTATCTTTATGGCGAGCACTGTGAGATCTTCACCGACCACCAGAGTTTGAAGTACTTGTTCACCCAGAAGGAACTCAATTTGAGGCAACGCAGGTGGCTAGAGCTGCTAAAGGATTATGATTTGAGTATACAGTATCACCCCGGTAAGGCCAACGTGGTCGCAGATGCCTTGAGCAGGCGAGCAGGGCAGTCTTTGAGCTTATTGATTACCTAGCAGATGCCCCTGAGAGAGCAGTTGAGGCGTTTAGATGTAGAGGTGGTGTCCCCAGGGGTTTCTGCAAGACTTATGTCTATGGTCTTGCAACCCACTCTGTTGGACAGGATTAGAGAGAAACAGAGTGAGGACCCCGATCTTGTGAGGATTAGAGATCAGCTTCAGCATGGTCAGAGTGGGGACTTTTCTGTGGATGCAGCGGGAGTACTCAGGTACAGGGACCGCTTTTGTGTGCCCGCGGACTTAGAGATTCGAGAGCTGATTTTGAGGGAAGCTCACTATACACCTTACACCCTCCATCCTGGGGGAACTAAGATGTATAGGGACTTGAGGGCACAGTTTTGGTGGCCTGGTATGAAGAGAGATATTGGAAGGTTTGTGGCCCGTTGTCTAACTTGTCAGCAAGTTAAAGCTGAGCATCAGGTTCCAGCTGGCAAGTTGCAGAGCCTTCCAATACCTGAATGGAAATGGGACCGTGTCACTATGGACTTCATTGTAGGATTGCCGAGGACTCAGAGTGGAGCTGATGCTATATGGGTGATCGTGGATCGTTTGACCAAATCAGCCCATTTTCTGCCGATACAGTCGAGTTGGTCCCTGGAGAGGTTAGCACAATTATATCTGGATGAGATTGTGAGACTACATGGGGTGCCAGCGTCTATTGTGTCTGATAGGGACCCGAGGTTCACTTCACAGTTCTGGAGGAGCTTGCAGACAGCCTTGGGGACCCAGCTTCAGTTTAGCACCGCCTTTCACCCACAGACTGATGGGCAGTCGAAGCGGACCATTCAGACTCTAGAGGATATGTTGAGAGCATGTGTCCTAAGCTTCAGCGGCAGTTGGGATCGACATTTGAGATTAGCCGAGTTCGCATATAACAATAGCTTCCAGGCGAGCATTCAGATGGCGCCCTACGAAGCATTGTATGGATGGAAGTGTCGATCGGCTTTATTTTGGAGTGACGTGGGTGAAAGGAAGACCTTGGGGCCAGATTTGCTTGTAGAAGCCGAGGAAAAGGTTAAAGTTATTCAGCGCCATTTAGTGACTACACAGAGCCGAAAGAGAAGCTACGCCGATAGGAGGCAGCGAGACTTGGAGTTTCAGGTTGGAGACCATATTTTTCTGAAGGTCTCGCCATCTCGAGGAGTTCGCCGATTTGGAGTACGCGGAAAGCTTAGTCCGCGTTTTATTGGGCCATTTGAGATATTGGAGCGCATTGGACCTGTTGCCTATTGAGTTGCGCTACCGCCGCGGTTGGAAGGTACTCATGACGTGTTTCATGTATCCGTCTTGAGGAGGTATGTTTATGATCCCTCGCACATTTGGATTTTGCTTCCATAGAGCTGGACGAGGAGCTGCACTTCCAGGAGCGCCCGATGCGAATTCTTGCTCGAGAGACGAAAGAATTGTGCAATCGGGTTATACCTTATGTGAAGGTATTATGGAGCCATCATGATGAGAGAGAGGCCACTTGGGAGCCTGAGGATGAGCTGAGGACTACCTATCCCTACCTATTTGAGACCCCTTCCTGAGATTTGAGTTCATTGGGTTTCGAGGACGAAACCTTTTGAAGGAGGGGAGAGTGTAGAATACTGAATTTTTGAATTGAGCACACCGACTCCACAGATGAGCTTTTTGAGTGAGAAAAGCTGTGGGCATGTGTATTTTTAGATTACAGCGGAGTTCGGGAGGTTCCGGACTGCGGCGGAGGGCCCGAAGGCGAAAAGTGAGTTGGAGTTTGCTTTAATGGATTATTTAATTAATTAATTTAATTTAATTTGCTTTTTACCTGTTGCTTCAGATGTGAAGTAGAGGGAAGGCTGTGGGATGCATTGGATAAAATTAATTAAGGTAATTAAGATTTCTTTAATTAAGTTTTCTTTTTTAATTATTTTGGCTTGTTGCCAGCTGCCCAACACCTTGGCTAATTAGTCAACCTTAATTAATGAGGCCACGTCCCACTGTCTTCTCCCTGCAAGCCAAGTAAATAAAGCAACAGAGGTAGTGAGAGGAGGTGAGAAGAAAAAGAAGAAAAGAAAAGAAAGAAGAAGGTGAAGGAGAAGAAGTAGGAGAGTGCATCCTTTTTCCTTGCTGCTTGGTAGGAGTTGGCAGTGTGCAACCTGTGCGCGCGTGAGAAGCGTCATTTGAGGTAGGTTATACGATTGTGAGCATGGTTTTTGGATTATCGGTTTCCATCATGGATTTTATTGATTGAATTAATTGGATTTTGAGCTGATTTTTTCCATCCTTGCTCTCCCTGTGCTCTCGGGTTGCAAGCAGACCTTGGTAAGTTACTGTGCAAATCCGAGGATTTGCATGCTTGCATGCATGCGTGTGAGGGGCCTCTTTGAGCTGAGCAGAGGTGTGCTGGGACTCTGGGGAGTGTGTTAGAAGATTGACTGGAGCTCCATGGATTTTTCCGGGACGCGCGACAGTGTGCGCGCGCGCGCCTGGCGCAGTGCAGTTTTTCGGCAGTTTGGGACCCGGCCTTTCTCCGACTTCGGCGCGGCCTTCGGAAAGCATTTGAGGTGGGTTGGATTTTCTTCCAAAAATTACGGAATGCCCTCTAATGCTTCAGAACGCACTTTGATCTTGTCAAAACTATATATTTTAGCTGTTAAATGATCTGATAATTGCCTACAAAATTACAAAAAAATTATCTGGACCCCGGTATATTTTTAGTAGACTCTTGGCACTATATGACACTAGACTGCATGCTTAGTTGGCCTCATTTAAGCACCTGAACCGTTTTAAAAATCCGAAAGCCAATTTTATTGAAAAATCGACTTTTAAAAATGGTTTTAAAATGTCTGAGGGTTCTAGAGATGTTGCATGGGTTCGGGGTGCTTGTTCTCTCGTGCCGGGGGGCCGAGGAGATATTTATTGATTATTAGAGCTATTATATGATTTTTAGAGATTTACTAGTGTCGTTGGGGGTTCTATTTGAGCACTTCAGATTGAGTCGTGGAGTTTACTCCGACCTTGACATGAGTGTGTGTCGTCTGTTCACTGTGTTTCCGATCTATTTGATCGTGGATTATGGCCTGCTGAGATTGAGATTTTTTGCAAGATGTGAGATACTTGAGTTCGCGGGGTCGCTCCCCGCGAGCTACGCTCCGGATGCGATGATGATACCGAGCCTGACGAGGCCGCGATGTGATTACTGAGATAGTCCTTGAGGGACACCCTACGTAAGACCAAGCCCTGTTTGGGCATGAGTGGCAGTAGATGAGCGCAGGCTTGACTGGTCCAAAGAGGGGCAGTCATTGAGATTTGGGTGATATGTGTGAGTGAGTTTCATTGCATGTTCATAGATGAGCATTTCCTTGAGCATATGTAGAGGTATATAGCTGTAGATTTCCAGCTTTCCATATCTATCTATCTATCTATTTGTTTACCTTGCTTGTGCCTCCGGTAGACTTAGTGGGCATACTGTGTGCTTTGAGGACGGTACCCGCTGAGAACTACCTTCTGCAGTAGTTCTCACACTCGCTGCGGTGCAGGTTTTCCTGAGGCGGCTGTTCCGACTCCTTCCCGTGCGGAGTCTTCAGATCGAGGTATGGGCGTGGCCGACTAGACGCTTACCCGAGTCTGTATAGCATAGAGGTAGCAGTACCCTTTTGAGTTTCCACTTTGTAGAGAGAGATTGTGAGAGATGTTATGTTTGTATCTTTAGTTGACAGCTTGTATTTTGGATTTTATTTACTTAGTACAGATGTTCCGTTTCCTTTCTATAGCATGTTGTTACTTTTAGCTCTGATATCTGTTTAGCTATAGATTTATTTGGAGGGTAGACGCTTCTTCTGTACGGCAGTTTCCGTACAGATGGCGGATCTGTTAGCGAGCCCGAGTCGCAGTTTCGACACCGGGGCGTGACAAGGATACTTTTTATGTTCCTAGATTTTTCAGAAATTTAGTTTCCATTTCTAAACTGAGAAATAAAGGTTTTAAGTTTTTATTTGAAAATAAATCTTTTACTATCTTCTCTGATAATGTTATTGTTGGTAATGGTTGTTTGGTAGATGATTTGTACAAATTTAATTTGAGTCAATCTTTTGAGAATAACTTTAATGTTAATCACAACATTGGTGTTAAAAGGAACATTCATAAGGAAAACTCCTCTTCATAGTGGCACAAGCGTTTAGCTCATATATCTTTAGAGAGAATAAAGCGATTGGTGAAAGAAAAGATCCCAAAAGATCTTGACTTTACCGATTTTGGTACTTGTGTGGAATGCATAAAGGGAAAGCATACCAACACAAATACCACTAAAGGTGCTAGAAGGAGTTCTGAAATTTTTGAGATCATACATACAAATATATATGGACCTTTTCCTATTCCTTGTTTCAATGGTCAGAGATATTTTATCTCATTCATTGATGACCACTCTAGATACATGTATATCTATCTCTTATTTGAAAAAGCTGAAGCACTCAATGCTTTCAGAGCTTATAAGGTTGAGGTAGAGAAACAATCGGATAGGAAAATCAAGATTGTGAGGTCCGACAGAGGGGGTGAGTACTATGGAAGACATACGGAAAAAGGTCAAATGACCGGTCCATTTGCTCAATTCCTCGAAAGTGAAGGCATCATTGCTTAGTATATGATGCCTGGCACGCCCCAACAAAATGGCATTGCCGAAAGGAGGAATAGAACACTTATGGACATGGTAAGGAGTATGATTAACAACTCTTGTCTTCCATTGTCTCTTTGGAGTGAAGCATTAAAGACAGCGGTGTATGTTTTAAATAGGATTCCATCGAAAGCTGTTTCCAAAACTCCCTTTGAGTTATGGAAAGGGTGGAAGCCTAGTTTAAATCACCTGCATGTATGGGGATGTCCAACCGAGGTGAAGGTTTATAACCCACATATAAAGAAGTTAGACTCCCGAACAGTCTGTGGATACTTCATTGGTTATGCGGTAAACTCCAAGGGATTCAGATTTTATTGTCCAAATCACTCATCCAAGATAGTTGATGCCAGAAATGCCAAGTTTCTTGAGGATTCTGAAGCTAATGGGAGTGTTGTTCCTCAAAAGATGAATTTTGAGGAAATAAGGGATTCAACTAGTTATCCATCAAGAGATGATGATTTAGTTAGTCTTCCAATAGATCAATATGACCATATTGGAGACCAACCAATCATAGAGCATGAAAATGCTGAACCAGTTGAACCTCCCCATGAAAAGTTTTTCCAAGAGGAACAAACAATTATAGAGCCAGCTGCACAACATAATGAAAACCTAGAGAGAGTGGTTGGCTTAAGAAGATCCTCAACGCAAAAGAGATCGGCAATTCCTGATGATTTTGTAGTCTATCTCTAGGAGTCTGACTATGATGTTGGGTGTCACGCCCCAGCATCGAAACTGCGACCCGGGCTCGCCAATAGATCTGCCACTCATACGAGAAATCCCGCATAGGCGAAGCGTCCAATCTGAAAAAGAGTAACAACTACCAACTATACAGATATCAGAGCTAAAATAACTACAGTAATAAAAATCTAAAACCACTATAGAACTAAAATAAATGTACAAGTAGCAACCTCCTATACAACATCTATGAGTCCAAAAGGGGAGGTAAACTAAAATCATAAATACATCAGTGTACAGTAAAACCCATAGTTCGGGTTGGTACATCTATCTCACCAATAAGACAACACTAGTAGGAATCTATCATGCAACTCCCTCACCAATATCCGTTGAGCCAACCGAAGCATGGATGGAAAGGAAAGCCTCTGCAAAACTGTCACCAACAAAGGGTCTGAGAACTACACCGTCACGTAGTTCTCAATGGGTACCGTCTCCAACCCTACGGTCTGCCCACTAAGTCTACTAGAGGCATAAGATAACAGAAAATACTATAAATAAGAATAAAATACTGGAAAGGAAAACTACAACTATCATGCCTCTATCTACGATGCTCAATGGGCGAGTGAAATAAATGATGATATGCAACCACTCTAACTCGAAGTGCCCAAACCAACCGAACTATAATGACTGCCAAAAAAGGCACTACCACCACTGTCCTATCTGTACTGGGCCTCACAGGGAGTCCAAACGTACTATCATGCGCTCACCTACCACCACTGTCCTACCTGGATGGGCCTCGCAGGGCGCTCAACTGAACCAAAACAACCATCGCATCCGGAGCGGCAACTCAGGGGGAGCGACCCCACTAAAGAAAAGAACCGTGCAGAATCAAGAACTAGAGCTGTAGTACATGCAAGCAATAACTAAAACCACGATCGAACAGATCGCCAACCAAACCAAATAACCATCAGTCGTAACCCCCATCGGCCCAACATCAAACCCAACCGAGCAACAACAACGGGACCGAGAATTCCGGAAAACCGATGCCTACAACCACAATCAAACAAGAACAGGTTTCAAGCACAGCCGCCCGTAGCTCTCGTCCCAAAAAGGAGGCAGCCCTTGGAACCCAGATCACTCGAACCCTCGTCGGAGTGAGAAAATTTATATAAAAATATGACATTTGTTTCTAAAAACTATTTCACTCGACCCCTCTCTGGGTGAGGACAAAAAGTAACTTCTTTTTTGGAGAAACCATCTTGATCGGAGGAAAACCCAATTTTAATACCATTTAGTTCATAAGAAAATCAGTTAAAACGGTTTTATTTTTCCAAGTTCCGAAGGACTAGTGCCTTTGCCCTAATCAAACAAGAACGGGTTCTGGCGCCCCTCAAAGCTTGGAAAGAAATATTAGTTTACAAAAATCATGTGTATCCAAAAAAATTTCTAGGTTTAAGGTCCTGCTATCACAAGATCAATACTGTCTCAACTCAATGGCAATGAATCAAATAGAGGAAAAACCAACAACCCGGGATCACTGTCATCCCAAACGGCTCTCGACACTATCACCAAACTAACCTCAACCACCAGACTCCGCTCGGCCCCCCCGTACGAGCGCAACATGCGTCCTACACTGTCCCAACCACTCGGCCCACTATCCGGGCGAGGAGAAAACTCTAAGTTCAGGGAAAATAAATATGTAATGTGTAGAAAGACTAAAGCATAAAAGAACCTTGCCCAGGTGAGGGTTTTCTACTAGTCTGGTTAAACATGCGAACATATGACGGGGTGCTAGGTCAAGTTCCACAATTAAACATACAACATAACCTATACCCAGAATGCTAACTCTAGCATGCATACATCCTGATCAATAAATGAGTCCCCAACTATACCATGCATATATCCTGATCAACAAATAATGTCACGCCCCGGGGGTCGAAACTGCTACCCGGGCTCGCCAACAGATCCGCCACCTATGCGGAACCCCGCATAAGCGAAGCATCTAACCTGCAAAGTATCATCTAATAACTAAATAGATATCAGAGCTGAAGAAAAACTGCTGTAATAAAAACCTGAATCACTGTACAACTGAAAAATAAAGGTACAATATCCATCTCCCATAAATAAATGATACAATAATCCGGTCCACCAAAACTGTAATACAAGTAAAAGCCACCTATACAACATCTATAAATCCAAAAAGGGAGATAATTAAGCTGAAATTATAAAATACAACTGTGTAAAGTGAAACCCACAATCCGGGTTGGTACATCTATCCCTCTGTAGAAATCAACACTGGTAGGGATCTATCTCGCGACTCCCTCGCCTCGAACCGTCAACAGAAGATCAGCAACTCCCGCAGCAGACACTGCAAAACAAAGGGAGGAAAGGGGAAAAACAACAATGGGGGGTGAGAACCACTAGTAAAACCAGTAGCCTCCCAATGTGGGTAAAGCCTCAAACCCCGACGTACCCACTAAGTCTACCAGAGGCAAGAGAAAGAGTAAGAGAGGTGGTAAGCTATAAACAGAAATACTGATAAGAGGAAGCTACCACTAGTATGCCTCTAAATGCAGTATCGAAAGAAATGACTGTATGAATGCATCAGAAAATAGTATCTGACCAAATAAACCCAATCGAATGAACCGGTATAAAACCCGGTACTGCCTGCTCTGTCGTCAATCTCACGAACTCAGTATCTCCACTGTCCAAATGACCGGAACCCAACACGGTCTGACCGGCACCCAACACGGTCTGACCGGCACCCAACACGGTCTAAAGCCTACTCCGGAGCGGCACTCGAGGGGAGCGACCCACACGAGTAAAGTATCTCAGTAACAAGTAACATAAGTATAAATCAGCAGGACTGGATCATGACTCTGATCAAAGTGGAAAAACCCATCCACTAAAGAAAGCCCGATCCCTCGATCCCTCTCCCCCAATCTGATGCAATAACAACTGTCTGGTCAACCGCCCAAAATCCGCGGTTGCCGCAATACCCTGCCCTCAAGCCAGCCTGTCCCAGATCCCAAGAGTCTGTCTACACTATCCCAAAACCACCTGCTCGCGCACGAGCTACAAATACCCTGAGCCTAGTGTGGAAGGAGAAACGCAAGAAACATGGTTTCTCCTAAGTCAAGTCCAACATGATAGTGTAGCAGAAAAAGGTGGCCTATCTAAATGACCTACAAGCATGCAAATGTCCCAAGACGATAAAAAGAAAACAGGTGTCGATGTTCTTGCATTTATTAGAGCATGCTATCCAAATTACATAATCAATCTCATAAAAGGGTTTGATGTTAACATAGCATACATCAAGTCTACACAAGTATGCACCTTTCACATTTGGAAATAAGGAGAGAATAGTATCCAACATGGTTTTCACCTAACATGAATCAGGAGATAAATGACAATCATTACTTTCCTAAAGAGTGAATCTCACATAGATAGACCAAGATTAATGTAGTCAGCTATTCTCACACAAACCACTAACCACCCTCAAAAGAAACATCCATTCACATATAGACTTGCCAAAGATCATTTAACATTACTTGAATATGGTCATTCAATCCACTATCACCAATGAATAAACTAAGGTTCAACAACTTTTATTGATCTCACATAGGATGCACATAGAATCCACCAACAACATTCATTTTCCACATAGGCTAAATCGCCGACCATTCACAATACACAATCTCACGCAAAATAGTCTAAGGATCAACCATTATAATAAATATCACAAGATGTAGAAGGAAAAATCTACAAGGTCAATTATTCTCACGTAGATAAGTCAAGAATCATTTAACACATAACCTCTCATGTCATGGGTTCAAGAATCAACAATAAGATCACCCTCACTTACCCTGGATAGCCATTCACACTTAGCCCATATGACATTCACATAAAGTCATAATAACCTTTCTCACATAGCACCCATGTCCTTCACAAAATCAACCAAAATCATTTACATATAACTATCGCCATCATTCACCACAATTAGGTTAACCATTCATCACAAAGTGTAGGCTAAAGATTAATTTCCCAATTACCCTCACATAACATAGGTTAAAGGATGATCACTTATAATCAACTTCTTATGAGATAATGCAACATCCATCAAACTATTCATTCACTCATGCATACAATGAGGATCAATTAACTTAATCTAAACATGGATATCCAAGCATATTTCACCAAGGAGAAGAGAACAACAATCAACTATGCCACGAGGGAAACCAATAGCCCGAGTGGGTAAATCGTTGTTTTCGGCATAACACAACCACCCATCTGAAACTTGACGATCCGATGCCCGATCTAGCTGAATTTTGGCGTGAGTAATCCTTATCCTCCCAGGAGTCCGGTGCCGTGAAAATCATCCAAATCCGCCTCACGGATTGGGCGCAATCACTGAAACAATGCACACTGCGCATTCAAATTCCAGAATTTCGGCAAGTGCAACAAGGTTAATTAAAAAGTATGTGCAACCTCAAATACCTCAAAATAAAGTTCCCAGCAGTAAAGCAAAGATATCCTCTTTCATACAAACATCTTCAAGTCCTCACAAATCCACCATTAATTTCCCTTAACATTCAAATGAAGCAACAAATCACAATGCTGTCCAAAATTGCTAACATAAACTTGCTAGCATTTACAAGCTTAATTAGGGGCTGTTACAAAGGGATTCATCCACAGATCATAAAAGATAATTTTCTCACCTTGAAGTTAATAAGAAGTACCAACTTGAATTTCTGAAAAAGACCTTATATCCACAAAGTTATCTGCATTCCAAGGTGCCTTGCTCAAATCAAAACTAAAACAGGGACTGCAGTAAACCATATAACAACACTTAAAAAGATCATTAAAGTTACCTAATCAAACGTGCTCCAAATCCTACAAGAGAGGTACCCTTGGATTTCTTGTCGAGAGTAGATACAAATTGAGCTAAATAACTCCAATTTTCGCGCTCGGATGAGGGAGAAAACCCATAAACACTTTGAACTATCACCAAGTTCCATCTGTACAGGACTGCAGCAAGGTGCTCCAAAGATCAAGAATAAACCCTAATAAAAACTCAGATCTGGGGAAAATAATACGTACCAATATTTTACATCTTTGAGTCCTGGAAATTTTCCCGCAAAAATCATCCAACAATTCTACTCCTACAATTCAGAAAGGCCAAAATACCACAGATTGCCCAAAATCGCAGGCTGCAACAAAGGGTCCCAAAGATGGCCTTAAAACTCAGATAAAAATCCAGATTTAGCCAACGTGTTGAATATCAATGTTGCAGATCTACCTCTTATGAAGATCCCTTTAAATTTTCAGATCAAAAATCCATCAGATGAGTGCTGTAGGCTTCCTGCACTGAAACGCGACGAAAAAGAGTTGAAATAACAACAATGGTGATCTTCTCCTCTTGCTCAGCTATGAAGACAGCGGGGAGTCCCCCAAGTTCAGCAGCAGATGAAGGAGAAGAGGAAGAAGATGGGGAGGAAGCTCTGTGAAGTACAGGAATAATCTCCAAAGTCCAAAAATCTGAAAATGGAGGAAGAAGAGGGTTTATATAGCCAAAAAGAACTACTGCAATGTGGTTCAGGGGACATCCTGGGGTACTCCAAGCAGCCGGAAGAGAGAGGAAAGGCGGGGGGCACGTGGCGCTGATCCACACAGCGGACAGGCCATCCGGCGGCTCGGCGCGCGCCACGCGGGTGGAATCCGTGGCAATGGGCGCCCGCCAACCGGCAGGCGCCACGTGGCGCCTGGGGAAGCAGCGGGCGCCGCCTGCCCCGCCCCGCGTGTGCCGCACCTATGCGTGAGTGCCACGCGCCCATCTCCCGGGTTGGCTGCTCCTGGTGCACGCGCGCTCCATGGACCGGCCGCCTAGGATTGGTCCAAATAAGCTCCAAAAATGCCTATTTTTGCTATTTTCGCGCGCTGAGTCCCATTACGACCTCCAAAACTCCAAATAATGCAACCAAATAGCCGTTTTGATCGTTTTTCCGCACTGAATCCAAATACGGTGTCCGATTTGCGCAAAACCACTTCCATTTTTCGACGAAACTTCCAATTAAGCAATCTTGATCCATTCCTCGCACTGAGTCCATTTCTTGGGTCCGATTTGCGCGCAACCAACACTATCCACAGAAATTGGCCTCCACCAGCTGTCGATCACACCATAATGACCACGAAGATCCGGGTCTTCACAAATAAATCCCCAGCTATATCATGCATATATTTCGGCCAACAATAAAGTCACCAACTCTACCTTGTATAGATCTCAATCAACATAGAACACATGTCAATCATGCGTGTCCGCAACAAGATAGAATTAGAAAACAGTCCATCGATTTGGAGGAAAATCCAACCCACCTAGATGCGCATGTTGGTCCAGAGTCCAAATGAGCTGAGACTTGACATGCGCGATCCTCAGGTTCCCACGGTTCCAACGAATCAAAAATCACCAGAAAACTCCTCTTGGTTGCAGAGATATAAGCCAAACACCGCTGTAAGCTCCAATCACTCAAAATAGTAACATCGCCGCGACCCGTAGGCCGAAAAAATGCAAGATCACTCCTCCGCTATCCAAAAAAGTGTCGCAGAAAAAGAGGGTTTAAAGATGCTGCAAAAACTCCCATAAAAACTTGAAATGGAGAAGAACGATGGGTACCAAAATCAAAGGCCTACCTGTCGTGAAAATGTCGCCGTAAAAATTGGCAAAAAACTCCAAGAACACAGCTCGCGGGAGCCTGCAGACAAAGAGTCGACGGAAAAGACCGGTGTCGAAGAAACATCGCAGCTCGTGAGATCGAGTAGGGAAAATATCAAACAATCTCCAAAAATCCTCCAAAACCCCAAAAAGTGTAGAAGACTCAAAGAAGAAGCTCACTATTGAAAACGACTCCAAAATCGGCTCTCAAAAGCCCTCAAAAGAAACCCAAAAGGGGCTATATTTATAGCTGAAAATCCAAGGAAGACCACTATTCGGGTCAAGGTTGAATTCGGGCGCTCGGATCCGAACCCACCATCGCCCAGACACGTGGCAGCGATCTAGAGCCTCCACGCCCAGCGCCCGAATCAACGGGATCGCTCCACGTGTCCCGCCTCCCCAGCTCCGTGCGCCCGGTGCACGCGCGACTGCTGGTGCCCGCCAATGGGAGCGCGCCACGTGTCCCACATGGTCCATGCGGCGGTCCACGCGCCGGGTCTTCCTGAAGCTGTCGGCCAATTACGAGGCACCATGTGGCGCCGCCCTACCAGTCACACCGCGATTGGCGCAGCTCGGCTAATCCTGTGCTGCCATGTGGCATGTGCGCAAAATCCCTAGTACCGGTGCACGTGCCTGGGCCGTGGACCGGCCTGCCCGTGCCTCCGTGCCTGCCCGCGCCTGCCTGCTGCCACGCCCGCGCCTGCTCGCGGCTACGCCGCCGCGTTCCGCCACCTGCCCACCGCCGCCGACGCTGCCCGGCTTGCCCGAAACAGTAACATCATGCCCTAAGTCCGTTTTAGGGCGTCCGGATGCCGAAAAATATAAGTAAATAGCCAATTTTCATCGTTTTCGCACACTGAATCCAAATCCGATGCCCGTTTTGCCAAAATCCACTTCTAAAATTCGACGCAGGCATCTGGAGAGGTAAACTTGATCTATTTTTCGCCCTGGGTCCTATCCTGAGGTCCGATTTGCGCACACAAAATAAGCTTCCCGGAGTTGCTTATCACACTGCAAAACCTCTGTGGAGATCCGGATCATTACATCCTCCCCCACTAAAGGAAAGTTTCGTCCTCAAAATTAATAAACCTTGACGGGCGTCTCAAATAGAAGGGTGGGTATCCATCACCACCGTGACCAGCTAACAAATCGTCACTCGCTCCCCGTAACTACTCCTCAACAACAACAAGCCCAGTTGCGCAACCCTCTCATCTCACGGGCCAGAATTCGCAACGGGCGTCCCTCATACTCCAGACACTCACAAATCTCGAATGAAGTGAAATAAACACGGGCGAGGGACCCAAATCAGACCTTCTCATAGTTGAGGCGAAACCACGAGGACTCCAAAAGAAAACGCGGGGGAAAGAATAACAACAAACTCCAAAAGCAAACCCTCGGTACCAACTTGTCCAAAACGACTGGAAGTATAATCTCACCACCAACCAAGAAAGGGAAAGGTCCCAACATCAGGAACGTCATCAACCCCAACTTTCTATTTAGAAAGCAGCCGAAAATAGCGAAAAGTCCGAAAATTCCGAAAGGCCAGTGCCTTCGCCCAAATCAAACAAGAACAGGTTCGGGCACTGTCTCCATTTCTGGAGTAGCCTTTCGAAGTTTTCGTCCCGTTCGCGAGCTTCAGCGTAAAAACAAGAAAAAGTAAGAGAAGTGTTGAAGCTGTTCCTACTGTGGCTACAAAAATGAAAGTTACGATCTAACCGTGACCCCTAGGGACACAACCACTAGTCCTAATCGTCACATCTGCTCTAGAAGCAGCACCTGCCATGCAATCACCAAGCTCAAGCTCTACACTGCGCTCCTGCCCAAAACATCCGCACACCTCTAAATCCTCTGCGGGTGCCACTGCCAGTCAACCTCTGCTGGCAGACCAAGAGATCTACCATCTCTGCCACAATAGTGAAGGTGGTCCCCAAGGTGAGACACTAGGTCTAACAACCCTCTAACCAACAGTTCCATCAACTATGCCATCAGCTCTCTCAGCTTTAGTGGTATCTGTCACGCCCCGAGGTCGAAACTGCGACCCGGGCTCGCCAATAGATCCGCTGCATATACAAAACCCCGCATAGGCGAAGCGTCCTACATGCAAGAAAAGGGACTACAGCTAAACAGATATCAAAGTTATAAAATAAAAGAGCTGTAAACTAAAACCAAATATCTGTACAACTGGAAACAAAGATACAATGTCCATCTCCCCTAAATGATAATCATACAATAAACCAGAACTCAACAGGGAGGTAACCAGAAATAATACATCAGTGTACAGGCTCTCAGTACAAGTTAGATCCTCACAATACAATAATCTCTCAAAAGCGAAAAAATAAATAATCTACTGACTGTACTCAGAATCTCCAATGTAGGGGTACCGCTACTCTCCACAGACATGTAGGGATCTAGCTCGCGACTCCCTTGCCTCGCACAGCAATCGCAGAATCAGCAACACCCGCTAAGACTCTGCTAAACCAAGGAGAGAAAAGAAATAGGGGGAGGGGGAAACCCCCAATGGGTGTGAGAACTACACCAAAAGGGAGTTCTCAGTGGGTACCACCGCCAAGTCCGATGATCTGCCCACGAAGTCTACTAGAGGCATAAGATAACAATGTAGTAAAAACTGAACAAGAAAGCTGGAGGTACTCTACAGCTACCATGCCTCTATCTAAATGCTCAAAAGGAGAAAAAAAACCAATGAAAGGTATGCAACCACTCGCACACGAGGTGCACAATTGACTCAATCGAGCTGACTGCCACATCTGGTCCAGTCAAGCCTGCACCTCCCTAGTGTATCAACGTAGGGTGTCCAACCGGACTAATTCACTATCGAATAGTGGCACATGCAGGCTATAGTCGAAATCCACGCTCTCTCTCAGAACGGAAAGACTCAAGATCCTCAACATCTCGCACAATGGTCAAAGTACTCTCAACGACACGGGATCACCTGTGAGGACCCGGATCCCCACGATAGGTTTGCTGGTTGTTTGGCAGCTTTCGGAGACCCGCGGGGTGTGTTGGTGGTGTTTGTCCGCAATTTGGACACAAGTGTTGGACTTCGGGCTTAAAAAGGGTTCACGTGGGTAGTTGGAGGACCCGTCGAGTATTTAGAAGTGGTTTCGCGCGAAACAGAGATTAAAATTGGACTCAGTGCGAAGTTTGGACAAAAGATCACCTTTTCGGATGCCTTCGGGAAATTTGAGGTTTGGAATTTGGCAAAACGGACTGCGAATTTGGATTCAATGCGCGAAAATGATGAAAATGGACTATTTACTTGGATTTTTCGGAGCCCGGATGTTGCGCACGGATTTCGAGGCGGCTTGGTACTGTTCCGGCGGCCGGCGGGTAGCGGCAGCGGCGGTGGGCAGCGGCGGAGCGCGGCGGCGCGGGCTCGGGCAAGCGGCGGAGCAACCGCAGGCAGGCGCGCGGGCACGGGCAGGCGCGCTGGCGCGCGGGCAGGTGCGCGGTCCACCGCGAAGGCGTGCACTCGGGAAGGGACACGTGGCGGCTCCCGGTTGGCCGGCGCAGCAGGCGCGGTCCACGGAAAGGCGCAGGTGTACGGTGGACCGGTGGGTGACACGTGGCGGTGTGTGGTTGGCGCGGTGTTGTGCGCTCGGTCCACGGAACCGCTGCACCGGCCTCGGGGCGCGTGCGTGTAGAGGGCGCGGGCGGTGGCGCAGGCGCGCGTTGACCGCGTTTCCCGCGCGAACTGTGCGCCACGCGTCGGCGGTTGCGGCGGCCACGTGTCGCTCGGTGGTTCGTGGTGTTGGTTGTTTCCTGTTGTGCGCTGACGTGGTGCACCCAGGGAATTCCGAGCGCTGGTTGGACGAGTCTACGCACCTGGTTTTCGGCGCCCGAAAGATTCGGGCGCCCGAAAACAGGGACATGGAGGGAATTAACTCAAAAGATTTTTCCAGCCTATAAAAAGCCCCTGTTCCAGCCCGGTTATCTTCTTCCCCGCGCGGATTTTGGCAGAGCGACCATCACTAACATTCCTCCTCTCCCTGAGTTGCTTCCACCTGTAGATTTCCAGGATTTTTCATGGCACGTTTCCCGAGGTTTCCCTTTTTACGGCGCGGCGCGACGCTCGTCCATTTGTGTCCCCCATCGTCGTGTTTCGGTGTGCGAGCTCCCCCGGCCTACTCTGACCACCTTTTCGAGCGATTTCTTCGCCGCTGGATCCGCGACGGACAGAGCTACGATCTAGGTATTTTCAGCTTTCCCTCATTTTGCGCTTTTCATGGAGTTCTTCCATGCTTACTGGGACCCTTGTTTTCTGTGAGGATTCTTGAGGACAGCGGGTTGTTTCGAGCATATCTCCGCAACCGGGCATCGGATTGAGATGAGCCCCTGCAGTTTTTCCATCTACTCGACGCAAGGATTATCTCCGTATTTTTCTTGGATTTTTCTGAGACTTGTACGAAGGTATACTTTTCCCCCTTTATCTGTGCATGGAATTACAGTTATGTTGCTGTGTGGTTTTGCGCACCCTGTGTTGTGGAATTTGTAACTTGGCCTACGTTGCTCAGAATTGGACGTGCAGGTACCCATTTCGAAGGTCTCGACGCGAGGATCGCAGTAGTATTTTTGTTGGATTTTTTCGAGTCCGTTCTGTAGGTGAAAATTGCACATCTTCGGGACTGATTTTTAGACTGTGTGCATTTGGTTAATTTTTGGAATAGAGTGTAACTTTGGACTGTATGTTTGTACCAGGAGGAATTGTTCTGGGATTTTGGGACTGTGGATTATTGGAGATTGTTGTTCCTGGTGTTTTCAGCTATTGGGATTCTGGACAGATAGCGCCTTCTGGTGGGTGGCCTCGACTTCAAGACCTTTGGACTGTTCAGTAATTCTATTGATGTAGGATCATGCATGATAGTCCTTTGTAGCATGCTAGGATGTGAGAGTTCATACTGCTAGTGTTATTTGTTTAGCATGTGACCTATGCTTCCTACTATCTTTTAAATTTTAGTTATCTTGGAACTTGACCTAGCACCCTCGCCATATGTTGCATGTGTAACCAGACTAGTAGAAAACCCTCATCTGAGCTAGGTTTACTTATGCTTAGACATCCACACTGTTCTTCTATTCCTGGACATAGTTTCTTCCTCACCCGGTTAGTGGGGTGAGTGGTTGGGTTCTTTTAGTGTGGGATGCATATTACACTTGTGCTTGGGGGCCGAGTGGAGTCTAGTTGATAGAGCTAGTCGTTTAGTTCTGGCGGGAGCCGTTTGGGTAGACGGTGGTCCCGAGTTGTTGTGTTCTTCGAGTTGGTTGCCATTACAGTGGTAGTGGCAGTAGTGTACTAGTGACAGCAGGACCTTGAACCCAGAACCTTTTTGGACGCACACATGATTTTAGTTAGCCAATGTTTTCTTCCAAGCCTCGCAGGGTCGCCTGAGTCTATTCTTGTTTGATAGGACGAGGGCATTAGCTCTTCGAGGTTTGGACATAAAACTTGTTTTCAAATTATTTTCCTAAAAAGACTACAAATCATTAAAAATGAATTTCTCTCAGATCAAATGGTTTTATGTAATAAATGTCATGGTTTCTTATAAACTTACCCACTCGAGATGATTCGAGTGGTCTGGGTTCTAAGAGCTGATTTCATTCTGGGGTCGAAAACAACGGGAGGCTACGCCTATAGCCTGTTCTTGTTTGATTGGGGTCGTAGGTATTAGTCTCCCAGGGTTTTCGGGCCCTCCGCTATTTGGCTGTAGAGTATCTCCAGCCCGTGAGTTTAGCATGTTGTGTTGGTTTCCCACTTTAACCGAGGGGGCCGAATCCCTGAACGGTAAGGGATCGAGAACTCCGATACGCTAAGCCTAGAGTCTGTTCTTGTTTGATTGGGATTCTAGGCACCGGCCTAATGAGATTCTAGGACCCTTGCTGCGTCAGACGGTTCTTCTCGCCTATGAGTGGGGTGTCGTTTTGGGAGCCGTTTGGGCTGATGGCGGTCCTAGTGGTTGTGTACTTTCTTTTAGTGATGGTTATTTGGGTGTTCGAGTTGCCGATCTGTTTGATCGTGGATTATAGCCTGCATGTGCCGCTTATGAGACAGTTGAGACTGATGAGATACTTGAGTTCGGTGGGGTCGCTCCCCTCGAGCTACGCCCCGGGTGCGTGTTGTTGATGCGACTAGTTGATACACTAGAGTTCGCTTGAGATTGAGATAGTCCGTGTGGGACGCCCTACATAAGTCCCGTCCCAGTGTGGATGAGGTGGCAGTAGGTTTGGCGCAGGCTTGATTGGACCCTATGAGGCAGTCATTGTAGATTGGGTGACTATACTTGAGTATTAGTAGATGCATCATGTTTCCATCTGTTCCACTTTTTGAGCATCTTGATAGAGGCATAGTAGCTGTAGAGTTTATTTTTCCAGCTCTTTCCTTTCAGCACTGTTCTTGTTATTTTATGTAGAGTACCGGGTCTTTGGATAGCGCGCCGACCACACAGATGGCTTGGAGCAGAGAGTTGCCTTGGGCATGTTGCATCTGAGTTTACAGTTAATGCCGGGTTGATTCGGATCAACGCGGAAGCTCCAGCTCGGTTCGGGGGTTTTCCGGGCTTTGTAGGCCGATTGAGGATGAGATTGGAAATTTCCGACTTCACCGTGGAGTGCCGGAAATTCAGGAACACTTGGAACAGGTGTACTTTCAGATTACAGCGAGGTTCGGGAGGTTCCGGACTGACGCGGAGGATCCGGAGGCAAAAAGTGAGTCGGAATTGGCAATTTTGGAGCCGGTAATTGATTTGAGCACCCCGACTCAACGGATGAGCTTTTTGAAGAGAAAAAGCTGTGGACACGTGTACTTTTGATTTACAGCGAGGTTCGGGAGGTTCCGGACTGACGCGGAGGACCCGGAGGCAAAAAGTGAGTCGGAATTGGCAATTTTGGAGTCGGTATTTGATTTGAGCACCCCGACTCAACGGATGAGCTTTTTGAAGAGAAAAAGCTGTGGACACGTGTATTTTCGATTTACAGCGGAGTTCGGGAGGTTCCGGACAGCAGCGAAAAGCCCGAAGACAAAAAGTGAGTTGGTGGGGATTTTTGGATTAAGTTAATTAATTAATTAAATTCTTCTTCTTTACATAAAGAGGCCCTGTTGCTTTGGGGTGAAGCAGAGAAGGAAAAAGAGAGAAAGAAAGAAAGAAAGAAAGAGAGAAAGAAAGAAAGGAAAAGAAAAGAGAGGAAAAAGGAAGAAGAAGAGGGATTGGAGCATTCTTGGATTTTTTTGGACTCCCCGTTGGTGGCCGAGAGAGCGCCGTGGGCGTGCGGCGAGCGTCGGCGAGGTAAGTAAATTGCAGATTTTTGGGTTTCGGCGTTTTGGTTGATTTATCGGATTTATTTTATTTTGTTTTTGAGTTATCTTTTCTTTTCTTTTGCGCAGGGGTCGCAGCCGTGGGAGCCGCGCGCGCGCGCAATGGCGCATGCGCGGCCGGCGCGGCTGCTGCGCGAGTGGCAGCTGCCGCAAGGGTGCTGCAGGGCTGGCAGCACCCTGCGGGCCACCTGTGTGCGCGGGCAGCACCAGGGCGCTGCGCCCTGGTGCAGCGCCGCGTGGGCAGTGCTGGCCGCGCGCAAGTGCGCGCGCGGCGGGCACGCGTGCCCTGCAGACCGCGCGCGAGCCGCGCGCGGTGCCGCAGGGCCGCGCGCAGGGCGCGCACCGCGCGGGCCCGAGCGGGTCGCGCGCGGTGCCGCGGGCCCTGCGCGGGCCGCGCGCAGCGCCGTGGGCGCTGCGCGGGCCGCGCGCACCCTGCGGACCGCGAGCAGGGCGCGCGCGGTGCCTCAGGGCCGCGCGCAGGATGCGCACCGCGCGGGCCCGAGCGGGCTGCGCGCGGTGCCGCGGGCCCTGCGCGGGCCGCGCGCACCCTGCGGACCGCGCGCATGGTGCGCGCGGTGCCGCAGGGCCGCGCGCAGGGCGCGCACCGCGCGGGCCCGAGCGGGCTGCGCGCGGTGCCGCGGGCCCTGCGCGGGCCGCGCGCAGCGCCGTGGGCGCTGCGCGGGCCGCGCGCACCCTGCGGACCGCGCGCATGGTGCGCGCGGTGCCGCAGGGCCGCGCGCAGGGCGCGCACCGCGCGGGCCCTTGCGGGCGGCGCGCGGTGCCGCGTGCCCTGCGCGGGCCGCGCGCAGCGCGCAGGGCGCTGCGCGGGCCCCGCGCGCAGCCCCGCGGACCGCACGCGAGGCGCGCGCGGTGCCGCCGGGCCGCGCACAGGGCGCGCACCGCGCGGGGCCTGGCGGGCCGTGCGCGGTGCCGCGGGCCCTGTGCTGGCAGCGCGCAGCGCCGCGTGCCGGGCGGGCGCGCGTGGCGCGTCGAGGCGCCGCGCGGTCGGTTTTGCTGGCAGCGGCCTGGCGGGCGCGTGCGCGAGCGGTTTTCGCGGTTTTCGCCGGCGGTTTTCGCGAGCGACTTTCGCAGTTTTCGCGCGCCGTTTTCGCGCAGATTTCGCGCAGTTTCGCGCAGGTTTTCACGCGGCTTTCGAGGCATTTTCGCGATAGGTTTTCGCAGTTTTCGCGCGCCGTTTTCGCGCAGATTTCGCACAGTTTCGCGCAGGTTTTCGCACGGCTTTCGAGGCATTTTCGCGATGGGTTTTCGCAGTTTTCGCGCGCCGTTTTCGCGCAGTTTCGCGCAGGTTTTTGCGCGGCTTTCGAGGCATTTTTGCGAAGGGTTTTTGCAGTTTTCGCTCGCTGTTTTCACGCAGTTTTCGCGCTGGTTTTCGCTATTTTTCGCGAGCAGTTTGCGAGCGGTTTCGCGCGGTTTTCGAGCAGATTTCGCGAGCGGTTTTGCGCAGTTTTCGCTGGTTTTTCGCAAGCTGTTTTTGAGCAGTTTTTCACCGACGAAAGCTGTTTTTCGCCGTCGAATGCTCGGTTTTGACCGTGTTGATTGATTTTGCGATTTCTTCGCTTCTGGCAGCTTGCGGTGTGGTTTTTAGCTTCCGCCGGGGGCGATTGTGGGTTTTCCGTCGCGTGGACCCGCCGGCTTGTTTCGGGTCATCCGTGGAGCGCACGGTAGTGTGGTTGGACGCAGCGTGCTCCGTTTTGCGTGCGGACCTCGTGGAGGCAAGGTAAGTCCCGCTGAGCCCAATTGCAAGTGTCGACAAGCAATTGGTGGCATTCTGAGGTGGGTTGGTTTTCTCTCCAAGTCTACGGACTTCCTTCTAATTCTATTGTGATAGGATTGCATGCTAGTTTAAGTGTTTTCTTGGAACTTAACTAGCACCCCCGTCATATGTGCATGTGTTTGGCCAGACCAATAGAGAACCTTAATCTGGGCTAGGTTCTTTTATGTTTTAGACATCCCACACTTTTCATATCCTTCGGGACATAGAGTTCCTCGCCCGGGTAGTGGGCCGAGTGATCAGAGTGTTGTGGGACGGGTGTTGCACTCGGGCCCGGGGGCCCGAGTGGGGTCTGGTGGCTGGGTTAGGCCAGTGTTAGTGTTTTGGGGAACCGTTTTAGGTAAACGGTGGTCCCGGGGTTTTTCCTTTCCGCTGTTCTTCTCGTCACCACCATGTTGTGATCGTGGTGCACGTGTGTTAGCAGGACCTTGAACCCGGAACCTTTTTGGACGAATGCATGATTTTGGTCAAACAATGTTTCTTCCAAGCCTCGCAAGGTCGCCTGAGTTTGTTCTTATTTGATAGGACGAGGGCATTAGCTCTTCGAGGTTTGGGCATAAAACTTATTTTCAAGGGGTTTTTCTAAAAAGGACTAAAAATCATTAAAAAAATGGATTTCTCTCAGATTGAATGGTTTTCTGAAATAAATGACATGGTTTCTTATAAACTTATCCACCCGAGCGGATTCGAGTGATCTGGGTTCTAAGGGCTGCTTTCTTTCTTGGGGACGTAGGTGTTAGTCTCCTGGGGTTTCGGACCCTTCGCAGATCTGGCTGTGGAGCATCTCCGGCCGTGAGTTGTGTGTTGAGTTCAGTAGGGTGTTGTTGTGGGAGCCGTTGGGGGAGACGGTGGTCCCAGCTGTGTAGTACTTTCGTTGAGTGGGTCGGTGTTGTGAGATTGAGTCGTGGAGGATTCTCCGACTGAGTTGTGCTTTGAGCATCGAGATACCGATCTGTTTGATCGAGGACTATAGCCTGCAGGAGCCACTTGTGAGACAGTGATACTGATGAGATACTTGAGTTCGGTGGGGTCGCACCCCTCGAGCTACGCCCGGGGTGCGTTGATGATTCCGAGCCTGATGAGGCTGCGATGATGATACCGAGCCTGACGAGGCTGCGTTGATGCGCCTAGTTCATATACTAGAGGTCGCTTGATACCCCTGGCCGAGCTACCATGGGGTCACTGTGTGAGATATCGAGTTTGTCCGATTGGACACCCTGGTTGATACACCAGGGGGCGCAGGCTTGACTTGACTGGACCCTGTGGGGCAGTCGATGAGATTTGGGATACACTGAGAGAGTGTTGGCATAGCATGTGTCATAGTAGAGCGTCTTGGGCTTAGTACTTGTGACATATTGTCAGCAGTGAGTGGCTGCATACCATCATCCATAGTCTCTTCCTATTGAGCATAGTATATAGAGGCATGATAGCTGTAGATTCTTTTCCAGCTTATTTTCATTATCAGTCTTATCTGTTATCTTATGCCTCTGGTAGACTTAGTGGGCAGACCGTGGTTCTTGGAGACGGTACCCACTGAGAACTACTGTAGGATGTAGTTCTCACACCCTCTGTCGGTGACAGGTTGCTGAGGCTTTCTTCTGTTCCTGCTGGGCTTGACTGGACGGACCGAGGACAGGGAGTCGCGTGATAGTTCCCTACCAGCATTGTTACTTTAGAGAGAGGTAGATGTACCATCCCGGATTGTGGGAGTTGGTTATGTTTCCTGTTACCTATCTCCCATTTGGATTTGTAGATGTTGTATAGGTGAACTTCTATTTGTATCATCTGATTTTGGGAGATAGGCTATGAGTTGTTGCAACTTTGTAGTTGTGAAATTTTATAGTACAGCATTTTATCCGCTCTGATATCTGTGTAGCTGTAGTTTTGTCTTTTGCAGGCTAGACGCTTCGTCTGTACGGCAGTTTCCGTACAGATGGCGGATCTGTTAGCGAGCCCGGGTCGCAGTTTTGACCCTGGGGCGTGACATTTTATGCCTCTAGTAGACTTAGTGGGCAGACCGTCCGGCTTGTTGGCGGCACCCACTGAGAACTACTGTGGGATGTAGTTCTCACACCCACCGTGGTGTATTTCTTCCCCAGGGACTTCTGCTTCTGTTCCTGCTGCACCACTTGCTGATCCTACTGATCGAGGTAAGCAAGTCGCGAGATAGATCCCTACCAGTCGTCTTCTAGAGAGAGTAGATGTACCCACTTTTTGTATTTTGAGAGAGTTACTGTTGAGTGACCCTTGTAGTGAGGTATAGAGTTGTACTTTACTTTTATTGCTGAGAGACTTATGTATTTATGTGAGGATTGAGTTGTATTTTATTTATTTCTAGCAGTATACTTTTCAGCTCTGATATCTGTGTAGTATAGTATCTCTCTTTTGCATGTTAGTCGCTTCGTCTATACGGGGCTTCCCGTATGGGCGGCGGATCTGTTGGCGAACCCGGGTCGCAGTTTCGACGCCGGGGCGTGACAGATTTGAGTGGTATCAGAGCCTAGGATGTAAGTCATTGTGGACTTAGAGACCCTAGGCTTGTGGTTGGACATTAGGATGACTACGTGAGAGTCGTGACTTTTAGCGAGAGTCCTAATTGAGTTTTATTCCTCTCCCAAGAGACGGGATGAGTGATTGGCATGTTTATTCTCCTAAGCGATTATGTTGGCTGCAGACAACATAATGCTATAGAATGGATGACATGTCTTAGACTTTCGCTGGATTGGGTCGTATGGTTGTTGAGTCCTGATGTTTGTTATTGTGCAGTGGACTGCTATGCCCCTGAGACGTCGTCTAGCGAAGAGGGCACATCCCGCATCTGATGAGTAACCCGAGCAGCGGGAGGCAGAGCTATCAGAGCAGAGCGAGACCCAGAAGTTATGGACCCAGATGGCACAGATGTCGGAGGCTGTCCGATGCCAGGAGGAGGCCATGGAACGTTTGATGCGCTTGTTGGAGCAGAGAGCACAGCCAGTTGCAGTACCGCTTGAGTGTCCTCCAGCACTTTCTTCCTATGCAGTGGCATCTCAAGTTGTACCAGTGGCACCGATAGAGCGAGCAGCCCCCTCCGTGCCGACGAGTAGTGCCGAGGCACCGAGGCAGGGTGGATAGTGGATAATAGATGAGCTTTGGGACATCATTGATCAATGGAGCCAGTCCCGGTAGTCTGAACCATCCCGATTCATAGGTTTGAGTTGGAGCCTTTGTAGGCAGAATTGGGATTGGTGGTGATGGAGAGACTATCTGAGAGCCTCCCTGTGCTAGGGAGTTTATACAGTCGTTGAACTGCGCGCTCCAGGTTTCGAGGGACGAGGCGCATAGGATATGTTTGACTGGGAGTGGATTGCGCCAGGATACCTTTCAGTTTAGTTGGTCCCTCCGTTACGGATTGTTGACGCTTCGATGGAGTAGGCGTGGTGTATGGAGCGTGGCGTTGCAGTTCCTTTGGATAGGGATCTGCCGCCAGAGGCGAGTTCTGGATTTTGGTGCTTCGCGCCGGGTGATGGAGGATAGATCGGTCGGCAGAGACATTTCTGTTTTCTTTTTCCAGGGTAGCGGATTTCTGAGATGCCAGAGATTGGGTGGACCCCGATGGCAGTATCAGCATCTACATCAGAGTGGCGCGGCGGTAGCATGGATTGGTTGTCTACGGAGGACCGCATTTGTCACCCCAGTGTGAGAAGAGGCAAACTGAGCGACGACCACCTACATCGAGCGGATGAGTCTGTACCGCCCGGTTGGAGGGCGCTACGGCAGTGGACTGTTGGGTTATATGAATAATAGGATCTAAATAGGGGAAAAAAATACCTAGAGGGGGGTGAATAGGTGTAAACCATAAACACTCAAAAATCCTTGCGATATAAAAACCCAATGCGGAAAAAATAAATAACACGCAGAGATTTTTACGTGGAAAGCTCCAAACCGGAGTAAAAAACCACGGGACCGATAACACGGTGAAATCCACTAGAATTAAACACGTACAAGGTGATATACCGTACTCACAGACGACTCAACCTTTTCCATACGCTCCTAGTTGATCTTCTCCGCTCGCTCCACGACGCTTCTCGAATCCACGATGTGCGTCCAACGCCGAATCCACGGCGTCCAACGTCGAGTCCACGACGTCCGACCGAATCCACGGTCTTCACCCAGTAGCACGCTTCGAATCCACGAACGTACCTCGCTCCGAATCCACGAGAGCGGTTGCACCTTGAATCCACAAGGCCACGCGAGTCCACGCGCCGATTTTGGGGTAAATCGTTGTTTTTTGGGTGGTGATGATCCGCCGAATACTTAGATTAGAAATAGATCGGAAATACCATCTAAGTATTCATTGATTTGATTCTACTCAAAATGTGAGTATGAAAACCTAGAATCAAATCAATCAATATAGATGAAGAAACATAAGATAGAATCTATGATTTCCTTTCTTCTCTATATGTGGATCTTAGGCCGTATAAGATGATATTTGATTATGACGGCTATTTGAATTTACGGCCTCTTTTTGGACTAACCCTAGAAAGAGAATCATAGGGTCTATTTATAGGTTAGAAACCCTTGGAAGAAGATAAGGATCAAAAACTAACATTTTCTGGAGTTTTTACATGACGACGATCCGGATCGGAGATCGGCGATCCGGATTGCAGTAGCGAGAAAAACAGTTTCCAGAAAAACGAAGGTTCGGGATCCGGATCGAAGTGCTTGATCCGGATCGTTCATACAGTTCACCAAACATCAACGTTCGGGATCCGGATTGCGAAGCCTGATCCGGATCGTTCAAATAAAATGGTAAACTCTGTGTTTGGGATCCGGATCAAGGGAAGCTACGATCCGGATTGAACTGGTGTATGAACGAACCACCTTCGGGATCCGGATTGAACAATCTGATCCGGATCCTGAACATGTCCCATGTCCAGTTTTTGATATTTATGCAATAACAAATCCATCCAAGTGTTTCTACGCTATAAGAAGTATTCGGATCACCAAAGATATTAAGTTAAACATACCTGATCCTTTTGAATTCTTCTTTCTTGAGATTGAGTTATATGATCCAACTTCCTTTACCTTCAATCTTCAAGACTTAACCGAATTCACGAAATACGCCAACTCAAATTCCGTAACAATCTCCCCCTTTGGCGGTTTCGTGACAAAACATAGATCCACTCAAGAAAATTCAAAAAGATATTTTTGTTGCTATCACCATACAACAAAAATTTACAATGGAGATCCAAAATAAAATACATGAGTTAAACTCCTAAAACAGACTCTAGACTTAGACATCTGTACTCTCTGCAAAAGAAATCATTCTTGACAAAAGAAATCGTTAGATACCTCAAGAATTTTATATCATTCAAAAACCACATACAGAGATGAAGTTTATACTCATTTATACTTACCATGACATTTATACATTCAGATATGTAAACTGATCATAGTTAAAACACCAACATATCTTCTATGCAATCAATCACCAAATGTCATGTTAGTGAACATCAACTTGTTAGTTATATTACATGCCCAAATAGTTAGTCGAATAGTTAGTCGAGGCATGCACTCAAACACAAATGAAAACCGAAAGTTGAAGTTCTACTTACCTTTCAAGTTGGTTTCAAGTTTTCTCAGTAACCATTGTATCATAGTATCATTGTTTATACTTCTCTCTCCCCCTTTTTGTCACAAAAGTTAGCCAAAAAATTACCAAAATGGAGAGAATAGTTAACAGTTCAAGTACCAAAAGTTTGAGAACTAAAACTTAAAACTAAAACTTAAAGACCTGCACAAAAAAAGTTAAAAAAAAATGAAGTTCCTGCACAAGAGAATTATTAGACAAACGATTCAATCATCTGAATCTGAGTCATCCGAGGCGCTGTATCCCATTTTCGAGAACGTTTTCTGCATTAACTTCTTTATTGACGAGACCGTCTTAGTTAATGTGATTTGGGATGCTGTGATTATCTCGAGTTCTTCGGAGATTCGCCTCTGCTCTTTGGTGATTTGCTCTTGTTGAAAAGATAGGCGCTGTTGTTGCTTGAAAATCGAAGTTACCGATGCTTGATCATCCGCGCCGGGTGCTTGTTGAGACGGTGAGGCAGAGGTGCCGACACAAGGTTTCTTTCCAGTGGAGGGTGTCGGAGTAACATGTGGTAATTTGTGAAGTGACTTCACAATCGTTGACTCATTTATCATCCCCCAACAGTGTTGATATGATGTCGAGCTTATATCAATTTCAAACTTTTGCAAGATCCTCATGATGATTAATGGAAATGGAAGTCGCTCAGAAGGATGAGGATGCACAACATATCTTGACATTCTATTCCAAATTATGTAGGGGATGTTCATGTTCAATCCTACAGCCTCAGAGGGATGACCTATGAGATATAAGAACAGCATTCTATCCCATCTCACTAACTTGGTCTGCATGTTAGGAAGAATGTTGTAACATGTGATGAAATTAAGAAATCGGTACTCCAGCCGAAGATGTTTGGATTTTACACTTTTCCCATCAGCTGATTCAGTTCCTTCCAAACAAATTTTTCCTATCACGGTTTGCCACAAGGCATTCGTTAAACTTCTTCCCGTCAAATAGTTGATCCCCGATGTGTTGGATTCCATTCCAAGGACTTCGCCGATTAATTGCGGAGTGATTTTAAGTTTCATCCCTTGGATATTTGTATAGAAATGCATTGAGCCACGTTCATCTTCTTGAAGATGTCTTGCATTCGTGTAGAAGGTTCTTACACGATACAAGCAATACCCAAGTAATTCAGGGAATCGGCAGACTTGGATGAGATTAGCTTGCTCAATTAAAGTTCCAAACTCTGGTGAGTGATTTCGGAGAGCTTCAATGTTGACATGTCGTTCACCAATACATTCACGATGTTCAAAAGCTCGAAGGCGATCAATGCTGACGAACACTCCTTCCACCCGAGGCGGGGAGTCAGGAACCATTGGCTTGCTAGCATTAGCCTCTCGTGCTTGTCCAAAGCGTCGAGCAAGTCGTTTCCTTTTTACCGAGACGGTCGGCGACGTCATAGGTGCTTTTCCTGTGTCAATGGGTGCCTTTCCTTTTGATCCATTGGAAGCCTTTTGTTCAGGTTTAACGGGCATTGATTCATCATCATTCGTTAACAGGTCCCAGTCTACTTCATCATTATTTGTTTCAGTTTCCGAGTCACTAATCAGATCAAATTCACCTTTTCGTTGAAGTTTCTTGGCTCTTTTCAGTTTATTGGTTGCTCGAGTATGCACCATTGTGACTAACAGCAAGAAGATCCATGAGAATTCCATAGCTGTGCGTGCTTTAAGAGGATTGAAATCCTGTGAAGAGCAACTCAAGAACACGAAAATTTTGTAAGTTTTCAAAAATTAGAAAAATTGTACCCAAACAATCATTATCGTGTAGAGAGACTAGGAATCAAATTAGTTTTGCAAAAGAAAATTTAAAAATAGATCAATTGCATGATTTTGGAAAATTCCCATTATATGCCCTAAAACCGAAATTTTTGAAATCGAAGACCAAAAATCCGTTTATCTTGAGAATACCTAGGATATAATCAAAACTAATCTACCCAGAGTTCTTATTTCAAAAGAAATTTGATCAAAAACCATCCACAAATGAAATTGATACAAGAAATTCATCACGTTTTGAGGAGGAATAAGAAAAACTGTGAAAAACCGAGATTTTGATCAATAAAACTTACTTGGAATTGAAGAACTTGAGTTTGAAGGCTTCCAAGATGGATGAAATCTAGAGAGAGAAGCTCTGGAAACTTTGGAACAAAAGATTGGAGTAAAAGAAATCAAAACCCTTTTGTTCTATATAAAACCCTAGCCGCGATCCAGATCAGTTCGTGATTACGATCCGGATCGACTACCCGCAGTGAAAAAAACTGCGTTCGGGATCCGGATCGGCAGGTCCAATCCGGATCGTCTGCCCGCAGAAGAATATCTGCGTTCGGGATCCGGATCGGCAGTTCCAATCCGGATCGGCTCCAACTTTTTCTTTAGAAAATTTCAGAGAAATTCTAGAAAAACCAGAAAAAGATTGTAAGCACTTTTGTGTATCAACTTTAAACGAAAATCATCGTTTCATACAACAAGAAATAGATTATACCAAATCTATCAATAACATCCAACAAATGAAACGAAAATTTATAAAAATTAAATCCCTTAAAGTTGAACAACTTCAATTACATCTAACTTGATCTTATGAGTAATGCCTTTATCAAATCATCAATTCGGTAAAGAAAATGAAATACAAAGATCAATAGATGTCTAAAATCCCAGATAAATCAGATAATATATCTAGTCAATTTATTAAAGAGAGTGGCTCTTTGAGCATCTTTCATTAAAAATCCCACCTTATACCAACCTTGAAATTTTGACAGAGTCAAGTATTTCAACATGCATTTTAATTAATCAAACTTGAAAAACCTTGCTTGGTATACATGTGGTAGCTGCACACACACTACACCAATGTTGGCTTTTAGCGGCACTTTAAACTGCCGGGAAACATCATAAAAGTGCCGGTAATAGTTTTTCCCGGCATTTTTTTGTGGCATTTTTTTGTGCCGGCGAAAACTCCGTCGGCAAATCTTTTACCGGCACTTATATCAAACCGCCGGCATAGATGGTAAAGCCGGCACTTTAAACCGCCGGCAAAACGATCGATATTGCCAGCAAAATGATCTATTCCGGCACTCAAAACCGCCAGCATATCCCTATTTAGTGGCACTTACAAGTGCCGGCAAAACGATCTATTCCGGCACTCGAAACCGCCAGCATATCTTATTTTAGTGGCACTTACAAGTGCCAGCAAAAGTATCTATCCCGGCACTCTAAAATGCCAGCGTATCTGATTTTAGTGGCAGTTAAAGGTGCCGGCAAAACGATCTATTCCGGCACTCGAAACCGCCAGCATATCTTATTTTAGTGGCACTTACAAGTGCCAGCAAAAGTATCTATCCCGGCACTCCAAAATGCCAGCGTATCTGATTTTAGTGGCAGCTAAAAGTGCCAGCAAAAGTATCTATCCCGGCACTCCAAAATGCCAGCGTATCTGATTTTAGTGGCAGTTAAAAGTGCCAGCAAAAGTATCTATCCCGGCACTCCAAAATGCCAGCATTTCCCATTTTAGTGGCACTTACAAGTGCCAGCAAAACGATCTATTCCGACACTCCAAACCGCCAGCATACCCCTTTTTAGTGGCACTCATAAGTGCCAAAATAATTATAAAATTATAGTTTTTTCATTTAATTATTCATTTTTATAATTAGCAATAAAATAATAGTTTAATTATGTCAAATACTTGTTTCATATCAACACAGAAGATTTTTAAAAGATATTTAAAAACATGCAAATAATTACAATTAAGCACAATAAATTTTAGTCATAGGCAAAATACCATTAATTTATAAAATTTCAAGTATATATATATCATCTAATCAACATCCATAATAGACAAAAAATACCATCAATTTATAAATTTTCAAGTATATATATCATCTAATTAATCAACATCCATAATAGACAAAAAAATATACCATCAATTTAATTAATTGCAACAAGAAAATTATATCGGCATATATACTTCATATACATATTTGAGTCATATACAAAATGAAGGAAAGGAGGAGATCGCCATTGCAATTAGTCACCAGATTACTTCTCCTTAACTTAATCAAACCTGCATTAGGAAAAAAAAAAACTATTAAGCGACTTTGAAACAACAAAAGATTTAATTAGCATACTATTTTCAATCTATATGAGAAGATAAAATTCTAAGAAAATAACCTAATCATTTCCACATTCAACACACAGAATAAATAAATATCGAATATTTACCTTTTACAAATAATGAAAAGAACCCATAAAAAAAAAAGGCTTAGATCGACATCAGTTATAAAAAAAAAGGTCATTACTTTCGATACTATATTTTGTTTTTTATCAAAGACTCAATCAAACTTCGTCTTTTATGGCCACTTTCAAACAGGATTTGGTAAAGTTCTAAATTTTATTGATTGGAATCACTTTGAAGCTTTAAATTGCAAAGCTTAAGTCCCCGTTCGCCGAATCTGCAAAATGGCAAAATGCGGCGAAATGATCTGTAACATATTTTAAATATGATTACAGTCGAGTTCGGTGCGTTTCGGACCGACGCGAGGTGCATCGGGTCGAAAAGTGAGTTGAAGTTCAAGGACTTAGCGAATTTCAGAAATTCTGATATTTGTTATCGGTAAGCTTTTTCGAGGCCCTATTTTGAAAACTTAAAGTAGTCAAAGAATTAAGAAGAAATCGTGAGGTGTCTCAGAAAAGTCTGCTGATTAAAAGGGATGAACTGCATAGGTGAGAGATTGAAAGAAAATAGGAAAACGAAGCGATGCAAAATGCTTCAAAAATTCTGCAACTGCAGTTTTTGCTGATGCAGTTTACGCCAAGCTTTTTCGGAGCCCTATTCCGAGGGCTTAGAGCAGCCCAAAAATTTAAAATAAATCATGGGGAGTTTAAGAAAAATTTGTAGAATAAAGGGAAGAAGAAAAATTACAATTTCGATTTTCTAGTTGGCGGCAAAACGCAGATGAAAAGAGCTTGCCGATATCAAAAATCAGAATTTATGGAATTCGCTAATTTCTTGAACTTCAACTCACTTTTCGACCCGATGGACTTCGCGTCGGTCCGAAACGCACCGAACTCGACTGTAATCATATTTAAAATATGTTACAGGTCATTTCGCCGCATTTCGGCATTTTGCAAATTCGCCCGATGCACCGCGTCGGTCCGAAACGCACCCAAGGCTGCTGCTTGAGCAGCAGCAAGCTGCTGCTTGAGCAGCTGTGCTGCTGCTCAAGCAGCAGGCTGCTGCTTGAGCAGCTGTGCTGCTGCTCAAGCAGCAGGCTGCTGCTTTGAGCAGCAGCCCTGCTGCTCAAAGCAGCAGCCTGTGCTGCTGCTCAAGCAGCAAGCTGCTGCTTTGAGTAGCAGCAAGGCTGCTGCTCAAGGCAGCAGCCAGGCTGCTGCTTGAGCAGCAGCACAGCTGCTGCTTTGAACAGCAGCAAGGCTGCTGCTCAAGGCAGCAGCCAGGCTGCTGCTCAAGCAGCAGCCAGGCAGCAGCAGCTGCTGGCTGCTGCTCAAGGCAGCAGCCAGCACAGGCTGCTGCTCAAGCAGCAGCCAAAGCTTTGAATTGCCAAAGCACAGGTTGTCCCCGTTCACTGAATCTTTAAAATTTTAAATTGCAAAGCTTTGAAGCTTGATTGGAATCACTTTGAAGCTTTAAATTGCAAAGCTTAAGTCCCCGTTCGCTGAATCTGCAAAATGGCGAAATGCGGCGAAATGATCTGTAACATATTTTAAATATGATTACAGTCGAGTTCGGTGCGTTTCGGACCGACGCGAAGTGCATCGGGTCGAAAAGTGAGTTGAAGTTCTAGGACTTAGGAATTTCAGAAATTCTGAATTTTGTTATCGGTAAGCTTTTTCGAGGCCCTATTTTGAAGACTTAGAGTAGTCAAAAAATTAAGAAGAAATCGTGAGGTGTCTCAGAAAAGTCTGCTGATTAAAAGGGATGAACTGCCGAGGTGAGAGATTGAAAGAAAATAGGAGAACGAAGCGAAGCAAAATGCTTTAAGAATTCTGAAACTGCAGTTTTTGCTGATGCAGTTTATCGCCAAGCTTTTTCGAAGCCCTATTCCGAGGGCTTAGAGCAGCCCAAAAATTTAAAATAAATCGTGGGAAGTTTAAGAAAAATTTGTAGAATAAAGGGAAGAAGAAAAATTACAATTTCGATTTTCTAGTTGGCGGCAAAACGCAGATGAAAAGAGCTTGCCGATATCAAAAATAAGAATTTATGAAATTCGCTAATTTCTTGAACTTCAACTCACTTTTCGACCCGATGGACTTCGCGTCGGTCCGAAACGCACCGAACTCGACTGTAATCATATTTAAAATATGTTACAGGTCATTTCGCCGCATTTCGGCATTTTGCAAATTCGCCCGATGCACCGCGTCGGTCCGAAACGCACCCAAGGCTGCTGCTTGAGCAGCAGCAAGCTGCTGCTTGAGCAGCTGTGCTGCTGCTCAAGCAGCAGGCTGCTGCTTTGAGCAGCAGCCCTGCTGCTCAAAGCAGCAGCCTGTGCTGCTGCTCAAGCAGCAAGCTGCTGCTTTGAGCAGCAGCAAGGCTGCTGCTCAAGGCAGCAGCCAGGCTGCTGCTTGAGCAGCAGCAAGGCTGCTGCTCAAGCAGCAGGCTGCTGCCTTGAGCAGCAGCACAGCTGCTGCTTTGAGCAGCAGCAAGGCTGCTGCTCAAGGCAGCAGCCAGGCTACTGCTCAAGCAGCAGCCAGGCAGCAGCAGCTGCTGGCTGCTGCTCAAGGCAGCAGCCAGCACAGGCTGCTGCTCAAGCAGCAGCCAAAGCAGAAGCTGCTGCTTGAGCAGCAGCACAGGCTGCTGCTCAAGGCACTGCTGCTTGAGCAGCAGCCTGTGCTGATGCTCAAGCAGCAGCCTTGCTGCTGCTCAAAGCAACATGCTTTGAGCAGCAGCAAAGCTGCTGCTCAAAGCAGAAGCAAGGGCCTGTGCTGCTGCTCAAGAGCTTGCCGATATCAAAAATAAGAATTTATGAAATTCGCTAATTTCTTGAACTTCAACTCACTTTTCGACACGATGCACTTCGCGTCGGTCCGAAACGCACCGAACTCGACTGTAATCATATTTAAAATATGTTACAGGTCATTTCGCCGCATTTTTAAAGCTTTAAATTGCAAAGCTTTGAAGCTTGATTGGAATCACTTTGAAGCTTTAAATTGCAAAGCTTAAATCCCCGTTCGCCGAATCTGCAAAATGGCGAAATGCGGCGAAATGATCTGTAACATATTTTAAATATGATTACAGTCGTGTTCGGTGCGTTTCGGACCGACGCGAGGTGCATCGGGTCGAAAAGTGAGTTGAAGTTCAAGGACTTAGCGAATTTCAGAAATTCTGATTTTTGTTATCGGTAAGCTTTTTCGATTTTCTTGTTGGCGGCAAAACGCAGATGAAAAGAGCTTGCCGATATCAAAAATCAGAATTTATGAAATTGGCTAATTTCTTGAACTTCAACTCACTTTTCGACCCGATGCACTTCGCGTCGGTCCGAAACGCACCGAACTCGACTGTAATCATATTTAAAATATGTTACAGGTCATTTCGCCGCATTTCGCCATTTTGTAAATTCGCGAGCGGGCACAAGCAAAGCAGCAGCAAGGCTGCTGCTTGAGCAGCATCCTGTGCTGCTGCTCAAGCAGCAGCAAGGCTGCTGCTTGAGCAGCAGCCTGTGCTGCTGCTCAAGCAGCAGCCTGCTGCTTTGAGCAGCAGCCCTGCTGCTCAAAACACCAGCAATGCTGCTGCTCAAAACAGCAGCCCTGTTATATCTCGTGAAAATTGGGAAAATAAGGGAAAATAAGGTTTTCTTAGTGCACGACCAATATCTAGTGCACGACCAATATGGGAAAATAAGGTTTTCTTAGTCAAGTCACTAGCATTAGGATCATCATTTCTCACTGGACGGTTGAACCGAGTTTCAACACCATGTAAATAGCGAGAGCAAAATGTTAGGCTCTCCTCAATTAAATAGCCTTCCGCAATCGAACCTTCTGGATGTCTTCTATTTCGTACATATGACTTCAATCTCAAAAGAAACCTAAATATATAAAAATAAGAACCAAAATAGAATAAATAACAACAAAAAATGAGTAATTTATTAAATTACAAGTCAAATCTTAATATCATAATATACCTCTCAATTGGATACATCCAACGGTATTGCACTGGACCAGCAAGTTTGGCCTCACTAGCAATGTGAATTGGCAAATGGACCATGACGTCGAAAAAGGATGGAGGAAATATTCTCTCAAGATGGCATATTGTCAATGCTATTCGATCTTCTAATTGTTGCATATCCTTCACCTGAATAGATTTACAGCACAATTCCCTAAAATAGCTACTTAGCTCTATCAAGGCCAAGCTAACATTTTCTGGCAAGATCCTTCTAACAGCTAATGGGAGCAAATGCTGCATCAACACATGACTATCATGACTCTTGAGCCCCAAAATTTTTAGCTCCTTAATATGTACACGATTTGAGATATTTGATGCATAACCATCAGGAAATTTAACTCCCTTTAATAATTTACAAAAAAATTCCTTTTCCTTTCTACTCATGGAGAAGCATGACGGGGGTAGATATGTTTTGGTTCCATTTGATACTGGATGAAGATCTTGTCTTATTCCCATTTCTTGAAGGTCAAGACGAGACTTGAAAGTATCTTTTGATTTTCCGTCTGAATTTAGTAATGTATAAACTACATTATCAGTACAATTCTTTTCAATATGCATAACATCAAAGTTATGACGTACTAGAAGAGTTTCCCAATACGGCAATTCAAAAAAAATGCTCCGCTTCTTCCAATTATGTGAAGGTTGAACATCTTCAGCTCGCTTACGTTTTCCACTTCTTATATTACAATTATGCTTTCCCAATATAATGTTAACATCTTTGACTTGCTCTAAAACATCACAACCAGAAAGTGGAGTTGGTGCAGCTCTATGTTCCTGCTTACCATTGAAAGATGTGACATCACGTCGAAATTTATGTTCATTATCCAGGAATCTACGATGTCCCATGTAACAGAATTTTCTTCCATGCTTTAAATATTCAGAGCAAGTTTCACCATTACAATAAGGACAAGCAAGTCGCCCTTTTGTGCTCCATCCCGAAAGACAAGCATAGCCTGGAAAATCACTAATGGTCCACAAAATTGCGGCACGCATTTGAAATGTTTGTTTGCAAGATACATCGTATGTTTTGATGCCTTCATCCCATAACTCCTTTAATTCATCTATCAATGGCTGCATGTACACATCAATATCATTCCCAGGGGCAGATGGACCAGGAATAAGTAATGAGAGTATAAAGTATGGTTGCTTCATGCACATCCAAGGGTGCAAATTATAAGGAATTAAAACAACAGGCCATGTGCTATGAGCAATACTCATTGTGCTAAATGGATTAAAGCCATCACTTGCCAGCCCTAGCCTAACATTCCGCGGGTCCGATGAAAACAATTGATGCTTGTAGTCAAAATCTTTCCATGCAGGAGAGTCAGCAGGATGTCTAAGTACTCCATCTTTTGTACGCCCGTCGTTATGCATTCTCATATCTGCTGCTGTTTTTGAAGACATAAATAACCTTTGTAGTCTTGGTTTTAGTGGAAAGTACCTCAATACTTTTGCAGAAACCTTTTGTTCACGATTCTTTCTTGATTTTTTAATTTTCACTTTACTTTCAACAGTTTTCCACCTTGAGACACCACAGACATGGCATAAAGATGCATTAGCAAATTCCTTCCGATATAGCATATAATTATTTGGGCATGCATCAATTTTCTCGTAGCCTAGACCCAAATCTTTAATGATTTTGTCAGTCTCATAAAAGGTACTTGGCAAAGTTTCACCTGCTGGTAATACTTCTTTTAACAAATTTAAAAGCATTTCAAAGCTTTTATTGCTCCATCCCCCTAAGCATTTTATTTGTAATAGTCTCACAATAAATGAGAGTTTTGAGAACTTCTTACAACCTGGATATATTTCTTGATTAGCATCTTTCACTAAATTATAAAATTTTTTAGTCTCTTCATCTGGCTCCGCTGTCAATTCTTCAATATCTAAATCTCCCACATCTAAATCTAACTCTGGATTAAAAAATGCATCGTGTAAAAGATCGTTCATTTCATCACTGCTTTGTTCATTCTGAATGTTGACATTCTCATTAGGTTTTGTTTGGATAATATCCTCTCCATGAAATATCCATCTTGTATAACCTTGCATAAATCCATCACATAACAGATGTTCATAGACAACTTCCTCTTCTTTCCAAAAGCAATTAGTGCATTTTCTACATGGGCAAAGGATCATACTTTCTTTAGATGCATTGTCAAATGCAAATTTGAGGAATTGATTCAATCCTTGTTGGTAATCATCACTTGACCTAAATACATTAATTGAATGGTACAAATAAATATTACTTAATTTTATATACTAACATAACTTAATATTCATAACTTTAGAAATATTAATTAGAACATTACCTTGGCTTAAGAATCCATGTCTTATCCATATCCTAGACAAGTAATTTAGGTATTCTTGACAATAGAATTACCTGTATATGCATAAAAGTTAGTATTTTAAGTTCAGTTACATTGGCGTCATTATTAAGAGCTAAAATATATAAATTTTTCATAAAACTTATGAATTCTAATAATTGACCAACTTCTTAAAAGTTTTCAACATTGTATTGTCACATGGCTTTTCCGCCACACATCACTATCATCTAATCGTTCTTAAAATGACTTCTTTGCCCTAACTTCTAGAGCACGATCTAATGCTAAAAGCAATCATTAAGCACCTAACCAAATACTGAAGTAGAAACTGTGTCCCTAATGAAAAGCTTAATGTAATGAGACAACAAAAACTGGTTATGACACTAAAACAGAATACATGATAGGTACCAGAAAGATCCAAGAAATTATCACACGACTACAGTTCATAAAGAAAGAAACTTACCAAACACCCCAGCAACACTTGAAGCATTCCAATACAAACACTTCACAAAACCAAGGAAAAGTAAAAGATTTGACCACGTAAAGCACCAGAATTTGGAGCATTAAGACTTAAGACTAGATTTAAGGCACAGAATTTGGAGCACCAAAATTTTGATCTAGTTCATGAGGGATATGAATCTGGATCCCGATCTTGTCTCAATATATATATATATATATATATATATATATATATATATATATATATATATATATATATATATATATATATATTTGTATTGTGAAACTTCAATTTGATTTCCATGTTGGATCACAAGTTCTCTTATGTCACAAAAAAAAAATTTGACGCACTATGCTATATAAGCTACCAATTTTAGATTTTAGATGTAATGAATAATACACAACCAAGCTAATTATCTACTAATTTATGGTATAAGAAGGGGCAAGTTTCCAACAAGGTAATTTACTTATTTAATCTCCTGTGTATGAGAAACATATCTAATCTCAATATGGAACACTTTATTTAATTTAATGAAACAAAGAAAGAGAAAATAAATAAATGAAATTATGGAACCACAAAGCTCATACATTTATTTACTTCTTTCACATTGTCCTGGCCCCTCAACTAAGTCAAACCCTACATGCTCCCAATGATCAAAAAAGAAACATTAATAATATGTTTGCTATATCAATTATTATTTCATGGTATCCAAAGAATCCAAACATGCACTCTTTTTTATCCTCTCTATGGCTCAAATTACTAGAAGTGGTTTTGATTAATTAATCTCTTTCTAATCCCTTCACCATTATTTTTCTAATATTTTTATGCAAATTAATATGAAACCCCTCACATGCCTAGGTGGAAATAAAATTAATTTGCTTTCGATTTAATCCTTCCTAAGCTAAACCTATATATATATGGCACATATATGTCATAAAAACTGATGAAGAAAAAATAATTGATGTCCCGCACGAACCTGGACAGAGTTTCGAGCTTCTAATGTTGGAGAAGGCGCTCGAATCTGGACAGAGCTCCGAGTGTCGTTGGAGAAGACGCTTGAACCAGGACAGAGCTCCGAGCGTCGTTGGAGAAGACGCTCGAACCTGGACAGAGCTCCGACCGTCGTTGGAGAAGACGCTAATTTTTGAAGTGGGGGAGAGAGGGAAGGATGGAAATAAGCGAGCGGTATGGAACATACAATGAAAGAAGATGGATATAAATGGTTAAATAAAGACAGCCGAACTGCTTGTTATCACTCAGAATGTGTTTCTCACTCAACAGGCTTGATAACTGTCGATAACTCTGTTTGGCGGAAAAGGCAGCCTATTAATAATATCAGTTCGTCTGTAACACTATACTCTTTCTTTCATTGCCTCATTTTTGTTATTATTTACACAATCTTGAATGGAAAAGCATAAAAATATCTAATTTCATGTGTTCTATCATATGTTATGCAACATTCTGAGCTACATATTTTGTGCCCATCTATAATAATTTCAAGTACTACCAAACTTTACTCAATGAAATACCCATCGCTCTGTTTGAGCTTCCAACAAAATATTCCTTATGTATCATCCTGTGCCCTGCCGTGAATATTTGCTATAATAACTTCCATACACTACCTTTCCTTCACACGAGCCTTAATTATCTGCGGCAGCTTAATGGTGGTGGAGGCGCGCGGTACAGGTGGCCGCAGGGGAGGCTGTGGCGGCCGGGCGAGCGGACAGGGAGAGGCCGCTTGCGCGCGGGATGGATGGCCGCAGGGGAGGCGGTGGCCGAGGCGGCGGAGGCGCGCGGTAGAGGTGGCCGCAGGGAGACGGTGCACGGGGGAGCTTGCGCGCGGACAGGGATCGCGTGCGCGGTTGGGGAAGTAGCTAGGTAGGGATTTTTTTGGGGATTTCTTTCTTTTCTTTCTTGCGCAGTTGGAGCCGAGGCGGCGGAGGCGCGCGGTAGAGGTGGCCGCAGGGAGACGGTGCACGGGGGAGCTTGCGCGCGGACAGGGAGAAGCGTCGCCTGCGCGGTTGGGGAATAGCTAGGGATTTTTTTTTGGATTTCTTTCTTTTCTTTCTTGCGCACGATAGGTACCTGGCGGGAAACAAATAAATTTCCCCTGCGCGTGCGCGGGAATTAAAATAATTCCTTTGCTGGCATTTGGTAGATATTAATTAGGTTTTAGTGGCATTTTTTGCAAATGCCATTAAAAAAAATGCCAGTAAAAATTTTTTTAGGTATTTTTAATATAATTTTTTTTAAGATTAAATAAATAAATAAAATAAAATAAATATAAATTTTTTTTAACGGCATTTTTAAAAAACTGCCGGCAAAAATTTATTTTTGGTGGCTTTTTTCCTAAATGCCACCACAAAAGTGCCGCTAAAAGCCAACATTGGTGTAGTGACAGTACTCGGACGACCGAGGTGGTAGCTCTTTCCTCCATGTGGTGGTAGTTTTCACACTCCTCATTGGGATGTAACTCTTTCCACATCTTTTGAGCATAATACTTTTTCTTTGACTCCCCCTCAATTGGCTATCAATTATCTAAGCTATAAAGTATTTAGCCAAATATTGATCTCGATTTCATACTCGACTAAACAGTCAAATAAGATAAAAACTATACCAAGAGATCATCGAGAGAGAAATTGACTTTGATCAAAACAAAGATGAGTTAATTGACATAAATGATCATTGCATCAAATGAAATATTATGATATCTAAGGCATAATAGATTTCTAAATATATAAAAGGATGCAGTCAAAGTCAATAAAACTAATGCTCAATTAATATTCTATATCTAAGCATAGATAATGAACAAAAACACAAAAACAAAACCTAACCTAAACAAGAGTTTCAAAAAGGGTTTATTTCAAGGAAAGCATTCCAATTGCTTTATGCAAATGAATAAAACGTTTTTGATCCAAAGGTTTTGTTAAAATGTCAGCTAATTGATCTTCAGTTGAAATGTAGGAAATTTGAAGAATATTTGATTCAACTAGCTCTCTAAGAAAATGATATCTAAGTTCAATGTGTTTTGTTCTAGAGTGCAACACAGGATTTTTTGAAATGTTTATAGCACTTGTGTTGTCACATAAAACAGTTACCGAAGTTGCTGAAATCCGAAAGTCGCTCAACACGCTTTTCATCCAAATAAGTTGAGTTGAACAACTACCCGCTGAGATGTATTCCGCTTCGGCAGTCGAGAGTGCAATGCAGTTTTGCTTTTTACTATGCCATGCAACAAGACAATGGCCAAGATAAAAACATGCACCACTCGTACTTTTCCGATCATCCACAGATCCTGCCCAATCGGCATCTGAGTATCCAATAATATCTAAACTTGTTCCCATAGGATACCAAATCCCGAAATTAATGGTTCCTTTGATGTACCGGATGATCCGTTTCACCGCTTTCAGGTGAACCTCCTTTGGTGCTGATTGATATCTCGCGCAAATCCCAACACTAAAGGATATATCCGGGCGACTAGCTGTGAGGTAAAGTAGACTTCCAATCATGCTGCGATAGAGTTTCTCGTCTACATTATCACTAAGAGATTCACTTCCTAATCCCTTATTGCTAGTTCCCATAGGAGTAGGAAAATCTTTAGAATCTTCTAATCCGAATTTCTTTACCAACTCCTTTGCGTACTTGGATTGACATAGATGGATGCCTTCACCATTTTGTTTCACTTGCAATCCAAGAAAGTATGTCAGTTCGCCCATCATAGACATCTCAAATTCGCTTTCCATGGTTTCTGTGAATTTAGAAGCATCATTATCCTTTGTTGCTCCAAACACAATGTCATCGACATAGATTTGTGCAACAATGAAGTTATTTTGATAATGCTTCACAAAGAGAGTCCGATCTGCTCCCCCTCGAGTATAGCCCTTCTCCAAAAGGTGCTTTGTCAACCTTTCGTACCAAGCTCGCGGTGCTTGTTTTAAACCGTAAAGAGCCTTTTTCAAACGAAAAATATGGTTAGGTAGTTTACAGTCTACAAAACCTTTCGGTTGAGCCACATAAACTTCCTCATTTAAAAACCCATTTAAAAACGCGCTCTTAACGTCCATTTGAAAGAGTTTTATTTTAAAGTGACAAGCAATAGCGAATAAGATATGAATGGACTCGAGTCTAGCTACAGGGGCGAACGTTTCATCAAAGTCTATACCTTCTATTTGAGAGTAGCCTTGAGCAACTAAACGTGCTTTGTTCCTGATGATGGTACCATCCTCATTTTTCTTATTCTTGAAAATCCATTTAGTATCGATCACATTGTGTTGCTTCGGAGGCGTCGTTAATTCCCAGACTTTGTTGCGTTCAAACTGATGGAGCTCTTCCTGCATTGCTTCAATCCAGTAGTCATCCTGAAGAGCTTCATCGACGTTCTTTGGTTCGATCGTGGAAACATAACATGCGAATCCACAAACCAACTGTCTCCGAGTTTTGACTCCTTCTTGTGGGTCTCCAATGATGTTTGATTCAGGATGATCCTTGGAGATGCGTAACGTTTGTTGTAATGGAGTACTCGGAGGTACATGAGATGATTCCTGCACATCAGATAAACTTGAAGAACCATTAGATGCATCATTAATATTGGAAGTATTATCATGAGAAGATGCATTTACAGGAGAATCATCATCAAGAGAGATATCAGGGGTAGATTTATCAGATGCAAAGTGGAAAGCTTCATCTACTTTAACATTTATAGATTCTACGATCGTCTTAGATTCCAAGTTAAATACCCGATATGCTCTACTATTTGTAGAATACCCCAAGAAAATCCCTTCGTCACTTCGAGAGTCAAACTTTCCAAGATTTTCGCGGTCACGTAAAATGTAACATCGACTCCTGAAGATACGAAAATATTTGATGTTGGGTTTTCTACCACACCATAGTTCATATGGTGTATTTAACGTTCCCGGGCGCAAATAAACTCGATTAATAACATAGATTGCAGTGTTCACAGCTTCAGCCCAAAAATGTAGCGGTAAATTCCGGCTGTGAAGCATAACACGTGCCATCTCTTCACCAACCCTGTTTTTGCGCTCGACAACACCATTCTGTTGAGGTGTATAGGGTGCTGAGAATTCATGTTTAATGCCGTTGGAAGTGCAAAAATCAATGAATTTAGAATTTATGAATTCTCCACCTCTATCACTTCTAACACGAATGATCTTTTCATTCTTTTCAATCATAATACGAAGGCAAATCTCGTGAAAAAAATCAAAAGTATCAGCTTTCTCTTTTAAAAATGCTACCCAAGAATACCGAGAGAAATCATCAACCAATAAGAAAATATACCATTTACCTCCCAAGGATGGTTGACGTGTTGGCCCAAAGAAAGAAAATTAGTCTACATAAACTACACAACATTTAATCGTAGAAAGATTAAAGACAAGGAAAGATTTCACCTTTGCATACCCAAACCTTTTGAGTTTTAGAGTATGTTGGCAATGGTTGAGAAATTTTCCTTGATGAAGACGTCTTGTATGATTGATCTTTTTCTTTTGTCATCGTCTTGTTTGAAGTACTACCAATGTTCTTTTCTTTTGAAAAGTCCTTCTTTGATTTCTGGGGAGTGAACTCATTGGTAGCAGTTGCAGGATGTGATTGATTTGATCTTTGAGCTCCAATCTTGCAATTTCTCCTTATGTGCCCTGCAAAATTACAACGAAAACATACCTTAGTGCTTGACGATCCCGAGAAGGGTGAAGTAGGCTTGTTGTCGTTGCTTGTCGTGAATTCCGGTGTCGGAGGAGGAGATACCGACTGAGGCACGAAAACTGTCCCAACCGAACTAAAATCGTCTTTAGTTCGATTGTATCCGAGGCCGAACTTGTTTGATTGACCAAGACCAAGAAGCTTATCCAACTTACTCCTTCCTGATGAAAATCGCTGTAAGTCATCCTTGAGTTGGAGAATGGTCTCTGTCATTTCCAATTTTTCCTGTCGAGCCTCACCGTTGAGCTTCAAGAAGTAATTTGCTTTGTTAACCATATCTATATAATTCTTCTCGAATTGCTCATTGGACTCTTGAAGGTAAACATTTGCTTTTATCAAATTATCCCTTTTTCCTCTCAACCCCTTGTTTTGCTTAGCCAGTTTCTTTGAATCCCTTAAAAGTCTATGGTAGGCTAGAGCAAAATCTTCACCTTCCGAATCATCCGATTCATTGTCCGTGGCATTCTTTTCAACAGTGGAGTTGGACAATGACTCGGATGTACTTGCCATTAAGCACATGAAGGGTGAAGATGTGGACGCGTGGAACTCTGTTGCGTTGTCTTCTTCATCACTTGATGATGACTCATTTGACGATGAGGTGTCATCCCAAGTGACGGCTTGCATCGCCTTCTTCTTAGACGGATTCTTAGTTGGACATTCCGTTGAGATATGGCCGTACCCTCGGCACTTGAAGCATTGGACTTGTCCTTCTGTGCTTTTCTTATCCTTAGAAAAGCCTTCTTGCTTTCTTGACTTGTAACTTGAAGAACCCTTGCCTTTCTTCCACTTTCCGAAGGATGGAGTTTTGCTTGAATTACCCCATTCGAAAATTTCGGCGAAACTTCCTTGTCAAGAGAGCGAGCTGCTTCTCAAAGTCCTCCATAGATAGGTTCTCGTCATCGCCTGAGGAGGATGAATCCGCGTCTTTTTCTTTTGTTGTTTTCAAAGCATAACCTGAAGACTTAGAAGAGGATGCCTTTCCCGAAGAATAGTTAGTAGGAAATGTCATTTCATAAGTTTGTAAAGAACCAACTAATTCTTCTACACGGATTTCGTCCGGGTGTTTAATAGTTTCAATGGCTGTAACCTTGGAACGAAATCTTTCAGGAAGAGTTCTTAAGATCTTTCTTACAATTTTATATTCTGGAATCTTCTCTCCCAAGTTAGCACATGAGTTTACGATGTCTTGCAATCGTGTGTAATAGTCAGTGAATGATTCATTTTCTGCCATGAAAATAGAGTCAAACTTGCTCGTAAGCATCTGCAGTTTCTGAATCTTCACAAGGTTAGTTCCCTCATGCGTAACTTGAAGAACATCCCAGATTTGTTTCGCAGTCTCACATGCCGAGACGCGAGAGAACTCTGTTTGTGATAAGGCATTAAATAAAGCATTTATTCCCTTGCCATTGTAAGAAGATATATCAATCTCTTCCTTGGTCCATTTCGACCTAGGTTTGATGGTGCGAACATCACCAATAAATTCAGTTGGATTAGACCATCCTAATTCAATTGATTGCCACACCCGTTCGTCGATGGAAATTAAAAAGGCTTTCATCCGTACTTTCCAGTACGCATAATTTGTTCCATCGAAGAACGGGGGTCTGTTGATGTTTCCACCTTCAACCATTGTTTACAACCCTATTCCAGCTCTGATACCACTTGTTGGGTTATATGAATAATAGGATCTAAATAGGGGAAAAAAACACCTAGAGGGGGGTGAATAGGTGTAAACCATAAACACTCAAAAATCTTTGCGATATAAAAACCCAATGCGGAAAAAATAAATAACACGCAGAGATTTTTACGTGGAAAACTCCAAACCGGAGTAAAAAACCACGGGACCGATAACACGGTGAAATCCACTAGAATTAAACACGTACAAGGTGATATACCATACTCACAGATGACTCAACCTTTTCCATACGCTCCTAGTTGATCTTCTCCGCTCGCTCCACGACGCTTCTCGAATCCACGATGTGCGTCCAACGCCGAATCCACGGCGTCCAACGTCGAGTCCACGACGTCCGACCGAATCCACGGTCTTCACCCAGTAGCACGCTTCGAATCCACGAACGTACCTCGCTCCGAATCCACGAGAACGGTTGCACCTTGAATCCACAAGGCCACGCGAGTCCACGCGCCGATTTTGGGGTAAATCGTTGTTTTTTGGGTGGTGATGATCCGCCGAATACTTAGATTAGAAATAGATCGGAAATACCATCTAAGTATTCATTGATTTGATTCTACTCAAAATGTGAGTATGAAAACCTAGAATCAAATCAATCAATATAGATGAAGAAACATAAGATAGAATCTATGATTTCCTTTCTTCTCTATATGTGGATCTTAGGCCGTATAAGATGATATTTGATTATGACGGCTATTTGGATTTACGGCCTCTTTTTGGACTAACCCTAGAAAGAGAATCATAGGGTCTATTTATAGGTTAGAAACCCTTGGAAGAAGATAAGGATCAAAAACTAACCTTTTCTGGAGTTTTTACATGACGACGATCCGGATCGGAGATCGGCGATCCGGATTGTAGTAGCGAGAAAAACAGTTTCCAGAAAAACGAAGGTTCGGGATCCAGATCGAAGTGCTTGATCCGGATCGTTCATACAGTTCACCAAACATCAACGTTCGGGATCCGGATTGCGAAGCCTGATCCGGATCGTTCAAATAAAATGGTAAACTCAGTGTTCGAGATCCGGATCAAGGGAAGCTACGATCCGGATTGAGCTGGTGTATGAATGAACCACCTTCGGGATCCGGATTGAACAATCTGATCCGGATCCTGAACATGTCCCATGTCCAGTTTTTGATATTTATGCAATAACAAATCCATCTAAGTGTTTCTACGCTATAAGAAGTATTCGGATCACCAAAGATATTAAGTTCAACATACCTGATCCTTTTGAATTCTTCTTTCTTGAGATTGAGTTATATGATCCAACTTCCTTTACCTTCAATCTTCAAGACTTAACCGAATTCACGAAATACGCCAACTCAAATTCCGTAACATGGACCAGGTTGTCGCGGGCATGATTTCTTTACAGCAGTCTGAGTTGAGTGTTTTTGGCTTTCCTGTCTGGACTGGAGGTAGAGTTGTTACCACGTGCACTAGAGGTACAGGTTCCTGTTGGTGTTGTGCATGTGGGGGAGCCTAGTGGATTGTGATCAGTACAGTGGAGACTTGGGATTTTACCGGCAGGTGTGACGGTTCAGGGACAGCTCCAAGACCTTGATGGAACACACGGGTTGAACTGGTTGGTGCGGTTTCGTGCAACGACTGATTGTGGAATGAGAGCAGTCACCCTTCCGCGAGTTGGAGAGGAGGAGTTCATCTTCACGGGTTGCCGAAGTATTCTTCCTGCAACGTTGGCTTCAGTGGCATTGGACAGACGTCACCTCGGGAGTTTTGTTTGCTTAGGACTAGAGGTTGTGTCTTTGGAGGTCTTGGTTAGATTGTAGCTTCGTTTTTGTGGCCACACCAGGAACGACATCAACACTTCTCTCTCTCCCTTTTCTCGTTATTGTGCTGAAATTTACGAACGGGACGAAAACTTCGAAAGGCAGCTTCAGAAATGGAGATAGTGCCCGAACCTGTCCTTGTTTGATTGGGGCGAAGGCACTGGCCTTTCGGAATTTTCGGACTTTTCGCTAATTTCAGTGGTTTTCCAAATTGAGGGTTGGGGGTTGATGACTTTCCTGCTAGTGGGGCCTTGTCTTCCTTGGTTGTTTGTGTTGGTTTGGTCATGTTGTTGTAGGTTGTTTTAGTTTCGGGGACGAAACTTTCTTTAAGTAGGGGAGGATGTGAGGACCCGGATCCCCGCGATGGGTTTGCTGGTTGTTTCGCAGCTTTCGGAGGCCTGCGGGGTGTGTTGGTGCTGTTTGTGCGTAATTTGGACACAAGTGTTGGACTTCGGGCTTAAAAAGGGGTCACGTGGGTAGTTGGAGGACCCGTCGAGTATTTAGAAGTGGTTTCGCGCGAAACGGAGATTAAAATTGGACTCAGTGCGAAGTTTCGACAAAAGATCACCTTTCCGGATGCCTTCGGGAAATTTGAGGTTTGGAATTTGGCAAAACGGACTGCGAATTTGGATTCAGCGCGCGAAAACGATGAAAATAGACTATTTACTTGGATCTTTCGGAGCCCGGATGTCGCGCACGGATTTCGAGGCGGCTAGGTACTGTTCCGGCGGCCGGCGGAGCGCGGCGGCGGGGGCTCGGGCAGGCGGCGGAGCAACCGCTGGCAGGCGCGCAGGCGCGCGGGCAGGTGCGCGGTCCACCGCGGAGGCGTGCACCCGGGACGGGACACGTGGCGGCTCCCGGTTGGCCGGCGCAGCAGGCGCGGTCCACGGAAAGGCGTGGGTGTACGGTGGACCGGTGGGTGACACGTGGCGGTGTGTGGTTGGCGCGGTGTTGTGCGCTCGGTCCACGGAACCGCTGCACCGGCCACGGGGCGCGTGCGTGCAGAGGGCGCAGGCGCGCGTTGACCACGCTTCCCGCGCGAACTGCGCACCACGCGTCGGCGGTTGCGGCGGCCACGTGTCGCTCGGTGGTTCGTGGTGTTGGCTATTTCCTGTTGCGCGCTGACGTGGTGCACCCGGGGAATTCCGGGCGCTGGTTGGACGGGTCTACGCACCCGGTTTTCGGCGCCCGAAAGATTCGGGCGCTAGAAAACTGGGACATGGAGGGAATTAACTCAAAAGATTTTTCCAGCCTATGAAAGGCCCCTGTTCCAGCCCTGTTATCTTCTTCCCCGCGCAGATTTTGGTAGAGCGACCTTCAGAAACATTCCTCCTCTCCCTGAGCTGCTTCCACCTGTGGATTTCCAGTATTTTTCATGGCACGCTTCTCGAGGTTTCCCTTTTTACGGCGCGGCACGACCCTCGTCCATTTGTGTTCCCCTTCGTCGCGTTTCGGTGCGCGAGCTCCCCCGGCCTACTCCGACCACCTTTTCGAGCGATTTATTCGCTGCAGGATCCGCAACGGACAGAGCTACGATCTAGTTATTTTCAGCTTTCCCTCATTTTGTGCTTTTCGTGGAGTTCTTCCATGCTTACTGGGACCATTGTTTTCTGTGAGGATTCTTGAGGACAGCGGGTTATTTCGAGGATATCTCCGCAACCGGGCATCGGATTGAGACGAGCCTTTGCACTTTTTCCATCTACTCGACGCAAGGATTAGCACCGTATTTTTCTTGATTTTTCAGAGACTTGCCCGAAGGTATAATTTTTCCCCCTTATCTGTGCATGGAATTACAGTTATGTTGCCGTGTGGTTTTACGCACCCTGTGTTGTGGAATTTGTAACTTGGCCTACGGTGCTCGGAATTGGACGTTCATGTACCCGTTTCGAAGGTCTCGACGCGAGGATCGCAGTAGTATTTTTATTGGATTTTTCCGAGTCCGTTATGCAGGTGAAATTGCACATCTTCGGGACTGATTTTCAGACTGCGTGCATTTGGTTAATTTTTGGAATAGAGTGTAACTTTGGACTGTATGTTTGTACCAGGAGGAATTGTTCTGGGATTTTGGGACTGTGGATTATTGGAGATTGCTGTTCCTGGTGTTTTCAGCTGTTGGGACTCTGGACAGATAGAGCCTTCAGGTGGGTGGCCTCGACTTCAAGACCTTTGGACTGTTCAGTAATTCTATTGATGTAGGATCATTAATGATAGTCCTTTGTAGCATGCTAGGATGTGAGAGTTCATACTCCTAGTGTTATTTGTTTAGCATGTGACCTTTGCTTCCTACTATCTGTTAAATTTCAGTTATCTTAGAACTTGACCTAGCACCCCCGCCATATGTTGCATGTGTAACCAGACTAGTAGAAAACCCTCATCTGGGCTAGGTTTACTTATGCTTAGACATCCACACTGTTCTTCTATTCCTGCACATAGTTTCTTCCTCACCCGGTTAGTGGGGTGAGTGGTTGGGTTCTTTTAGTGTGGGATGCATATTACACTTGTGCTTGGGGGCCGAGTGGAGTCTAGTTGATAGAGCTAGTCGTTTAGTTCTGGCGGGAGCCGTTTGGGTAGACGGTGGTCCCGAGTTGTTGTGTTCTTCGAGTTGGTTACCACTACAGTGGTAGTGGCAGTAGTGTACTAGTGACAGCAGGACCATGAACCCAGAACCTTTTTGGACGCACACATGATTTTAGTCAGCCAATGATTTCTTCCAAGCCTCGCAGGGTCGCTTGAGTCTGTTCTTGTTTGATAGGACGAGGGCATTAGCTCTTCCAGGTTTGGACATAAAACTTGTTTTCAAATTATTTTCCTAAAAAGACTAGAAATCATTAAAAATGAATTTCTCTCAGATCAAATGGTTTTCTGTAATAAATGTCACGGTTTCTTATAAACTTACCCACTCGAGATGATTCGAGTGGTCTGGGTTCTAAGGGCTGATTTCATTCTGGGGTCAAAAACAACGGGAGGCTACGCCTATAGCCTGTTCTTGTTTGATTGGGGTCGTAGTTATTAGTCTCCCGGGGTTTTTGGACCCTCCGCTATTTGGCTGTAGAGCATCTCCAGCCCGTGAGTTTAGCATGTTGTGTTGCTTTCCCACTTTAACCGAGGGAGCCGAATCCCTGAACGGTAAGGGATCGAGAACTTCGATAGGCTAAGCCTAGAGTCTGTTCTTGTTTGATTGGGGTTCTAGGCACCAGCCTAACGAAATTCTCGGACCCTTACTGCGTCAGACGGTTCTTCTCGTCTATGAGTGGGGTATCGTTTTGGGAGCCGTTTGGGCTGACGGCGGTCCCAGTGGTTGTGTACTTTCTTTTAGTGATGGTTATTTGGGTATTCGAGTTGCCGATCTGTTTGATCGTGGATTATAGCCTGCATGTGCCTCTTATGAGACAGTTGAGACTGATGAGATACTTGAGTTCGGTAGGGTCGCTCCCCTCGAGCTACGCCCCGGGTGCGTGTTGTTGATGCGACTAGTTGATACACTAGAGTTCGCTTGAGATTGAGATAGTCCGTGTGGGACGCCCTACATAAGTCCCGTCCCAGTGTGGATGAGGTGGCAGTAGGTTTGGCGCAGGCTTGACTGGACCCTATGAGGCAGTCATTGTAGATTGGGTGACTATACTTGAGTATTAGTAGATGCATCATGTTTCCATCTGTTCCACTTTTTGAGCATCTAGATAGAGGCATAGTAGCTGTAGGGTTTATTTTTCCAGCTCTTTCCTTTCAGCACTGTTCTTTTTACTTTATGCCTCTAGTAGACTTAGTGGGCAGATCGTCGGGCTTGTTGGCGGCACCCACTGAGAACTACTGTGGGATGTAGTTCTCACACCCGTCGTGGTGTATTTCTTCCCCAGGGACTTCTGCTTTTGTTCCTGCTGCACCAGTTGTTGATCCTGCTGATCGATGTAAGGGAGTCGCGAGATAGATCCCTACCAGTCGTTTTCCAGAGAGAGTAGATGTACCCACTTTTTGTATTTTGAGAGAGTTACTGTTGAGTGACCCTTGTAGTGAGGTATAGAGTTGTACTTTACTTTTATTGCTGAGAGACTTATGTATTTATGTGAGGACTGAGTTGTATTTTATTTATTTCTAGCAGTATACTTTTCAGCTCTGATATATGTGTAGTATAGTATCTTTCTTTTGCAGGTTAGTCGCTTCATCTATACGGGGCTTCCCGTATGGGCGGCGGATCTGTTGGCGAACCCGGGTCGCAGTTTCGACGTCGGGGCGTGACATCACCGTCAACCCAAACGGCTCCCAACAACACTAGCACTGGTCTCAACACCGCTACTAGACTCCACTCAGCCCCCAAGCACGAGTGCAACAATAAAAGTACCTGCCTGAATAACCCAATCAAATGATCCGGTATAAAACCCGGTACTGCCTGCTCTGTCATCAATCTCACGAACTCAGTATCTCAAGAACTCAGTAGCGGAATCTGCACACATGGCTCGAATCCGCGGGATCGGCACACATGGCTCGCATTCCAAAATAAGTAACAGACCGACTACTGCCCGGTACGGTCGCACACTCCGGAGTGGCACTCGAGGGGAGCGACCCACACGAGTAAAATGTCACTGTAACAAGTATCACTGTAACAAGTATCACGATATAGCAGGACTGGATCACGACTCTGATCAAAGTGGGAAAACCCATGCACTAAAGGGAAACCCGATCCCCAAACTGAAACAACAGTAAACAATAAGTGGGAAACTTCATCCACTAGAGGAAATATGATACCCAATCTGATGCACAAGTACATATCCGGTCAATCGCCCAATATCCGCAGTCGCCGCAACACCCACAACCCATAATCAAGTCCAACCTGCCCCAGACTCGAAGTCTCGACTACACTATCCCAAACCCCTGCTCAACTCGAGCAACAAGAATCGCCTGCCTAATGAATAAGGAGAAAAGAAGCAAACACGGTTTCTCCTAAGTCAAGTTCCAACATGATAGTGTAGCGATAAAAGATGGCCTATCTAGATGTCCATACAAGCATGCATTTGTCCTCAAGGAAGATACAAGATAATAACAAATTGCAGCTCCACATAAGTATAAGCTCATGCCAGAATCACTAATGAACTACACCTATCCATAATCCATGATCCATAATCCATAATAACTCCTCAGAGTAATATCCGCATATATATGCCAAAGGGTAATCAAGCATGAACTCTATCTCATCTAGTAAAACATGAACATAGCAATCAAGAATGCTAGATCTCAAATCCTCTAAAGCATGTACAATAATCAAGTAAGCATTAATCCACATGATCTAGGCCACTTTCCACGCTTACATCTCAATTCTATTAGTTGTACCTTAATCATGCATGCTATAAGTCACAGAGGGTAACAATCCCTTAGGTAAACTTTCCCTAGTCACCAACATGGATATCCGAATCATGCAAGTCCTCATAATATAACATGAATATTAATCTTGCAATTCTCTTAGACAATCAACATTACTAAGCTTACCTCTCAATCACAAACAATGTACCCTAAACATGCATGCATTCTATCAGATAGAATTAGAGAACCGTCCACCGGTTCTGGGGACAAGGCAACCCACCGGAAACGCTTTCCGTAGGCAAAGCCGAAGTCGGTGAAGTGCGTAGTCACACGCTAACCAAAAATCCGCTGAAACCGCACCCTCGGTACTCAGTCGCGAAAGCCTCAGCTCCGATCAACCTCACAACAACAACACGCTAATCAAATACCCCAAAACGCACCCGCTGTTTCGCAAAACAGCACAAAGAAGAGGGTTTTTCACCTGCATGCAGTCCTCCGAAAAATTCAGAAAAATCACGGTTGCGATCCTCGTGATGAGTAGATCCAAATCGAGTATTTATACACCCCGTTCCGACACCTGTAGGCCAAGATATAAATACAACAACGCGGTATGCCGAAATATCCACAAACAAAATCCTGTAGAAAACCAGTCCGAAAGAAGAATAATTATCACCCTTGAAGAATCCTTCAAAAATTTCAATAAAAATACGGGTGCGCTCCTCTCGAAGCGGAGATATCAATGTCCTTACACGCCTCATTCCGATGCTCGTAGACCAAGAAAATCCAACAATACTCCACCGCTTTCCCAAAACTCACAGCAGTACAAGGGGTCAAAGTTTGCCTCAGGAATTATGCCAAAAACTCAAAATGTGCCAAAGTGACCAATACGAAAATCGAAGGCGTACCTCTCGTGAACGCGCTGCCATAAAAATCGGCTCGAAATTTCATTGGGGTGATCTACGGGGTCCCGCGCACTGAAATACGATGGTTGAAGCCAAAATCCAAGAAGCGTCGAAGTGCGCCGCGTCGCAGAAAATGCCGATGTCGCGGCCTCCAAAAATTTGTAAATCCACCATAAGATGCAGCACAAGATGAACAACAAGTTTGCTTGAGGGCTAACCATCAGCAGCCCTCCGGAAAAGGGCCAAAAGAGCAGCCAAAGGGGCTACTTATAGCCAAAACAGAACAATTCCCATAATTCCCTCTGTGTCCCCACATTCGGGCGCCCGGAAGGATTCGGGCTGCTACAGTCCTCCAAAACGTACCCCGAACCATCAGCGCCCGAATCAACCTGGTTGCGACACGTGGCCCCGAACAGCAAACAGCATGCATTTGTCCTCAAGGAAGATACAAGATAATAACAAATTGCAGCTCCACATAAGTATAAGCTCATGCCAGAATCACTAATGAACTACACCTATCCATAATCCATGATCCATAATCCATAATAACTCCTCAGAGTAATATCCGCATATATATGCCAAAGGGTAATCGAGCATGAACTCTATCTCATCTAGTAAAACATGAACATAGCAATCAAGAATGCTAGATCTCAAATCCTCTAAAGCATGTACAAAAACAAGTAAGCATTAATCCACATGATCTAGGCCACTTTCCACGCTTACATCTCAATTCTATTAGTTGTACCTTAATCATGCATGCTATAAGTCACAGAGGGTAACAATCCCTTAGGTAAGCTTTCCCTAATCTCCAACATGGATATCCGAATCATGCAAGTCCTCATAATATAACATGAGTATTAATCTTGCAATTGTCTTAGACAATCAACATTACTAAGCTTACCTCTCAATCACAAACAATGTATCCTAAACATGCATGCATTCTATCAAATAGAATTAGAGAACCGTCCACCGGTTCCGGGGACAAGGCAACCCACCTAAAACGCTTTCCGCAGGCAAAGCCGAAGTCGGTGAAGTGCTAGTCACACGCTAACCAAAAATCCGCTGAAACCGCACCCTCGGTACTCAGTCGCGCAAGCCTCAGCTCCGATCAACCTCACAACGACAACACACTAATCAAACACCCCAAAACGCACCCGCTATTTTGCAAAACAGCACAAAGAAGAGGGTTTTTGACCAGCGTGTAGTCCTCCAAAAAATTCAAAAAAATCACGGCTGCGATCATCACGATGAGTAGATCCAAATCGAGTATTTATACACCCCGTTCCGACACCTGTAGGCCAAGATATAAATACAACAACGCGGTATGCCGAAATATCCACAAACAAAATCCTGTAGAAAACCAGTCCGAAAGAAGAATAATTATCACCCTTGAAGAATCCTTCAAAAATTTCAATAAAAATACGGGTGCGCTCCTCTCGAAGCGGAGATATCAATGTCCTTACACGCCTCATTCCGATGCTCGTAGACCAAGAAAATCCAACAATACTCCACCGCTTTCCCAAAACTCACAGCAGTACAAGGGGTCAAAGTTTGCCTCAGGAATTATGCCAAAAACTCAAAATGTGCCAAAGTGACCAATACGAAAATCGAAGGCGTACCTCTCGTGAACGCGCTGCCGTAAAAATCGGCTCGAAATTTCATTGGGGTGATCTACGGGGTCCCGCGCACTGAAATACGATGGTTGAAGCCAAAATCCAAGAAGCGTCGAAGTGCGCCGCGTCGCAGAAAATGCCGATGTCGCGGCCTCCAAAAATTTGTAAATCCACCATAAGATGCAGCACAAGATGAACAACAAGTTTGCTTGAGGGCTAACCATCAGCAGCCCTCCGGAAAAGGGCCAAAAGAGCAGCCAAAGGGGCTACTTATAGCCAAAACAGAACAATTCCCATAATTCCCTCTGTGTCCCCACATTCGGGCGCCCGGAAGGATTCGGGCTGCTACAGTCCTCCAAAACGTACCCCGAACCATCAGCGCCCGAATCAACCTGGTTGCGACACGTGGCCCCGAACAGCAAACAGCATGCATTTGTCCTCAAGGAAGATACAAGATAATAACAAATTGCAGCTCCACATAAGTATAAGCTCATGCCAGAATCACTAATGAACTACACCTATCCATAATCCATGATCCATAATCCATAATAACTCCTCAGAGTAATATCCGCATATATATGCCAAAGGGTAATCGAGCATGAACTCTATCTCATCTAGTAAAACATGAACATAGCAATCAAGAATGCTAGATCTCAAATCCTCTAAAGCATGTACAAAAACAAGTAAGCATTAATCCACATGATCTAGGCCACTTTCCACGCTTACATCTCAATTCTATTAGTTGTACCTTAATCATGCATGCTATAAGTCACAGAGGGTAACAATCCCTTAGGTAAGCTTTCCCTAATCTCCAACATGGATATCCGAATCATGCAAGTCCTCATAATATAACATGAGTATTAATCTTGCAATTGTCTTAGACAATCAACATTACTAAGCTTACCTCTCAATCACAAACAATGTATCCTAAACATGCATGCATTCTATCAAATAGAATTAGAGAACCGTCCACCGGTTCTGGGGACAAGGCAACCCACCTAAAATGCTCTCCGCAGGCAAAGCCGAAGTCGGTGAAGTGCTAGTCACACGCTAACCAAAAATCCGCTGAAACCGCACCCTCGGTACTCAGTCGCGCAAGCCTCAGCTCCGATCAACCTCACAACAACAACACACTAATCAAACACCCCAAAACGCACCCGCTATTTTGCAAAACAGCACAAAGAAGAGGGTTTTTGACCAGCGTGTAGTCCTCCAAAAAATTCAAAAAAATCACGGCTGCGATCCTCACGATGAGTAGATCCAAATCGAGTATTTATACACCCCGTTCCGACACCTGTAGGCCAAGATATAAATACAACAACGCGGTATGCCGAAATATCCGCAAACAAAATCCTGTAGAAAACCAGTCCGAAAGAAGCATAATTATCACCTTCGAAGATTCCTCCAAAAATTCCGATAAAAATACGGGTGCGCTCCTCTCGAAGCGTAGATATCAATCGAGTCCTTACACGCCTCATTCCGATGCTCGTAGACCGAGAAAATCCAACAATACTCCACCGCTGTCCCAAAACTCACAGCAGTATAAGGGGTCAAAGTTTGCCTCGGGAACCATGCCAAAAACTCAAAATGAGACGAAGTGACCAATACAGAAATCGAAGGCATACCTCTCGTGAACGCGCTACTGCAAAAATCGGCTCGAATTTCCATTGGGGTGATCCAGGGGGTCTCGCACACTGAAATGCGACGGTAGAAGCCAAAATCCAAGAAGCGTCAAAGTGCGCCGCGTCGCAGAAAACGCCAATGCCGCGGCCTCAAAAAAAAACTGTAAATCGCTCACAAGATGGAGCACAAGAAGAGGAACAAGAATGCCTAAGAGCTTTGTTGCAGGGAAGCTCGGGAAAGGGCCCGAAAATGCAGCCAAAGGGGGGGTTTTATAGCCTCAACTGAACAAATTCCAAAATTCCAACCATGTCCCCACTATCAGGCGCTCGGAAGGATTCGGGCTGCTACAGTCCTACAAAATGTACCTCGAACCATCAGCGCCCGAATCAACCTGGTTGCGACACGTGGCCCCGAACAGCAAACAGCGGGCCTGGCCAACCTGCTCTCGACACGTGGCCGAGCCCCCGCGCCCGTGTCAGCGCCTCGGTCGGCGCGGCCACGTGCGCTCATGCCGCGTTGCCGGCGCCCACGCCCCTCTGCCGGCGCCCACGCCGTGCACGCAGCCCGAGACACCTGCTCCGCTCCTCGCGTGGACCGAGCACACATGGACCTGCCAACCAGCGACCGCCACGTGGCCAACCCCGGTGCAAGCCTCGCCCCGTGGACCGCGCGGTCCGCGCCTCTTCCCGCAGCGGTGCCGCCGCGCTCCGCCGCTGCCCGCCACCGCCGGCGCTGCCCCAGCGGCCGGAACAGTACCACACTGCCTCGAAATCCGTGCACGGGCATCCAGGCTCCGAAAAATGCAAGTAAATAGTCCATTTTCATCGTTTTCGCGCGCTGGGTCCAAATCCGATGTCCGTTTTGCCCAATTCCACTTCTAAAATTTGTCGAAGGCATCCGGACGGGTAAACTTAATCCAAATTTCGCGCTGGCTCCAACCTTGAGGCCCGATTTGCGCACAAACACCTCCATCACACCGAAATAAGGCTCCAGAAGTCACTGATCACACTGCAAAAGCTCTGCGGAGATCCGGGTCATCACAGTATCATCCAATAAGGTGCCTTCAAAATCGGCGTGGTTCCCAGAACCACATCAATCCTCAACTCAATCCTCAACTCAATCCTCCTATCCGGCGACATCATTATCAACTCAGGTGAAGCCATATCCGGAAACCTGTGGACAATAGGAGTATCCTGGGTCCCGATGCCGTCGTAGGCACCTTTAACACAATCACGTGAAAACAATAATACAATCTCGTCTTACAATCTCGGCTCTTCCTCTACATGGTCGTTTCCAATCAAATCACCGCTGCACATTGCGTACTCTGACAGTCTCTGTAGATGAACTCCCCTTGTCTTGCTCGCGGAAGGTCACAGTCCTCCCTCCTCAGTCTATCATCGCATGATATTGCGCCATCTAATCCAACACACCGTGTCCTCGTCTTGGAACTGCTATAAAACTTGTTAGTCCGTCGATGTGATCCACAGACCTAACTGCACAGGACACGCTCCACGATCTCCTCCACATGCACAACCTACCCAAGGACCTGTACCTCCAGTGCACGCGGTAACAACCCTACCTCTAGGTCATGTAAGGATGCAAAATGCTCTACTAGTACATGCATGAGAGACGTCGGTATCAAACATGCCCTAGATCAGACGGCTATAAAGAAAATCATACCTGGTACGACGCGGTCCACTATCATGGCGCCCTCTAATCGAGCTGCACCATCTCATCGCTCGGTGCTGGTGGTCGTCGCTCCGTCTGTCTCGACGTCGTGACCCTATCTACCTGGCGGTATATCAGAGGGGCTCCTTCATACTGAAGAGGTAGTAGGGGTGCCGTCGCAAGCGGTAGTACCATGAGCACTGCTCAGGGGGATGCTGCCGGGAAACGGCCTGACTGTCCACAAGAAAAATATGTGGGTTATGGAATAATGGATCTGAATAGGGGAAAAACTACCTAGAGGGGGGGGTGAATAGGTGTAAACAATAAACTCACCAAATCGTTGCGTAAAAAATAACCCAATGCGGAAAATAAAATTATACGCAAAATTTTACGTGGAAAACTCCATCACAGGAGTAAAAAACTATGGGACCGATAACACGGCGAAATCCACTAAGATTAAACACATACAAGGTGATTTACCGTAAACCTACGACTCAACCTTTTCCATACGCTCCAAGTAGATCTTCTCCGCTCACTCCACAATGCACCTCGATCACACGATTTGCATCCAACTTCGAATCCACGAAGTCCAACGTCGAATCCACGATGTCCAACTGAATCCACAGTCTTCACTAATGTAGCACGTATTGATCACACGAACGTACCTCGCTCCGAATCCACGAAAGCGGTAGCACCTTGAATCCACAAGGCCACGCGAATCCACGCGCCGATTTTGGAAAATCGTTGTTTGTTTATTGGTGATGATAATCCGCCGAATACTTAGATCAAAGATAGATAAGAAAACACCATCTAAGTGTTCATCAATTTGATTCTACAAGAAATAAGAGTTTGGAAACTCTAGAATCAAATTGATCAATATAGACGAAGAAACATGAAATTAATCGTGTTTTCCTTTCTTCTCTATATGTGGATTTTGATTATTTCGTGTTTTCCTTTCTTCTCTATATGTGGATTTTGATTATTTTTTTCGGACTCCTCTAAAAGAAATAATTTTTGACAAAAATAAATCATTAGATACCTCAAGAATTTAAACATGCAATAAGCAGTCAGAGAGATAGAGTTTATACTCCTCATGACATTAATTACCAGATATGTATGAGAATAAGCAATCAAAAGATTCATATATCGTCTAATCATTAAGTTCCAAATGTCATATGCAAACGATTTAACAAGTTCAAATTTATGTTAGATATCGCAAGTAACTTGTTAGTAATATTACATGACAAAATAGTTAGTCAAATAGTTAGTGGTGGCATGTTATCAAAGTTCAAGTTCTACTTACCTTGAAAGTTTTTCAATGTTCAATGTTCAAGTTCCAAACAATTCAATATGTTCAATGTTCTCTCCCCCTTTTTGTAACAGATAACAAGCCAAAATGAAAAAGGATAATGCAAAGTTCAAATTTAGCAAGTAGAAAAAGTAAAAACCTGCAAGAGAGAAATGATTAGAACAAACAAAGAAAACAAACAAAATCATCAATCTGAGTCGTTGTCGTCTGAGCTACTGCATCCAAGTTTTGGGAAAATCTTCTTTACCAACTTGGCTAAAGATTTGTATTTCTTCTTCAAATCAACTTGGGTGGCTGTAATCTGGGCAAGGTCCTCTGAAATCCGACCTTGTTCAATTGCAATGCACTCCTGTTCAGACGAGAGTCGTTGTTGCTCTCGATAGATTGATGTGACAGAGGCTTCATCCTCTGATGTATCAAATGGTCCATGACCTGAAGCTGTCGCAGTTGTTGCTGTCGTTGCTGCTGGTGCTGTTGGTACAAGTGCTGCTGCTGAAGTAGATGGTCGCTTGCCTCGAGGAGGTGTTGGTGTGTCATCTGGCTTCTTAGGGAGTGACTTCACAACAGTTGTATCGTTGATAGTCCCCAAACTATGCATGTAACTTGACGATCGAATGTCGACACCAAATTTCCTTAAGATCCGCATAATTATCATTGGGAATGGAAGTTGCTCCGTTTGATGAGGATGCTCCACGTAGCGAGCCATCCAATTCCAGATGATGTAAGGAATGTTGATGTTCAAATCCTCCGCGGCGGTGGGATGTCCCAAGAGATACAAGAATAGCATTCGATCCTGTCACGCCCCGGGTGTAAACCAGAACCCGAGCCCGTCTACAGATCCGCCGTGCACACGGTATTTCCAGCGTACACGAAGCGCCGGAAACCTGCTTAGATATTAAAAGATATAATAAAAGAGAATAAAATCAGAGCTGAACTAAAATACTACATCTCAGACTAAAGCTGAAAATAAAAGAAGTACAACTGTAAAAAAATACAAGTATCTCTCCCAGCTCACCACAAATATACAAATAGCCGGTTAACGCCAGACCCAAAAATAAAGTACAATAAAACTGTCTGAGAAGATAGGGGTACATCAAAAGTCCAGCTAGCATACTGTCGGGTGGACACTCTATCTAGTCCGTTATCCTCTTACCTTGATCCGATGCTGACGGCCCAGCAACTCCCGCAGATGACTCTGCAAAACAAAGGGAGAAATAAAGAAAAAGACGATGGGGGTGAGAACTACTATAAAAATAGTAGCCTCCCCTAGTGGGTTAAGTCTCAAACTCTGACGTGCCCACTCGATCTACCAGAGGCAAAAAGGAAAGGAGAGGTGGTAAGCTATAAACGGTACTGCAGATAAAAAAATGAAGCTACCTTTACTATGCCTCTAAAATGCAGAGCCAGAAAGGTGTAACTATAAGAATGCATTAGTGAATGTGCCTAACTGAATAAACCCAATCTAACGACCAGTAAAAACTGGCACTGCCTGCTCTGCTGTCGAACTCAAGAACCCATCCGCGGGATACAGACCGACTTCTGACTGGTAGGGTCGCATCCCAAAATAAGTAACAGACCGGCTTCTGTCCGGCACGGTCGCACATTCCGGAGTGGCACTCGAGGGGAGCGATCCACAAGAGTAAAGTAATCATGTCTCACAAGTACAGTAACCATGTCTCAATATCTCACTATAGCAGGACTGGATCACGACTATGATCAAAGTGGGAAAAATCCATCCACTAATGAACCCCGATCCCCAAATCTGATGCATAAGTAAACATCTGGTCAACCGCCCAATATCCGCGGTCGCCGCCGTGCCCCAAACTCCCAAATCCAATAACTGACCACCGGTCAACCGCCCAATATCCGCGGTCGCCGCCATACCCCACAATCCAAAATCTAGGCCCCGGCTACACTATCCCAAACCCATGCTCTAACCCGAGCAACAAATATCCTGGGTCTATAATAAAGGAGAATAATATAGAAATCATAGTTTCTCCTAAGTCAAATTCCCAGTATGATAGTGTAGCGGAAAAAGGTGGCCTAACTAGATGTCCATACAAGCATGCAAGTGTCCTCATGATGATAAAAGAAAGACAAATATCGTTGTTCTTACATTGATTAGAGCATGCTATTCCAGGATAATAAAGATCTCATAAGAACACTAAGTACTAACATAGCACAAGTCCAAACTATACAAGCATGCATGTTACCCACGATATACTAATCGGCATTCAACAACGGGGATCACTCTAATATTCCTTGTGAGTAAATCAAAGATGAGGTCCACAACAACTACCCACCTCGAAAAGTACAAACCACAACAATATGAGACTCCTAGCTGTCCAAGATACTCAATCCCCGCAAACCTCCAAAATGTGAGAACTACAGCAAAAATAGATCGCACACGGCATAAATAAGCATCTTTAAACAGAAATTACTATTTTGCAAAATAGCACGAAAAATGAGGAAATTCCACCTCAGTTCGGTCCTCAGAAAAATTCGGAAAAATCGTCGTTGCAATCCTCGCGACGAGTAGATGAAAAATGAGTACTTACTCGTCCCAATCCGACACCTGTAGGCCAAGATACAATTTAATCACCGCGGTAAACGCGAAACTTCCAAAGATCAAAAGTCTGCAATACTCTGACCAGAAAAAGTATAATTTTCACCTTCGAAGCAATCTCCAAAAATTCCAAACAAATTACGACGATGTTCCTTGTGACGCGTAGATGTAAATCGAGTACTTGCACTCCTCGTTCAGACTCTCCAGTGCAGAGAAAACCCACAAAAACCCCGGTGTTGTCCAAAATCCATCACAGAAAAGGGGTCACAAAAATGGTCCGAAAAGCCCAAGCAAACCTCGGAATACGGAGAAGCTGAAAATACAAAAGTCGTAGCCCTACCTGTCCTAAAATCGTGGGTGCAAGAATCACCTGAAAACTCCTTTGGGGTAGCCCAGGGGAGTCCGCAGACCGAAACGCGACGAAAAAGGCCACCAAGGAAGGAGCGTCACAGTGCGCCGAATCGCAGTAAATGTCGAAGTAGCGTCCTCCAAAAATTCTGGAATTCCTCCACAAGGTGCAGCACTGAATAAGGAAGAAAATCACTACAGAGCTCTCCCTGTGAAATAGCCCAAAAAAAATGTTCGAAAGAAGGCCCAAGGGGCCTATTTATAGGCCCAACCCAAAAAAGCCCACTGTTCGAAATCGGGCGCACCTTTTCGGGCGCCCGAATCCAACAGTCGCACAAAATGCAGCCCGAAGCCCCGTCCGACTAGCGCCTGGAACCACCCGCGATCGACACGTGTCCGCCGAACACGGAACAGCGGTGCAAGCGTGCCTGGGCGACGACGCGTGTCCCACGCCCGGTCAACCGGGTAGGCGGCGCTCGCCAATGGCTGGGCGCCACGTGGCCAGCCCGCGTGACCCGCTGACCGGTCGCACGCCTCGCTAGCTGCGCCGCCTTCCCCCCATGCGCGCACGCATCCCGAAGCATAGGCACACACCCCCGTGGACCGCACGGCAAAAACCCGCCTATCACATGCTGCCACGTGTCCCCGCGCCCGGTCTATGCACCCGCGCGGGGTTCCGTGGACAGCGCAATGCGCGCCGGCCACTCCTGGGGTGCCACGTGTTCCCGCGCCGGGTCCATGTGCCACCCGGTGCCGCTCTGTGGACCGCGCAACCTGAATCGGCCAATAATAGGCCGCCACGTGGCACCCGGCCGGTCTACGGCCTCCCCCATGCACCCGAATCCACTGAAAACTTTTGGGAGCCCATTTTTGGGCATCCGGACTCAGAAAAATACAAGCAAATAGCCGTTTTCAAGTATTTTTCCGTGCTGAATCCAAATCCGACCTCCGATCAGCCTAAAACCTCTTCTAAAATTCGGCAAAAGCAGCCGAAGGATAGGCTTGATCCAATAACCTCACTGAGTCCATCCAACACATCCATTTGATGTGTTACTGGCCCAACACACCAATACCAGGTGTTTTACATCGTGGATTCACAGAAAAAAGCTACATTGGGTTTTGGGGCCCTACATCCTCCCCCACTAAAAAGAAGTTTCGCCCACGAAACTTAGAAAACAAGACAAACGTACCTCAGCTAGAAGCCTCGAACAAGAAAGGATAGGTATCCCTCATCACCACCTCTAGCTCCCAAGTGGCCTCCCGCTCCTCGTGGTTGCTCCATAAAATCTTCACATACGGTATCACCCGATTGCGCAATTCTCTCATCTCGCGAGCCAGAATCCGCAACGGGCGCTCCTCGTACCCAAGGTCCTCCCCAATCTCCAGTGGGGTGAAGTCAATCACGTGCGAAGGATCAAATACATACATACTCAAAGCAGAGACGTCAAACACATCATGAACTCCAGCCAGGCGTGGAGGAAGAGCAACTCGATAAGCAACATGGCCAACTCTCTCCAGTATCTCAAAGGGTCCAATAAACCAGGGACTAAGTGTCACGCCCCGGGGGTTCGAATCGCGCGGAAGGGGAGCCACCGATGCTCCTAATTCAGCCATATATTTTTTTTTGTGTAAACCAATGCTCCCCGGTGCGTGTCCAGACCCGCCGCATACACAAATTCACTTTGCAAACGGGCAGATTCTCCTTTGTATATGCACGGCGTCTCAATTACAAAATGTCTCACAAGGTGTAGCACATACAATCTCTAACCACATCAGTTGGGGTCTCGTTCACATACAACCAAACAACTCACATGATATTCTAATATTCACTTAGAACATAGAGGCCGATGTTTTGAAAGGATAAACAATCACAAGGTTTTGAAAGCGGCATCCACACGATGCCATCGTTTTAGGAAAGACAGTTTGAAAGCCACATAAATCCACAGGGTTTGAAAACGGCACCCACCCGATGCCGAACTTTGTGAAAACAGTTCGCAAACACATAAATCCCACAAGGTTTAGAAAATTCGGTGCCCATACGACACCCATGTTTTAAAAGTAGTTTTCGCAACCGGTTTTCTTTGCTTTTCATTGTTTGAAACGGCCAAGTAAGAAAGAATGTAACAATCATTCGTTTATTCAAAAAGGAAGAGGCAACATCCACTTCGACCCCACGGGGGTGTCGCAATCCACAAACTAGCTAACATGAGTAATAAAAGAAAAGGGAGAGAAGAGTCACTGTATCTAAAGTCACTAAAAATCAGGACAGCACTCTCGCGGCCTCACCGGTGCCCTAGCACTCGCCCCTGGACGAACCTGTCACGGAGTGGGAAGTCAGTGACTAGAAATAGCATGATAAGCATAAGAAAAACAAAAATAGGGCAAACCACAAAACCGGAGCAACCATCCCTCTCATGTATCATCCGCATTAACCACACCCTGTATCAAAACAACATCGGGCACCTTTCCCGATGTCCACCGCCGAGCACCTGCCTCGGCCGCCGAGCACCTGCCTCGACATCACCGCTCACACCCCCCCCCCATGGGGGCCCCCATTCCTAACGCCACCGTCGCGTGGGGTACACGGGTCAACGTACCACTTTTCCGGAAAAGCACACCCTTGCGGTGGCCAAACCGCTGGTGTGCGTGTAGCAAAACTGGAGCCTCAGATTGATATTAAGTACATTAATATAAAAGGGTTAGTGCATAAACAGAAGGAGACTAACAGTTCAACCTTGCCCCAACATGCTATTTCTAATAGTAAATTCCTATTCCCACAATCCCCGGGAATGTACCCACCTTGTGTGCGTCGTCCTGCGTTCGTCCAGTCCGCGTCCGGGCACCAGTCGCCAACAGCGTCCCGCACTCCTGAAAGAACATGGGCAAGTCAAGACTTAGAGGTCCGAAACTCACATCGACTCCCAACAGCGTGCGGCGGAGTTCCCCGCACGGCACCGGCCCGTGCGGCGCACACTCCGCCTGGGCACCAGCCCCGCGCGGCACCAGCCCGCGCGGGCGCCCCTCCTGCGGGCGGCCCCGCGCGGCCGAGCGCCGCGCGGGCGCGCTGCCCGTGGTGCGGGGCGACCCCGCGCGGCACCTGCCCGCGCGGGCGCCCCACCTGCGGGCGACCCCGCGCGGCCGAGCGCCGCGCGCGGCGGTGCGCGACGGCACCGCCCCCCCCTCCCTCCTCGTGACCATAAAACAAAAAGGAAATCAAAACCCGAACAAGACGCACCCCCGACTCACCTTGATGCGTGGAAGAGAAGGAAGGAGAGGGATCGTCCGCTTGCCCCACCGGTCCACTCTCGCCTGAGTCTTCGGTTACTCCTTGCCGGCGGCTACGAGGGAAGAAGGAAAAGAAAAGAGACGGCCAAAGGAGTAAACCCTAATTCCCTTTCCCATTCGGCTATAAATATTAAAAAGTTAGGGTCTACCTTAAAAGACGTGCGGGTCGCCAGCACGGATCCCGGGACGCCCAAGGGGGCCCCAACTTCGAGAATTAATTCTGATCAGACCGGAAGTCGGAAAATGAAACCGATCGCGTCCGCGCGCTCCGCTCCGCGAGCTCTACCGCCTAAAAATATTTGCGGGCCCCGACGGTCTGTCCGGAAAAACACCAAAAATGAGGCCCTCGATCGGGCATTACAAGAAGAGGGTGACAAGAAGGGTTTAGGAAGGACCGGGTCTTACACCACTCACCGCTAAAAACAAGTTTCGTCCCCGAAACTTAAACTTCCCCCGCGGCGAAAAGGTCCGGGTAGCACTCCCTCATCTTTGATTCGGGTTCCCAAGTTGCCTCACGCTCTTCCTGATTGCTCCAAAGCACCTTCACGTAGGGAATTGTCCGACTTCGCAGCTTTTTGTCCTCCCGGGCTAGGATCCGTACCGGTACTTCCGCGAAACTTAAATCCTCTTTGAGCTCAATTGCAGAGACGTCAAGCACTCGCGATGGATCGGGGAGGTACTTCCGAAGAATGGATACGTGGAACACATCATGAACTCGGTCAAGGTTCGGTGGTAGGGCGAGGCGGTAGGCTACCGGGCCGATGCGCTCCAGAATCTCAAACGGCCCCACGTACCGCGGGCTCAACTTGCCTCTCAACCCAAACCGCTTCACCCCTTTTGACGGCGACACCCGCAACAACACGTGCTCTCCCACCTGGAATTCCAAGTCGCGACGTCTCCGGTCTGCATAGCTCTTCTGCCGGCTCTGGGCGGTCGCCAATCGTCGCCTGATGAGGCGCACCTTTTCCTCAGTCTCAACCACCAGGTCCGGCCCCAAAAACTTTCTCTCCCCCAGATCGTCCCAACAGATCGGGGATCTACAGCGTCTGCCGTACAATGCTTCGTACCACGCCATCTGGATGCTCGCTTGGTAGCTGTTGTTATAAGCGAACTCTGCAAGGGGTAGGTAGCGCGACCATCCATCTCCCAAATCCAGTACGCACGCTCGGAGCATGTCCTCGAGTATCTGAATCACCCGCTCGGATTGCCCATCCGTCTAGGGGTGAAAGGCTGAGCTGAAGTGTAACTTGGTCCCCAAGGCTCGTTGTAGACTCTGCCAAAAGTTCGAAACGAACCTTGTGTCTCTGTCCAAAGTAATCGTTGTCGGCACCCCATGTAGCCTCACAATCTCGCTGAGGTAGACTTGAGCCAGCCGGTCGCGTGTCCAGGTCGTGTGGATGGGTAGGAAATGAGCTGACTTCGTTAACCGATCCACGACAACCCAGATGGCGTCGTGTCCCTGCTGCGAACGTGGGAATCCGGTGACAAAGTCCATTGTGATTTGCTCCCATTTCCATTCGGGCATAGGTAGAGGTTGCAATTTCCCCGCCGGCCGTTGATGCTCGGCTTTCACCTGTTGGCAAATCAAGCAGTGTGCCACAAACAGCGTCACGTCTCCCTTCAATCTTGGCCACCAGAAGGTCTGTCGGAGATCCCGGTACATCTTGGTGCCTCCAGGGTGCGCCGCGTAGGGGGCGCAATGTGCTTCAGTCAGGATTTCCTTCTTTAGGTCCTGCAGATCAGGCACGCAAATCCGCCCTCGGAACCGAAGGGTGCCGTCTGCCCCCACTGCAAAGTCTCCCTTCTGCTCCGGTGAAATCTTATCTCGTTCCCGCTGTAGCTGCGGGTCCGCACCTTGGCCTTCTCGAATCCTCTCCAATAGGGTCGGCGCGACTGTTAAAGACAAAAGTCGCTCGACCGTCCCTGCTGGTACCACCTCCAATCTCAGTCGCGAGAACTCCGCGATCAAGTCATTCTGCTGCGTGATCATGCCCGCCGAAGTTCCTTCTGCTTGTCCCTTCCTGCTTAGGGCATCAGCTACCACATTTGCTTTCCCCGGGTGGTACTGGATGGTTAAGTCGTAATCCTTCAGTAGCTCCAACCACCTCCTCTGCCGTAGGTTAAGCTCCTTCTGGGTGAAAAGGTACTTAAGGCTTTGGTGGTCCGAGAACACGTTGCAATGCACACCATAGAGATAGTGCCTCCACAGTTTCAGGACAAAGACCACTGCGGCAAGCTCCAAGTCATGGATCGGGTAATTCTGCTCGTAATCCTTGAGTTGCCTTGAGGCATAGGCTATGACTCTTCCTTGCTGCACTACTACTCCTCCCAGTCCTATTCGCGATGCATCGCAGTAAACTTCGTAGTCCTCCCCGGGTGTTGGTAAGGCAAGTACAGGCGCTCTTGTTAACCGCTTCTTAAGTTCTTCAAAGCTTTCTTGGCATTGGGCCGTCCAAATGAACTTTACTCCTTTCCGGGTTAGGCGGTTCAGAGGGGTCGCAATCTTCGAGAAACCTTCCACGAATCGCCTGTAGTACCCTGCAAGGCCCAGGAAGCTGCGCACCTCTGTCACCGTGGTCGGCTGGGGCCAGTCGGCCACCGACTCCACCTTCTTGGGATCCACTGCGATTCTCGCTGCTGAAATGATATGCCCCAGAAATTCCACTTCGCGAAGCCAAAACTCGCATTTCTTATGTTTTGCGAACAACTCCTGCTCCCTAAGAGTCTGCAGAACAATTCGTAGGTGCTCCTCGTGCTTCTCATCGGTGGTGGAGTAGATCAGGATGTCGTCGATGAAGACCACTACGAACTGATCCAGGAAGGGTCTGAAAATTCGGTTCATCATGTCCATGAACACTGCTGGGGCATTGGTAAGCCCGAATGGCATTACTGTGAACTCGTAGTGGCCATACCGAGTCCGGAACGCCGTCTTCGGAATATCCACGTCTTGAACTCTGAGCTGGTGGTAGCCCGACTGCAAGTCAATCTTTGAGAAGACTGTTGCACCCCGCAGCTGGTCGAAGAGGTCATCAATCCTAGGTAGGGGATACTTGTTTTTCACTGTGACCTTGTTGATTTCCCGGTAGTCGATGCACAACCGCAAGCTCCCGTCTTTCTTTCGTACAAAGAGTACAGGTGCGCCCCAAGGGGACACACTCGGTCTGATAAACCCCCTGTCCAGAAGGTCCTCCAGCTGCGCCTTAAGTTCCTTCAGCTCCGCGAAGGCCATCCTGTAGGGGGCCTGCGTGATTGGTCGTGTGCCGGGTGGAAGCTCAATTGGAAAAACAACTTCTCGCTCGGGGGGTAAACCAGGTAGTTCGGCCGGAAAGACATCTGGGAAGTCCCTCACCACAGGGATGTCGGAGAGTGCCGTAGAGGGTCTGGTGGCCAGGGCCACCGACACCAAGTAGGCCATACACCCACCCTCAACCAGCTTCCTGGCTCGCGATGCAGGAATGATGGAAGAAAAGGAAACGCTCTTGCATGCCAAGTACACGTTCTCCGGAAAATCGGGGTACATCAGCCGCACCTCGCGCTTCTCGCAGTCGATGACTGCAAGGTACCACGTGAGCCAATCCATTCCGAGCACTACATCATACTCTTTCAATGGAATGACTACCAGATCCCAGGGGCACGGGAGCCTTCCCATCCTTATAGGGCAGGAAGGTACAAGGTTGCGAGCCTCCAAGGATCCCCCCGCGGTGTGAACAGTCATCACACTGGGTAAGGGTCTCAACTCAAAATCATGGGTCAGTGCGAAGTCACGAGACATAAACGAGAGGGTCGCCCCGGTGTCAAAAAGGGTTCTAGCGCGATAAACAGAAGCAAGAGTGATACCTGCGACGACGTGCTCAGACGGGCGTGTCTCCTGCTGACTCATCGAGTAGACGCGGCCTCCCGAAGGTGGTGGCTTGTCCCCTGCAGGTCGGGGTGTTGGCGGCCTGGGGGCCGACGTCATCGGAGCTTTCCCTCGCCCTGCGTGCTGGGGCGACGGCACGGAGGCTGCTGAAGATGCGGCGCCTTGGTTCAGGGGGCAATTGAAACGGAAGTGCCCCTGCTTGCCACATCGAAAGCAATGGTCCTGTCTCTTGGAGCATTCCATCACTCGGTGCGCCCCGCCGCAGATCACGCAAGGCCGATCTTCTGAGCGTTGTCCCTCTCCTGGCGCTCCCCTGGTCCTCTGCTGGGGCCTCCACCGCTTAGGGGGCCGATTCCCGCTAGAGGAGCCCCCTCCCCCTGAAGTCGTCTGAGTCTGCTTCCTGTCGTCTTGCTGGTGGGGGCCTTCCTTTCGGGCGCGCGTGACGGCAAAGCCTCGCTCAACAATGGTGGCTCGGTCGACCACCTTCTGAAAGGTATGCAGATCTGCCGCGTCCACCACTTGGAAAATGTCGGTCCTCAATCCATCCACAAACAGTTGTGCCTTATGGGATTCATCCCGAATGACGAACGGGACACAGTTCGCCAGTCTCACGAACTCCCTCTGGTACTCCATTAATGTTTTGGTTCCCTGCCTGATGTGGTTGAGGTCGTCCTCCAGTTGTTTCTTCACGCTGTTGGTAAAGAACGTCCCGAACAGTTGCTGTTTAAAGGTAGTCCATGACGGAAGGGTAGCGCCCGTCGCAGAGCCGGGACGTACAGTCTTCGACCAAATGCGGGCATTCCCCTCGAGAAGGTGGGCAGCCAGGGGGACCCGCTCGTGGTCTTCCATCATTAAGTCCTCAAATAGTTTCTCCATTGTATCCACCCACTTCTCCACGACCCAGGGGTCTGTCGTGTCCCCCTCGAAACACTGGCGGGTCGTATTTCTTGAAGTCGGCCAGGTTGGCGCGCACGCGGTCTCGCTCGTTGGTAGAATCGTTTCCTCCTTCGCGACGTTGGCGGGTCGCGGTGGGAGTGGGTAGCACTACCGTCTCACTCGGAGCAACTCCGACGATCGGTGTCGGCGCCGGTCTTGCCGTTGCCGCCGAAGGGGCCACCTCTGGCGCCGTCGGTTGGGTTTAAGGGCACCTCAGGTGCCGATACCCGGGTAGGGGTAGCCCCCCCCTCGGCTTCCATCATCGGCGGTCCCATTGCCGGTGCAGCTGGCCACGGGAGAGGGCCCGGGGCAACCTCTGCCGTCGCAGCGGGCCTGCTGTTGCTGTGTCAGTTGGCGCACGTGGTCGGTCAGGGCTGCCAACCTGCCCCGCCATCTCCGTAGCTGCTGCCTTAGGAGCTGGTTCTCCAGCGGTCGTCGTTACTGCTGCGTCCGCCCCCGTGTCCTCGACGGTGGATCTAGTCCTGGACATGATCTGAACATTTGCACGAACCAGTTACTCCTAGTTTAAACAAACGGAACACCGCAAACGCTGGCCCTAAAAGGAAGAAAAAACACTAATCCCCCCCTTTCCCTCAACGAGCACTCGCGTTTACTTATCTATCCCCCAGTTACTTTATTAATCAGTAGCCAGAGTATTGCGCCCCGTGGATGTTAGGCCCCGACTGTTGTGGTTAAAGTTTTTCTCTGATACCATCTTAATCTGTCACGGCCCGGGGGTTCGAATCGCGCGGAAGGGGAGCCACCGATGCTCCTAATTCAGCCATATTTTTTTTTTTGTGTAAACCAATGCTCCCCGGTGCGTGTCCAGACCCGCCGCATACACAAATTCACTCTGCAAACGGGCAGAGTCTCCTTTGTATATGCATGGCGTCTCAATTACAAAATGTCTCACAAGGTGTAGCACATACAATCTCTAACCCACATCAGTTGGGGTCTCGTTCACATACAACCAAACAACTCACATGATATTCTAATATTCACTTAGAACATAGAGGCCGATGTTTTGAAAGGATAAATAATCACAAGGTTTTGAAAGCGGCATCCACACGATGCCATCGTTTTAGGAAAGACCGTTTGAAAGCCACATAAATCCACTGGGTTTGAAAAACGGCACCCACCCGATGCCGAACTTTGTGAAAACAGTTCGCAAACACATAAATCCCACAAGGTTTAAAAAATTCGGTGCCCACACAGACACCCACATTTTAAAAGTAGTTTTCGCAACCGGATTTTCTTTGCTTTTCATTGTTTGAAACGGCCAAGTAAGAAAGAATGTAACAATCATTCGTTTATTCAAAAAGAAGAGGCAACATCCACCTTCGACCCCACGGGGGTGTCGCAATCCACAAACTAGCTAACATGAGTATAAAAGAAAAGGGAGAGAAGAGTCACTATATCTGAAGTCACTAAAAAATCAGGACAGCACTCTCGCGGCCTCCACCGGTGCCCTAGCACTCACCCCGGGACGAACCTGTCACGGAGTGGAAGTCAGTGACTAGAAATAGCATGATAAGCATAAGAGAAACAAAAATATGGCAAACCACAAAAACCTGAGCAACCATCCCTCTCATGTATCATCCGCATTAACCACACCCTGTATCAAAACAACATCGGGCACCTTTCCCGATGTCCCACCGCCGAGCACCTGGCCTCGGCCAGCCGAGCACCTGCCTCGACATCACCGCTCACACCCCCCACCCATGGGGGCCCCCATTCCTAACGCCACCGTCGCGTGGGGTACACGGGTCAACGTACCACTTTTCCGGAAAAGCACACCCTTGCGGTGGCCAAACCGCTGGTGTGCGTGTAGCAAAACTTGAGCCTCAGATTGATATTGTAAGACCCGGCTTTTCCTTAACCCTTCTGGTCACCCTCTTCTTGTAATGCCTGACCGGGGGCCTCATTTTTGGCATTTTTCCGGACAGACCGTCGGGGCCCGCAATAATTTAGGCGGTAGAGCTCGCGGAACGGAGCGCGTTGGGCGCGATCGGTTTATTTTTCCGACTCCCGGTCTGACCAGAATAATTCTCGAAGTTGGGGTCCCCCTTAGATGCCTCGGATCCGTGTTGGCAGCCGCACACCTTTTAAGGTAACCCTAATTCTCTTAGTATATATATGTAGCCGTGAGGGAAAGAGGATTAGGGTTCCTCTTATTTTTCTTTGGTGGCCGCCTCTTTTCTTTTTCTTCCTCCCTCGTAGCCGCCGGCAAAGAGAAACCAAGCACACCGCAAGGGTGGACCGGTGGAGGCAAGCGGACGATCCCTCTCTTCCTCCTCTTTCGCACATCAAGGTGAGTCGGACGCGTGTTCGTTCGGGGGAATCTCCCTCTTTCTTTCTTTTGTTGGTCACGAGGAGGGAGGAGGCCCGCGCCGTCGCGCACCGCGGGCCGCGCCGCCGCGCCGCGCGCGCTCGGCCGCGCGGGCCGCCGCAGGAGGGGCGCCCGCGCGGGCTGGTGCCGCGCGGGGCCGCCCCGCACCGCGGGCCACGCGCCCGCGCGGCGCACGGCCGCGCGGGGGCCGCCCCGCACTGCGGGCCGCTCGCACGCGCGGCGCTCGGCGCGCGGGGGCCGCCCGCAGGAGGGGGCGCCCGCGCGGGCTGGTGCCGCGCGGGGCGCCCCGCACCGCGGGCCGCGCACACCGCGCGCGCTCGGCCGCGCGGGGGCCGCCCGCAGGAGGGGGCGGCCCGCGCGGGCTGGTGCCGCGCGGGGGCCGCCCCGCACCGCGGGCCGCGCGCCCGCGCGGCGCTCGGCCGCGCGGGGCCGCAGCAGGAGGGGGGCGCCCGCGCGGGCTGGTGCGCGCGGGGCCGCCCCGCACCGCGGGGCCGCGCGCCCGCGCGGCGCTCGGACCGCGCGGGGCGCCCGCAGGGGGGGCCAGGAGCCGCGCGGGCTGGTGCGCGCGGGGCGCCCGCACCGCGGGCAGCGCGCCCGCGCGGCACTCGGCCGCGCGGGGGCCGCCGCAGGAGGGGCGCCGCGCGGGCTGGTGCGCGCGGGGGCGCCCCGCACCGCGGGCAGCGCGCCCGCGCGGCGCTCGGCCGCGCGGGGCCGCCCGCAGGAGAGGGCGCCCGCGCGGCTGGGCCGCGCGGGGTCGCCCAGCAGCGGGCCGCGCGCCCGCGCGGCGCTGGCCGCGCGGGGCCGCCCGCAGGAGGGGCGCCGCGCGGGCTGGTGCCGCGCGGGGCTGCGCCCTGACAGGGTGTTCGTCGCACGGGCCGGTGCCGTGCGAAGAACTCCGCCGCACGCTGTAGGGAGTCGTTGTAAGTTCGGACTTCTAAGTCCGATTGCCTATGTTCCTTCAGGAGTGCGGGACGCTGTGGGCGACTGGAGCACAGACGCGGATGGACGAACGCAGGACGACGCACACAAGGTGGGTACGTTCCCGGGGTTTCGGGAATGGGTTTTAACTGTTAGAAATAGCATGTTGGGGCAAGGTGGAATGTGTCAGTCTCCTTCTGTTTATGCACTAACCCTGTTATGTTTGTATGATACTCAATGTCAATCTGAGGCTCAAATTTGCTACACGCACACCCGCGGTTTGGCCACCGCAAGGGTGGCTTTTCCGGAAAAGTGGTACGTGACCCCGTGTACCCCACGCGGAGGTGGCGTTAGGAATGGGGGCCCCCATGGGTGGGGGGTGTGAGCGGGTGACGTCGAGGCAGGTGCTCGGCGGCCGAGGCAGGTGCTCGGCGGTGGACATCGGGGAAGGTGCCCGATGTTGCTTTGTGAGGCAGGTGCTCGGCGGTGGGCATCGGGGAAGGTGCCCGATGTCGTAATGATACAGGGTGTGGTTAAGGTGGAAGGTGCATGGGGGGATAGTTGCTCCGGTGTTTGTGGTTGTCTTATCTTTTGTTTACTACGCTTATCATGCTATTTCTAGTCACTGACTTCCCACTTCGTGACAGGTTCGTCCAGGGGCGAGTGCTAGGGCGCCGGTGAGGACGTTAGGGTGCTGATCTGATTTATGGGTGACTTCAGATACAGTGACTCTTCTTTCCCTTTTCTTTATTATTCATGGTAGCTAGTTGTGGATTGCACGACACCCCCGTGGGGTCGAAGGGGATGTTGCCCTTTTCTTTCCTTTCTTTTTGAATAATTGAATGAATACTACGTTCTCTCTACTTGGCGTTGAACGATGAAAAAACAAAGAAACGTTTGCGAAAACTATTTTAAAACGTGGGTGTCGTGGGGCACCAAGCTTTATAAACCTTGTGGGATTTATGTGTTTACGAACTGTTGTCACAAACGAGGGCATCGTGTGGATGCCGCTTTCAAAACCTTGTGATTATTTATCCTTTCAAAACACGGCCTCTATGCTCTAAGTGAATGCTAGAATGTCACGTGAATTGTTTGGTTGTATGTGTACGAGACCCCAACTGATGTGGTTAGAGATTGTATGTACTACGCCTTGTGAGACACTTTGTAGTTGAGACGCCTGCATATACAAGGGGCCTCTGCTCATTTGCAGAGCGAATTTGTGTATGCGGCGGGTCTGTGCACGCGCCGGGGAGTAATGTTTTACAAAAAAAAAAATATATGGCTGAATCAGGGGCATCGGTGGCTCCTCTTCCGCGCGATTCGAACCCCCCGGGGCGTGACAGATTAAGATGGTATCAGAGCGGTAAACTTTAACCACAACAGTCGGGGCCTAACATCCACGGGCGCAATACTCTGGCTACTGAGTAATAAGTGAACACGGGATAAATAAAACGCGAGTGCTCGTTGGGGGAAAAAGGGGGGAGGGAATTAGTGTTCTTTTCTTTCTCCCTCTAGTGCCAGCACTAGTGGCGTGCCGTCTTATTTAACTAGGAGTAACTGGTTCGTGCAAATGTTCAGATCATGGCCAGGACTAGATCCACAGCCGAGGACACGGGGGCGGACGCAGCGGAAGCGATGACTGCGGAGAATCAGCTCCTAAGGCAGCAGCACAAGAGATGGCGGAACAGTTGGCAGCCCTGAACGACCGCGTGCGCCAACTGACGCAGCAACAGCAGGCCGCTGCGACGGCAGAGTGTTGCCGGGCCCTCTCCCGGGGCCAGCTGCACCGGTGATGGGAGACGAAGGAGGGGCTGCCCCACCCGGGCCTCGGCCCCAGAGGTGGCCCCTTCGACGGCAAACGGCAGGGCCGGCGGCGACACCAATCGTCGGAATTGCTCCGAGTGTGACGGTAGTGTTACCCACTCCCGCCGCGACCGCCAACGTCGCGAGGGAGGGGGGCGAACCTACCAAACGAGCGAGACCGTGTGCGCGCCAACCTGGCCGACTTCAAGAAATACGATCGCCACGTTCGAGGGGGACACGACGGACCCCTGTTGTGGGAGTAGGAAAATGGGTGGATACGATGGAGAAAATTTTCGAGGACCTATTGATGGAAGACCTGAGCGGGTCCCCCGGCCGACCACTTGCTCGAGGGGAACGCCCGCATCTGGTGGAAGACCGTACGCCCCGACTCTGCGTCGGGCGCTACCCTTCCGTCATGGACTACCTTTAAACAGCAGCTATTCGGGGGTTCTTTACCAACAGCGTGAAGAAACAAACTGGAGGACGACCTAAACCACATCAGGCAGGGAACCAAACAGTAATGGAGTACCAGAGGGAGTTCGTGAGACTGGCGAACTGTGTCCGTTCGTCATTCGGGACGAATCCCATAAGGCACAACTGTTTGTGGATGGATTGAGGACTGACATTTTCCAAGTGGTGGACGCGGGGGATCTGCATACCTTTCAGAAGGTGGTCGACCGAGCCACCATCGTGGAGCGAGAGGCTTTGCCGTCACGCGCGCCGAAGGGAAGGCTCCACAGCCAAGACGACAGGAGCGGACCCAGACGGCTTCAGGGGGAGGGGGCTCCTCCAGCGGGAACGGCCCCCTAAGCGGTGGAGGCCCCAGCAAAGGACCAGGGAGCGCCGGGAGAGGGACAACGCCCGGAGGACCGCTCATGCGTGATCTGCGGCGGGGCGCACCGAGTGATGGATTGCTCCAAGAGAACAGGCATTGTTTCGATGTGGCAAGCAGGGACACTCCGTTTCAATGTCCCCTGAACAAGGCACCACATCTTCAGCAGCCTCCGTGCCTTCACCCCAGCACGCAGGGCGGGGGAAAGGGGGACGCCAATGACGTCAGCCCCCAGACCGCCAGCACCCGCGATCTGTGGGGAAGAGCACCGCCTTCGGGAGGCCGCGTCTATTCGATGGGTCAGCAGGAGACGCCCCGTCTGAGCACGTCGTCGCAGGTATCACTCTGCTTCTGTTTATCGCGCTAGAACCCTTTTTGACACCGGAGCGACCTCTCGTTTATGTCCCGAGACTTCGCATGACCCCTGATTTTGAGTTGAGACCCTTACCCAGTTTGAATGACCGTACACCCGCGGGGGATCCTTGGAGGCACGCAACATGGTGCCTTCCTGCCTATATGGATGGGAAGGCTTCCGTGCCCCTGGGATCTGGTAGTCATTCCATTGAATAGAGTATGAGGTAGTGCTCGGAATGGATTGGTACGTGGTACCTTGCGGTCATAGATGCGGAGAAGAGCGAGGACGACTGATGTACCCGATTTTCCGGAGAACGGTACTTGGCTTGCAAGCCGTTCCTTTTCTTCCATGATTCCTGCATCCCGAGCCAGGAAGCTGGTAGAGGGCGGGGTGTATGGCTACTTGGTGTCGGTGGCCCTGGCCGGGGATCCTCACGGCACTCCCCGACATTCACTGTGGTGAGGACTTCCCAGAGTTTTCCGGCCGAACTACCTGGATTACCCCCCGACGCGAAGAAGTTGTCTTTCCCATTGAGCTTCACCCGCACTCGACCAATCACGAAGGCCCCCTACAGGATGGCCTTCGCGGAGCTGAAGGAACTTAAGGCGCAGCTAGAGGACCTTCTGGACAAGGGGTTTATCCGACGAGTGTGTCCCCTTGGGGCGCACCTGTACTCTTTGTACGAAAGAAAGACGGGAGCTTGCGGTTGTGCAATCGACGGGGGAAAATCAACAAAGTCACAGTGAAAAACAAGTAACCCTTACCTAGGATGATGACCTCTTGACCAGCTGCGGGGTGCAACTGTCTTTTCAAAAACGACCTGCAGTCGGGCTACCACCAGCTCAGAGTTCGAGACGAGGCTATTCCGAGACGGCATTCGGACTCGGTTTATGGATTACGAGTTCACAGTAATGCCGTTCGGCTTACAATGCCCCAGCGGTGTTCATGGACATGATGAACGAGTTTTCAGACCCCTTCTGGATCAGTTCGTTGTGGTCTTCATCGACGACATCCTGTTTACTCCACCACCGATGAGAAGCACGAGGAGCACTTCGAATGTTCTACAGACCCTTAGGGAGCAGGAGCTGTTCGCAAAACTTAAGAAATGCGAATTCTGGCTTCGCGAAGTGGGGTTTCTAGGGATATCATTTCAGCAGCAGAGGATCGCAGTGGATCCAAGAAGGTGGAGTCGGTGACCGACTGGCCCCAGCCGACCAACAGTGACAGAGGTTGCGCAGCCCTTGGGCCTTGCGGGATACTCCAGACGCTTTCGTGAGGTTCTCGAAGATTGCGACCCCATCGGCACCGCTAAACCCGGGCGAAAGGCAAAGGAGAGTAAAGTTCATATGGACGGTTTCCCACTGCCACGAGAGCTTTGAAGACTTAAGAACGGTAACAAGACGCATGTGCTTGCCTTACCAACCCTGGAGAAGACTACGAAGTCTAATGCGAGTGCTCGCGAATAGCGATGGAGAGGGTAATAATGGCAGCAAGGAAGAGTCATTGCCTATGCCCGTCAAGACAACTCAAGGATTCGAACAGAAACTACCGACCATGACTGGAGCTTGCCGCAGTTGTCTTCGTTCTGAAACTGGGGGCATACCTGACTACGGTGTGCATTGCAACGTGTTCCGGACACCAAGCCTTAAGTACCTTTCACAGAAGGAGCTAACTACGGCACGAGGAGGTGGTTGGGCTACTGACGGACTAGACTCTTAACCATCCAGTACCCCCCGGGGAAGCAAATGCTGGTATAGCCGACGCTCTAAGCCGAAAGGGACAGCAGAAGGACGTCGGCGGGCCGCGACTCACGCAGCAGAGCTTTATCGCGCCGGGAGGAATTTTCCGATGAGGTGGAAGTGGTACCAGCAGGGAGGGTTGAGCGACCTGTGACCCTAACAGTCGCGCCGCCTATTGGAGGAGGATTCGGGCAAAGGCCAAGGTGCGGTATCCGCCAGCTACAGCTGAACGAGATAGGATGCACCGGAGCAAGAAGCGAGACTTTCTTTGCAAGGGGGAACGGACGGCACCCTTCGGTTCCGAGGGGCGGATCTGCAGCTCCGTATTCTGACGGATCTAACAGGAAAGAAATTCTGAGAAGCCATCATTGCGCCCCTACTGGCGAACCCTGGAGGCAACCAAGATGTACCGGGATAGCGACAGACTTCTGGTGGCCAAGATTGAAGGGGAGATGTGACGCTGTTCGAGGCTCACTGTTGATTGCAACAGGTGAAAGCCCGTAGCTATCATGCGGGCCGGGGGGGGAAATTGCAACCTCTACCCCGGCTGCCCGAAGGGAAGGGGAGCAAGTCCACAATGGACTTCTGTCACCGGATTCCCCCGTTGCGCAACAGGGACACGAGCTATCTGGGTTGTCG
>CM055065.1:36790862-36843356 GCA_029204045.2 Tillandsia leiboldiana
CGACTGTTGTGGTTAAAGTTTTTATCTGATACCATCTTAATCTTCACGCCCGGGTTTCGTATCGCGCGGGAAGGGGAGCGCCACCGATGCTCCTAATTCACCATATTTTTTTTTTTTGTAAACCAATGCCCCCGGTGCGTGTCCCGGACCCGCCGCATACACAAATATCACCTGCAAACGGGGCCAGAGTCTCCTTTGTATATGCAGGCGTCTCAATTACAAAATGTCTCACAAGGTGTAGCACATACAATCTCTAACCACGTCAGTGGGGTCGCCCGTTCACATACAACCAAACGCCATCACATGATAGTCTAATATTCACTTAGAACATAGAGGCCGATGTTTTGAAAGGGATAAATAATCACAAGGTTTTGAAAGCGGCATCCACCGATGCCATCGTTTTAGGAAAAGACCGTTTGAAAGCACATAAATCCCACTGGGTTTGAAAACGGCACCCACCCGATGCCAACTTTGTGAAAACAGTTCGCAAACACATAAATCCCACAGGTTTAAAAAATTCGGTGCCCACCAACACCCCCAATTTCAAAGTAGTTTTCGCAACCGTTTTTTTCTTTGATTTTCATTGTTGGACCGGCCAAGTAAGAAAGAATGTACAATCATTCGTTTATTCAACAAAGAAGAGGCAACATCCACTTCGACCCCACGTGGTGTCGCAATCCACAAACTAGCTAACATGAGTAATAACAAGAAAAGGGAGAGGAAGAGTCACTATATCTAAGTCACTAAAAATCAGGACAGCACTACCCGCGCCTCAACCGTGCCCTAGAGCACTCACCCCCTTGACGAACCTGTCACGAGTGGGAAGTCAGTGACTAGACAATAGCATGATAGCATAAGAGCACAGAAATTGCAAACCACAAAACCGAGCAACCATCCTCTCATGTATCATCCGCATAACCACGACCCTGTATCAAAACAACATCGGGACTCGCTTCCCGATGTCCCACCGCCGAGCACACTGCCTCGGCCGGCCGAGCACCTGCCTCGACATCACCGCTCACAACCACCCCCCCACCATGGGGTCCCCCATTCCTAAGCGCCACCGTCGCGTGGGTACACGGGTCAACGTACCACTTTTCCGAAAGCACACCCTTGGCGTGGCCAAACCGCTGGTGTGCGTGTATCAAAAACTTTGACTGCCTCAGTTGATATTGTAAACCCACCTGCTTTTCCTTAACCCTTCTGGTCACCCTCTTCTTGTAATGCCGTGGCCGGGGTCCTCATTTTTTGGCATTTTTCCCGGACAGACCTGCGGGGCCCGCAAATAATTTAGGGCGGTAGAGCTCGCGGAACGGCGCGCGTGGGCGCGATCGGGTTTATTTTTCCGACTCCCGGTCTGACCGATATTATCTCGAAGTTGGGGTCCCCCTTCGATTGCCTCGGGATCCGTGTTGGCAGCCGCCAGACCTTTTAGGTAAACCCTAATTCTCTTAGTATATATATGTAGCCGTGAGGGAAAGAGGATTAGGGTTCCTCTTATTTTGCTTTTGGTGGCCGCCTCTTTTCTTTTTCTTCCTCCCTCGTAGCCGCCGGCAAGAGAAACCAAGCACACCGCAAGGGTGGACCGTGGAGGCAAGCGGACGATCCCTCTCTTTTCCTCCTCTTTCGCACATCAAGGGAGTCGGACGCGTTTTCGTTCGGGGGACTCTCCCTCTTTCTTTCTTTTGTTGGTCACGAGGAGGGAGAGAGCCCGGCGCCGTCGCGCACCGCGGGCCGCGCGCAGAAGGCCGCGCGGCGCTCGGCCCGGCGCGGGGCCCGCCCGCAGGAGGGGCGCCACGCGCGGGCTGGTGCCGCGGGGCCCGCCGCCCGCACCGCGGGCCACCGCCCCGCGGTGCGGCGAACGGCCGCGCGGGCCGCCCGCACTGCGGGCCGCTCGTCGCGGCCCGCGGCGTCGCCGGCGCGGGGCCGCCCGCAGGAGGGGGCGCCCCGCGCGGCGGTGCCGTGACGGGCCGCCCCGCAACGGCGGGCCGCGCACACCCGCGCGGCTCGACAGCCGCGCGGGGGCCCCCCGCAGAGGTGGCGCCCCGCGCGGCTGGTGCCGCGCGGGGCCGCCCCGGCACGCGGGCGGGCCGCGCGCGCCGCGCGGCGCTCGGTCCCGCGCGGGGCCGCCGCAGAGGGGGCGCCCGCGGGGGCTGGTGCCGGCCGGGGCCGCCCCGCACCGCGGCCGGCGCGCACGCGAAAAGCGGCGCGCGGGGCCGCGCGGGGGGGGAGCCGCCACATCGGAGGAGTGGCCGCCGCAACAGGGGGGCGGGGGCGGGCTGGTGCCGCGCGGGCCGCCCCGCACCGGCGGGCAGCGCGCCCGCGCTGCACTCGGCCGCGCGGCCGTCCCCGCAGGAGGGGCGCCGCGCGCTGGTGCCGCGGGTCGCCCCGCACCGCGGGCCGCCCGGCCCGCGGCGGCGCTCGATCCGCGCGGGGCCGCCCGCAGTAGGTCGCCCGCGCGGGCCATGGCCGCCGGTCCCCCGCACCGCGGCCGCGGCGCCCGCGGGCGCTCGCCGGGCGGCGGGCCCGCCCGCAGGAGGGGCGCCGCGGGTGCTGGTGCCGCGCGGTGCTTTGCGCCCTGACAGGGTGTTTCGTCGCACGGGCCGTGCCCGTGCGAAGAACTCCGCCGCACGCTGTAGGGAGTCGTTGTAAGTTTCGGACTTCTAAGTCTCGATTTGCCTATTTTCCTTCAGGAGTGCGGGACGCTGTGGTGCACCGCGACTGATCACAGACGCGGACTGTACGACGCAGACGACGCACACAAGGTGGGTACGTTCCCGGGGGTTTCGGGAATGGGTTTTACCTGTTAGAAATAGCATGCTTGGGGCAAGGTGGAATTGTCAGTCCTCCTCTTGTTTTGCACTAACCTGTTATGTTTATGATATGATACTCAATGTCAATCTGAGGCTCAATTTGCTACACGCACACGACGCGGTTTGGCCACCGCAAGGGTTTGCTTTTTCCGGAAAATGGTACGTTGACCCGTGTACCCCACGCGGAGGTGGCGTTAGGAATTGGGGGCCCCCCAGTGGGTGGGGGTGTTGGAGCGGTGACCGTCGAGGCAGGTGCGCGGCGCCAGGCGGTGCTCGGCGGTGGACATCGGGGAGGTGCCCGATGTGCTGTTGGTAGGCAGTGCTCGGCGGGGGCATCGGGGAAGGTGCCCGACTGTCGTAATATAAGTGATGATACAGGGTGTGTTTAGGGTGGAAGGTGCTGGGAGGATAGTTGGCTCCGGTGTGGTTGTGGTTTGTCTTATCTTTGTTACTACGCTTATCATGCTATTTCTAGTCACTGACTTCCCACTCTCGTGACCGGTTCGTCCAGGGGCGAGTGCTAGGGCGCCGGTGAGGACGTAGGGTGCTGATCTGATTTATGGGTGACTTCAGATACAGTGACTCCTTCTTTCCCTTTTCTTTTATTATTCATGGTAGGCTAGTTGTGGATTGCGACACCCACCGTGGGGTTCGAAGTGGATGTTGCCCTTTTCTTTCCTTTCTTTTTAGAATAATTGTGAATGACAATACGTTCTCTCATTACTTGGCCGTTTTGAACGATGAAAACAAAGACAAACCGTGTTGCGAAAAACATATTTTTAAAACGTGGGTGTCGTGTGGGCACCAAGCTTTATAAACCTGTGGGATTTAATGTGTTTACGAACTGTTTTCACAAACGAGGGCATCGTGTGGATGCCGCTTTCCAAAACCTTGTGATTATTTATCCTTTCAAAACAACACGGCCTCTATGCTCTAAGTGAATGCTAGAATGTCACGTGAATTGTTTGGTTGTATGTGTACGAGACCCCAACGATGTGGTTCGAGATTGTATGTACTACGCCTTGGGACCCACTTTGTAGTTTGAGACGCCGTGCATATACAAAGGGCCTCTCTCTGCTCATTTGCAGAGCGAATTTGTGTATGCGGCGGTCTGTGCACGCGCCGGGGAGTAATGTTTTACAAAAAAAAAATATATATGGCTGAATCAGGGGGCATCGGTGGCTCCCTCCGCGCGATTCGAACCCCCCGGGGCGTGACAGATTAAGATGGTATCAGAGCGGTAAACTTTAACCACAATCCGGGTAACACGGGGCCTAACATCCACGGGGCGCAATACTCTGGCTACTGATTAATAAAGTGAACGGGATAAATAAAACGCGAGTGCTCGTTGGGGGAAAAAGGGGGGAGGGAATTAGTGTTCTTTTCTTTTCCCCTTTCTTCCCTCTAGGACACAATAGTGGCGTGCCGTCATTTAAACTAGGGAGTAACTGGTTCGTGGCAAATGTTCAGATCAGGCCAGACTAGATCCACAGCCGAGGGGACACGGGGCGGACGCAGCGGAAGCGATGACTGCGGAGAATCAGCTCCTAAGGCAGCAGCTACAAGAGATGGCGGAACAGTTGGCAGCCCTGAAACGACCGCGTGCGCCAACAACTGACCGCAAGCAACAGCAGGCCGCTGCGACGGCAGAGGTTGCCCCGGCCCTCTCCCGGGCCAGCTGCACCGGTGATGGGAGACCAAGAGGGCTGCCCCCACCACTGGGCCGTCGGCCCCAGAGGTGGCCCCTTCGACGGCAACGGCAGGGCCGCGGTCGCGACACCAATCGTCGGAATTGCTCCGAGTGTGACGGTAGTGTTACCGCACTCCCGCCGACGACCGCCAACCGGCGCGGAGGGCGGGGGGCGGAACTACCAACGAGCGAGACGCGTGTGCGCGCCAACCTGGCCGGACTTCAGAAATACGATCCCGCCAAGTTCGAGGGGGACACGACGACCCCTGGGGTTGTGGAGAAAGTGGTGGATACGATGGAGAAATTATTCGAGGACCTATTGATGGAAGACCAGAGCGGGTCCCCCTGGCCGCCCACCTTGTCTCGAGGGGAACGCCCCGCATCTGGTGGAAGACCGTACGCCCCGACTCTTCGTTCGGCGCTACCCTTCCGTCATGGACTACCTTTAAACAGCAGCTATTCGGGGCGTTCTTTAACCAACAGCGTGAAGAAACAACTGGAGGAGACCTAAACCACATCAGGCAGGGAACCAAAACAGTAATGGAGTACCAGAGGGAGGTTCGTGAGACTGGCGAACTGTGTCCCTTTCGTCATTCGGGACGAATCCCATAAGGCACAACTGTTTTTGTGGATGGATTGAGGACTGACATTTTCCAAGTGGTGGACGCGGCGGATCGGCATACCTTCAGAAGGTGGTCGACCGAGCCACCATCGTGGAGCGAGGCTTTGCCGTCACGCGCGCCCGAAGGGAAGGCTCCCACCAGCAAGACGACAGGAAGCGGACCCACTGCTTCAGGGGGAGGGTGCTCCTCCAGCGGGAATCGGCCCCTAACGGTGGAGGCCCCAGCAAAGGACCAGGGGAGCGCCGGAGAGGGACAACGCCCGGAGGACGCTCATGCGTGATCTGCGGCGTGGCGCACCGAGTGATGGAATGCTCCAAGAGACAGGACCATTGTTTCCGATGTGGCAGCAGGGACACTTCCGTTTCAACTGTCCCCGTGAACCAAGGCACCACATCTTCAGCAGCCTCCGTGCCTTCACCCCAGCACGCAGGGCGGGGGAAAAGCGCCAATGGACGTCAGCCCCCAGACCGCCAGCAGCACCCCGATCGTAGGGGAAAAGCCACCGCCTTCGGGAGGCCGGTCGTCTATTCGATGGGTCAGCAGGAACGCTCCCCGTCTGAGCACGTCGTCGCAGGTATCACCTCTTGTCTGTTTATCGCGCTAGAACCCTTTTGACACCGAGGCGCCCTCTCGGTTTATGTCCCGAGACTTCGCACTGACCCATGATTTTGAGTTGAGACCCTTACCCAGTTTGATGACCGTACACACCGCGGGGGGATCCTTGGAGGCACGCAACATGGTGCCTTCCTGCCCTATATGGATGGGAAGGCTTCCGTTGCCCCTGGGATCTGGTAGTCATTCCTTTGAAAGAGTATGATGTAGTGCTCGGAATGGATGGCTCCGTGGTTACCTTTTGCGGTCATTAGGACTGCGAGAAGCGCGAGGTAAACGACTGATGTACTCCCGATTTTCCGAGAACGTGTACTTGGCTTCAAGAAGCGTTTCCTGTTTCCTGTTCCTTCCATATTCCTGCATCGAGCCAGGAGCTAGTAGGAGGGGCGGGTGTATGGCCACTTGGTGGTCGGTGCCCTGGGCCGCCGTGATCCCCACGGGCACTCCGACATCCCGTGTGAGGACTCCCATTGTTTTGCCCCGCGAATACCTGGATTAACCCCCCGAGCGAGAAGTTGTCTTTTCCCATTGATCTCCACCCGGCCTCGACCATCACGAAGCCCGCTAAGGATTAGCTTCGCGCGAGCTGAATGAAGCTAAGAGGCGCAGCTGAGATGACCTTCTGGGACAATGGTTATCCGAACCGAGTGTGTCCCCGTTGGGGCGCACCTGTAATCTTTGTACAAAGAGTACGGGAGCTTTGCGGTTGTGCATTCGACTACCGAAATCACTACAAAGTCACAGTGAAACAAGTACCCCCTTACCTAGATGGATGACCTCTTTGCCTTGCGTGGGTGCAACTGTTCTTTTCAAAAATCGACCTGCAGTCGGGCTACTCACCAGCTCAGAGTTCGAGACGAGGATATTCCGCAGACGGCATCTCCGGACTCGCGTATGGCCATTACGAGTTCACAGTAATGCCTTCGGGCTTACCAATGCCCCACGGTGTTATGGACATGATGAACGAGTTTTTCAGACCCTTCCTGGATCATTCGTTGTGGTCTTCATCGACACATCCTGATTTACTCCACCACCGAGAAAGCACGAGGGCCCTTCGAATTGTTCTACAGACCTTAGGAGCAGGATCTGTTCGCAAAACTTAAGAAATGCGAATTCTGCTGTCGCGATAGTGGGGTTTCTAGGGCATATCATTTCAGGCAGCAGGAGTCGCAGTGGATCCCAAGAAGGTGAGGTCGGTGACCGACTGCCCCAGCCGACACAGGGACAGAGGTGCGCACTTCTTGGGCCTTGCGGGATACTACAGACGTTCGGGGGGTTTCTCGATATTTCGACCCCTCTGAACCGCCTAAACCCTGAAAGGATTAAGTTCATATGGACTGTCCAATGCCAAGAAGCTTGAAGAAACTTAAGAAACGGTTAACAGGAGCGCCTGTGCTTGCTTAACCAACCCCTGGAGAACGACTACGAAGTCTACTGCGATGCATCGCGAATAGGACTGGGAGGAGTACTATGCAGCCAGGAAGAGTCATTGCCTATGCTTCAAGACAACTCAGGATTACGAACAGAACTACCCGATCCATGACTTGGAGCTTGCCGCAGTGGTCTTCGTTCTGAAACTGTGGAGGCACTACCTCTAACGTGGCATTGCAACGTGTTCTCGGACCACCAAAGCCTTAAGTACCTTTGTCACCCAGAAGGAGTTAACCTTACGGCAGAGGAGGTGGTTGGAGCTACTGAAGGATACGACTTAACCATCCAGTACACCCGGGGAAACAAATGTGGTAGCCCGACCGCTCTAAGCCGAAAGGTACAAGCAGAAGGAACTTCGGGCGTGCGCGATCACGCAGCAGAACGACTTTATCGCGGAATTTTCCCACTATTAGGTGGAAGTGGTACCAGCAGGGACGGTTGAAGCGACTGTTGACCCTCCTAGTCGCGCCGACCCTATTGGAGAGGATTTCGGGAAGGCCAAGTGCGGATCCGCAGTCTACAGCTGAACGAGATAGGATTTCACCGGAGCAAGAAGGAGACTTGCTGGGAACGGACGTCGACCCTTCGTTCCGAGGGGGCGGATCTGCTGCCGATCTGCCGGATCTAAGAAAGAAATCCTGACTGAAGCACATGCGCCCCTACGTGGCGCACCCTGGAGGCACCAATATGTACCGAGGGGATATCCGACAGACCTTAGGTGGCCAAGATTGAAGGGGAGATGTGACGCTGTTCGTGGCTCACTGTTTGATTGCCAACAGGTGAAAGCCGAGCATCAGCGGCCGGCGGGGAATTGCAACCTCTACCCGTGCCGAATGGAAGTTGGAGCAAGTCACAATGGACTTCGTCACCGGATTTCCCCGTTCGCAACAGGGACACGACGCTATCTGGGTTGTCGTGGATCGGCTAACGAATCAGCTCACTTCCTAACCATCCACAACGACCTGGACACGTGACCGGCTGGCACAGGTCTACCTCAGCGAGATTGTAAGGCTGCACGGGGCCAACGACCCGATCACCTCGGACAGGGACACGAGGTTCGTTTCGAACTTTGGAAGAGTCTACACCGAGCCTTGGGGGACCAAGTTACACTTCAGCTCAGCCTTCACCCCAGACGGACGGGCAATCCGAGCGGGTGGATCCAGATACTCGAGGACATGCTTCGGGCGGTGCGTGCTGGATTTGGGAGACGGATGGTCGCGCTACCTACCCCTTGCAGAGTTCGCTTATAACAACAGCTACCAAAGCGAGCATTAATATGGCGCCGTACGAAGCGTTGTACGGCAGACGCTTGTAGATCCCCGATCTGCGGGACGATCTGGGGGAGAGAAAGTTTTTGGGGCCGGACCTAGTGGCCGAGACAGAGGAAAGGGTGCGCCTCATCAGGCGACGTTTGGCGACCGCCCAGAGCGGCAAAAGAGTTACGCGGACCAGAGACGTCGCGACTTGGAATTTCCAGGTGGGAGAGCACGTGTTTACTGCGGGTGTCGCCGTCGAAGGGGGGTGAAGCGGTTTGGGTTGAGGGGCAAGCTGAGCCCGCGGTACATAGGGCCGTTGAGATTCTGGAGCGCATCGGCCCGGTAGCCTACCGCCTCGCCCTACCGCCGAACCTTGACCGCGTTCATGATGTGTTCCACGTATCCATGCTTCGGAAATACCTCCCCGACCCATCGCGAGTGCTTGACGCCTCCGCGATTGAACTCAAGGAGGATCTAAGTTTCGCGGAAGTACCAGTGCGGATCCTAGCCCGGGAGGACAAAAAGCTGCGTAGTCGGACGATTCCCTACGTAAAGGTGCTTTGGAGCAATCAAGAAGAGCGTGAGGCAACTTTGGGAAACCCGAGTCAAAGATGAGGGAGTGCTACCGGACCTGTTCGCCGCTGGGGAAGATTAAGTTTCGGGGACGAAACTTGTTTTAGCGGTAAGTGGTGTAAGACCCCGGCTTTTCCTTAACCCTTCTGGTCACCCTCTTCTTGTAATGCCTGACCGGGGGCCTCATTTTTGGCATTTTTCCGGACAGACCGTCGGGGCCCGCAAATAATTTAGGCGGTAGAGCTCGCGGAACGGAGCGCGTGGGCGCGATCGGTTATTTTTCCGACCTCCCCGGTCTGACCAGAATTAATTCTCGAAGTTGGGGTCCCCCTTAGACGCCTCGGGATCCGTGTTGGCAGCCGCACACCTTTTAAGGTAAACCCTAATTTTCTTAGTATATATATGTAGCCGTGAGGGAAAGAGGATTAGGGTTCCTCTTATTTTTTCTTTTGGTGGCCAGCCTCTTTTTCTTTTTCTTCCTCCCTCGTAGCACGCCGGCAAAGAGGAAACCAAGCACACCGCAAGGGTGGACCGGTGGAGGCAAGCGGACGATCCCTCTCTTCCTCCTCTTTCGCAAATCAAGGTGCGTCGGACGCGTTTCGTTCGGGGGAATCATCACTCTTTCTTTCTTTGTTGGTCACGAGGAGGGAGGAGGCCCGGCGCCGTCGCGCACCGCGGGCCCGCGCGCCACCGCGGCGCTCGGCCGCGCGGGGTCCGCCGCAGGAGGGCGCCCGCGCGGGCTGGTGCCGCGCGGGGCGCCCCGCACCGCGGGCCACGCGCCCGCGCGGCGCCCGGCCGCGCGGGGCCGCCCCACACACGCGGGCCGCGCTGCCCGCGCGGCGCTCGGCCGCGCGGGGGCCGCCCGCAGGAGGGGGCGCCCGCGCGGGCTGGTGCCGCGCGGGGCCGCCCCGACCGCGGGCCGCGCACCCGCGCGGCGCTCGGCCGCGCGGGGGCCGCCGGCAGGAGGGGGCGCCCCGCGCGGCTGGGCCGCGCGGGGCCGCCCTGCACCGGGGCCGCGCGCCCGCGCGTGCGCTCGGCCGCGCGGGGCCGCCGCAGGAGGGGGGCGCCGCGCGGGCTGGTGCATGCGCGGGGCCGCCCCGCACCGCGGGCCGCTGCGCCCGCGAGCGGGCGCTCGCCGCGCGCGGGGCCGCCCGCAGGAGGGGCGCACCGCGCAGGCTGGTGTCCGGCGCTGGGGCCGCCCGCACCGCGGGCAGCGCGCCCGCGCGGCACTCGGCCGCGCGGGGGCCGCCCGCAGGAGGGGCGCCCGCGCGGGCTGGTGCCGCGCGGGGTCACCCCGCACCTGCGGGCAGCGCGCCCCACGCGGCGCTCGTTCTGGCCGCGCGGGGCCGCCGCAGGGGGGCGCCGACGCGGGCTGGTGCCAGCGCGGGGTCGCCCCGCACCCGCGGGCAGCGCGCCCGCGCGGCGCTCGGGCCGGCGGGGGCCGCCCGCAGGAGGGGCGCCCGCGCGGGCTGGTGCCGCGCGGGGTCGCCCCGCACCAGCGGGCCGCGCGCGCCGCAGCTGCGGCGCTCGGCCAGCGCGGGGGCCCGCCCGCAGGAGGGGCGCCGCGCGGGCTGGTGCCGGCGCGAGGCTGCGCCATGACAGGGTGGTTCGTCGCACGGGCCGGTGCCGTGCGAAGAACTCCGCCGCACGCTGTAGGGAGTCGTTGTAAGTTTCGGACTTCTAAGTCTCGATTGGGCCTATGTTCCTTCAGGAGTGCGGGACGCTGTGGGGCGACTGGAGCACAGACGCGGACTGTACGAACGCAGGACGACGCACACAAGGTGGGTACGTTCCCGGGGGTTTCGGGAATGGGGTTTAACTGTTAGAAATAGCATGTTGGGGCAAGGTGGAATTGTCAGTCTCCTTCTGTTTATGCACTAACCCTGTTATGTTATGTTATGATACTCAATGTCAATCTGAGGCTCAAATTTGCTACACGCACACCCGCGGTTTTGGCCACCGCAAGGGTGTGCTTTTCCGGAAAAGTGGTACGTTGACCCGTGTACCCCACGCGGAGGTGGCGTTAGGAATGGGGGCCCCCATGGGTGGGGGGTGTGAGCGGTGACGTCGAGGCAGGTGCTCGGCGGCCGAGGCAGGTGCTCGGCGGTGGACATCGGGGAAGGTGCCCGATGTTGCTTTGTGAGGCAGGTGCTCGGCGGTGGGCATCGGGGAAGGTGCCCGATGTCGTAATGATACAGGGTGTGGTTAAGGTGGAAGGTGCATGGGAGGGATAGTTGCTCCGGTGTTTGTGGTTTGCCTTATCTTTGTTTACTACGCTTATCATGCTATTTCTAGTCACTGACTTCCCACTTCGTGACAGGTTCGTCCAGGGGCGAGTGCTAGGGCGCCGGTGAGGACGTTAGGGTGCTGATCTGATTTATGGGTGACTTCAGATACAGTGACTCTTCTTTCCCTTTTCTTTTATTATTCATGGTAGCTAGTTGTGGATTGCGACACCCCCGTGGGGTCGAAGTGGATGTTGCCCTTTTCTTTCCTTTCTTTTTGAATAATTGAATGAATACTACGTTCTCTCTTACTTGGCCGTTTTGAACGATGAAAAACAAAGAAAACCGTTTGCGAAAACAATTTTTAAAACGTGGGTGTCGTGTGGGCACCAAGCTTTATAAACCTTGTGGGATTTATGTGTTTACGAACTGTTTTCACAACGAGGGCATCGTGTGGATGCCGCTTTCAAAACCTTGTGATTATTTATCCTTTCAAAACACCGGCCTCTATGCTCTAAGTGAATGCTAGAATGTCACGTGAATTGTTTGGTTGTATGTGTACGAGACCCCAACTGATGTGGTTAGAGATTGTATGTACTACGCCTTGTGAGACACTTTGTAGTTGAGACGCCGTGCATATACAAAGGGGCCTCTGCTCATTTGCAGAGCGAATTTGTGTATGCGGCGGGTCTGTGCACGCGCCGGGGAGTAATGTTTTACAAAAAAAAAAATATATGGCTGAATCAGGGGCATCGGTGGCTCCTCTTCCGCGCGATTCGAACCCCCGGGGCGTGACAGATATTAAGTACATTAATATAAAAGGGTTAGTGCATAAACAGAAGGAGACTAACAATTCAACCTTGCCCCAACATGCTATTTCTAACAGTAAATTCCTATTCCCACAATCCTCGGGAATGTACCCACCTTGTGTGCGTCGTCCTGCGTTCGTCCAGTCCACGTCCAGGCACCAGTCGCCAACAGCGTCCCGCACTCCTGAAGGAACATGGGCAAGTCAAGACTTAGAGGTCCGAAACTCACATCGACTCCCAACAGCGTGCGGCGGAGTTCCCCGCACGGCACCGGCCCGTGCGGCGCACACTCCGCCTGGGCACAGCCCCGCGCGGCACCAGCCCGCGCGGGCGCCCCTCCTGCGGGCGGCCCCGCGCGGCCGAGCGCCGCGCGGGCGCACTGCCCGCGCTGCGGGGCGACCCCGCGCGGCACCTGCCCGCGCGGGCGCCCCACCTGCGGGCGGCCCCGCGCGGCCGAGCGCCGCGCGCGGCGGTGCGCGACGGCACCGCCCCCCCCTCCCTCCTCGTGACCATAAAACAAAAAGGAAATCAAAACCCGAACAAGATGCACCCCCGACTCACCTTGATGCGTGGAAGAGAAGGAAGGAGAGGGATCGTCCGCTTGCCCCACCGGTCCACTCTCGCCCGAGTCTTCGGTTACTCCTTGCCGGCGGCTACGAGGGAAGAAGGAAAAGAAAAGAGACGGCCAAAGGAATAAACCCTAATTCCCTTTCCCATCCGGCTATAAATATTAAAAAGTTAGGGTTTACCTTAAAAGACGTGCGGGTCGCCAGCACGGATCCCGGGACGCCCAAGGGGGCCCCAATTTCGAGAATTAATTCTGATCAGACCGGAAGTCGGAAAATGAAACGGATCGCGCCCGCGCGCTCCGCTCCGCGAGCTCTACCGCCTAAAAATATTTGCGGGCCCCGACGGTCTGTCCGGAAAAACACCAAAAATGAGGCCCTCGGTCGGGCATTACAAGAAGAGGGTGACAAGAAGGCTTTAGGAAGGACCGGGTCTTACACTAAGCTTCCCACGAACTCCAAATCTCCGGACCCCCTTCGAAGGCGAGACTTTCAAGAAGACATGATCACCAATCTAAATCTCTAAGTCTCGCCGTTGGGTATCAGCATAGCTCCTCTGACGACTCTGAGCGGTCTCGAGATGTCGTCGTATCAATCTGACATTTTCTTCTGCCTCTGACAGTAGATCAGGACCCATAGTCTTCCTCTCACCCACGTCACTCCAATATAGGGGTGACCGACACTTGCGTCCATACAATGCTTCAAACGCCCCGGGGTCGAAACTGCGACCCGGGGTCGCCAACAGATCCACCACCTATGCCAAACCCGCATAGGCGAAGCGTCCTACCTGCAAGAAATGTACTACAGCTAAACAGATATCAGAGCTATAAATAAAAATCTGTTGTAAACTAAAATCAATCACTGTACAACTGAAAATAATACAACAATGTCCAACTCCCAAAAATGATAATCATATAATATCCTCATATACTGAGCTCAAAACTCAACAGGGAGATATCTCCAATAAATACATCAGTGTACAGGCTCTCAATACATATCATCCTCACTACAACAGTCTCTCAAAAGAGGAAAATAAAATAACTAAGCTAAAGAAGATCTCCTCTGAAGGGGGGTACCGCTACTCTCCAACGACGGGTAGGGATCTAGCTCGCGACTCTCTCGCCTCGATCAACAACCGCAGAATCAGCAACACACGCTAAGACTCTACAAAACAAAGGAGAGGAAGGAAAAAGGAGGGGGAAAATCCCCAGAGTGTGTGAGAACTACACCAAAAAGGGAGTTCTCAGTGGGTACCACCGCCAGACTCGACGGTCTGCCCACTAAGTCCTCAAGAGACAAAACTAACCAAAGCTGTAAAGACTGAAATAAGGAAGCTGGAGACTCTCAACAGCTATCAAGCCTCTTTCTAAAAGCCCAAAATGGGAGAACCAAAGAGTGGTATGCAACCACCAGCACAAGAAGTGCACAATCGACCCAATCGATAGACCAGTAATCACTGGCACTGCCTGTTATGCCTACTATGCCTGCTATGCCTGCCATGCCTGCTATGCCTGCCATGCCTGCCATGCCTGCCATGCCTGCTATGCCTGCCATGCCTGCTATGCCTGCTATGACTGCCATGCCTGCTATGCCTGCTATGCCTGCCATGCCTGCCATGCCTGCTATGCCTGCCATGCCTGCTATGCCTGCTATGCCTGCCATGCGTCTCGTACAACGGTCAACAACTCACAATGACCTTGGGACAACTGTCGATCCCCAAACGGTTCCCAACAACACTAGCACTGGTCTAAACACGGCTACTAGACTCCACTCGGTCCCCCTGACACGAGTGTAACACTAAAGTAAACATATGTAATAAACCCAATCTAGTGACGCCGGAAATACTGGTACTCCCTGCTGTGCCTGACGAATCGGGTATGCTGGCCAATGCATAACACCGATAAGGGGTAGAAGTCTCAAGGACTCAAAGTAAGTAACAAATCGGCAACTATTACCGCCCGATCGCAAACAAAAGTAAGTAACAGATCGGCCACTCTAACCGTCCGATCGCACACTCCGGAGTGGCACCCGAGGGGAGCGACCCACACGAGTAAAGTATCAGGGATAGGAGTCTCAAGGACTCAAAGAAAGTAACAGATCGGCAACTATTACCGTCCGATCGAAAACAAAAGTAAGTAACAGATCGGCCACTCTAACCGTCCGATCGCACACTCCGGTGTGGCACTCGAGGGGAGCGACCCACACGAGTAAAGTATCACCGGGCAATATCCGCGCCGGTGTAGTGGTCCAGATTTCCCATGCAACCTTTTCGATGAATCCATTGTGTAGAACACCTTGTGTTGGTGTGTCTGGCCCATGGTGCATCAAAGGGGTGCCACAGATGGACCCTGTGAGACATTTTCAGCTGATTTGGCCTTCGGCTCTGTTTGCCGAATTTTAGAAAAGTATTTGCGCCAAACAGAGGTTGGATTTGGATTCAGCGTGAAAAAATTCTTGAAAACGGCTATTTGCTTGGTAAAATTGGAGTCCGGATGACCAAAAACGGGCTTCCGGAAGTTTCCGGGGTTTTCGATGCATGGGAGGTGACCGTAGACCGGCCTGAGCCACGTGGCGGCCTGCCATTGGCCGGCTCACACAGCTCCGTCCACGGGGAGGCGCGGCAGGTGCATGGACCGCTGGCGGGGACACGTGGCAGGCGAGGGTTGGCTGGTTCTTGAGGCGCGGTTCACCGGGTAGGCGCGGGGTGCATGGACCTGAGCGGGGGGACACGTGTCGCGCCCCGGTTGGTCGGTGCACACGGCGCGGTCCATGGAACCCAAAAGCGGGTGCGTGGACCCGGTGTAAGGGACGCGTGGCAGCTTCCTATTGGTGGGCTCAGCTAGCGCGGCGCACGGAAGGCGTGGAAGCCCGCCTCGGGACGGAGCGCGCAGAGGCGCCTGGCGCGGCTGTCGGCCGTACTCGAGTGCGCCACGCGTCACGACGCGAGAGGTTGGCCGTACTCGAGTGCGCCACGCGTCGCGACGCGAGAGGTCGGCCGTACCTACCGCCTTTGACCGTGAGGGACGTGTGGCGCGCGGCGGAGGCCCTTGCACCGCTGTTTCCTGTTGCAGGGACACGTGGCATAACCACAGCGTTTTGGGTGCGTCGGACGGGATCGGTGCGACCTGCTTGGCGGATTCGGACGCCCGGAAGTTGCGCCCGAATCCGGCCCAAAGCTGCTTGCGAGCTGGGCCTATAAATAGGGGACTTTGGGGTCACTTAGCTCTTTTTCTAAGCGGCTTTTCACAGGGTTTTTTATTGGGTTTTTCTTCCTCTACTTGATCCACATTTCACTGAGCATCCTTGGGCTTTTTAGGGGCACGCATCCCGAGGTTCGCGATTTTGCGGCGCGACGCGACGCTTGTTCACCGGCGACCCGTTTCGCCCCTTTTCTGTGCGCGGACTCCCCCGGCTCACCCCGACCTCCGATTTAGGAGATTCTCGCGTCGTTGGACTCTCGACAGGTAGGACTCCAACTTCTGTGTTTTGAGTTTCCTAATTTTTGTTGGGTTATGTATAATTGGATCTAAATAGGGGAAAAAACACCTAGAGGGGGGTGAATAGGTGTAAACAATAAACACTCAAAAATCATTGCGATATAAAACCCAATGCGGAAAAATAAATAACACGCAGAGATTTTTACGTGGAAAACTCCAAACCGGAGTAAAAAACCACGGGACCGATAACACGGTGAAATCCACTAGAATTAAACACGTACAAGGTGATATACCGTACTCACAGACGACTCAACCTTTTCCATACGCTCCTAGTTGATCTTCTCCGCTCGCTCCACGACGCTTCTCGAATCCACGATTTGCGTCCAACGCCGAATCCACGACGTCCGACCGAATCCACGGTCTTCACCCAGTAGCACGCTTCGAATCCACGAACGTACCTCGCTCCGAATCCACGAGAGCGGTAGCACCTTGAATCCACAAGGCCACGCGAGTCCACGCGCCGATTTTGGGAAAATCGTTGTTTTTTTGGGTGGTGATGATCCGCCGAATACTTAGATTAGAAATAGATCGGAAATACCATCTAAGTATTCATTTATTTGATTCTACTCAAAATGTGAGTAAGAAAACCTAGAATCAAATCAATCAATATAGATGAAGAAACATAAGATTTAATCTATTGATTTCCTTTCTTCTCTATTTGTGGATCTATCTAATTCGGTCGTCTTTTTCCCTTTTCGTGGGTTGCCCTAAAAGATGAATTAAAGGGTCTATATATAGGTTAGAAACCATTGGAAGAGGATAAGAATCAAAAACTAACCATTTCTGGAATTTTTCAGGACGGCGATCCGGATCGGACTTCGGCGATCCGGATTGCAGTAGCGAGACAAACAGTTTCCAGAAAAACCAAGGTTCGGGATCCGGATCGAAGTGCCTGATCCGGATCGTTCATACAGTTTCACCAAACACCAACGTTCGGGATCCGGATTGCAAAGCCTGATCCGGATCGTTCATAAAACATGGTAAAACTAGTGTTCGGGATCCGGATCAAGGGAGGCTACGATCCGGATTGAACTGGTGTATGAACGAACACCCTTCGGGATCCGGATTGGAAAGTCTGATCCGGATCCTGAACATGTCCCATGTCCAGTTTTTGATTTTTAAGCAATTAGAAATTCATCCAAGTGTTTCTACACTATAAGAAGTATTCGGATCACCAAAAATAATTAGTTAAACATACCTGATCCTTTTGAATTCTTCTTTCTTGAGATTGAGTTAAATGATCCAACTTTCTTTATCTTCAATCTTCAAGACTTAACCGAATTGACGAAATACGCCAACTCAAATTCCGTAACAGTTTTCCGTGCTGACCTTGGAGTTTTCTGAGCTTCCATTTGACCCATTTTTCTGCGCGGATTTTTGGACAGCACTGTGGTGTTCTAGCTGTATCTTTGCGCACAGGCGACGGATTGAGGCGATTTACAAGGTATTTTTCATCTACATTTCGCAAGGAATCTCCTGGATTTTTCTCAGATTTTTTGGGATTTTTCTCGAAGGTGAAAATCTCCTTTTACTGTAGCCCTTTGGTACAGAATTTCTGTACTGTTTGTATTGGGGTGTTTAACTTGCCGAATTTATATCTCAGCGTAGGAAACTCGGTTTTGAGCGTGCGGGTACTTGTTTCGACGGGTTCGTCGCGAGGATCGTGATAGTATTTATCTTGGATTTTTCTGGGCATTTTTCGCAGGTGAAAACAGGGGAACTTTGGGCTGTAATGTTATGGACAGAATTTGGAGCTTTGTATGATTAATTTATGTATTCTTTTCCTTTGGGGAATGTTGTTCAGTGTTGTGGAGATTGTTTTGGCCGAGCTTGGACTTCACCTTTGGGGACCAAGATTTAGCGCTCGATGTGGGTGTTGTTGCAAATCTCTTACTTTTGACTACCCACTAGGCTTATTGGAGTGTTTACCATGTTAGGAAGCTAATTACACCCCTTGAACAATATTTGCATGCTTATGTGAGATAGATGGTATATATGTCAGTACTTGCTTACTAATGACATTAGTGAATTAGAATGGTAATATCACTTGAGAGATAGAAGGCTCTATTAGTAACATTGTGGATATTATGCATGATTTACTAGTACATAGGGTACTTAGGCCATTGTGATGAATTGTTGCCAGCATGCTTTATTTCACGGACACTTGCATCTATTTTACCAAGTACAGGACAATTGCATGCTTGTTTGGACATCTGGTTAGGCCACTATTTACTGCTGCACTATCATATTGGAAAATGACTTAGGAGAAACCATATTTAGCTGTTCTCCTTTCTATTCAGTTGCATGTTGCTCGAGTTAGAGCAGGGGTATGGGATAGTGTAGTCGAGGCCATCGAGTCAGGGTCAGATTAGACTCGATTATGGATCGTGGGGCATTGTGGCAACCGCGGACATTGGGCGGTTAGCCAGCTATTGATAACTTTATCAGATTTGGACTTGTGGGGTGTTGCGGCGACCGCGGACATTGGGCGGTTGACCGGATGTTTTACTTATGCATCAGATTGGGTATCAGATTACTCTAGTGGATAGAGTTTCCCTCTTATTGAGCACTATTCTACCAAATTGGGGGATCGGGGTTCCTTTAGTAGATAGAGATTTCCACTTTGATCATAGTCATGATCAAAGTCCTGCTAGACTGAGATACTTGTTACAGAGCTATTTTACTCGTGTGGGTCGCTCCCCTCGAGTGCCACTCCGGAGTGTGCGATCGGACGGTTATAGTTGCCGATCTGTTACTTATTTTGGGATGCGAGCCATGTGGGCCGATCCCGCGGTTTTGAGCCATGTGTGCAGATTCCGCTGAGCAGGCAGTGCCAGTTCTACTGGTGGCACATGATTGGGTTATTTGGACAGATACAGTTTTCTGATGCATTCATACAGTCATCTCTTTTGATACTGCATTTAGAGGCATTGTAGTGATAGTTTTTCCTTATCAGTATCCTTTATAGCTTACTACTGTTTTTCCCTTTTTGCCTCTAGTAGTCCTAGTGGCCACGTCAGAGTTTGAGGTTTTCCCACTAGGGGAGGCTACTGTTCTTTATAGTAGTTCTCAACCCCATTGTCTTTCTCTTCTTTTCCCCCCTTTGTTTTGCAGAGTCTTCTGCAGGAGTTGCAGGGCCGTCTCGGGCAGACCGAGGTAAGCAGATCGCTGACTAGATAGTTCATCTACCCCGACTTCGAGCTTAGTCGTGTATCAGTTGTACCCCTTTCTTTTCTCAGACAGTTGTAGTTATTTTGGGCATGGCTCTTGCCAGTTGTTTGTACTTATTTGGTGTGCTGGGAGAGACACTTGTATTTTGAGAGCTTTTATTATGCTTTTACCTTCCAGTTGTAGTCTGAGATGTAGTAGACTTATTTTAGCTCTGTTTATTGCTCCTTTATCTATATCTTTTATATCTGAGCAGGTTACCAGCACTTCGTGTACACGGGAAATTCTGTGTGCACGGCGGATCTGTGGACGGGCCCGGGTTCTGGTTTACACCCGGGGCGTGACAGATTAGTTGGTATCAGAGCTTAGGGATAGGTCAGTTGGGACTTAGGAAAACCCTAGGCTTTTGGCAGACCTTAGGATGATAGGGCGTGAGTGGCGTGATATTTTGCGAAAGTCGGTGATTTTGGTCACTTGACTCTTCCAGTGAGTGAAGAGGGATCGACGTACCCTATTTCTGTTGAACAATTATGTTGGCTGCAGGCAACATAAAGTTGCAGAAATAGGGGGATGTCTTTGACTTTCGCTAGATTGGGTCTTGTGGTGTTTTGTTACTGATTTTTGGTTTCCTGTGGCAGGATGTCTCCGCGTCGTCGTTCACCCACCCGGGGTACCCCCGCACCTTCCGAGGAGTCTGAGCGGGCGGTATCCTCCGAGTTGGGAGAACTGCGGGTTTGGTGACCCAGTTGGTGGCGAGGAGCTTTCGTCAGGACCAGCGCCTGGAGCAGTTACTGGCGCAGCGGGGTGACTTGGCAGTTGGCGAGGGGGTCGGGGCTTCAGAGCAACGACCGGACAGGAAACGCCCAGCCCCCGATGATGATGGACAGGCTAGTTCTGGGAAGCCATCACGACCCCCGCGGCCCCAGCCTCCTGGCCGTGGGCGTCTTGATCGACGAGGACCTGGTGGATTTCAGAGGCCACCGCAGCAGCAGTCTCTACAGTCTCGAGCATTGGCCCGGTGCGTTTTCTGTAGGGAGCAGCATCCATCTAATACCTGTGACTTGAGGGAGGGTCGATGCTTCTGATGTGGGCAGCCAGGCCACATCCGAGCTACGTGCCCCTTCCGGACCTTAGTAGCACCTTCACCAGCATTGGCCCCTACCGCATCCCAGCAGGGGTCGTGGTCACGGCTACAGAGATGGCAGCGGCAGCAGAGGCAGCCTCAGCAGGCAGGCAGGTGCATCATCTATGGAGGTCAGCACTTCGTCAGTACTTGTGATCAGCGGCCGGGACGCTGCTACCTTTGTGGCCTGTTTGGACATTTCCGGGCTACGTGCCCTTTGTCGGCACGTGCAGTACCGATTTCGGCATCTGTTCCTACCACTTCCCAGCTGCGACCGGGAGCTTCATCGACAGGTCTCAAGGCAGACCGAGTTTCGCCTCCACACCCTTCTGGTGAGAGACAGCCAATGTTGAGTGATCTGGACGGCTTAGCACAGGCGGGGGATTCTGCTACGGCTGACTGTGTGGTGGCAGGTATGATTTATTTCTGGCATTTGGATTCGTGTCTTATTGTTATACGATCATCGCATTCTTTTGGTAGATCTGTTGCATCATCGCATGGGTTAGAGGTAGGGTTTTTACCACGTGCACGAGAGGTTCAGTTTCCCGATCACACTTTGCATGTGGAGGAGTGTTAATGGTCCTGCCCGATGCAGAGTGTTAATGGTCCTGCCCGATGCAGATCGAGTCATGGATTTTGCCAGCGGACCTAATGGTCCTGTATCAGCTGTGAGGTTTTGTTATAGTACTTGGGATGTTTGGCTGGCTCGCTATTTCACGGCAATTATTTGTGCCGCATGAATGGTGACCTTTAGCGAGCCAGGCCAGGAGATGATTGTGTAGAGGGTGCCTGAGTGCTTTCGTTGCCACAGTAGTCTCGACTTCCCGTGTGGGGCAGATGATGCGCAGTGGATGCGTGGCCTTTTTGGCTTGTGTGGTTAAGGAGCCTACGGCGGCACCGGGACCCGGGGATATCCCTATTGTCCACGAGTTCCCGGATGTGTTTCCACTGGAGCTGACCAGTATGCCGCCGGATAGGGAGATCAAGTTTTTGATTGACGTAGTCCCAGGAACTACGCCAATCTCTAAGGCTCCTTACCGTATGGCACCGGCTGAGCTGCAGGAGTTAAAGGCGCAACTCCAGGATTTAATGGATAAAGGCTTTGTAAGACCGAGTGTATCGCCTTGGGGAGCGCCGGTGCTATTTGTGAAGAAGAAGGATGGTTCACTTCGTCTATGTGTTGATTATCGAGAGCTGAATAAAGTGACCATCAAGAACAAGTACCCTTTGCCGCGCATTGATGACTTATTTGATCAGCTGCAAGGGTCTTGTGTCTTCTCCAAGATTGATTTACAGTCTGGTTACCACCAATTGAAGGTGAAGGCCGAGGACATCCCAAAGACGGCATTCAGGATGCGGTACGGGCATTATGAGTTCACCGTCATGCCTTTTGGATTGACAAATGCCCCTGCTGCTTTTATGGATTTAATGAACAGGATTTTTCGACCATACCTAGATCGGTTCGTCGTTGTTTTTATTGATGATATCCTAGTTTATTCCCGGAGCGATGTGGAGCGCGAGGAGCACTTGAGGATTGTGCTGCAACTTCTGAGTGAGAGGAAGTTGTATGCCAAGTTATCTAAGTGCGCATTTTGGCTTCGGGAGGTTGTCTTTTTGGGCCACGTGATTTCGGCCGCAGGAGTGGCTGTAGACCCGGCAAAGATTGAGGCAGTCCGAGATTGGCCCCGACCGACGACGGTATCAGAGGTCCGCAGTTTTATGGGCTTAGCTGGATATTACCGTCGGTTTGTGGAAGGTTTTGCGAAACTTTCCACGCCCCTCACTCGTCTGACGCGTAAAGGAATTAAGTTTGTTTGGAGTGAGGATTGCCAGAGGAGCTTTGAGGAATTAAAGAATAGATTGATGTCGGCTCCTATCCTTTCCCTCCCAGTTATGGGGAAAGGATACGTGATTTACAGTGATGCATCGCACAGTGGACTGGGTTGCGTGCTGATGCAGGAGGGTAGGGTAATCGCTTATGCCTCTCGGCAACTGAAGGACTATGAAAAGAATTACCCTACCCATGACTTGGAGCTAGCTGCGGTGATTTTCGCATTGAAGTTGTGGCGCCACTACCTGTATGGGCAGCACTGAGAGATTTACACAGACCACAAGAGCCTGAAATACCTGTTCACACAGAAGGAGCTCAACTTGAGGCAGCGCAGATGGTTGGAATTGTTAAAGGACTACGATGTAGACATATTATACCATCCTGGCAAGGCCAACTTGGTTGCTGATGCCCTAAGCAAGAGAGCAGTATAGAGTCTATCTTTGATGATCACTGATCAGGCGCCATTACTTGAGCAGATGAGGCGGTTAGAGCTCGAGGTTGTGTCCCCTGGGGTCTCTGCTAGACTTATGTCTCTAGTCGTGCAGCCCACTCTGTTGGACAGGATTCGAGAGAAACAGAGTGAGGACCCCCACCTGATGAGGATTCGAGAGCAGATCCAGACTGGTTTGACAGGGGACTTCTCAGTTGATGCTTCGGGAGTACTGCGGTACAGGGACCGAGCTTGTGTGCCTATGGATGCAGAGATTCGAGATCAGATCTTGAGGGAGGCCCACTATACACCTTATACCATTCATCCTGGTGGGACTAAGATGTATAGGGACCTCAAGGCACAGTTTTGGTGGAGTGGGATGAAAAGAGACATTGGGAGATTTGTAGCACACTGTTTAACTTGTCAGCAAGTAAAGGCTGAGCATCGTGTACCTGCTGGCAAGTTGCAGAGTCTCCCAATCCCTGAATGGAAATGGGAACATGTTACCATGGATTTTGTCACTGGATTACCGAGAGCACAGACTGGAGCGGATGCGATCTGGGTAGTCGTGGACAGACTCACCAAGTCCGCTCACTTTTTACCGGTTCAGATGACTTGGCGGATGGAGCGACTGGCACAGGTGTACTTAGCTGAGGTGGTTAGATTGCACGGGGTACCCGTTTCCATCGTATTAGATAGAGACCCGAGGTTTGTCTCGCATTTCTGGAGGAGTTTACAGATAGCCTTGGGGACGCAGCTCCGATTTAGTACAGCATTCCACCCACAGACCGATGGACAGTCAGAGCGCACTATTCAGACCCTCGAGGATATGTTGAGAGCATGCGTTCTGGACTTTGGAGGAGGGTGGTACCGACACTTGGGATTAGTTGAGTTCGCGTACAACAACAGCTATCAAGCGAGCATTCAGATGGCTCCGTTTGAAGCGTTGTATGGACGCAAGTGTCGGTCACCCCTATATTGGAGTGACGTGGGTGAGAAGAAGACTTTGGGTCCTGATCTTCTATTAGAGGCAGAGGAAAAGGTCAGATTGGTACGACGACATCTTGAGACCGCCCAGAGTCGACAGAGGAGTTATGCTGATACCCGACGGCGAGACTTAGAGTTTCTGGTGGGCGATCACGTCTTTTTGAAAGTCTCGCCTTCGAAGGGAATTCGGAGATTTGGGATTCGTGGGAAACTGAGCCCTCGTTATATTGGACCTTTCGAGGTATTGCAGCGCTTAGGGCCAGTTGCTTATAGACTTGCCCTCCCTCCCAGACTTGCTGGTATTCACGATGTTTTTCATGTGTCGACTCTGAGGAGGTATGTTTATGACCCGTCGCACATCATCGATTTCACCCCACTGGAGATCACGGAGGACTTGAGCTATGTTGAGCGGCCATTGAGGATCTTGGACCGTGAGGTTAGGGAGTTGCGCAGCCGAGCCATCCCTTATGTGAAGATCCTCTAGAGCAGCCATGATGAGCGCGAGGCTACTTGGGAGCTGGAGTCAGCGATGATGGACGCTTACCCCCACTTGTTCGAGGCCCCGGCTTGAGGTATGACTTTTGTTTCGAGGACGAAACTTTTTCTTGTAGGGGAGGATGTAGTGGTCCAGATTTCCCATGCAACCTTTCCGATGAATCCATTGTGTAGAACACCTTGTGTTGGTGTGTCTGGCCCATGGTGCATCAAAGGGGTGCCACAGATGGACCCTATGAGACATTTTTAGCTTATTTGGCCTTCGGCTATGTTTGCCGAATTTTAGAAAAGGATTTGGGCCAAACAGAGGTTGGATTTGGATTCAGCGCGGAAAAACGCTTGAAAACGGCTATTTGCTTGTTAAAATTGGAGTCCGGATGACCAAAAACGAGCTTCCGGAAGTTTCCGGGGTTTTCGGTGCATGGGAGGTGACCGTAGACCGGCCTGAGCCACGTGGCGGGCTGCCATTGGCCGGCTCACGCAGCTCGATCCACGGGGAGGTGCGGCAGGTGCATGGACCGCTGGCGGGGACACGTGGCAGGCGAGGGTTGGCTGGTTCTTGAGGCGCGGTTCACCGGGTAGGCGCGGGGTGCATGGACCTGAGCGGGGGGACACGTGTCGCGCCCCGGTTGGTCGGCGCACATGGCGCGGTCCACGAAACCCAAAAGCGGGTGCGTGGACCCGGTGTAAGGGACGCGTGGCAGCTTCCTATTGGTGGGCTCAGCTAGCGCGGCGCACGGAAGGCGTGGAAGCCCGCCTCGGGAAGGAGCGCGCAGAGGCGCCTGGCGCGGCGGTCGGCCGTACTCGAGTGCGCCACGCATCGCGACGCGAGAGGTTGGCCGTACTCGAGTGCGCCACGCGTCGCGACACGAGAGGTCGGCCGTACCTACCGCCTTTGACCGTGAGGGACGCGTGGCGCGCGGCGGAGGCCCTTGCACCGCTGTTTCCTGTTGCAGGGACATGTGGCATCACCACAGCGTTTCGGGTGCGTCGGACGGGATCGGTGCGACCTGCTTGGCGGGTTCGGGCGCCCGAAAGTTGCGCCCGAATCCGGCCCAAAGCTGCTTGCGGGCTGGACCTATAAATAGGGGACTTTGGGGTCACATAGCTCTTTTTCTGAGCGGCTTTTCACAGGGTTTTCTTTCGGGTTTTTCTTCCTCTACTTGATCCACATTTCACTGAGCATCCTTGGGATTTTTAGGGGCACGCATCCCAAGGTTCGCGATTTTGCGGCGCGACACGACGCTTGTTCACCGGCGACCTGCTTCGCCCCTTTTCTGTGCGCGGACTCCCTCGGCTCACCCCGACCTCCGATTTAGGAGATTCTCGCGTCGTTGGACTCTCGACAGGTAGGACTCCAACTTCTGTGTTTTGAGTTTCCTCGTTTTCCATGCTGACCTTGGAGTTTTCTGAGCTTCCATTTGACCCATTTTTCTGCACAGATTTTTGGACAGCACTGCGGTGTTCTAGCTGTATCTTTGCGCACAGGCGACGGATCGAGGGGATTTAAATGGAATTTTTCATCTACATTTCGCAAGGAATCTCCTGGATTTTTCTCAGATTTTTCTGGATTTTTCTCGAAGGTGAAAATCTCCTTTTACTGTAGCCCTTTGGTACAGAATTTCTGTACTGTTTGCATTGGGGTGTTTCCCTTGCCGAATTTATATCTCAGCGTAGGAAACTCGGTTTTGAGCGTGCAGGTACTCGTTTCGACGGGTTCGTCGCGAGGATCGTGAAAGTATTTATCTTGGACTTTTCCGAGCATTTTTCGCAGGTGAAAATAGGGGAACTTTGGGCTGTAATGTTATGGACAGAATTTGGAGCTTTGTATGATTAATTTATGTATTCTTTTCCTTTGGGGAATGTTGTGCAGTGTTGTGGAGATTGTTTTGGCCGAGCGTGGACTTCACCTTTGGGGACCAGGATTTAGCGCTCGAGGTGGGTGTTGTTGCGAATCTCTTACTTTTGACTACCCACTACGCTTATTGGAGTGTTTACCATGTTAGGAAGCTAATTACACCCCTTGAACAATATTTGCTTGCTTATGTGAGATAGATGGGTTATATGTTAGTACTTGCTTACTAATGACATTAGTGAATTAGAATGGTAATATCACTTGAGAGATAGAAGGCTCTATTAGTAACATTGTGGATATTATGCATGATTTACTAGTACATAGGGTACTTAGGCCATTGTGATGAATTGTTGCCAGCATGCTTTATTTCACGGACACTTGCATCTATTTTACCAAGTACATGACAATTGCATGCTTGTTTGGACATCTGGTTAGGCCACTATTTACTGCTGCACTATCATATTGGAAAATGACTTAGGAGAAACCATATTTAGCTGTTCTCCTTTCTATTCAGTTGCATGTTGCTCGAGTTAGAGCTGGGGTATGGGATAGTGTAGTCGAGGCCATCGAGTCAGGGTCATATTAGACTCGATTATGGATCGTGGGGCATTATGGCAACCGCGGACATTGGGCGGTTAGCCAGCTATTGATTACTTTATCAGATTTGGACATGTGGGGTGTTGCGGCGACTGCGGACATTGGGCGGTTGACCGGATGTTTTACTTATGCATCAGATTGGATATCAGATTACTCTAGTGGATAGAGTTTCCCTCTTATTGACCACTATTCTACTAAATTGGGGGATCGGGGTTCCTTTAGTGGATAGAGATTTCCACTTTGATCATAGTCATGATCAAAGTCCTGCTAAACTGAGATACTTGTTACAGAGCTATTTTACTCGTGTGGGTCGCTCCCCTCGAGTGCCACTTCGGAGTGTGCGATCGGACGGTTATAGTTGCCGATCTGTTACTTATTTTGGGATGCGAGCCATGTGGGCTGATCCCGCGATTTCGAGCCATGTGTGCAGATTCCGCTAAGCAGGCAGTGCCAGTTCTACTAGTGGCACATGATTGGGTTATTTGGACAGATACAGTTTTCTGATGCATTCATACAGTCATCTCTTTTGATACTGCATTTAGAGGCATTGTAGTGACAGTTTTTCCTTATCAGTAGCCTTTATAGCTTACTACTGTTTTTCCCTTTTTGCCTCTAGTAGTCCTAGTGGGCACGTCAGAGTTTGAGGTTTTCCCACTAGGGGAGGCTACTGTTCTTTATAGTAGTTCTCACCCCCATTGTCTTTCTCTTCTTTTCCCCCCTTTATTTTGGAGAGTCTTCTGCGGGAGTTGCAGGGCCTTCTCGGGCAGACCGAGGTAAGCAGATCGCTGACTAGATAGTTCATCTACCCCGACTTCGAGCTTAGTCGTGTATCAGTTGTACCCCTTTCTTTTCTCAGACAGTTGTAGTTATTTTGGGCCTGGCTCTTGCCAGCTGTTTGTACTTATTTGGTGAGCTGGGAGAGACACTTGTATTTTGAGAGCTTTTATTATGCTTTTACCATCCAGTTGTAGTCTGAGATATAGTAGACTTATTTTAGCTCTGTTTATTGCTCCTTTATCTATATCTTTTATATCTGAGCAGGTTACCAGCGCTTCGTGTACACGGGAAATTCTGTGTGCATGGCGGATCTGTGGACGGGCCCGGGTTCTGGTTTACACCCGGGGCGTGACAGCCGGTGTGATAAGTAATAAAAGCAGGACTGGATCATGACTCTGATCAAGGTGGGAAACTCTGTCCACTAGAGAAATCAGATACCCAATTTGGTGCATAAATAAATATCCGGTCAACCGCCCAATATCCGCGGTTGCCGCAAAGCCCCACAACTAATCCAACCTGTCCCAGACACCAAGTCCCGACTACACTACCCAGAACCCCTGCTCGAACCCGAGCAACACAGACCACCTGACTAACAAAGAAGGAGAAAAGGATAACATGGTTTCTCCTAAGTCAAGTTCCAAAAGTAGTGCAGCAGTAAAAGATGGCCTAACTACATGTCCATGCAAGCATGCTTTGTCCCCAGAAACAGTAAAAGTGGGTGAAACATATATTAGTAAAGCATGCTAAAATATTCCTACTATGGTATACCAATCTCACCCAAGTAGGCCATTCCTTGCTTACCTCTCGCTCATATCGGTAGTACAACAAATATGCCTGTTATCAATCATAGAGGGGTGGTATCCCCACATGTGCACTTACATTCACCATGATATAAAAATCTTATACAGTTACCAAATTAAGCTTACCCACCTGAAGTGCTCAATCCAAGGCAAACCTGGGGTCGGCGAAGATTGTGGCCACTTGCACGCATAATCCTCTGAACCCATATCCACGGTACATGTCGCGCCAACATCGGCTCCTAGCAGTGTTCCAAAAACATTCGCGAACCTTCCTGGGTACCACAAAAGGTCCAAAGTTACACTTCAATTCCCAAAATTAACCACGCACAAACACACTGAAAATCAGTCCCAAAGATACGCTTATTTCACCAGCTGAAAGTGCCCAGAAAAATCCAATAAAAATATCATCGCGATCCTAGCGTCGATACCTTCGAAACGAGTACATGCACGTCAAATTCCGAGCCCCGTAGGACGAGTTACAAATTCCACAACACAGGGCGCTCACAAACACACAACCATACATCTGTATTTCCATGCACAGATAAAGGGAGAAAATCTACCTCCGTGCAAGCCTAAGAAAAATCAAAGAAAAATACGGTGATGATCCTCGCGACGCGTAGATGAAAAAAGTGTATAGGCACGCCTCAATCCGATGCCCGGATGCGGAGATATTGCCGAAAGACCGCGCCGCTGTCCAAGTCTCAACCACAGCAAACAGTGTCACAGTAAGCTTGGAAAAACACCTCAAAAATCGCAAAATGAGGGGAAGTAGAATGTACCAAGATCGTAGCTCTGTCAGTTGCCGTTCCAATGGCACAAGAATTGCCTAAAAAGATGGTCGGTCTAGGCCGGCGGAGCTCTCGGACCGAAATGCGACGAAAGGGGACACCGGCGAAGGAACGTCGCACCGCGCCGAAGAAAATGGAATCTCAAAGTGCGTGCCATGGAAAATCCAGGAATCCACAGGTGGAACTAGATCTGGAAGAGGAAGAAATCACCTGCAGGTGGCACAGCAAAATCCACGCAGAGAAAAAGTTCTTCAGGGCTAGAACCGGGCCTATTTATAGGCTGGGAAAACGAATCCGAAAATGACGCTTGAGTCCCAACTTCCGGGCGCCCGCAAGAATCGGGCCGCTACAGTGTTGGGCCCGGCCCAACACTGTGCGTGCCCGAAACGCCCACAGGCAGCCACGACACCCACATAACAGGCGACATCCGATGCCGCCACTACCCTCGCGCCACGTGGCCCACCGAGATGCCGACGCGTGGCGCGCCCGAGCGCGGGAGAAGTCGTCAATGCGCCCACATGCGCGCCTGCGTCGCCGCCTGCCATCTCTGCACGCACGCACCCCGAGGCCGACCGCACACATTCCGTGAACCGGGTCCATAGCACCGTCCAATCCTGTCACGCCACGTGGCCTACCTCCGGTGCACGCCGGCCGGTGGACCGTGCGCCTGCCCGCGCGCCCGGGCGCCTGCCCGCGCCCACGCGCCTGCCCGCGGTCGCCCGCCGCCAGCCCGAGCCCGCGCCGCTGCCGCCGAAACAGTGCCCCCTTGCCTCGAAATCGGTGCGCGGCATCCGAGCTCCGAAAAATACAAGTGAATAGTCCATTTTCATCATTTTCGCGCACTGAATCCAAATCCGAAGTCCGATTTGCCAAATTCCAACTCCAAAAATCGCCGGAGGCATCCGGAAAGGTGTTCCTTCGTCCAAACTTCGCGCTAAGCCCAATTTTAATATCCATTGCGCGCAAAACTACTTCTAAGCATTCGACGGGATCATCTGACTACTCTCGTGATCCATTTAACACACCGAGTCCATCACTAGTGTCCAATTGGTGTACAAACGCCACCGACACGCCGCATAGGCCTCCAGGAGCTGCTGATCAACAAGTAATCTCGTCGTGGGGATCCAGGTCCTCACATCCTCCCCCACTAAAGAAAGTTTTGTCCTCAAAACTAGCTCAATTCCACCAGGAGTCACAAACACTTAGGGTAAGTACTCATCATCATCATCTCCAGCTCCAAGTCGCTACTCACTCCCCGTGATAACTCCTCAACAACAACAACAGCGACAACCAGTACGGCATAGCCCGATGTGCAATTCTCTCATTTCTCGAGCCAGAAATCACAACGGCCGTCCCTCGTACTCCAAACATTCCTAGATCTCAAATGGGGCGAGTCAATCACGGTCGAGGGATCCAAAAACATAACCTTCCTGAGCTGAGACATGAAACACAACAGGGGTTCCATTAAAAGCTGGGGGGAAACTAAATAATCACCAGTGCAACACGCACCAAACCACAACCTGCGTCAACCCGACCAAAACAACCCGAAGCATACCCACTCTACCATCCAATAAGGGAAAAGAGCCCTAACAAGGAGGGGTCCTCACTCGGCCACTCCCGAATCTTGACCATCCGAGTGAACTACTCAGCCGCGGTCTATGATCCAAAGGAACCCTCAGGGACACAACCACAAGCCATGTTTGCCCCAATAGTCCACACAGCGCCAGCTGTGGAATTATCAAACTCATCCCGAGACAGCTTTCCTGCTCCAGGTATCCGCCATCACAGTGGCCCTGTCGGGGTAATCCAAAATGCTCAACAATAACCCAACGGTAATTCCACAGTCGCTATTGGAGGCATCACTAAAACTTGCAGATATCTCTCCCAATACTAGAAATACTAACATTGGCGCTGGTATCAGTCTCATCATCCGATTGCCAAGCTCTCCTGGCACTGCCCAGTCCAAGAAGCTCCTTACCATGACCATAAATGTCAATCTCGGCCAATTCCCAAATAGTACCAACATTGGCCGGATTTCCACCGCCGCTCCTACGGCTTGAACAAAGTGACCCAAGAAGGTATGCTTCTGTGACACCCCCGGAATTTGGATTAGTCCTCTATATAAATGATATAATAGGACTAAATCTCTAACCCGGCTATAGCATTTTGGGTGGTAGCAAGACCCAAGAGGTTAAGAGAGTTAAGCGTGCTAGAGCTAGAGTAGTTCTAGGATGGGTGACCCCCTGGGAAGTTGGGGCGTCACAGTTGGTATCAGAGCCATTCACCAGCCGGAAATGTGAGATGAGTCTCGGATGAGCCAGGGTTATATAGCGGGTAGAGCGAGGCTCCCCGGCTAATGACCGTTGTGAGTGGAGTGCAGCTCCTCACAAGGTCGACTAAGGCTAGCGAGACGAGTCTTACATCGCCTGGTGCTTGTGAGTGTGCTTGAGCCTGACGTGGACGTCAGGGCTTAAAGGGGGGAAGAATGTGACACCCCCGGAATTTGGATTAGTCCTCTATATAAATGATATAATAGGACTAAATCTCTAACCCGGCTATAGCATTTTGGGTGGTAGCAAGACCCAAGAGGTTAAGAGAGTTAAGCGTGCTAGAGCTAGAGTAGTTCTAGGATGGGTGACCCCATGGGAAGTTGGGGCGTCACAGCTTCTGAAGCTACAACTTGTACCTCAATAACTTGGCATACAGTTTCATCCACACAGGCGTGGTAGCACATCCACAAGTGCTCCTTGTGTTCCAAGTCGCTCCGGGAGTAAATCAAAATATCCTCGGGGGACACCACTCCCAATCCGTCCAAGTACCACAGGGACACACAATTTCTCAAATCTTAAAGACAACAGGGCATTAATCATTCCATTTGGCCTCACTATGAGCTCATAATGCCCTTACCGGATCCTGAATGCCATCTAGGCGAAGTCCTCGGCTGTCTGATTCCAAGTAGGTACTCGCATCATACAATAACTGCCGGAGTATAGCTCCATCAAAAGGTCCTAGATACCACCCGGACCTATCTACACTCGAACCATAAAAGGACCCTTACAGTCGTGTGTCAACGACGTGGCATCACCACCGTGCATCAACAGCGTGGCACTAGGTCAAACAGACCCCTCGATCCATCAGATCCTGCAACTGTGCCATCAGCTCTCTCAGCTCTACCGGCGGTATCCAATGAGGTGCTGTCGAGGGTGGCGCGGTTCCCCGAACCACGTCAAACTCAATCTCTATCTCCCTAACCGGCGGCATTGCCAACAACTAACGTGAATTCACACCCGGGATCTCATGGGCAACAAAGATATCCTCGAGTCCCGGTGCCGCCGTAAGCACCTCTCACACTGTCGCTAAAACCTGTGTGCTCTAACTCCGACTGTTGTGGTGAAATCCCACCTGCGACACTCGATCCACCACCGTGGCGCCCTCCAACCGGGCGACACAGATTCATCCGCTCAAAGCAAGTGGTTGTCGCTCAATCTGCCTGAAAATCAGGACTATCCACAAGGGAGTACGACCTCTGTCTCTGCTCACATTGAGGCAACGAATAAGGTCCTCCGCAGATAGAAAATCCACGCTACCGCTGCGCCACTCTGATATAGATGCTGATGCTGCCATCGGGGTCCACCCGATCGCTGGCATCTCAGGAACCCGTCATCCTGAAAAAGAAATCAGAAGTGCCTCTGCCGGCCGATCTGTCCTCCATCACCCGGCGCCAAGCGCCAATATCCTGAACTCGCCTCTAGCGGCAGATCCCTATTCAAAGGAACTGCAGCGCCACGCTCCATACACAATGCCAACACCATCGAGGCGTCAATAATCCATAACAGAGGGAGCGACTAACTGAAAGGTATTCTGGCGCAATCCACTCCCAGTCTCACATATCCTATGCGCCTCGTCCCTCGAAACCTGGAGCGCGCAGTTCAATAACTGCATAACCTCTCTACCATAGGGAGGCTCTCAATTGCTCACTCCATCACCACTAACCACGACTCTGCCTCCAAAGGCTCCAACTTTCATCTGCCGAATCTGGCTCAATAGATCGATCATATCCCACAGCTCCTCTGCTGTCAACTATCCACCCTACCTCGGTGCCTCGACACTAAACATTGGCACGGAGGGGGTTACTCAGTGCTCCAACAACTGTGTCACCAAGACATGCTGCTCATTCTGCCGCTGATAAGCCTCTCACAATCCTATCATCTGGGTCCGGAATTATCTGACCTCAATCCAGGTATCCGGCCCAAAACCAACCGCTCAAGCTCAACTGCTGTGACAGGATGCCCACAGGTCAGAACCCAGCGTCGGGGAGACACCGCTTGCCACGACGAAACCATAAAACAACACACAACGGCGCTCGACCCAATCCAGCGAAAGTCTAAAGAATGTCACCCGTTCCACAGCATTATGTTGTCTGCAACCAACATAATCACTTAGGAGAATAAACATGCCAATCACTCTTCCGGTCCTTTGGGAGAGGTATAAAACTCAATCAGGATTCTCGCTATAAATCACGACTCTCACGAAGTCAACCAAGGGTCAAACCGTAAGCCTAGGGTTTCTAAGTCCACCATGACCTACAACCTAGGCTCTGATACCAACCTAATCTGTCACGCCCCGGGGTCGAAACTGCGACCCGGGCTCGCCAACAAATCCGCCACCTATGCCAAACCCGCATAGGCGAAGCGTCCTACCTGCAAGAAATGTACTACAGCTAAACAGATATCAGAGCTATAAATAAAAATATGCTGTAAACTAAAATCAATCACTGTACAACTGAAAATAATACAACAATGTCGAACTCCCAAAAATGATAATCATATCATATCCTCATATACTGAGCTCAAAACTCAACAGGGAAATATCTCCAATAAATACATCAGTGTACAGGCTCTCAATACATATCATCCTCACTACAACAGTCTCTCAAAAGAGGAAAATAAAATAACTAATCTAAAGAAGATCTCCTCTGAAGGGGGGGGTACCGCTACTCTCCAACGACGGGTAGGGATCTAGGTAAGATCTAAAGAAGATCTCGGCTCGATCAACAACCGCAGAATCAGCAACACCCGCTAAGACTCTGCAAAACAAAGGAGAGGAAGGAAAAAGGAGGGGGAAAACCCCCAGAGGGTGTGAGAACTACACCAAAAAGGGAGTTCTCAGTGGGTACCACCGCCAGACCCGACGGTCTGCCCACTAAGTCCTCAAGAGACAAAACTAACCAAAGCCGTAAAGACTGAAAAAAGGAAGCTGGAGACTCTCAACAGTTATCAAGCCTCTTTCTAAAAGCCCAAAATGGGAGAACCAAAGAGTGGTATGCAACCACGAGCACAAGAAGTGCACAATCGACCCAATAGATAGACCAGTAATCGCTGGCACTGCCTGCTATGCCTGCTATGCCTGCCATGCCTGCTATGCCTGCTATGCCTGCCATGCCTGGTATGCCTGCCATGCCTGCTATGCCTGCCATGACTGCCATGCTTGCTATGCCTGCTATGACTGCCATGCCTGCTATGCCTGCTATGCCTGCCATGCCTGCTATGCCTGCCATGCCTGCTATGCCTGCTATGCCTCCCATGCGTCTCGTACAACGGTCAACAACTCACAATGACCTTGGGACAACCGTCGATCCCCAAACGGTTCCCAACAACACTAGCACTGGTCTAAACACGGCTACTAGACTCCACTCGGTCCCCCTGACACGAGTGTAACAGTAAAGTAAACATCTGTAATAAACCCAATCTAGTGACGCCAGAAATACTGGTACTGCCTGCTGTGCCTGACGAATCGGGTATGCTGGCCAATGCATAACACCGATAAGGGGTAGGAGTCTCAAGGACTCAAAGTAAGTAACAGATCGGCAACTATTACCGTCCAATCGCAAACAAAAGTAAGTAACAGATCGGCCACTCTAACCGTCCGATCGCACACTCCGGAGTGGCACCCGAGGGGAGCGACCCACACGAGTAAAGTATCAGGGATAGGAGTCTCAAGGACTCAAAGTAAGTAACAGATCGGCAACTATTACCGTCCGATCGCAAACAAAAGTAAGTAACAGATCGGCCACTCTAACCGTCCGATCGCACACTCCGGTGTGGCACTCGAGGGGAGCGACCCACACGAGTAAAGTATCACCGGGCAATATCCGCGCTGCTGTGATAAGTAATAAAAGCAGGACTGGATCATGACTCTGATCAAGGTGGGAAACTCTGTCCACTAGAGAAATCAGATACCCAATCTGGTGCATAAATAAATATCCGGTCAACCACCCAATATCCGCGGTTGCCGCAAAGCCACACAACTAATCCAACCTGTCCCAGACACCAAGTCCCGACTACACTACCCAGAACCCCTGCTCGAACCCGAGCAACACAGACCACCTGACTAACAAAGAAGGAGAAAAGGATAACATGGTTTCTCCTAAGTCAAGTTCCAAAAGTAGTGCATCAGTAAAAGATGGCCTAACTACATGTCCATGCAAGCATGCTTTGTCCTCAGAAATAGTAAAAGTGGGTGAAACATATATTAGTAAAGCATGCTAAAATATTCCTACTATGGTATACCAATCTCACCCAAGTAGGCCATTCCTTGCTTACCTTACGCTCATATCGGTTGTACAACAAATATGCCTGTTATCAATCATAGAGGGGTGGTATCCCCACATGTGCACTTACATTCACCATGATATAAAAACCTTATACAGTTACCAAATTAAGCTTACCCACCTGAAGTGCTCAATCCAAGGCAAACCTGGGGTCGGCGAAGAGCGTGGCCACTTGCACGCACAATCCTCTGAACCCATATCCACGGTACATGTCGCGCCAACCTCGGCTCCTAGCAGTGTTCCAAAAACATTCACGAACCTTCCTGGGTACCACAAAAGGTCCAAAGTTACACTTCAATTCCCAAAATTAACCACGCACAAACACACTGAAAATCAGTGCCAAAGATACGCTTAGTTCACCTGCTGATAGTGCCCAGAAAAATCCAATAAAAATATCCCAGCGATCCTCGCGTCGATACCTTCGAAACGAGTACCTGCACGTCAAATTCCGAGCCACGTAGGACAAGTTACAAATTCCACAACATAGGGCGCTCACAAACACACAACCATACATCTGTATTTCCATGCACAGATAAAGGGAGAAAAATCTACCCCCGTGCAAGCCTCAGAAAAATCCAAGAAAAATATGGTGATGATCCTCGCGACGCGTAGATGAAAAAAGTGTACAAGTACGCCTCAATCCGATGCCCGGATGCGGAGATATTGCCGAAAGACCGCGCCACTGTCCAAGTCTCAACCACAGCAAACAATGTCACAGTAAGCTTGGAAAAACACCTCGAAAAGCATGAAACGAGGGGAAGCTGAAAATAGCAAGATCGTTACTCTGTCAGTTGCCGTTCCAATGGCGCAAGAATCGCCTGAAAAGATGGTCGGGGTAGGCCGGGGGAGCTCTCGCACCGAAATGCGACGAAAGGGGACACCGGCGAAGGAACGTCGCTCCGTGCCGAAGAAAATGGAATCTTGAAGTGCGTGCCATGGAAAAATCCGGGACTCTACAGGTGGAACCATATCTGGAAGAGGAAGAAATCTCCTGAAGGTGGCACTGCAAAAATCCGCGCAGAGAAAAATTTCTTCAGGGCTGGAACCGGGCCTATTTATAGGATGGGAAAACAAATCCGAAAATGACGCTTGAGTCCCAACTTCCGGGCGCCCGCAAGAATCGGGCCGCTACAGTGTTGGGCCCGGCCCAACACTGTGCGCGCCCGAAACGCCCAGAGGCCGCCACGACACCTACATAACAGGCGACAGCCGATGCCGCCACTACCCTCGCGCCACGTGGCCCACCGAGATGCCGACGCGTGGCGCGCCCGAGCGCGGGAGAAGTCGTCAATGCGCCCACGTGCGCACCTGCGCCGCCGCCTGCCATCTCTGCACGCACGCGCACCGAGGCCGACCGCACACATTCCGTGAACCGAGTCCACAGCACCGTCCAATCCTATCACGCCACGTGGCCTGCCTCCGGTGCACGCTGGCCCGCGGACCGCGCGCCTGCCCGCGCCCGCGCGCCTGCCCGCGGTCGCCCGCTGCCTGCCCGAGCCCGCGCCGCCGCCCGCCACCGCCAGAACAGTGCCCCCTTGCCTCGAAATCCGTGCACGGCATCCAAGCTCTGAAAAATACAAGTGAATAGTACATTTTCATCGTTTTCGCGCGCTGAATCCAAATCCGAAGTCTGATTTGCTAAATTCCAACTCCAAAAATCGCCGAAGGCATCCGAAAAGGTGTTCCTTGGTCCAAACTTCACGCTGAGCCCAATTTTAATATCCATTGCGCGCAAAACCACTTCTAAGCATTCGACGGGGTCATCTGACTATTCTCGTGATCCATTTAACACACCGAGTCCATCACTAGTGTCCAATTGGTGTACAAACACCACCGACACGCCACATAGGCCTCCAGGAGCTGCTGATCAGCCAGTAATCTCGTCGTGGGGATCCAGGTCCTCACAACCCAGATCGCATCAGCCCCACTCTGCGCCCTCGGTAGTCCAGTGACGAAATCCATGGTGATATGATCCTATTTCCATTCTGGGATTGGGAGACTCTGCAACTTGCCAGCGGGTACACGATGTGTAGCCTTTACTTGCTGACAAGTTAAGCAGTGAGCCATGAATCTCCCAATATCTCTCTTCACACCACTCCACCAAAAACGTGCCTTGAGGTCCTTATACATCCTAGTCCCACAAGGATGAATGGTATAGGTGTATAATGGGCCTCTCTCATGATCTGCTCTCGAATCTCTGAATCCATAGGCACACAAGCTCGGTCCCTGTACCGTAGTACTCCCGAAGCGTCAACTGAAAACTCCCCTGTCAGCTCAGTCTGAATCTGTCCTCGAATCCTCATCAAGTGGGGGTCCTCACTCTGTCTCTCTCTAATCCTGTCCAATAGAGTGGGCTGCACGACCAAAGACATAAGTCTAGCAGAGACCCCAAGGGATACAACCTCTATCTGCAACCGTCTCATCTGCTCCACTAACGGTGCCTGCTGCGAAATCATCATACTCAGACTCGTCCTCCTACTCAAAGCATCTGCCACAACATTGGCTTTGCCGAGATGATAAAGGATACTCACGTCATAATCCTTTAGCAACTCTAACCACCGGCGTTGCCTCAAGTTCAACTCCTTTTGAGTGAACAGATACTTCAAGCTCTTGTGATCAGTGTAAATCTCGCAGTGCTCTCCATACAAATAGTGCCGCCACAGCTTCAGAGCAAACACGACCGCTGCCAACTCAAGATCATGCGTAGGGTAATTTTTCTCATTGTCCTTCAATTACCGTGAAGCATAGGTAATTACCCTACCATGCTGCATCAGTACACAACCCAGACCACTGTGAGAGGCATCGCTGTAGATCACAAATCCCTCTCCCATGACCAGGAGTGCAAGGATCGGAGCCGTCATCAACCTTTGTTTCAGCTCCTCAAAACTGCTCTGACAAGCCTCACTCCATATAAACTTAACCCCTTTCCTGGTCAGACGTGTGAGGGGAGTGGAAAGCTTCGCAAAGCCCTCCACAAATCGACGATAATAGCCAGCCAAACCTAGAAAACTCCGCACCTCGGTGATAGTCGTCGGCCTCGGCCAATCTCGAATAGCATCCACCTTGGCCGGATCAACCGCCAGTCCCGTAGCTGAAACTACGTGGCCCAAAAAGGCGACCTCCCGGAGTCAAAATTCGTACTTCTTAAGCTTGGCATACAGCTTCTTCTCTCGCAGAAGCTATAGCACTGTCCTCAAGTGCTCCTCATGCTCCACATCACTCCGGGAGTAAATCAATATATCATCAATAAATACTACAACAAACCGGTCCAAATATAGCTGAAATATCTGGTTCATCAAATCCATAAATGCAGCAGGGGCATTCGTCAAACCAAATGGCATCACCGTGAACTCATAATGCCCGTACCGAGATCTGAATGCCGTCTTGGAGATATCCTTGGCCCTCACCCTCAGTTGGTGGTAACCGAACTGGAGATCAATTTTTGAAAACACCGAAGCTCCCTGCAGCTGATCAAACAAATCGTCGATCTGCGATAATGGATACTTGTTTCGGATGGTCACTTTGTTCAGCTCCCTATAATCCACACACAATCGAAGCGAACCATCCTTCTTCTTTACAAACAAAATAGGCGCTCCCCACGGCGAAACACTGGGTCTAACAAAACCCTTGTCCATCAGATCCTGTAGTTGCGCCTTCAGCTCTCTCAACTCGGCAGGCGCCATCCGATAAGGTGCCTTCGAGATTGGCGTGGTTCCCGGGACCACATCAATCACAAACTCTATCTCCCTCTCCGGCGGCATAGTCGTCAACTCAAGGGGAAACACATCTGGAAACTCGCGGACAATGGGGATATCCTCGAGTCCTAGTGCCACCGTAGGCACCTCCACGATAGTAGCCAGAAAGGCAGTGCAACCTCTGCTCATCATCCGCCTAGCCCTCGCCGAAGAAATAGTCGCTGCGAACAACATACTCTGGCAACCTCTGAAGATAAACTCCTCCTGTCCTGGCTCGCGGAGAGTCACCGTCCTCTCTATGCAGTCAATAGTGGCAAAGTACCGCGACAACCAATCCATACCTAGTACCACGTCAAAATCCTGGAGCTGCCGCAAGACAAGCAAGTCTACCGGCAAGATCCAAGATCCCAACTGTACCGGGTAAGCCTCATAATACTCCTCGACATGCAAAACATGATCTGGAATCCGAACCTCTAATGCATGCGACAAGGATTCTATCTCTATACCATAAAGGGATGCAAATGCTCGACTAATAAAAGAATACGATGCTCCAGTGTCAAACAAGGTACGAGTCCTAATGCCAGAAAGTAAAGTAATACCTGCCACCACATGGTCGGCTACTGAGGAGTCCTCTAACTGGGCGGCATATAATCGCCCGCTCTGTGCTGGAGGCCGGTAGTCGGTGGGGTGGGAAGAAGATGGCCTGCTCGCTGGAGCATAGGGCCGCTGAGCTGGTGATCACTGCTGAGGTGAATAAGGAGCCGACGCCGAAGAAGGTGTCGATGATGTAGAAAGAGGGCAGGTAGCTCGCATGTGCCCAGGCTGTCCGCACTGGAAACATCGGCCCCACCTCAAGTCACACGTGTCTGACAGATGCTGACCCCTGCAGAAAACACACCTATCTGAAGGATGGTCTGTCTCGGCTGCTGCTACGGCCTTTGAGACTACCGCTGAGACCTGTGCTGCCTCGGCTGCGACCTCTGCTGCTGCTGCTGCGGTGGCCTCTGGGATCCACCAGGCCCTCGCCGCTCAGAACGCCAACGGCCAGAGAACTGAGGCCGCGGCCGTCATGGCGGTCTCCAAGAACTGGCCTATCCCCCGTCATCTGGTGCGGGTCGCTTCTTATCGGAACTCTGTGCAACCATACCACCTCGCCTAGCAACCACATGATCTCCTCTCTCTACCCACTGGGCATGCTCCGCGGCCTCCTCTAGAGTCTGGAGCCTCTGAGCATGCACTAAGGTGTATACCTCGGTACGGAGGCCTGCCTCGAATAACTCCACCTGATGGGGACCATCACGAGCAACGAATGGCACGCAGTTGAGCAACTGCATGAACTCCTGATAGTATGCCTGTCACGCCCCGGGTGTAAACCAGAACCCGGGCCCGTCCACAGATCCGCCGTGCATACGGAATTTTCCGTGTACACGAAGCGCTGATAACCTGCTCAAATATAAAACAAGTAATAAAGGAGCATAAAACAGAGCTAAACTAAAACTAATACAACTCAGACAAATGCTGGAAATGAAAGTACAGTAAGCTCTCAGAAATATACAAGTGTCTCTCCCAGCTCACGAAATATATACAACCAGCTGGCCGCAGCCAGACCCAAAATAAAAGGAAAATACAACCGTCTGAGTGTACTGGGGATACATCAAAACTACTAAACTCGAACTCGGGCAGTGGCTAGCTAATCAGCGATCCTCTTACCTCGATCCAGGGAAGAGGGTCCCGCAACTCCCGCAGAGAACTCTGCAAAACAAAGGGGAACAGAAAAGAGAAAACAGTGGGGGGTGAGAACTACTATAAAAACAGTAGCCTCCCCTAGTGGGTAGACCTCAAACTCAAACATGCCCACTAGGACTATCAGAGGCGAAAAATGAAACAAAGGTGGTAAGCTACAAGTACACTACTGATGCAAAGCTACCACTAACATGCCTCTACGATGCCTACGAGAGAATGGCTAAAAGCATGCACCAGAACGTAAGGACTGACAGACCAACCCAATCAAAACACCAGTAAACACTAGTACTGCCTGCTCTGCTGTCAACCTCACAACTCAGTATCTCCCCTGTCCAAATAGACCGGAACCCAACACGGTCTAGCCGGCACCCAACACGGCCTGACCGGCACCCAACACGGTCGGAATCCTACTCCGGAGTGGTACTCGAGGGGAGCGACCCCACACGAGCATAGTATCACAGTCACTAGTATCATCAGTACCATAAATAGCAGGACGGGGTCACGACCCTGAACAAAGTGGGAAAACCCATCCACTAAAGGGAAACTCGATCCCCTACCTCCAATCTGGTGCAAAAGTAGTAATAATAATCCGGTCAACCGCCCACAGTCCGCGGTCGCCGCAACACCCAAACCTCGATCCCCGACTGTCCCAACTCTGGACATCTGACTACACAATCCCCTAAGGCTAGACGACAGGAGAACGAATAAAAGCATGGTTTCTCCTAAGTCAATTCCAATAAGTTTGTGTAGCAGAAAAAGGTGGCCTATGTAGATGACCATTCAAGCATGCAAAGTCCTTTATTTGCTATAATTACTCCAATTATTCAAACATATGCAACATTAAGTGTTTGGGAAATCCCGATGTACATGTGGCAGGATATATGATACATAATACATTTTAGATGCACAGTCTACTAGCAAGTATCCCTTATACAACATTCATTCTAACCACATGCCCAAACCTTCCCTTAACATATAATATGATATGGCTTAAGCATTCTTTCCAACTAATTAAATTGCCTATCTAAACATGGAAATACCACTTACTAACTTGTAACCTGCTAACAACGCAAGTATCAACAAAGGAACCTTAATCTCATACAAGCATGCTAGATACATTCACAATTAATAACACATAATCATGGCATTCTAATAGGCCTAGTGACATTCACAAGTAGGAGGTTCACAACATCGCCCACCTCAAGCGCTATTCCAAATTCCCGAAGGCGAAGTCCAAGATCAGTCCAAACACACCACCAATCTGTACAAAATACCCCAAAGGAAAAATACATAAGCGATTCATCCCCAATTCCAAAATCTGTCCCCTAAATCCGCAGTCCAGAATTCACCAATTTTTATCTGCGAATAATGCCCAGAAAAATCCAAGAAAAATACTATCGCGATCCTTGCGACGAGCCCGTCGAAACGAGTACCTGCACGCCCAAATTGGAGTTTCCTACGCTGAGATAAAAATCCGGCAAGGGGTACACCCCGAAACCAAACTGTACCAAATTCCTGTAACAAGGAACCACAGAGAAAGAAGATTCTCATCCACGGGTAAAATCCAGAAAAATCTGAGAAAAATCCAGGAGACTCCATGCGAAACGTAGATGAAAATTGCCTTTTGAATCACCTCGTTCCGACGCTTGAGCGAAAAGATATGGCAAGAACACTGCGGTGCTGTCCCAAAAGTCCGCGAAGAAAAAGGGTCAAATGGGTGCTAAGAAAACTCCAAGATCAGCACGGAAATCGAGGAACCACAAAACACAGGAGTTGAAGCCCTACCTGTCGTGAGTCCAACGGCGCAAGAATCGGCGAATTCCGAGGTCGGGGTGAGTCGGAGGAGTCCAAACACTGAGAAGGGGCGAAGAGGATCGCCGGAGAACAAGCGTCGCGCCGCGCCGTAAAATGGTGAACCTCGGGAAGCGTGCCTCCAAAAATCCTCAAACTTCTCCAATGGGTAGTGCACTGAGGGAGGAAAAACTCTTGTGAAGGGAGCTCAGCGGAAATGGGGTCCAAAAAGCCAAAAGAAAGAAAGGGGGGAGCTATTTATAGGCCCAGCCCACTATGCTTATCGGGCCGGGTTTCGGGCGCGGTTTCCGGGCACACTGCGCCCGGAAACCGGGTTGTATATCTCCCGTCCGACGCGCCCGGAAGTCCCTGGGACGGCCACGTCACCCCGAACACGGGACAGCAACCCTGGCGGCCCGCAACGCGCCACGTGGCCCCCTCGCGGTCAGCGGGGTAGGTACGGCCGCCCAACCGCGAGGCGACGCGTGTCGCACTCGAGTGCGGCCGACCGCCCCGCTGGCGCCACTGTGCGCGCACAGTACCGAGGCGCCCCCCTCGCGCACGCCGTGGACCGCGCCTACGTGGTCCCACGAATCAGAAGCCGCCACGCGTCATGCGCCCGGTCCACCACAACCCCGCCAGACCGGTGAGCCGTGCCGCGTGCGCCCGCCTACCAGGGCACGCCACGCGTCCCCCCGCCGCGGTCCATGCACCGCCGCGCCTCCCCGTGGACCCAGCTGCGTGAGCCGGCCAATAAGAGGCCGCCACGTGGCTCGGGCCGGTCCACGTGTCACCCCCATGCACCGAAAATCCCCACAAACTTCCGGAAGCCCGCTTTTGGTCATCCGGACTCCAAATTCAACAAGCAAATAGCCGTTTTCAAGCGTTTTTCCGCGCTGAATCCAAATCCAACCTCAGATTGGCCCAAAACCTTTTCTAAAATTCGGCAATTACAGCCGAAGGCCAATTCCGCTATCAAAGTCTCACAAGGTCCATCTGTGGCACCCCTTCGATGCACCATGGGCCGGACACCAACACTAGGTGTTCTACACAATGGATTCACCGGAAAGTTGCAAGGGAAAAACCAGTACACTACATCCTCCCCTACAAGAAAAAGTTTCGTCCTCGAAACAAAAGTCATACCTCAGGCAGGGGCCTCAAACAAGTGGGGGTGAGCATCCATCATCGCTGACTCCAACTCCCAGGTAGCCTCGCGCTCATCATGACTGCTCCAGAGGACCTTCACATACGGGATGGCCCGACTGCGCAACTCCCTAACCTCACGGTCCAAGATCCTCAACGGCCGCTCAACATAGCTCAGGTCCTCAGCAACCTCCAAAGGGGTGAAATCGATGATATGAGACGGGTCATGAACATACCTCCTCAATGTCGAAACATGAAAAACATTGTGAACACCCGAAAGTCTGGGAGGAAGCGCAAGCCTGTAGGCAACTGGCCCTAAGCGCTCCAACACCTCAAAAGGTCCAATATAACGAGGGCTCAGTTTCCCACGAATACCAAATCTCCGAATCCCCTTCGAAGGCGAGACTTTCAGAAAAACATGGTCACCCACCTGAAACTCTAAGTCTCACCGTCGAGTATCAGCATAACTCCTCTGTCGACTCTGGGCGGTCTCGAGGTGTCGTCGTATCAATCTGACCTTTTCCTCTGCCTCTAACAGTAGATCAGGACCCAAAGTCTTCTTCTCACCCACGTCACTCCAATAAAGGGGTGACCGACACTTGCGTCCATACAACGCTTCAAACGGAGCCATCTGAATGCTCGCTTGATAGCTGTTGTTGTACGCAAACTCAACTAATCCCAAGTGTCGGTACCATCCTCCTCCAAAGTCCAGAATGCATGCTCTCAACATATCCTCGAGGGTCTGAATAGTGCGCTCTGACTGCCCATCGGTCTGGGGGTGGAATGCTGTACTGAATCGGAGCTGCGTCCCCAAGGCTGTCTGCAAACTCCTCCAGAAATGCGAGACAAACCTCGGGTCTCTATCTGATACGATGGAAACAGGTACTCCGTGTAATCTAACCACCTCAGCCAAGTACACCTGTGCGAGTCGCTCCATCGGCCAAGTCATCTGAACCGGCAGAAAGTGCGCGGACTTGGTAAGCCTGTCCACGACTACCCAGATAGCATCCGCTCCCGTCTGTGCTCTCGGGAAACTAGTGACAAAATCCATCGTAACATGTTCCCATTTCCATTCAGGGATTGGGAGACTCTGCAACTTGCCAGCAGGTACACGATGCTCCGCCTTTACTTGCTGACAAGTTAGACAGTGAGCTACAAATCTCCCAATGTCTCTTTTCATCCCATTCCACCAAAACTGTGCCTTAAGATCCCTATACATCTTAGTCCCACCAGGATGGATGGTATAAGGTGTATAGTGGGCCTCCCTCAAGATCTGCTCTCGGATCTCTGCGTCCATAGGCACACACGCGCGGTCCCTGTACCGTAGTACTCCCGCAGCATCGACTGAGAAGTCCCCTATGAAACCAGTCTGCATCTGCTCTCGAATCCTCACCAGGTGGGGGTCCTCACTCTGTCTCTCTCGAATCCTGTCCAACAGAGTGGGCTGCACGACTAGAGACATAAGTCTAGCAGAGACCCCAGGGGACACAACCTCGAGCTCTAACCGCCTCATCTGCTCAAGTAATGGCGCCTGATCGGTGATCCTCAAAGATAGACTCTGTACTGCTCTCCTGCTCAGGGCATCAGCAACCACGTTGGCCTTGCCAGGATGGTATAATATGTCTACATCATAATCTTTCAACAATTCCAACCATCTGCGCTGCCTCAAGTTGAGTTCCTTCTGCGTGAACAGGTATTTCAAGCTCTTGTGGTCGGTGTAAATCTCACAGTGTTCCCCATACAGGTAGTGGCGCCACAACTTTAGTGCAAAAATCACTGCAGCTAGCTCCAAATCATGGGTAGGGTAATTCTTTTCATAATCCTTCAGTTGCCGGGAGGCATAAGCGATTACCCTTCCTTCCTGCATCAGCACGCAACCAAGTCCACTGTGCGATGCGTCGCTGTATACCACGTATCCTTTCCCCATAACAGGGAGGGAAAGGACAGGAGCCGACATCAATCTGTTCTTTAATTCCTCAAAGCTCCTCTGACAATCCTCACTCCAAGTAAACTTAATCCCTTTTCGCGTCAAACGAGTGAGGGGTGTGGAAAGTTTCGCAAAACCTTCCACAAACCGACGGTAATATCCTGCTAAGCCCATGAAACTGCGGACCTCTGATACCGTCGTCAGTCGGGGCCAATCCCGGACTGCCTCAATCTTCGCCGGGTCTACTGCCACTCCAGCGGCTGAAATCACGTGGCCCAAAAAGACAACCTCCCGAAGCCAAAATTCACACTTAGGTAACTTGGCATACAACTTTCTCTCTCTCAGAAGTTGTAGCACAATCCTCAGGTGCTCCTCGTGCTCCACATCGCTTCGGGAATAAACTAGGATGTCATCAATAAAAACAACGACGAACCGATCCAGGTATGGTCGAAAAATCCTGTTCATTAAATCCATAAAAGCTGCAGGGGCATTTGTCAGTCCAAAAGGCATGACGGTGAACTCATAATGCCCGTACCGCGACCTGAATGCCGTCTTTGGGATGTCCTCGGCCTTCACCTTCAATTGGTGGTAACCAGACTGTAAGTCGATCTTGGAGAAGACACAAGTCCCTTGCAGCTGATCAAATAAGTCATCAATGCGCGGCAAAGGGTACTTGTTCTTGATGGTCGCTTTATTCAGTTCCCGATAATCAACGCACAGTCGAAGCGAACCATCTTTCTTCTTCACAAATAGCACCGGCGCTCCCCAAGGCGATACACTCAGTCTCACAAAACCCTTATCCATTAAATCCTGGAGTTGCGCCTTTAATTCTCGCAGCTCAGCCGGTGCCATTCGGTAAGGAGCCTTAGAGATTGGCGCAGTTCCTGGGACCACGTCAATCAAAAACTCGACCTCCCTATCCGGCGGCATGCTAAACAGCTCTGGAGGAAACACATCCGGGAACTCGCGGGCAATCGAGATATCCGCGAGTCCCGGAGCCGCCGTAGGCTCCTTAACCACAGATGCCATAAAGGCTACGCATCCACTGCGCATCATCTGCCTCGCACGAGAAGTCGAAACCATAGAGGCAAAGAAAGCACTCTGGCACCCCCTGAAAACGAACACCTCCTGGCCTGGCTCGCTAAAAGTAACAGACCTCGCGGCGCAATCAATCGTCGCGAAATAGCGAGCCAGCCAATCCATCCCCAGTACAATGTCAAAATCTCGCAGCTGACTAAGGACCATCAGGTCCGCTGGCAAAATCCAAGACTCAAGCTGTACCGGGCACGACCAGCAACACTCCTCTACATACAAAATGTGACCGGGAATCTGTACCTCTAAAGCATGTGGCAACCGACCTAACTCTAGTCCATGAGATGATGCAAATGCTCTACTGATAATAGAATGTGATGCACCGGTATCAAATAAAGTGCGAGCTCTAATGCCAAAAAGTAAAGTGATACCTGCCACCACGTGGTCGGCTGCCGCGGAGTCCCCTACCTGAGCGGCGTAGACTCGCCCGCTCTGAGCTGGTGGTCGGTGGTCTGCAGGGTGGGAGGAAGGAGCCCTGCTCGCAGAAGCATAGGGCCGCTGAGCTGGCGGTCGCTGCTGAGGTGGAAGAGAAACTGAGGCCGAAGAAGGCGCCACTGATGCCGAAAAAGGGCATGAAGATCGTATGTGCCCTGCCTGCCCGCAGCCATAACAACGCCCCCACCTCTGATCACAAGTGCCGGGGAAATGCGGACCCCCGCAGAAGATACAACTGCCTGGGGCCCGAAACTGCCGTGACTGCTGCTGCTGCTGCCTGTGCGACTGCCGCTGAGATCCCTGCTGTCGCGACTGCGACCTCTGCTGCTGCGAGTGCTGCTGCTGTCGCTGGGGCTGCTGATGCTGTGGGGGGCCTCTGGGATCCCCAGGCCCTCGCCGCTCCGAACACCCCCGGCCCGTAAACTGAGGCGGTGGCGGTCGGGGCGGCCTCCAGGAACTGGCCTGTCCCCCCTCATCTGATGCTGGTCGCTTCTTCTCAGAACTCTGAGCGACCGGACCTCCGCGTCTAGAAACAACCTGATCTCCCCTCTCGACCCACTGGGCATGATCCACTGCCTCTGATAAAGTCTGAAGCCTCTGGGCGTGTACCATGGTATAGATCTCGGGGCGCAAGCCTGTCTCAAACAGCTCCACCTGGTGCAGCCCATCCCTGGCAACGTAGGGCACGCAGTTGAGCAACTGCGTAAACTCCTGGAAATAGTCCCACACTGGGCGATCACCTTGCTGCAGGTTCTTCAAGTCATCTTCTATCTTCTTCTTCACACTCGTGGAGAAGTAAGTGTCAAGGGTCATCCTCCTGAACTCTGACCAGGGTAGCTGTCGGGTGACCTGAAACTCTAGGGGCTCGACCCGACGCCACCAAGCATCTGCATCCCCCTCCAGACAGTGTACTGCCAAATGTGCTCTGAACCTCTGGTCGATGAAGAAGTCCCGAAACATCTTCTCCATTGACGCTAGCCATGATCCAATCTCCCACGGGTGAGTGCTCCGCCCCGAGAACTTAGGGGGTCCTCGCTTGCAGAACTGCGTGAGTTTATCAGAAAACTCCCGCTCCTCCTCTGGGGTCAAAGGCCTGAACATCCCCTGAGCCCCGCTGCTCGACGACGGCGCTGTAGGGGCAAGTGGAATAGTCGGTGGTACAACAGGTGGTGCGGGGGCCTCAGCAGTTGTAGGGGGAGGTGCCGCAACCTGGGCCAATAACTGCTCAAACCTCTGCTCCTGTCGGCGGTGGCTCTCCGCCAACTGGGCCATCATGGCCCTCAGCTCACTGATCTCAGAAGGCCCGGACTGCCCCGGCTCCTCCGGGGGTGTAGGAGTACCCCGAATAGGAATCTGCCGCCTAGGAGGCATCCTGCCACACAAAAATCCACGGGTCAGTAAACCAAACCACTCTCGACCCAATCAAGCGAAAGTCATGGACATTCCCCTATTTCTGTAACCTTATGTTGTCTGCAGCCAACATAATAGTCCCCCAGAAATAGGCTATGCCAATCCCTCTCCACTCACAGGAAGAGTTAACAACCAATTACCGACTTTCGCACAATATCACGTCACTCGCGCTCAGCCTTCCTAGGGTCTGCCAAAAGCCTAGGGTTTCCTAAGTCCCGTCTGACCTATCCCTAAGCTCTGATACCAACTAATCTGTCACGCCCCGGGTGTAAACCAGAACCCGGGCCCGTCCACAGATCCGCCGTGCATACGGAATTTTTCGTGTACACGAAGCGCTGATAACCTGCTCAGATATAAAACAAGTAATAAAGGAGCATAAAACAGAGCTAAACTAAAACTAATACAACTCAGACAAATGCTGGAAATGAAAGTACAGTAAGCTCTCAGAAATATACAAGTGTCTCTCCCAGCTCACGAAATATATACAACCAGCTGGCCGCAGCCAGACCCAAAATAAAAGGAAAATACAACCGTCTGAGTGTACTGGGGATACATCAAAACTACTAAACTCGAACTCGGGCAGTGGCTAGCTAATCAGCGATCCTCTTACCTCGATCCAGGGAAGAGGGTCCCGCAACTCCCGCAGAGAACTCTGCAAAACAAAGGGGAACAGAAAAGAGAAAACAGTGGGGGGTGAGAACTACTATAAAAACAGTAGCCTCCCCTAGTGGGTAGACCTCAAACTCAAACATGCCCACTAGGACTATCAGAGGCGAAAAAATGAAACAAAGGTGGTAAGCTACAAGTACACTACTGATGCAAAGCTACCACTAACATGCCTCTACGATGCCTACGAGAGAATGGCTAAAAGCATGCACCAGAACGTAAGGACTGACCGACCAACCCAATCAAAACACCAGTAAACACTGGTACTTGCCTGCTCTGCTGTCAACCTCACAACTCAGTATCTCCCCTGTCCAAATAGACCGGAACCCAACACGGTCTAGCCGGCACCCAACACGGCCTGACCGGCACCCAACACGGTCGGAATCCTACTCCGGAGTGGTACTCGAGGGGAGCGACCCCACACGAGCATAGTATCACAGTCACTAGTATCATCAGTACCATAAATAGCAGGACGGGGTCACGACCCTGAACAAAGTGGGAAAACCCATCCACTAAAGGGAAACTCGATCCCCTACCTCCAATCTGGTGCAAAAGTAGTAATAATAATCCGGTCAACCGCCCACAGTCCGCGGTCGCCGCAACACCCAAACCTTGATCCCCGACTGTCCCAACTCTAGACATCTGACTACACAATCCCCTAAGGCTAGACGACAGGAGAACGAATAAAAGCATGGTTTCTCCTAAGTCAATTCCAATAAGTTTGTGTAGCAGAAAAAGGTGGCCTATCTAGATGACCATTCAAGCATGCAAAGTCCTTTATTTGCTATAATTACTCCAATTATTCAAACATATGCAACATTAAGTGTTTGGGAAATCCCGATGTACATGTGGCAGGATATATGATACATAATACATTTTAGATGCACAGTCTACTAGCAAGTATCCCTTATACAACATTCATTCTAACCACATGCCCAAACCTTCCCTTAACATATAATATGATATGGCTTAAGCATTCTTTCCAACTAATTAAATTGGCTATCTAAACATGGAAATACCACTTACTAACTTGTAACCTGCTAACAACGCAAGTATCAACAAAGGAACCTTAATCTCACACAAGCATGCTAGATACATTCACTATTAATAACACATAATCATGGCATTCTAATAGGCCTAGTGACATTCACAAGTAGGAGGTTCACAACATCACCCACCTCAAGCGCTATTCCAAATTCCCGAAGGCGAAGTCCAAGATCAGTCCAAACACACCACCAATCTGTACAAAATACCCCAAAGGAAAAATACATAAGCAATTCATCCCCAATTCCAAAATCTGTCCCCTAAATCCGCAGTCCAGAATTCACCAATTTTTACCTGCTAATAATGCCCAGAAAAATCCAAGAAAAATACTATCGCGATCCTTGCGACGAGCCCGTCGAAACGAGTACCTGCACGCCCAAATTGGAGTTTCCTATGCTGAGATAAAAATCCGGCAAGGGGTACACCCCGAAACCAAACTGTACCAAATTCCTGTAACAAGGAACCACAGAGAAAGAAGATTCTCACCCACGGGTAAAATCCAGAAAAATCTGAGAAAAATCCAGGAGACTCCTTGCGAAACGTAGATGAAAATTGCCTTTTGAATCGTCGTTCCGACGCCTGAGCGAAAAGATATGGCAAGAACACTGCGGTGCTGTCCCAAAAGTCCGCGAAGAAAAAGGGTCAAATGGGTGCTAAGAAAACTCCAAGATCAGCACGGAAATCGAGGAACCACAAAACACAGGAGTTGAAGCCCTACCTGTCGTGAGTCCAACGGCGCAAGAATCGGCGAATTCCGAGGTCGGGGTGAGTCGGAGGAGTCCAAACACTGAGAAGGGGCGAAGAGGATCGCCGGAGAACAAGCGTCGCGCCGCGCCGTAAAATGGTGAACCTCGGGAAGCGTGCCTCCAAAAATCCTCAAACTTCTCCAATGGGTAGTGCACTGAGGGAGGAAAAACTCTTGTGAAGGGAGCTCAGCGGAAATGGGGTCCAAAAAGCCAAAAGAAAGAAAGGGGGGAGCTATTTATAGGCCCAGCCCACTATGCTTATCGGGCCGGGTTTCGGGCGTGGTTTCCGGGCGCACTGCGCCGGAAATCGGGTTGTATATCTCCCGTCCGACGCGCCCGGAAGTCCTTGGGACGGCCACGTCACCCCGAACAGGGGACAGCAACCCTGGCGGCCCGCAACGCGCCACGTGGCCCCCTCGCGGTCAGCGGGGTAGGTACGGCCGCCCAACCGCGAGGCGACGCGTGTCGCACTCGAGTGCGGCCGACCGCCCCGCTGGCGCCACTGTGCGCGCACAGTACCGAGGCGCCCCCCTCGCGCACGCCGTGGACCGCGCCTACGTGGTCCCACGAATCAGAAGCCGCCACGCGTCATGCGCCCGGTCCACCGCAACCCCGCCAGACCGGTGAGCCGTGCCGCGTGCGCCCGCCTACCAGGGCACGCCACGCGTCCCCCCAGCCGCGGTCCATGCACCGCCGCGCCTCCCCGTGGACCCAGCTGCGTGAGCCGGCCAATAAGAGGCCGCCACGTGGCTCGGGCCGGTCCACGTGTCACCCCCATGCACCGAAAATCCCCACAAACTTCCGGAAGCCCGCTTTTGGTCATCCGGACTCCAAATTCAACAAGCAAATAGCCGTTTTCAAGCGTTTTCCGCGCTGAAATCCAAATCCAAACCAACCTCAGATTGGCCCAAAACCTTTTCTAAAATTCGGCAATTACAGCCGAGGCCATTCCGCTATCAAAGTCTCACAAGGGCCATCTGTGGCACCCCGTCGATGCACCATGGGCCGTACACCAACACTAGGTGTTCTACACAATGGATTCACCGAAAGTTGCAAGGGAAAAACCAGTAACCTACATGCCTGAACCGGTCGGAATCGCCCTGCTGAAGGTTTCTTCAAAATCATCCTCCAGTTTTTCGCTTAACACTAGTCGAGAAGTAGTATCCAGTATCATCCGTCGAAACTCGGACCAAGGTAGCTGTCGGGTAATCTGAAACTCCAGTGCTCTACCCAATGCCACCAGGCA
>CM055065.1:36843456-36870163 GCA_029204045.2 Tillandsia leiboldiana
CGAACACATGAAAAACATTGTGAACACCCTAAAGTCTGGGAGGAAGGCAACGCATGGTAGGCAAATGGCCCTAAGCGCTCCAACACCTCAAAAGGTCCAATATAACGCCGGGTCACAGTTTCCCCCGAATACCAATCGTCGATCCCCTCGAAGGCGAGACTTTCAGAAAAACATGGTCACCCACATGAAACTCTAAGGATCACCAGTCGAGTATCAGCATAACTCCTCGCCTTCGACTTGGGCCCGGTCTCGACGGTGTCGTAGGAGATCAATCTGACCTTTTCCTCTGCCCTAACAGTAGATCAGGACCAAGTCTCTTCTCACCAACGTCACTCCAATAAAGGGGTGACCGACACTTGCGTCCATACAACGCTTCAAACGGAGCCATCTGAATGCTCGCTGATAGCTGTTGTTGTACGCCAAACTCAACTAATCCCAAGTGTCGGTACATCTCCTCCAAATCCAGAATGCATGCTCTCAACAATATCCTCGAGGGTCTGAATAGTGCGCTCTGACTGCCCATCGGTCTGTGGGTGGAATGCTGTACTGAATCGGAGCTGCGTCCCCAAGGCTGTCTGTAAACTCCTCCAGAAATGCGAGACAAACCTCGGGTCTCTATCTGATACGATGGAAACAGTACTCCGTGTAATCTAACCACCTCAGCCAAGTACACCTGTGCGAGTCGCTCCATCGGCCAAGTCATCTGAACGGCAGAAAAGTGCGGACTTGGTAAGCCTGTCCACGACTACCCAGATAGCATCCGCTCCCGTCTGTGCTCTCGGCAAACTAGTGACAAAATCCATCGTAACATGTTCCCATTTCCATTCAGGGATTGGGAGACTCTGCAACTTGCCAGCAGGTACACGATGCTCCGCCTTTACTTGCTGACAAGTTAGACAGTGTGCTACAAATCTCCAATGTCTCTTTTCATCCCATTCCACCAAAACTGTGCCTTAAGATCCCTATCATCTTAGTCCCACCAGGATGGATGGTATAAGGTGTATAGTGGGCCTCCCTCAAGATCTGCTCTCGGATCTCTGCGTCCATAGGCACACACGCGCGGTCCCTGTACCGTAGTACTCCCGCAGCATCGACTGAGAAGTCCCCTATCAAACCAGTCTGCATCTGCTCTCGAATCCTCATCAGGTGGGGGTCCTCACTCTGTCTCTCCCGAATCCTGTCCAACAGAGTGGGCTGCACGACTAGAGACATAAGTCTAGCAGAGACCCCAGGGGACACAACCTCGAGCTCTAACCGCCTCATCTGCTCAAGTAATGGCGCCTGATCGGTGATCATCAAAGATAGACTCTGTACTGCTCTCCTGCTCAGGGCATCAGCAACCACGTTGGCCTTGCCAGGATGGTATAATATGTCTACATCATAATCTTTCAACAATTCCAACCATCTGCGCTGCCTCAAGTTGAGCTCCTTCTGCGTGAACAGGTATTTCAAGCTCTTGTGGTCGGTGTAAATCTCGCAGTGCTCCCCATACAGGTAGTGGCGCCACAACTTTAGTGCAAAAATCACTGCAGCTAGCTCCAAATCATGGGTAGGGTAATTCTTTTCATAATCCTTCAGTTGCCGGGAGGCATAAGCGATTACCCTTCCTTCCTGCATCAGCACGCAACCAAGTCCACTGTGCGATGCGTCGCTGTATACCACTTATCCTTTCCCCATAACAGGGAGGGAAAGGACAGGAGCCGACATCAATCTGTTCTTAATTCCTCAAAGCTCCTCTGACAATCCTCACTCCAAGTAAACTTAATCCCTTTTCGCGTCAAACGAGTGAGGGGTGTGGAAAGTTTCGCAAAACCTTCCACAAACCGACGGTAATATCCTGCTAAGCCCATGAAACTGCGGACCTCTGATACCGTCGTCAGTCGGGGCCAATCCCGGACTGCCTCAATCTTCGCCTGGGTCTACTGCCACTCAGCGGCTGAAATCACGTGGCCCAAAAGACAACCTCCCGAAGCCAAAATTCACACTTAGGTAACTTGGCATACAACTTTCTCTCTCTCAGAAGTTGTAGCACAATCCTCAGGTGCTCCTCGTGCTCCACATCGCTTCGGGAATAAACTAGGATGTCATCAATAAAACAACGACGAACCGATCCAGGTATGGTCGAAAATCCTGTTCATTAAATCCATAAAAGCTGCAGGGGCATTTGTCAGTCCAAAGGCATGACGGTGAACTCATAATGCCCGTACCGCGACCTGAATGCCGTCTTTGGGATGTCCTCGGCCTTCACCTTCAATTGGTGGTAACCAGACTGTAAGTCGATCTTGGAGAAGACACAAGTCCCTTGCAGCTGATCAAATAAGTCATCAATGCGCGGCAAAGGGTACTTGTTCTTGATGGTCGCTTTATTCAGTTCCCGATAATCAACGCACAGTCGAAGCGAACCATCTTTCTTCTTCACAAATAGCACCGGCGCTCCCCAAGGCGATACACTCAGTCTCACAAAACCCTTATCCATTAAATCCTGGAGTTGCGCCTTTAATTCTCGCAGCTCAGCCGGTGCCATTCGGTAAGGAGCCTTAGAGATTGGCGCAGTTCCTGGGACCACGTCAATCAAAAACTCGACCTCCCTATCCGGCGGCATGCTAAACAGCTCTGGAGGAAACACATCCGGGAACTCGCGGGCAATCGAGATATCCGCGAGTCCCGGAGCCGCCGTAGGCTCCTTAACCACAGATGCCATAAAGGCTACGCATCCACTGCGCATCATCTGCCTCGCACGAGAAGTCGAAACCATAGAGGCAAAGAAAGCACTCTGGCACCCCCTGAAAACGAACACCTCCTGGCCTGGCTCGCTAAAAGTAACAGACCTCGCGGCGCAATCAATCGTCGCGAAATAGCGAGCCAGCCAATCCATCCCCAGTACAATGTCAAAATCTCGCAGCTGACTAAGGACCATCAGGTCCGCTGGCAAAATCCAAGACTCAAGCTGTACCGGGCACGACCAGCAACACTCCTCTACATACAAAATGTGACCGGGAATCTGTACCTCTAAGCATGTGGCAACCGACCTAACTCTAGTCCATGAGATGATGCAAATGCTCTACTGATAATAGAATGTGATGCACCGGTATCAAATAAAGTGCGAGCTCTAATGCCAAAAAGTAAAGTGATACCTGCCACCACGTGGTCGGCTGCCGCGGAGTCCCCTACCTGAGCGGCGTAGACTCGCCCGCTCTGAGCTGGTGGTCGGTGGTCTGCAGGGTGGGAGGAAGGAGCCCTGCTCGCAGAAGCATAGGGCCGCTGAGCTGGCGGTCGCTGCTGAGGTGGAAGAGAAACTGAGGCCGAAGAAGGCGCCACTGATGCCGAAAAAGGGCATGAAGATCGTATGTGCCCTGCCTGCCCGCAGCCATAACAACGCCCCCACCTCTGATCACAAGTGCCGGGGAAATGCGGACCCCCGCAGAAGATACAACTGCCTGGGGCCCGAAACTGCCGTGACTGCTGCTGCTGCTGCCTGTGCGACTGCCGCTGAGATCCCTGCTGTCGCGACTGCGACCTCTGCTGCTGCGAGTGCTGCTGCTGTCGCTGGGGCTGCTGATGCTGTGGGGGCCTCTGGGATCCCCCAGGCCCTCAGCCGCTCCGAACACCCCGGCCCGTAAACTGAGGCGGTGGCGGTCGGGGCGGCCTCCAGGAACTGGCCTGTCCCCCCTCATCTGATGCTGGGTCGCTTCTTCTCAGAACTCTGAGCGACCGGACCTCCGCGTCTAGAAACAACCTGATCTCCCCTCTCGACCCACTGGGCATGATCCACTGCCTCTGATAAAGTCTGAAGCCTCTGGGCGTGTACCATGGTATAGATCTCGGGGCGCAAGCCTGTCTCAAACAGCTCCACCTGGTGCAGCCCATCCCTGGCAACGTAGGGCACGCAGTTGAGCAACTGCGTAACTCCTGGAAATAGTCCCACACTGGGCGATCACCTTGCTGCAGGTTCTTCAAGTCATCTTCTATCTTCTTCTTCACACTCGTGGAGAAGTAAGTGTCAAGGGTCATCCTCCTGAACTCTGACCAGGGTAGCTGTCGGGTGACCTGAAACTCTAGGGGCTCGACCCGACGCCACCAAGCATCTGCATCCCCCTCCAGACAGTGTACTGCCAAATGTGCTCTGAACCTCTGGTCGATGAAGAAGTCCCGAAACATCTTCTCCATTGACGCTAGCCATGATCCAATCTCCCACGGGTGAGTGCTCCGCCCCGAGAACTTAGGGGGTCCTCGCTTGCAGAACTGCGTGAGTTTATCAGAAAACTCCCGCTCCTCCTCTGGGGTCAAAGGCCTGAACATCCCCTGAGCCCCGCTGCTCGACGACGGCGCTGTAGGGCAAGTGGAATAGTCGGTGGTACAACAGGTGGTGCGGGGGCCTCAGCAGTTGTAGGGGGAGGTGCCGCAACCTGGGCCAATAACTGCTCAAACCTCTGCTCCTGTCGGCGGTGGCTCTCCGCCAACTGGGCCATCATGGCCCTCAGCTCACTGATCTCAGAAGGCCCGGACTGCCCCGGCTCCTCCGGGGGTGTAGGAGTACCCCGAATAGGAATCTGCCGCCTAGGAGGCATCCTGCCACACAAAAATCCACGGGTCAGTAAACCAAACCACTCTCGACCCAATCAAGCGAAAGTCATGGACATTCCCCTATTTCTGTAACCTTATGTTGTCTGCAGCCAACATAATAGTCCCCCAGAAATAGGCTATGCCAATCCCTCTCCACTCACAGGAAGAGTTAACAACCAATTACCGACTTTCGCACAATATCACGTCACTCGCGCTCAGCCTTCCTAGGGTCTGCCAAAAGCCTAGGGTTTCCTAAGTCCCGTCTGACCTATCCCTAAGCTCTGATACCAACTAATCTGTCACGCCCCGGGTGTAAACCAGAACCCGGGCCCGTCCACAGATCCGCCGTGCATACGGAATTTTCGTGTACACGAAGCGCTGATAACCTGCTCAGATATAAAACAAGTAATAAAGGAGCATAAAACAGAGCTAAACTAAAACTAATACAACTCAGACAAATGCTGGAAATGAAAGTACAGTAAGCTCTCAGAAATATACAAGTGTCTCTCCCAGCTCACGAAATATATACAACCAGCTGGCCGCAGCCAGACCCAAAATAAAAGGAAAATACAAACCGTCTGAGTGTACTGGGGATACATCAAAACTACTAAACTCGAACTCGGGCAGTGGCTAGCTAATCAGCGATCCTCTTACCTCGATCCAGGGAAGAGGGTCCCGCAACTCCCGCAGAGAACTCTGCAAAACAAAGGGGAACAGAAAAGAGAAAACAGTGGGGGGTGAGAACTACTATAAAAACAGTAGCCTCCCCTAGTGGGTAGACCTCAAACTCAAACATGCCCACTAGGACTATCAGAGGCGAAAAATGAAACAAAGGTGGTAAGCTACAAGTACACTACTGATGCAAAGCTACCACTAACATGCCTCTACGATGCCTACGAGAGAATGGCTAAAAGCATGCACCAGAACGTAAGGACTGACCGACCAACCCAATCAAAACACCAGTAAACACTGGTACTGCCTGCTCTGCTGTCAACCTCACAACTCAGTATCTCCCCTGTCCAAATAGACCGGAACCCAACACGGTCTAGCCGGCACCCAACACGGCCTGACCGGCACCCAACACGGTCGGAATCCTACTCCGGAGTGGTACTCGAGGGGAGCGACCCCACACGAGCATAGTATCACAGTCACTAGTATCATCAGTACCATAAATAGCAGGACGGGGTCACGACCCTGAACAAAGTGGGAAAACCCATCCACTAAAGGGAAACTCGATCCCCTACCTCCAATCTGGTGCAAAAGTAGTAATAATAATCCGGTCAACCGCCCACAGTCCGCGGTCGCCGCAACACCCAAACCTTGATCCCCGACTGTCCCAACTCTAGACATCTGACTACACAATCCCCTAAGGCTAGACGACAGGAGAACGAATAAAAGCATGGTTTCTCCTAAGTCAATTCCAATAAGTTTGTGTAGCAGAAAAAGGTGGCCTATCTAGATGACCATTCAAGCATGCAAAGTCCTTTATTTGCTATAATTACTCCAATTATTCAAACATATGCAACATTAAGTGTTTGGGAAATCCCGATGTACATGTGGCAGGATATATGATACATAATACATTTTAGATGCACAGTCTACTAGCAAGTATCCCTTATACAACATTCATTCTAACCACATGCCCAAACCTTCCCTTAACATATAATATGATATGGCTTAAGCATTCTTTCCAACTAATTAAATTGGCTATCTAAACATGGAAATACCACTTACTAACTTGTAACCTGCTAACAACGCAAGTATCAACAAAGGAACCTTAATCTCACACAAGCATGCTAGATACATTCACTATTAATAACACATAATCATGGCATTCTAATAGGCCTAGTGACATTCACAAGTAGGAGGTTCACAACATCACCCACCTCAAGCGCTATTCCAAATTCCCGAAGGCGAAGTCCAAGATCAGTCCAAACACACCACCAATCTGTACAAAATACCCCAAAGGAAAAATACATAAGCAATTCATCCCCAATTCCAAAATCTGTCCCCTAAATCCGCAGTCCAGAATTCACCAATTTTTACCTGCTAATAATGCCCAGAAAAATCCAAGAAAAATACTATCGCGATCCTTGCGACGAGCCCGTCGAAACGAGTACCTGCACGCCCAAATTGGAGTTTCCTATGCTGAGATAAAAATCCGGCAAGGGGTACACCCCGAAACCAAACTGTACCAAATTCCTGTAACAAGGAACCACAGAGAAAGAAGATTCTCACCCACGGGTAAAATCCAGAAAAATCTGAGAAAAATCCAGGAGACTCCTTGCGAAACGTAGATGAAAATTGCCTTTTGAATCGTCGTTCCGACGCCTGAGCGAAAAGATATGGCAAGAACACTGCGGTGCTGTCCCAAAAGTCCGCGAAGAAAAAGGGTCAAATGGGTGCTAAGAAAACTCCAAGATCAGCACGGAAATCGAGGAACCACAAAACACAGGAGTTGAAGCCCTACCTGTCGTGAGTCCAACGGCGCAAGAATCGGCGAATTCCGAGGTCGGGGTGAGTCGGAGGAGTCCAAACACTGAGAAGGGGCGAAGAGGATCGCCGGAGAACAAGCGTCGCGCCGCGCCGTAAAATGGTGAACCTCGGGAAGCGTGCCTCCAAAAATCCTCAAACTTCTCCAATGGGTAGTGCACTGAGGGAGGAAAAACTCTTGTGAAGGGAGCTCAGCGGAAATGGGGTCCAAAAAGCCAAAAGAAAGAAAGGGGGGAGCTATTTATAGGCCCAGCCCACTATGCTTATCGGGCCGGGTTTCGGGCGTGGTTTCCGGGCGCACTGCGCCCGGAAATCGGGTTGTATATCTCCCGTCCGACGCGCCCGGAAGTCCTTGGGACGGCCACGTCACCCCGAACAGGGGACAGCAACCCTGGCGGCCCGCAACGCGCCACGTGGCCCCCTCGCGGTCAGCGGGGTAGGTACGGCCGCCCAACCGCGAGGCGACGCGTGTCGCACTCGAGTGCGGCCGACCGCCCCGCTGGCGCCACTGTGCGCGCACAGTACCGAGGCGCCCCCCTCGCGCACGCCGTGGACCGCGCCTACGTGGTCCCACGAATCAGAAGCCGCCACGCGTCATGCGCCCGGTCCACCGCAACCCCGCCAGACCGGTGAGCCGTGCCGCGTGCGCCCGCCTACCAGGGCACGCCACGCGTCCCCCCGCCGCGGTCCATGCACCGCCGCGCCTCCCCGTGGACCCAGCTGCGTGAGCCGGCCAATAAGAGGCCGCCACGTGGCTCGGGCCGGTCCACGTGTCACCCCCATGCACCGAAAATCCCCACAAACTTCCGGAAGCCCGCTTTTGGTCATCCGGACTCCAAATTCAACAAGCAAATAGCCGTTTTCAAGCGTTTTTCCGCGCTGAATCCAAATCCAACCTCAGATTGGCCCAAAACCTTTTCTAAAATTCGGCAATTACAGCCGAAGGCCAATTCCGCTATCAAAGTCTCACAAGGTCCATCTGTGGCACCCCTTCGATGCACCATGGGCCGGACACCAACACTAGGTGTTCTACACAATGGATTCACCGGAAAGTTGCAAGGGAAAAACCAGTACACTACAATGCCTGAACCGGTCGGTCGCCCTGCTGAAGGTTCTTCAAATCATCCTCCAGTTTTCGCTTAACACTAGTCGAGAAGTAAGTATCCAGTATCATCCGTCGAAACTCGGACCAAGGTAGCTGTCGGGTAATCTGAAACTCCAGTGGCTCTACCCAATGCCACCAGGCATCTGCATCTCCGTATAAACAGTGCACCGCCATATGCACTCAGTACCTCGGATCGATGAAGAAGTCCCTGAATAGCTTCTCCATCGCTGATAACCACATCCCAATCTCCCATGGCAGTGTATCCCGCCCCGAAAATCTGTGCGGTCCTCGCTGACAAAACTTGGTGAGCTTGTCAGCGATATCCTGCTCCTCATCCGGTGTCAAAGGCTGGATCGCTCTCGGAGCCCCGCTACTCGACGATGGCGCAGTCGGCACAGATGGTACAACTGGTGGTGCAGGGGCCTCAGAAACAGCCGGGGGCGGTGCCTCTCTCTGGGCAAGAAACTTATCCATCCTCTGCTCCTGTCGGCGAGTACTCTCAGCCAACTGGGCCACCAAGGCCATCAACTCACTAAGCTCAGAAGGTCTGGACTGCTCCGGCTCATCCGGGGGTGTAGGAGTACCCTGGAAAGGGATCTGGCGTCGGGGAGGCATCCTGCCCCAAGAAACCATACGTCAGTAACAAAACCACACTCGACCCAATCTAGCGAAAGGTAAAGACATCTCCCTATTTCTGCAACTTTATGTTGTCTGCAGCCAACATAACTGTTCAACAGAAATAGAATATGTCGATCCCTCTTCACTCGCTGGAAGAGTCAAATAAATAAATCACCGACTTTCGCAAAATATCACGCTACTCACGCCTTATCATCCTAGGGTCTGCCAAAAGCCTAGGGTTTCCTAAGTCCCAACTAACCTATCCCTAAGCTCTGATACGACCTAATCTGTCACGCCCCGGGTGTAAACCAGAACCCGGGCCCGTCTACAGATCCGCCGTGCACACGGTATTTCCCGCGTACACGAAGCGCCGAAAACCTGCTCAGATATTAAAAGATATAATAAAAGAGTATAAAATCAGAGCTGAATTAAAATACTACATCTCAGACTGAAGCTGGAAATAAAAGAAGTACAACTATAAATAAATACAAGTATCTCTCCCAGCTCACCACAAATATACAAACAGCTGGTTAACGCCAGACCCAAAAATAAAATACAATAAAACTGTCTAAGAAGATAGGGGTACATCAAAAGTCTAGCTAGCATACTGTCGGGTGGACACTCTATCTAGTCCGCTATCCTCTTACCACGATCAGTTGCTGACGGCCCAGCAACTCCCGCAGAGGACTCTGCAAAACAAAGGGAGAAACAAAGAAAAAGACGATGGGGGTGAGAACTACTATAAAAACAGTAGCCTCCCCTAGTGGGTTAAGCCTCAAACTCTAACATGCCCACTAGGTCTACCTGAGGCAAAAAAGAAAGGAGAGGTGGTAAGCTATAAACGGTACTGCTGATAAGAAAATGAAGCTACCACTACTATGCCTCTAAAATGCAGAGCCAGAAAGGTATAACTATAAGAATGCATCAGTGAATGTGCCTGACTGAATAAACCCAATCTAACGACCAGTAAAAACTGGCACTGCCTGCTCTGCTGTCGAACTCAAGAACCCATCCGCGGGATACAGACCTACTTCCGACCGGTACGGTCGCATCCTAAAATAAGTAACATACCGGCTTCTGTCCGGCACGGTCGCACACTTAGGAGTGGCGCTCGAGGGGAGCGACCCACAAGAGTAAAGTAATCATGTTTCACAAGTACAGTAACCATGTCTCAATATCTCACTATAGCAGGACTGGATCATGACTATGATCAAAGTGGAAAAAATCCATCCACTAATGAACCCCGATCCCCAAATCTGATGCATAAGTAAACATCCGGTCAACCGCCCAATATCCGCGGTCACCGCCGTGCCCCAAACTCCCTAATCCAATAACTGACTACCGGTCAACCGCCCAATATTCGCGGTCGCCGCCATACCCCACAATCCAAAATCTAGGCCCCGGCTACACTATCCCAAACCCATGCTCTAACTCGAGCAACAAATATCCTAGGTCTATAATAAAGGAGAATAATATAGAAATCATGGTTTCTCCTAAGTCAAATTCCCAGCATGGTAGTGTAGCAGAAAAATGTGGCCTAACTAGATGTCCATACAAGCATGCAAGTGTCCTCATGATGATAAAAGAAAGACAAATATCGTTGTTCTTACATTGATTAGAGCATGCTATTACAGGAAAATAAAGATCTCATAAGAACAATAAGTACTAACATAGCACAAGTCCAAACTATACAAGAATGCATGTTACCCACGATATACTAATCGGCATTCAACAACGGGGATCACTCCAATATTCCTAGTGAGTAAATCAAACATGAGGTCCACGACAACTACCCACCTCGAAAAGCGCAAACCACAACAGTATGAGACTCCTCGATGTCCAAGATCCTCAATCCCCGCAAACCTCCAAAATGCGAGAACTACAGCAAAAATAGATCGCACACGGCATAAATAAGCATCTTTAAACAGAAATTACCGTTTTGCAAAACAGCACGAAAAATGAGAAAATTCCACCTCAGTGCGGTCCTCAGAAAAATCGCCGTTGCAATCCTCGCGACGAGTAGATGAAAAACGAGTACTTACTCGTCCCGATCCGACACCTGTAGGCCAAGATACAAATTAATCACCGCGGTAAACGCGAAACTTCCAAAGATCAAAAGTCTGCAGTACTCTGACCAGAAAAAGTATAATATTCACCTTCGAAGCAATCTCCAAAAATTTCAAAAAAATTACGATGATGTTCCTTGCGACGCTTAGATGTAAATCGAGTACTTGCAGTCCTCGTTCCGACTCTCGAGTTAGAGAAAACCCACAAAAACCCTGTTGCTGTCCAAAAATCCATCACAGAAAAGGGGTCACAAAAATGGTACAAAAAGCCAACGAAAACCTCGGAATACGGAGAAGCTGAAAATATAAAAGTTGTCGCCCTACCTGTCGTGAAAAAGTGGGGGCAAGAATCACTTGAAAACTCCTTTGGGGTAGCCTAGGGGAGTCCGCAGACCGAAACGTGACGAAAAAGGCCACCAAGGAAGGAGCGTTGCAGTGCGCCGAATCGCAGTAAACGTTGAAGTAGCGTCCTCCAAAAATCCTGGAATTCGTCCACAAGGTGCAGCATTGAAAAAGGAAGAAAATCTCTGTAGAGCTCTCCCTGCGAAACAGCCCAAAAAAAATGCTCAAAAGAAGGCCCAAGGGGCCTATTTATAGGTCCAACCCAAAAAAGCCCACTGTTCGGATTCGGGCGCACCTTTTCGGGCGCCCGAATTCAACAGTCGCACAAAATGCAGCCCGAAGCCCCGTCCCACCAGCGCCCAGAACCACCCGTGATCGGCACGTGTCCCCCGAACATGGAACAGCGGTGCAAGCGCGCCTGGGCAACGACGCGTGTCCCGCGCACGGTCAACCGAGTAGGTGGCGCCCGCCAATGGCTGGGCGCCACGTGGCCAGCCCGCGCGACCCGCTGATCGGTCGCGCGCCTCGCCAGCCGCGCCGCCTGCCCCCCGCGCGCACACGCATCCCGAGGCACCGGCGCAAACCCCGGTGGACCGTGCGGCAAGAACCCACCTATCACATGCTGCCACGTGTCCCTGCGCCCGGTCTATGCACCCGCGCGGGGTTCCGTGGACCGCGCAATGCGCGCCGGCCACTCCTGGGGCGCCACGTGTCCCCGCGCCGGGTCCATGCGCCCCCGGCGCTGCTTCGTGGACCGCATAACCTGAACCGGCCAATAATAGGACGCCACATGGCACCCGGCCGGTCTACGGCTGTAGTAACCTTGAAGTTTAAAGACTTTGAAATTATTAAATTATTAATTTTGGCAAAAATAATGACATAGGGGATCAACAGTGGTCCAGAAATATCGACTTTTGATCGGGGTCTGATCTGAAAAATCCAAGGTCACCATTGCGATCGTCCCGTCGAAACATAAAAATTTCATATTCATATGTCGACGATCCAACGGTCGCATCTTCCGCAAAATAGCGAAGAAGAAACGGGTCCCACAACTTAAGTTGTGAATAGTAACCCCTATTTTAAATGGCCCTTCGATCATCATCGGCCGTTTCACTGTCTGGAACCCTGACATAGGGGTATGAGTAGTCGAACCTAACTATTTTCGACGTTCTGAGCGCAATGGCACTGACGGTTTTCGCGTTTGGCGACCCGGGTGCACCGAAGTGCGCGCAGTGTATCACTTCTCGTCGAATTAAATGGCCCGAGATTTTATCCGTGCGCCAAATTAGTCGAACAAATACGCTACCTGACAGGTCTCGACGAGCCGGACGTCGTGGCAAAGTTCGATTTGCATTTCGATGAGCGGATTTTCTCGAAATGCGTGAAATGCACCGAAAAAGGGGGTATTTTTGTAAAAGTGTTTATATTTTATGTACCAAAAATTAAGGTGCTTAAACCATAGGGTGTTGGGTGCAAATTGTGTCTCCTGCGAAGACCCCAGAGTTGGGGATTGAGTGTGAACCCGGTTTGAGGAATAATTGCAATAGAATCTTTGCATTTAAGGGAATGTTGGCTGTTGGTCTCCTTGTGGACATTCACGAGGAGTCAAGAAGGAATTCTAGGCGTTATCCAGACCTTCTGCACTTCCCATACCCGGCCCGAATTGCTACACAGCCTAGAGACACCATTCCTTAGAGAGATAAATTTGAGAGGGAAAGAGAGGAAGGCAAAGTTGGAACCAAACTTCACCAAACCTTGCTCTGGTGTTATGGAGGAGTGCCTGGGTGTTTGGGCTTCTTCCTGATCAAAGCCCGAAGTGTTGGAGTGGCTCGGAACACCCACCTTGGAGGGCAACTCGAGAGAGAGAGAGGAAGAAGTTGGACCAAATGTTTGCAAGTTGAGTTTGGAGGGTCCCTGTGGTGTTCCAAGTACTTGTGGAGCATCTGGAGGTTGCTGAGGCCGCGCGAAGGAGGAAGAAGAAAACCGGCTTCTTCCATCTTCCACAACTCCGGCCAAGGTAAGGGCTTCTAAACCTCGGTTTGTTTTAGCCCGAGACCACTAGCAGTAGGTTAGTTAGGTTATTGTGATGTTCCCTGCACGGCCCGAACTCCCCATGCACGGCCGGTTGTCGGCGAGAGCAATATCTCGCCGGAAACCTAAAGAAGCTCCGCCGCGGCCGTTCTTTGCAACTAATGGACCAAAATGAAAACTAAAATGATGGAAAATTACTGTAGGACCTATAGGTCATTTCTACAAAGTTTGGGGGAAGATGGTGGAGTATTCATGTAGCAAATTGAAACCCTAGTTTTGTGGAAACTTGCACTTCGACCGAGCTTTCTGCTCCGGCGCCGGCGAGCTCCCATGACGCCGGCCACATGCCCAGAAGTGTTCCTGGGAGTAAGAGGAGTGCACCCATGCACTTGCATGGCACCCATGCAGCACCAAATTGGCGCAGCCATGGGTGACCCGAAATGAAGCCTTATAGCCGCCGCCGGCGCTCCGGTCATCTCCGGCCGGGGAGAGGTGGTTGGGAAGCTTCATATGACCCCATGGAAGCTTTCCATCCATGTTGTAGGGCTTCAAAGTGGCTCTGTAAAAATCCGCCATTAGAGGTGTTGAGCTCAAATCCGAGCTTGGCTCCCCGCCGTTGCCGCCGCACCTCGTCGCCGGGCACGGGTTCAGGTAGGTTGGATGTGATGTATAGAAGCTCGTTGGTCAAGTTGTTGAGCCCCAGAACCTTTGTTTGGTTGGCCACGAATTTCAAGAATATGGGCATCATCTTTTTCCTTGAGCCTGGCCAACCGAGGGGTTGCAACTTGCTCCAAGTTGAAGGGAAAGATTCCTGGAACTTAGTAGATCATTTTGATCCAAGAAATTCTGCTCCAGGTCCCTTTGTTGCAGAGAACCAAGCTCAAATTTTGGTTATGTTACATATGGTATAGTGTGCATGTTAGATGTTTGTATTAATGCCTCAATGAAGAAAATGTTGGAATTAGGCCTCACTGTAAAAATAAAAGATGCTTCAAATGGTCCCCTGAGCTTAATGTTCACTTCAGATCAAATAGGATCTGTGTGGAATAAAGTTTGGAGCATTGTGAACTTGTAAGTGTGCAAGGCTATGGTTCTGGTTGAACCAACAGATCTGGGCTACAGTTAGGGTGAGCCCTGGTATCTTGACACTGTCCAGAGACACTTTCATATACAAAGTTTTAATAAAAGATGTGTAGGTTAAAAGTTATAGTATTAACTACCTTTAATAGTAATTTTGGCCCAAACCTTGTTTTAGGTTGTTTGCGAAGCCGCGACAGTGTACTCTTGGCTAATTTGGGGTCACTGGACGCGATGCTCGCGTTAAAAACTGATTTTGAAGTCCCGGAGAAACAAAAATGCAAAATGGCTGTGTAGAGGTTTTAAAGTTGATCTGGGTTTTAAGTTGAATTGGAATAAGTTAGAGTCAAAGTTGATCCTTGATCCATATGATTGATTCAGGTTTATTCGGTGCCTCTGGTTCTAAGCATACAGTGGATATGGTTTAGTCGCCTGCGATTTGTCAGGTGGGTTTATCTTCGGTCCGGGCTTTATCGTTTCGGCCCTCTGGGGTATAGTATTGGTTGGACCCCTGTTCTTGTAGCCTAGTTGATGTTTGAGCCTGCCTTCCTTTTGATCAGTTTTATTTTGCTATAAACGTGTTTTTATTCAACCAATGTTTTGTCTCCAAGCATCGCAGAGTCGCCGGAGTCTGTTCTTGTTTGATAGGACGAAGGCATCTCTCTTCGAGGTTTGGATATAAAACATGTTTTCAAAATTGTTTTTCTAAAAAGGATTTAGTTGTGCATGATTGATTCTCAGTTGCTTCCAAATATTATGACTCTATTCATGGACATTTGCCATGCCTGATTGGTCATTAGCTAGCTTGCACATTATACTTGATTATCAGTGTATCCTGATCCATGTTCTAGAAGTTGTTGATTATACTCTGCACCCTTGTTGGGATTTTGGTCATTTCTAGTTGCATACCTGTTTATCAGTACTCCTTGATTATTTCTGATCCAAACTATAGTAGTGGATGATTATTCCTGCATATGAGTTGAGATTCAGTTGATTCTGATATTACATCGTTGATTGGATTGTTTCGGCTTGTTGTTCACCCGTTATGCTGCTAAATACATGATTTTATTAAATAAATGTTTTTACCGAGCTTCGTAGGGTAGCTTGAGTCTGTTCTTGTTTGATAGGACGAGGGCAACGCACTTCGAGGTTCGGACTTTTCAAAATGTTTTCTCAAAAACATGTGTTTGGTCTGCATGACTGGTTAGTCTGCATGATTGGTATTCAGTTGTTGTTATTGATCTTGCATATGAGTTGAGATATCTGTTGGCATATGATTGTTGCATCCCAGTGGGGATTTTCCGGCTTGTTGCCGATTACCCGGTCAGTGGACCGTGAGCTTGAGCATTTGCATTTGATCGCCCGCACCGTTGTACTTCACGAATATCAGCGGAATTGCTACCCGTAGCGATGTTCTTTACCGGTAAAGTGGTTAGCTGTGGCAACCCGTGACCCTCAGTGGAGGGAATGTCAACTAGGTGGTGCCAGTTGGGCAGCCTTGCCTGAGGTCTTGTGAAGGCCAATATGGTAGCTTGTGATTGGGTCTTTGTGTTTTCATTTATTTGATGCATGTGTTGTTAAATTACTTTAACATACTTCCTTGATTCTTTGATCTGGCTTCTAGTTATCTACCTGTATATGATTCTTTGTGATGCCTTTGATTATAGTTTCATTGTTATCTTGCTGCCTAACTCCTTGATGCGTTGATTATCCTGATACATGTTTGTCCTGTTTTAAATTCTGCTAAAATTATCTCCTATGCTTGTACCCAGATTATAAGTTTTGCTTTCTTTACAGCACCAGTTATATATCTGCTTTACCCTAACCCATGGTCTATTACTATCCTCTAGCATTGTATACCAGTAGGTACGATCTGCTATTTCTCGGCTCGTCGTGCCCACTGGGATACACTCCGGTGTGTCTCACACCCTCGGGTGACTGTTTTTCAGGTCAAGCGGGTGTTGAGATGTCGGGACGAGTTGGCGAGATCACGAGATAGAGCTTGACCCTGGACAGCCGATAGCCAAGCATTTAGTTATTTGATGTAACAGGGAAAATGTAATAAGTTGTTGTATTTGTGTAATTTAATATCTGTGTTATATTAGTGGTACGTAGTTAGTACTCTGATTGATTGCTGAGCTAGCCATGCATATATAGAAAAGGCTCAATCCCCAGTGGGATTGGAACTCTTCTATATATGTGGCAGTCTGTTGCGCCCTGGCTGGTCTTAAACTCTGATTTTAAAAAAAAAAAAAAAAAAAAAAAAAAAAAAAAAAAAAAATTAGACGCTGGTTTTTAAACTTCGGGCGTGACAACGGCCTCCCCCATGCACCCGAATCCACTGAAAACTTTCGGGAGCCCGTTTTTTAGCATCCGGACTCAAAAAAATACAAGCAAATAGTCGTTTTCAAGCGTTTTTTCACGCTGAATCCAAATCCGACCTCCGATCAGCCTGAAACCTCTCCTAAAATTTGGCAAAAGCAGCCGAAGGATAGGCTTGATCCAGGAACCTCACTGAGTCCATCCAACACATCCATTTGATGCGTTACTGGCCCAACACACCAATACCAGGTGTTTCACATCGTGGATTCACGGAAAAAAGCTACATGGGGAAAAAGCTACACGAAAAAAAGCCCTACAGATCCCATCTTAGGACTTTAGTTTGCATGTTCGGCAAAATATTGTAACAAACAATAAAGTTCAAAAACCGATACTCAGGGCGAAGTTCCTTTGAAAATATTGAATTTCCAGTTGAACTAGTATCGGGCATGCAAATCCCATCAACGACCACTCTCCAAAGTGTTGTTGTCAAAATTTGTGCCTTCATATAGTGCGTGCCAGCCAGCTGAGCCTTTATTCCAATTACTTCTCCAATCAACTGAGGAGTAATTGTCAAATGAGTGTTCCGGACCGTTGTTTGAAACTCTAGTGGTCTGCCTTCATTGTCCTAAAGGTTGTTAGCACACAAATAAAAAGTTCTCACAAGATGAACACAGTAACCTATCGATTCAGGAAAGTTGCAAATGGGAGACAGGCCAATTCTATCAAAAAGACGACCAAAAGTCGATGAGCGATCTCGTAGGGCCGCGACATTAACATGTCGTTCTCCAATGCACTCACGATTCTCAAAAGCTTTCATTCTATCCGTGCTAATATGAACAAAATCCTGTGGAGGTGGCTCACTCGCAAGTGGCTCTTCAATTTCAATTCCACGAGCCCGACCTCTTTTCCTCGCAACACTTTTCCTTTTCATGGACATGGGTTGCATCGGTGCTTTCCCTTTCTCTGCAGCAGCAGGCAGAGTCTTCGCTTTTGTTGAAGCTGGGGCTTTGCCCTTCGATGCCGCTGCAGCCTTTACTGCGGTTTCTTCAAGGACCTTATCCCAGTCCTCTGATTCGGTCTCTGAATCATCCAAAGAAACAAACTCTCTCTCGGTTTGAGTCTTTCTTGCTCTCTTAAGTTTGTTGGTCACGCGAGTGCTGACCATTGCCGTGATGAACATAATAATCCAGCCAAAAACCATTGCTGCCAGATTTTTTAAAACTAGGTCATGTGAGCAAGAACTCAAAAACATAGAAAAATTTGTTTAATTTCAAAATTTTAGAAATTCATATCCAAACAATCTTTATCATGTATAGAGACTAGGAATCAAGATAGATTTACAAAAAGAATTTTAAAAATAGATCAATCCCATGATTTTCGAAAATTCCTAAAATTTGCCAAAACCGAATTTTTAGAAATCGAAGCCCAAAAATCAGTTTATCAAATTAATACAAAGCATAGAAACAAATCTACGGTATCCAGAGTTCTTATTTCAAAATAAATTTGATCAAAAACCGTGCAAAAATGAGATTATACCATGAAATCCCTCACGTTTTGATGAACATAAGCAAAAACAGTGGAAAACAAGAGTTTTGATTATAAGAACTTACTTGGATCGAGTGAAAACGAGTTGCAAAAGATCCAAATGCCCTTGATTCTCGAGAGAGAAACTCAAGGAAGCAAGAAACAAAAGTTTAGAATGAAAAGATTTTCAAAAACCTTTCGTTTCTATAAAAACCTAGCCGCGGTCCAGATTGAGTCGGGAGTTCAGTCCGGATCGGCTTCCCGAAGAAAAATCCCAGCGTTCGGGATCCGGACTGAGTTAATCCAGTCCGGACTGCCTACAACTTTTTCTTCAGAAAAATTTATAAAAATTTTAGAAAATCCAGAAAAAGTATGTAAGCATTTTTGCATATCAACTTTAAACAAAAAGTATCGTTTCACATAAAAAGAAATAGATTATGATAAATCTATCAAAAATATCTCAAATTTTGAAACAAAAAATTATAAAAGTTATATCCTCTAAAGTTGAGCAAATTCTAAACATCAATCACAATCTAATGAGTAATGTGTTTATCAAATCATCAATTAAACAAAGAAAATGAAATACTAAGATTGATAGATGTTTGAAATCCCAAATAAATTGGATAATGCTATCTAGTCAATATGTCTTAGGGAGTGGCTCTTTGAGCATATTTCAATTTGAAATCCCACCTTATACCAACCTTGGAATTCGACAGAGTCAAGTATTCCAAAAAGCATTTTATCAAGTAAACAAGAACACCATGCTTGGTAAACATGTGGTAGCTGCACACAGTACTCGGACGACCGAGGTGGTAGCTCTTTCCTCCATGTGATGGTAGTTTTCACACTCCACTAAGGGATGTAACTCTTTCCACATCTTTTGAGCATAAAACAATAAATAATACTCCCTCTCAATTGGCTATCAATTATGTAAAATTTTAAGTATTCAACCAACCATTGATCTCGTGTTCATACTTAACTTAATTACCAAATAAGATAAAAACTATACCAAGAGATCAATGAGTGAGGAATTGATTTTGATCAAATAAAGATGAAATAAATGATCAATGCATCAAGAGAGTTATAATGATATCCAAATCATAATAAATTTCTCAAGACATGAAAAGATGTAATTAAAGTCAATTATACTAATGCTCAGTTAATGTTCTATTTTACAAACAAAAAGAACACAAAACACAAAACAAAATCTAACCTAAGCAATGGTTCAAAAATGTTATTTCAAAGAAAGCATACCAATTGCTTTTCACAAATGAATAAAACGTTTTTGATCCAAAGGTTTTGTCAAAATATCGGCTAATTGATCTTCAATTGAAACATAAGAAATTTGTAAAGTATTTGATTCAACTAGCTCTCTAAGAAAATGATATCTAAGTTCAATGTGTTTTTTCTTGAGTGCAACACAGGGTTTTTAGAAATGTTTATGGCACTAGTGTTGTCACAAAGAATTGTTACCGAAGTCGCAGGAATGCGAAAGTTGCTCAAAACACTTCTCATCCAAATCAATTGAGTTTAACAACTTCCCGCTGAAATGTATTCTGCCTCGGCAGTAGAGAGAGCAATGCAGTTTGCTTTTTACTATGCCATGCAACAAGACAATGGCCAAGGTAAAAACATGCACCACTCGTGCTCTTCGATCATCCACTTGATCCAGCCCAATCGGCATCCGAATATCCATAATATCGAGAGATGGTGCCCATAGGATACCAAATTCTGAAATTTAATGTACCTTTGACGTACCGGATGATCCTTTTCACCGCTTTCAGGTGAATTTCCTTCGGTGTTGATTGATATCTCGCGCAAATCCCAACACTGAAAGAAATGTCCGGGCGACTAGCTGTAAGGTAGAGTAGACTTCCAATCATGCTTCGGTAAAGCTTCTCGTCTACACTTTCTCCGTGAGATTCACTCCTAATCCCTTATTGCTAGTTCCCATAGGAGTCGGAAAGTCTTTAGAGTTCTCCAGTCCGAATTTCTTGACCAACTCCTTCGATACTTGGATTGACATAAATGAATGCCATCATCACTTTGCTTAACTTGCAATCCAAGAAAATATGTAAGCTCGCCCATCATGGACATCTCAAATTCGCTTTCCATCGTTTCAGCGAATTTTGAAGCATCATTGTTCCTCGTAGCACCAAACACTATGTCATCCATGTATATTTGTGCCACAATGAAGTTGTCTTGAAAGTGCTTCACAAAGAGTGTCCGAGCGGCTCCCCCTCGAGTATAGCCCTTTTCCAAATGGTGCTTTGTCAATCTTTCGTACCATGCTCACGGTACTTGTGTTAGTCCGTAAAGAGCCTTTTCAGTCGAAAAACATGGTTAGGTAGTTTATGATTAATAAATCCTTTTGGTTGAGCTACATAAACTTCCTCATTTAGAAAACCATTTAAAAATGCGCTCTTAACGTCCATTTGAAAAATTTTTATTTTAAAATGACAAGCAATCGCAAAAAGAATACGAATGGACTCGAGACGAGCTACCGGGGCGAAAGTCTCATCAAAGTCTATACCTTCAACTTGTGAATAGCCCTGAGCAACTAGACGTGCTTTGTTCCGTATAACGGTACCATCTTCATTTTTCTTATTTTTGAAAATCCATTTAGTACCGATGATATTTTGTTGCCTTGGGGGCTTCGTTAATTCCCAGACTTTGTTCCTTTCAAATTGATTGAGCTCTTCTTGCATTGCTTCAATCCAATAGTCATCTTGAATAGCTTCATCAATGTTCCTTGGTTCAACCATGGAGACATAGCATGCGACTCCACATTCAATCTGTCTCCGAGTTCTAACTCCTTCTTGAGGATCTCCAATGATGTTTGATTCCGGATGGTCCTTGGAGATTCGAAGCGTTTGAGGTAAACGGAGTACTCGGGGGTATTTGCGATGATTCCTGCACATTGGATGAACTAGAAGAACCATGAGATGCATCAAAATTTTCAGAAGTATTATCATGTAAAGATGCAATATCATTAGCAGGAGATTCATCGTCAATAGATATATCTGGAGTAGATTTATCAGACGAAAAATGAAAAGCTTCATCTACTTTAACATTGAAAGATTCTATCATCGTTTTAGATTCAAGGTTAAATACCCGATATGCTCTACTGTTTGTAGAATAACCCATAAAAATTCCTTCATCACTTCGAGAGCCGAATTTTTCAAGATTTCACGGTCACGTAAAATGTAACAACGACTCCCGAAGATACGAAAATATTTGATATTCGGTTTTCTACAGAACCAAAGTTCATAGGGGGTATTCAAAGTACCCGGGTGCAAATATATTCTATTGATCACATAGACAGCGGTATTAACTGCTTCAGCCCAAAAGTGTAACGGGAGTGTGAGGACCTGGATCCCCACGAGGTGATTACTGGCTGACCAGCAGCTTCTGGAGGCCTACGCGGCGTGTCGGTGGCATTTGTACACCAATTGGATCACGAGAGTAGTTGGATGGCCCCATTGAATGCTTAGAAGTGGTTTCGCGCGCAATGGATATTAAAATTGGACTCGGGGTGAAGTTTGGATAAAGAATCACCTCTCCGGATGCCTTCGGCAATTTTTAGAGTTGGAATTTGGCAAATCAGACTTTAGGAATGGACCCGGAACGAAAATCGGATTAAGTGGGCTTTCCGGGGGGCTTTCGGCAAATTTTCGGATGAGAATTTGGAGAAACGGACACCGTATTTGGATTCAGCGCGCGAAATCGTTGAGAATGGACTATCTACTTGCTTTTTTCGGAGCCCGGTTGACACGCGCATTTTTCGAGGCATGCACAGATCTTGAGACGTCGCGGCGTGAATCCCGAGGTGCGCGCGAATCCCGAGGTGCGCTCGGGTGTACTGCGCGAGGGGGGAACGCAGACAGGCGCGTTGGGGAAAACGCGCCTGACTGCGCGGGTGACGCGGGGGGGGGGCCGCCACGTCGCGTGCCCCCATTCGCGCCCGCGCGGACGCGGGGGGCACGCGTCCGCTCGGTGTCACGCGCCCGATGTGGCGCGGTGTCACGCGCCCGTGTGGCGCGCGCCCCTGTGCGGTGAACCGCCTGGCAGCGGGCCCGGTGCACCGTGGACCCGGCCCACGGGAGCCCACCTCTCCCCCCTTTCTTCTCTTCTTCTTCCTTTTCCTCCCCCCGCACCATTTCTTCTCCCCTTGTTCTTCTTCTCCAGCCGAGCGAGAGAGAGAGTGTGAGGGAGGGGATTTTGTGGGGTGCGGCGGTTCGCCGTGGACCTCGCGAAGCGCGCGAGGTGTTCCGAGGAGTCGGGTGGGCGGCGCGACGCGGTCGAGGTAGGTCCCCGCGTGTTATTTTGCGGTATTTTTTTGGCACAGTTTTGGAGCGTCCTTTTGGACATTGGATTTGACCCTTACTCTCCGTGTGTGTTAGGGACCGTATTTTACTGCTCCGTTTTGCGTGCGGACCCCGACGGCGTGCTCCGTTTTGCGTGCGGACTCCGTTTTGCGCGCGGATTTCGGCACGTTGCACCGTTTTGCGTGCGGACTCTGTTTGCGCGCGGGTTTCGGCACCGTGCACCGTTTGCATGCGGACTCCGTTTTGCGTGCGGGTTTCGGCACCGTGCTCCGTTTTGCGTGCGGACTCCGGCAGTGTGCACCGTTTTGCGTGCAACTTGTTGTACGAGCTCGGATTGAGGCGTGCCTTTACACTCTTGGATCTACGCGTCACAAGAATTATCGTCGTGTTTTCGGGGAATTTTCTGAGATTCGCCCGAAGGTATACTTCTTTCCCCTTGCTGTGCAGAGTATTATAGTTGTGTTTGTTGTGGACTTTCGCGCTCACCGTGTTGTGGAATTTGTAACTCGGCCTCCGGGACTCGGATTTTGACGTCCAGGTACTCGTTCGAAGGTCTTGATGCGGCGATCGCGTCCGTATTTTTGGTGGATTTTTCAGAGTCCGTTCTGCAGGTGAAAATTGCACATCTTCAGGGCTGGTTTCAGCAGATGGTGTATACTTGGATGTTTTAGCATAAGGTGTAACTTTGGACCTTTTGTTGTACCCAGGAGGGTTCGCGAGTGTTTTTGGAACACTGCTAGGAGCCGAGGTTTGCGCGACTTGTATCGTGGATACGGGTTCAGCGGATCGTGCGGGCAGATGGCCACGTTCTTCACCAACCCCAGGTTTGCCTTGGATTGAGCACTTCAGGTGGGTGTTCTGTTCCCAGAACCGATGGACGGTTCTTTAATTCTTGTATTAGAATGCACGCATGTTTAAGGTACAATAATTGTATGTTATTGGGAGGTAAGCTAAGAAGGATGATCGTATAAAGGGAATTGCAAAACTAATATTCATATTAAATATTATCGAGAACTTGCAGCATTCATCTATTCATGATGATGAATTGTAAATGCTTACCTAAGGGACTTACCCTATGTGAAGGACTTTTGCATGCTTGAATGGTCACCTAGTTAGGCCACCTTTTCCTGCTGCACTATCATACTGGAATTGACTTAGGAGAAACCATGATTTTATTTTCTCCGGTTACCTAGACATAGGGGATATCATGCTCAGGTTAGAGCAGGGGCTGGGATAGTGTAGTCAGATACTTGGATTTGGGACGGGCAGGTTGTGATGGCAGGGTATTGCGGGCAACCGCGGATTTTGGGCGGTTGACCGGACAGTTGTTATTGCATCAGATCGGGGAGAGGATTTGGGCTTCTTTTGGTGGATGGATCTTTTCCCACTTTGATCAGAGTCGTGATCCAATCATGCTGATTTATACTACCAGGATACTTATTACTCAGGCACAGCAGGCAGTATCAGTTTTACTAGTGGCACTAGGTTGAGGGCATGGCAGGCATAGTAGGCATAGTAGGCAGGCTGGCATAGCGGGCTGGCAGACATAGTAGGCATAGCAGGCAGGCAGGCATAGTGGGCAGGCAGACATAGTAGGCATAGTAGGCAGGCAGGCATAGCGGGCAGGCAGACATAGTAGGCATAGCAGGCAGGCAGGCATAGCGGGCATGGCAGGCATAGTAGGCATAGCAGGCAGGCAGGCATAGTGGGCATGGCAGGCATAGTAGCATAGCAGGCAGGCAGGCATAGTGGGCATGGCAGGCATAGTAGCATAGCAGGCAGGCGGGCAGAGCAGGCATGGCAGGCAAGGCAGGCATAGCAGCAGGAATAGCAGGCATGGCAGGTATAGTAGGCATAGCAGGCAGGCGGGCATGGCAGGCATAGTAGGCATAGCAGGCATGGCTGGCATAGCAGGCATAGCAGGCATAACAGGTAGTGCCAGTGATTACTGGTCTATCGATTGGGTCGATTGTGCACTTCATGTGCTAGTGGTTGCATACCATTCTTTGGTTCTCCCATCTTGGGCATTTAGATAGAGGCTTGATAGCTGTTGAGAGCCTCCAGCTTCGTTATTTCAGTCTTTACGGCTTTGGTTAGTTATTGTCTTTGAGGACTTAGTGGGCAGACCGTCGGGTCTGGCGGTGTTACCCACAGAGAACTCCTTTTTGGTGTAGTTCTCACACCCTTTGGGGGTTTTCCCCTTCTTTTTCTTTCCTCTCCTTTGTTTTGCAGAGTCTTAGCGGGTGTTGCTGATTCTGCGTTGTTGATCGAGGCGAGGGAGTCGCGAGCTAGATCCCTACCCATGTTTGGAAAGTAGCGGTACCCTTCAGAGGTGAGCTTCAGTAGATTAGTTATTTTATTTCCTCTTTTGAGAGACTGATGTAGTGAGGATATGATATGTATTGAGAGCCTGTACACTGATGTATTTATTGGAGGTATCTCCCGGTTGAGTCTCGACCTTGTATATGAGGATATTGTATGATTATCATTTTGGGAGATGGACATTATTGTATTATTTCCAGTTGTACAGTGGTTGATCTTAGTTATACTGCAGATTTTTATTTATAGCTCTGATATCTGTTAGCTGTAGTACTTTTCTTGCAGGTAGGACGCTTCGCCTATGCAGGGTTTGGCATAGGTGGCGGATCTGTTGGCGAGCCCGGGTCGCAGTTTCGACACCGGGCGTGACAGATTAGAGTGGTATCAGAGCCTAGGTTGTAGGTCATGGTGGACTTAGAAACCCTAGGCTTATGGTTTGACCCTTGTTTGACTTCGTGAGAGTCGTGATTTATAGCGAGAGTCCAGATTGAGTTTTATACCTCTCCCGAGGACGGGAAGAGTGATTGGCATGTTTATTCTCCTAAGTGATTATGTTGGCTGCAGACAACATAATACTGTGGAACGGGTGACATGCTTTAGACTTCGCTGGATTGGGTCGAGCGTTGTTTTGTGCTATTTTGCAGTTTCGTCGTGGCGAGCTGTGTCTCCCCGACGCTCGGTTTTGACCCGTGTACTTCCTGTCATAGCAGTTGAGCTTGAGCGGTGTGGTTTTGGGCCGGATACCCGGATTGAGGTCAGAGAGTTCCGGACCCAGATGACAGGATCGTCTGAGGCCAACAGCGGCAGAGCGAGCGAGCAGCTGGTTTTAGTGACACAGTTGTCGGAGCAACGGGCAGCTCGACAGTGCTTCCTTCTGAGACCACCCGGTTGCAGTATCCTCAGGGGCGGGGATTTTTGTGGACCGATGGAGTAGGTAGCCCAATCTGTGCCGATGTTTAGTGTCGAGCACCGAGGCAGGGTGGATAGTTGACAGCTAGTGAGCTGAGGGGGACATAATCAATCTATTAAGCCAGATTCGGCAGATGAACCACCCCGACTCGTAAGATTGAGTTGGAGCATTTGGAGGCAGAGTCGTGGTTGGTGTGATGGAGTGATCAATTGAGAGCCTCCCTGTGCTAGAGAGTTTTGGCAGTTGTTGAACTGCGCGGTCCAGGCTCGAGGGACGAGGCGCATAGGATATGTGAGACTGGGAGTGGATTGCGCCAGGATACCTTTCAGTTATTCGATCCCTCCTGTATAGATTTTGGATCTTGGATGCCTCGATAGAGTAGCCGTTGGTATGGAGCGTGGCGCTGCAGTTCCTTTGGTTAGGGATATGCCGCAAGAGGCGAGTTTAGGATATTGGCGCTTGGCGCCGGGTGATGGAGGACAAATCGGCCGGCAGAGGCACTTATGATTCTTCTCCACGATACGGGTTCCTGGGATGCAGAGATCGGGTGGACCCCGATGGCGCATCAGCATCTATATCAGAGGGCGCAGCGGTAGCGTGGATTTGTATCTGCGGAGGACCTTATTCGTCGCCTCAGTGTGAGCAGAGACAGAGGTCGTGCTCCCTTTGTGTTTGGTCTACTTTTCTTGCGATTGAGCGACAACCGCCGGCATCGAATGAATGAGTCTGTGTCGCCCGGTTGGAGGGCGCCACGGCAGTGGATGGAGTGTTGCAAGTGTGATTTCATCACAGCAGCGGAGTTAGAGCATGTTGCATTCCTGCATGGACTAGAGGCAGATTATTACCACGTGCACTAGAGGTATAGGTGTCTGTTGTTGTTGTGCATGTGGAGGAGACTTTTGGAATCATGTACAGTGCTGCTGAGATGCGAAGGTTACGGCAGACCCTTAATGGTAATTGTGGCAGTTACGGTATCTTGAACCATGGCTTGAGAGTGATTGGCACACGC
>CM055065.1:36870263-36907308 GCA_029204045.2 Tillandsia leiboldiana
TGTCACGCCCCGGTCGAAACTGCGACCCGGCTCGCCAACAGATCCGCCGCCCATACGGGAAGCCCGTATAGACGAAGCGACTAACCTGCAAAAGAGCATCTATACTATGCAGATATCAGAGCTGAAAGTAAAACTGCTAGAAATAAAACTATATACAACACAAGTCCTCACCAAAAGTACAAAAGTCTCTCGAGCAGTAGAAAATAAATACAACTCTATACCTCACTACAAAGTTCTCTCAACAGGAACTCTCAAAAGTAATAAGGGTACATCTACTCTCTGGACGACGACTGGTGGGGAACTATCTCGCGACTCCCTTACCTCGATCAGAAGAAGCAGCAACAGGAGCAGCAAGAACCGGAGTAGAAGTCCCTGTGGGAAAATACACCACGACGGGTGTGAGAACTACGTCCCAAGTAGTTCTCAGTGGGTGCCGCCAACAAGCCCGACGGACTGCCCACTAAGTCTACTAGAGGCATAAAGTAACAATATAAAACTGAAATGAAAGGGCTGGAAAAGTAACTCTACAGCTACTATGCCTCTATCTAGATGCTCAAGAAAAGGAACAGATGAAACATGATGCATCTACTAACACACACAGTAAACTCACCAAATCTAAACTGACTGCCTCAAAGGGTCCAGTCAAACCTGCGCCCACCTACTGCCGCACATCCTCAACAGGACGGGTCTACCGTAGGGTGTCCGTGACTGCCGAACTGGCCAGTCAGAGGGACGGCGTCGACAAGTCGCGATAGCAAGTAACAGGCCCAACTCCGGAGTGGCTCTCGAGGGGAGCGACCCCACCGAGGAAAGTATCCGCGTATCTCTGTCGAGCTCAAATATGGCTCATGCAGGCTATAGTCCAAACACGATCAACAAGATCGACCAACAACACCAACTCTCAACCACAAGCTGGAAGTCACACAGCTGGGGCCACCGTCCACCAGACGGCTCCCACAACAGAACACTAAACTCTCCAGAAAGACCGACACCATAAGGGTTCGGAAACCCGATAGACCGGTGCTAAGAACCCTATCAAACAAGAACAGACTCTAGGCTCCGACTATCGAAGTTCCCGATCCCTTATAGTTCGGGAAAGCAATAATCACAGTACAACTCGCAGAAGACACCAACAGGGCCCGAAAGTCCCGGAGACCTACACCTACAACCCTATCAAACAAGAACAGGTTCCAGGCTCGGCCCCCGTGGCTTTCGTCCCGACAGAGGAACGACCCCTAGAACCCAGACCACTCGAATCCTTTCGAGTGGGGAGATTTACGGGAAAAAGGTGACATTTGTTATTGAAAACTAATTTGATCTGGAAGAAATCCATATTTAATGATTTTAGTTCTTTTAGAAAAACAGTTAGAAAACAAGTGTTTTACCCAAACCCCGAAGGGCTGATGCCTTTGTCCAATCAAACAAGAACAGACTCCAGCGGCCCTTCGATGTTTGGAAGAAAACATTGGTAGACTAAAATCATGTATATGTCGAAAAGGGTTCTGGGTTCTAGGTCCGGCTAACACTAGTAAACTACTGCCACTAACACAGTGGCGACGACCCAAACAGGGGAAAACAAGATCTCTCGGGTCCACCGTTTACCCCAAACGGTTCCCGATACAGACAAGCGAACCACTACATCTACCAGACTCCACTCTGCTCCCAAGCACGAGTGCAATGCATCCCACACTATAGAGAAGTCCCGACCGCTCGGCCACTACCCCCGGCGAGGATAACACTAAGTCCAGGAATGCGACATAAAGTGTGGATGTCTAAACATAAATAACCCTAGCCCAAGTGAGGGTTTTCTACTGGTCTGGTTACACATGCAACATATGACGGGGGTGCTAGGTCAGGTTCCAATATAACAAATTTTAACATGATAGTAGGAAGCAAGAGATCACAAGATCGACAGATAAAACAAGGATCAACAATTCCTACGCTCTAGCATGCTACCCAAGTCCAATCACTATCATGCATGATTCTATATCAATAGAATTAGAGTACAGTCCATAGATCTTGAAAGCAAGCCACCCACCTGAAGACGCTAACTGTCCGGAGTCGTACAGCTGAGAAAACCAGGAAAATAACCACTCTAGGTCCAACAGGTCCAGCACAGTCCACAATCCCTCCTGGGTACAACATAAGCTACAGTTACACTTTAAATCCATAAAATCCAGGTTTTACAAATCTGCTGGGAACAGTCCACTTACTGCGAAATTTCACCTGTAAAACGAACTCCAAAAATTCTGATAAAAATACCACAGCTATCCTCGCGTCGATAGCTTCGAAACGGGTACCTGCACGTCCAATTCCGAGCACCGTAGGCCAAGTTACAAATTCCACAGTATCGGTGCGCACAATCCCAAAACCATTCAACTGTAAACTCTTGTACAGATAAAAGGAAAAGTGTATACCTTCGGGAAGGTCTCCAAAAATTCCAAGAAAAATCCACGATGATCCTCGCGTCGAGTAGATGAAAAAAGTCTATAAGCACGTCTTGATCCGAGACTCGTGCGCGAAGATCTCCTCAAAAGAAGGTGCTGCCCTCACCAAAATCTCACAGCAAAAAGGGTCCCAATGAGCACGAGAAAAAACCTCAAAAAACGTGAAATCTGAAAATGTACGAGAAACCCAAAATTGTAGCCTCACCTGTTGCGAATCCAGCAGTGAAGAAATCGCTCGAAACGATGGTCGGGGTAGGTCGGGGGAGCTCGTACACCGAAGAGCGACGGAAGAAACACCGAAGAAAGAGCGTCGCGCCGCGCCAAGAAAAATCTGAAACCTCGGGATTCGAGCCTCCAAAAATTCTTAAACTTCGCAGGAAGATCAAGGATTATGAGAGGAACAATTCATCAAGAGGAAGCTCGGGGAGATCTTGCACAGACAGAGAGAAAAAGGGCAGCAAAGAGGGCTCGGGCTGCCTATTTATAGGCCCAAAGGAACAATTCAGATAATACCGAAATTGTCCCAAGATTCGGGCGGCTACAGTGCGGCCCAGCCCGGATTCGGGCGGCTACAGTGCGGCCCGGCCCGGATTCGGGCGCGCACAGTGCGGCCCGCCCGGCCGGTTTCGGGCGCGCACAGTGCGGCCCAGCCCGGCACCAGCCCGCACACGGGATCCAGCCGGACGCCTGCTTGGTCCGACCCGCACCGGCGCCCGCCCCGTGTCCCCCGAACACGCCGCAGCCGTGCAAGCCGCCGCGGGGAGCGCCACGTGTCCCTGCCCGCGTCAACGCGGTAGGTGGCGCCCGCGAATCAGCGGGCGCCACGTGGCACGCCCACGTCGCCCGCGCCTGCCCCGCGTACGGCCACCTGCCCGCGGCACCTGCCCCGCGCGCTGCGTGGACCGCGCGCGCATGCGCCCGCCAACCGGGTGCTGCCACGTGGCGCGCCCCCGGTCCACGCCTCCCCGCGCACTCCCGCAGACCGAGCGCACCAGAGCCGCCCAATCAGGCGCTGCCACGTGGACACCTGCCGGTCCACGCGCCTCCCGGTGCACCCCGGTCCTTACCCTTGCGCTCCGTGGACCCGGCCGCGTGCGCCGGCCAATCCGGGCCTGCCACGTGGCACCCCCGCCGGTCCACGGCTCCCCCATGCACCAGAAATCCAGAAAATTTTCCGGGAGTCCGTTTTTGGGCATCCGGACTCAGAATTTGGCAAACAAAAAGCCATTTTCAAGCGTTTTTCCGTGCTGAATCCATTTCCGCCGTCTGTTTGGCCTAATTATTTTTCAAAATTTTGGCAAACCCAGCCGAAAGCCAACACAGCTAATAAAACCTTACAGGGTCCATCTGTGGCATCCCATTGATGCACCATGGGCCAGATACACCAACAACAGGTGTTCTAATAGTGGATCCATCGAAAAAATGCTGCATGGGGTTCGGGGGTCCTACATCCTCCCCCACTAAAAGGAAGTTTCGTCCCCGAAACAAAAACACGCCACAACAATAAAACCAAAACAATCAAAACAACCAAGAACGCAACACTAAACTAACAAGAAAGATACGGCTCCACCAGCAGGAAAGTCATCAACTTCAACCCCCGATTTAGAAAACAGCTGAAATTAGCGAAAAGTCTAAAAATTTTGAAAAATCAGTGCCTTCGCCCCAATCAAACAAGAACAGGTTCGGGCACTGTCTCCATTTCTGGAGCAATCTTTCGATGTTTTCGTCTTGTTCGTAAATTTCAGTACAAAGGCGAAAAAAATTGAGAGAAGTGTTGGTGCCGTTCCTACTGTGGCCACAAAAGAAAGCTATCCCTAACCGAGACTCCTAAGGACATAACCACTAGTCCCAACATCACGTCTGCTCCCGAGGTGGCGTCTGTCCACAGTCGCTGAAGCCCATGCTGTTGGAAGGATACGCCGACAATCCGAGAAAACGAACTCCTCCAGTCCAACTCGCAGAAGGATAACTGCTTTCATTCCATCATCAGTCGTAGCACAGCACCGCACCAATCAGTCCAACCTGGGTGCTCAATGCAAGTCCTGGAGCTGTCCTTGAATCGTCACATCAGCAAGTGAAGTCCCAAGTCTCAACTGCACTGATCATACACCGCGATCCTCCTCTACTCATAGGATACTGGGAAGAATCCAATCGCTAAAACATGTAGCAGAAATTCCTAACCCATACCCATGCAAGGATGCCGATGTAGATACTCAACTAATAAAGCAGAAGAATGCAGCGGTAACAAAATGCTCAACTCAGCTAACTGAAATAAAATCATACCTGCCACGGCAAGATCCGCTGCCGGGGTGTCCTCCAACAGGGCTGCATAAACCCGTCCGCTGGGTGCTGCAGGTCGTCGTCCCGTCTGTCCCGACGTCGTGGCCCACTCTGTCCGCTGGTGTGCCAGAGGGGTTCCCGCTGCATGGATGGGCAAGGGGGGTGCTGTCGCAATCGGCCGCACTGACAAAATGGCCTGGGGGCAAGCTGCGCGGAAATGTCCCAACTCTCCACAGAGGAAACACCGCCCCTGTCTCTGATCACACTGCGACGGTGGATGAGGCCCGCCACAGATGACACACCGCTCCTGCCGCTGCTGCCGATACCGCTGATGCTGCTGCTGCTGGGGCTCACCAGATCTCCGGCGCCTACGAAACCCACGACCCTCAGGATGAGATCGTGGAGGCCTCGGAGGTCCCTGCCCGCTCGTCTGACCCTCATCACTCGGTGCTAGGCGCTTCGCCCCAGGAATCACTACGGGGGCTAGAGCCACCTCTGACATCACTGCCTCTCCAGACTCAACATATAACGCCTGCTCCATCGATGCCTCCAAAGTCTGTAATCTGCAGGAGCGAACAAGCTGGTAAATATCCCGGCGCAGCCCCCGCTCGAACATGTAGATCCGGTGAGACTCGTCCCTGGCCACGTGAGGCATACTAGCCAACAGCTGATTGAATTCGGCTATGTATGCATTCACGGGCCGATCTCCCTGGCGGAGATTTCTCAGCTGCTCCTCCAATCTCTGGCGAACACTCTCAGGAAAGAAGGCCCCTAACAGAAGTCTGCGGAACTCCGCCCAGGGAAGAATCTGCGTCCCAGGCGGACCAGCAGGCCGCACACGCCGCCACCAAGCCTCGGCGTTGCCCTCCAAGTAGTGTGTAGCCAAAAAGACTCGAAATCGATCCTTAACGAACAAACTCTCAAAATGACGCTCCATGGCCGTGATCCAAGACTCTGCCTCCCACGGCTCAGCACTCATACCAGAAAAACGGGGTGGATCAAACCGGCGGAACCTCATCAACAGATCCACCACCGCACTCTGCTCAGCCAAAGTCAAAGGTCCCATCAATCCAGGCGGTGGTATGCTAGAAACCGGCTCGACAGGAATAGCCGGCGCTGACGGGACCACAGGGAGCGCCACAGCTGGCGAAGAAGGCATAGGCGAACACACAGGGGGTGCTACCACAGGCTGCGTCCTCTGCTCAAAAAGAAGCGTCATCCGACCAAAGGCCTCCTCCTGGCGCCGAGAAGCCTCCTCCTGGCGCTGAGAAGCCTCCTCCTGGCGCTGCACCGCCTCAGACAACTGGGCCAACTGAGCCCGAAGCTCCTGCACCTCACTCTGCTGACCCTGTGCTGGCTCCTCCTGCCCAGGCTCATCGGAGGGAAAAGGCTGAGAACGCGTCTGTACCCTGCGTCGGGGAGGCATCGTGCCCACCTACAAAACACATGGAAACATCAGGACCGTACCAAACAATACACGACCCAATCCAGCGAAAGTCTAGGACATGTCATCCATTCCCTAGCATTATGTTGTCTGCAGCCAACATAATCGCTTAGGAGAATAAACATGCCAGTCACTCATCCCACCCCTTGGGAGAGGTATCAAACTCAATCAGGACTCTCGCTAACAGTCACGACTCTCACGTAGTCATCCTAATGTCCAACCACAAGCCTAGGGTTTCTAAGTCCACAATGACCTACAACCTAGGCTCTGATACCACCTAATCTGTCACGCCCCGGCGTCGAAACTGCGACCCGGGCTCGCCAACAGATCCGCCGCCCATACGGGAAGCCCGTATAGACGAAGCGACTAACCTGCAAAAGAGCATCTAAACTATGCAGATATCAGAGCTGAAAGTAAAACTGCTAGAAATAAAAACTATATACAACACAAGTCCTCACCAAAAGTACAAAAGTCTCTCGAGCAGTAGAAAATAAATACAACTCTATACCTCACTACAAAGTTCTCTCAACAGGAACTCTCAAAAGTAATAAGGGTACATCTACTCTCTGGACGACGACTGGTGGGGAACTATCTCGCGACTCCCTTACCTCGATCAGAAGAAGCAGCAACAGGAGCAGCAGGAACCGGAGTAGAAGTCCCTGTGGGAAAATACACCACGACGGGTGTGAGAACTACGTCCCAAGTAGTTCTCAGTGGGTGCCGCCAACAAGCCCGACGGACTGCCCACTAAGTCTACCAGAGGCATAAAGTAACAATATAAAACTGAAATGAAAGGGCTGGAAAAGTAACTCTACAGCTACTATGCCTCTATCTAGATGCTCAAGAAAAGGAACAGATGAAACATGATGCATCTACTAACACACACAGTAACTCACCAAATCTAAACCGACTGCCTCAAAGGGTCTAGTCAAACCTGCGCCCACCTACTGCCGCACATCCTCAACAGGACGGGTCTACCGTAGGGTGTCCGTGACTGCCGCTAACTGGGCCAGTCAGAGGGACGGCGTCGACAAGTCGCGATAGCAAGTAACAGGCCCAACTCCGGAGTGGCTCTCGAGGGGAGCGACCCCACCGAGGAAAGTATCCGCGTATCTCTGTCGAGCTCAAATATGGCTCATGCAGGCTATAGTCCAAACCACGATCAACAAGATCGACCAACAACACCAACTCTCAACCACAAGCTGGAAGTCACACAGCTGGGGCCACCGTCCACCAGACGGCTCCCACAACAGAACACTAAACTCTCCAGAAAGACCGACACCATAAGGGTTCGGAAACCCGATAGACCGGTGCTAAGAACCCTATCAAACAAGAACAGACTCTAGGCTCCGACTATCGAAGTTCCCGATCCCTTATAGTTCGGGAAAGCAATAATCACAGTACAACTCGCAGAAGACACCAACAGGGCCCGAAAGTCCCGGGAGACCTACACCTACAACCCTATCAAACAAGAACAGGTTCCAGGCTCGGCCCCCGTGGCTTTCGTCCCGACAGAGGAACGACCCCTAGAACCCAGACCACTCGAATCCTTTCGAGTGGGGAGATTTACGGGAAAAAGGTGACATTTGTTATTGAAAACTAATTTGATCTGGAAGAAATCCATATTTAATGATTTTAGTTCTTTTTAGAAAAACAGTTAGAAAACAAGTGTTTTACCCAAACCCCGAAGGGCTGATGCCTTTGTCCAATCAAACAAGAACAGACTCCAGCGGCCCTTCGATGTTTGGAAGAAAACATTGGTAGACTAAAATCATGTATATGTCGAAAAGGGTTCTGGGTTCTAGGTCCGGCTAACACTAGTAAACTACTGCCACTAACACAGTGGCGACGACCCAAACAGGGGAAAACAAGATCTCTCGGGTCCACCGTTTACCCCAAACGGTTCCCGATACAGACAAGCGAACCACTACATCTACCAGACTCCACTCTGCTCCCAAGCACGAGTGCAATGCATCCCACACTATAGAGAAGTCCCGACCGCTCGGCCCACTACCCGGGCGAGGATAACACTAAGTCCAGGAATGCGACATAAAGTGTGGATGTCTAAACATAAATAACCCTAGCCCAAGTGAGGGTTTTCTACTGGTCTGGTTACACATGCAACATATGACGGGGGTGCTAGGTCAGGTTCCAACATAACAAATATTTAACATGATAGTAGGAAGCAAGAGATCACAAGATCGACAGATAAAACAAGGATCAACAATTCCTACACTCTAGCATGCTACCCAAGTCCAATCACTATCATGCATGATTCTATATCAATAGAATTAGAGCACAGTCCATAGATCTTGAAAGCAAGCCACCCACCTGAAGATGCTAACTGTCCGGAGTCGTACAGCTGAGAAAACCAGGAAAATAACCACTCTAGGTCCAACAGGTCCAGCACAGTCCACAATCCCTCCTGGGTACAACATAAGGCTACAGTTACACTTTAAATCCATTAAAATCCAGGTTTTACAAATCTGCTGGGAACAGTCCACTTACTGCGAAATTTTCACCTGTAAAACGAACTCCAAAAATTCTGATAAAAATACCACAGCGATCCTCGCGTCGATAGCTTCGAAACGGGTACCTGCACGTCCAATTCCGAGCACCGTAGGCCAAGTTACAAATTCCACAGTATCGGTGCGCACAATCCCAAAACCATTCAACTGTAAACTCTTGTACAGATAAAAGGAAAAGTGTATACCTTCGGAAAGGTCTCCAAAAATTCCAAGAAAAATCCACGATGATCCTCGCGTCGAGTAGATGAAAAAAGTCTATAAGCACGTCTTGATCCGAGACTCGTGCGCGAAGGTCTCCTCAAAAGAAGGTGCTGCCCTCACCAAAATCTCACAGCAAAAAGGGTCCCAATGAGCACGAGAAAACACCTCGAAAAACATGAAATCTGAAAATGTACGAGAAACCCAAAATCGTAGCCTCACCTGTTGCGAATCCAGCAGTGAAGAAATCGCTCAAAACGATGGTCGGAGTAGGTCGGGGGAGCTCGTACACCGAAGAGCGACGGAAGAAACACCGAAGAAAGAGCGTCGCGCCGCGCCAAGAAAAATCTGAAACCTCGGGATTCGAGCCTCCAAAAATTCTTAAACTTTGCAGGAAGATCAAGGATTATGAGAGGAACAATTCATCAAGAGGAAGCTCGGGGAGATCTTGCACAGACAGAGAGAAAAAGGGCAGCAAAGAGGGCTCGGGCTGCCTATTTATAGGCCCAAAGGAACAATTCAGATAATACCGAAATTGTCCCAAGATTCGGGCGGCTACAGTGCGGCCCAGCCCGGATTCGGGCGGCTACAGTGCGGCCCGGCCCGGATTCGGGCGCGCACAGTGCGGCCCGGCCCGGCCGGTTTCGGGCGCGCACAGTGCGGCCCAGCCCGGCCCAGCCCGCACACGGGATCCAGCCGGACGCCTGCTTGGTCCGACCCGCACCGGCGCCCGCCCCGTGTCCCCCGAACACGCCGCAGCCGTGCAAGCCGCCGCGGGGAGCGCCACGTGTCCCTGCCCGCGTCAACGCGGTAGGTGGCGCCCGCGAATCAGCGGGCGCCACGTGGCACGCCCACGTCGCCCGCGCCTGCCCCGCGTACGGCCACCTGCCCGCGGCACCTGCCCCGCGCGCTGCGTGGACCGCGCGCGCATGCGCCCGCCAACCGGGTGCTGCCACGTGGCGCGCCCCCGGTCCACGCCTCCCCGCGCACTCCCGCAGACCGAGCGCACCAGAGCCGCCCAATCAGGCGCTGCCACGTGGACACCTGCCGGTCCACGCGCCTCCCGGTGCACCCCGGTCCTTACCCTTGCGCTCCGTGGACCCGGCCGCGTGCGCCGGCCAATCCGGGCCTGCCACGTGGCACCCCCGCCGGTCCACGGCTCCCCCATGCACCAGAAATCCAGAAAATTTTCCGGGAGTCCGTTTTTGGGCATCCGGACTCAGAATTTGGCAAACAAAAAGCCATTTTCAAGCGTTTTTCCGTGCTGAATCCATTTCCGCCGTCTGTTTGGCCTAATTCTTTTTCAAAATTTCGGCAAACCCAGCCGAAAGCCAACACAGCTAATAAAACCTTACAGGGTCCATCTGTGGCATCCCATTGATGCACCATGGGCCAGATACACCAACAACAGGTGTTCTAACAGTGGATCCATCGGAAAAATGCTGCATGGGGTTCGGGGGTCCTACAGCTCCACTCCGAGGCTTAACAAGAAAAACTGGAAATGACAAACACCATATTTCAACTTAAGGAAGATTTGAAGCGATTCTCTTTAGGAAGGAGCAAGTTGGATAAATTGCTTGGTCTCGGTCAAACGAATCGGTTGGGTCTTGGATACGCTCGAACCGCTGAGGAATCAAGTTTGAGCAAAACGGTTTTCGTGCCCTAGTCGGTTGCTCCTCCTCCGACGAGAATCATCGCATCCAACGTTAACAAGCCTACCTCATTTCATTCAGGTTCAACGTTTACAAAGGTATGTTATCGTTGTGGTTTTGCAGGGCACATTAGAGCAAATTGCAAGTATGGAGTCAAGCGGACAAATCAAGCAAAACTTGCAACAATTACCAACAAGTTCATCCACCGGAAATCTCATAAGAACCAATCAAATGTGAAGAACTATGGTAGTACACCACCCGAGACGACATCGTCATGGAACTTAAAGAAAAGTGATCAACCGAACAAGACGCGTTCACCAAGGAGATCAACTTCACGATCATTGCCGACGTATTCCAAAACTCGTAAGGTTTGGGTGCGTAAAGGTGAAATTTTCCCTTGTCTTGTCATTCATACATCACTACATGCATATGACAATTCATCTTGGTATCTGGATAGTGGTTGTTCCCGTCACATTACTGGTGATAAAAACTATTTTCAAACTTTAGAGAAAACCTCCGGAGGACTTGTAGTTTTCGGAGATGGTCGATCTTCAAAAATAGTTGGCAAAGGAACAATTGCTATTCCAGATGGCCCGGTTTTGAACAATGTTTTATTTGTTGAAGGCCTTAAGACTAACCTCATAAGCATTAGTCAATTGTGTGATAATGGTTTTTCAGTTAATTTCTCTTCTGTTGAATGCATTGTAACTGACGAAAACCATTCATTCTTTTTTAAAGGGGTTTGGTCACAAAATAATTGCTATGTAGTTCCAAATAAATTTTCTGAACAATGTAATCTAGTGTCACTTGATAATGAAACACTTTGGCATGAAAGACTAGGTCACATAAATTTTAAGGAACTATCTAGAATATCTAACAAAGACATAGTTAGAGGTGTTCCTAAATTGTCATTTAAAGAAAACATTGTGTGTGGAGGTTGTCAAAAGGGAAAACAATCTAGAGCCACGCACCGGAACTTGAACCACGTGGGAACCAAACGACCGCTTGAATTATTGCATATGGACTTAATGGGACCGACTCGTCAACCAAGCTTGGGAGGTAAATGGTACATTTTTCTTTTGGTTGATGATTTATCTAGATATTCATGGGTAGCATTTTTAAAAGAGAAAGCGGATACTTTTGATTCTTTTCATGAGATTTGTCATCGTATTATGATTGAGAAGAATGAAAAGATCGTTCGTGTTCGGAGTGATAGAGGTGGAGAATTCTTTAATTCTAAATTCATTGATTTTTGCACTTCAAACGGCATAAAACATGAGTTATCTGCACCTTATACACCGCAACAGAAAGGTGTAGTCGAGCGCAAAAATAGAGTTGTACAAGAGATGGCGCGTGTTATGCTTCATAGCCGGAAACTCCCTGTCACGCCCCGGTGTCGAAACTACGACCCGGGCTCGCCAACAGATCCGCCACCTATGCCAAACCCTGCATAGGCGAAGCATCCTACCTGCAAGAAAAGTACTACAGCTAACAGATATCAGAGCTATAAATAAAAATCTGCGGTATAACTAAGATCAACCACTGTACAACTGGAAATAATACAACAATGTCCATCTCCCAAAATGATAATCATACAATATCCTCATATACAAGGTCGAGACTCAACCGGGAGATACCTCCAATAAATACATCAGTGTACAGGCTCTCAATACATATCATATCCTCACTACATCAGTCTCTCAAAAGGGGAAATAAAATAACTAATCTACTGAAGCTCTCCTCTGAAGGGGTACCGCTACTCTCCAAACATGGGTAGGGATCTAGCTCGCGACTCCCTCGCCTCGATCAACAACCGCAGAATCAGCAACACCCGCTAAGACTCTGCAAAACAAAGGAGAGAAAAGAAAAAGAAGGGGGAAAACCCCCAAAGGGTGTGAGAACTACACAAAAAAGGGAGTTCTCAGTGGGTAACACCGCCAGACCCGACGGTCTGCCCACTAAGTCCTCAAAAGACAATAACTAACCAAAGCCGTAAAGACTGAAATAACGAAGCTGGAGGCTCTCAACAGCTATCAAGCCTCTATCTAAATGCCCAAGATGGGAGAACCAAAGAATGGTATGCAACCACTAGCACATGAAGTGCACAATCGACCCAATCGATAGACCAGTAATCACTGGCACTACCTGTTATGCCTGCTATGCCTGCTATGCCAGCCATGCCTGCTATGCCTACTATGCCTGCCATGCCCGCCTGCCTGCTATGCCTACTATACCTGCCATGCCTGCTATGCCTGCCTGCTATGCCTGCCTTGCCTGCCATGCCTGCTATGCCCGCCTGCCTGCTATGCCTACTATGCCTGCCATGCCCACTATGCCTGCCTGCCTGCTATGCCTACTATGCCTGCCATGCCCACTATGCCCGCCTGCCTGCTATGCCTACTATGCCTGCCATGCCCGCTATGCCTGCCTGCCTGCTATGCCTACTATGTCTGCCTGCCCGCTATGCCTGCCTGCCTACTATGCCTACTATGTCTGCCTGCCCGCTATGCCTGCCTGCCTGCTATGCCTACTATGTCTGCCAGCCCGCTATGCCTGCCTGCCTACTATGCCTACTTTGCCTGCCATGCCCTCAACCTAGTGCCACTAGTAAAACTGATACTGCCTGCTGTGCCTGCCAAATCGGGTATGCCAGCCTACGCATAACACCGATAGGGGATAGGAGTCTCAAGGACTCAAAGGTGTCTGCCCAATCGGGTATGCCAGCCTACGCATAACACCGATAGGGGATAGGAGTCTCAAGGACTCAAAGGTGCCTGCCCAATCGGGTCTGCCAGCCTACGCATAACACCGATAGGGGATAGGAGTCTCAAGGACTCAAAGGTGCCTGCCCAATCGGGTATGCCAGCCTACGCATAACACCGATAGGGGATAGGAGTCTCAAGGACTCAAAGGTGTCTGCCCAATCGGGTATGCCAGCCTACGCATAACACCGATAGGGGATAGGAGTCTCAAGGACTCAAAGGTGCCTGAGTAATAAGTATCCTGGTAGTATAAATCAGCATGATTGGATCACGACTCTGATCAAAGTGGGAAAAGATCCATCCACTAAAAGAAGCCCAAATCCTCTCCCCGATCTGATGCAATAACAACTGTTCGGTCAACCGCCCAAAATCCGCGGTTGCCGCAATACCCTGCCATCACAACCTGCCCGTCCCGAATCCCAAGTATCTGACTACACTATCCCAGCCCCTGCTCTAACCTGAGCATGATATCCCCTATGTCTAGGTAACCGGAGAAAATAAAATCATGGTTTCTCCTAAGTCAATTCCAGTATGATAGTGCAGCAGGAAAAGGTGGCCTAACTAGGTGACCATTCAAGCATGCAAAAGTCCTTCAAATAGGGTTAAGTCCCTTAGGTAAGCATTTACAATTCATCATCATGAATAGATGAATGCTGCAAGTTCTCGATAATATTTAATAAGAATATTAGTCTTGCAATTCCCTTTATACGATCATCCTTCTTAGCTTACCTCCCAATAACATACAATTATTGTACCTTAAACATGCGTGCGTTCTAATACAAGAATTAAAGAACCGTCCATCGGTTCTGGGAACAGAATACCCACCTGAAGTGCTCAATCCAAGGCAAACCTGGGTTGGTGAAGAACGTGGCCATCTGCCCGCACGATCCGCTGAACCCGTATCCACGGTACAAGTCGCGCAAACCTCGGCTCCTAGCAGTGTTCCAAAAACACTCGCGAACCCTCCTGGGTACAACAAAAGGTCCAAAGTTACACCTTATGCTAAAACATCCAAGTATACACCATCTGCTGAAACCAGCCCCGAAGATGTGTAATTTTCACCTGCAGAACGGACTCTGAAAAATCCACAAAAAATACGGACGCGATCGCCGCGTCAAGACCTTCGAAACGAGTACCTGCACGTCAAAATCTGAGTCCCAAAAGCCGAGTTACAAATTCCACAACACGGTGAGCGCGAAAGTCCACAACAAACACAACTATAATACTCTGCACAACAAAGGGGAAAGAAGTATACCTTCGGGCGAATCTCAGAAAATTCCCTGAAAACACGACGATAATTCTTGTGTTGCGTAGATCCAAAGAGTGTAAAGGCACACCTCAATCCGAGCTCGTACAACAAGTTGCACACAAAACGGTGCACACCGCCGGAGTCCGCACGCAAAACGGAGCACGGTGCCGAAACCCGTGCGTAAAACGGAGTCCGCACACAAAACGGTGCACGGTGCCGAAACCCGTGCGCAAAACAGAGTCGGCACGCAAAACGGTCCACCGTGCCGAAATCCGCGCGCAAAACGGAGTCCGCACGCAAAACGGATCACGCCGTCGGGGTCCGCACGCAAAACGGAGCAGTAAAATACGGTCCCTAGCACACACGAGAGTAAGGGGTCAAATCCAATGTCCAAAAGGACGCTCCAAAACTGTGCCAAAAAAATACCGCAAAAATAACACGCGGGACCTACCTCGACCGCGTCGCGCCGCCCACCCGACTCCTCGGAACACCTCGCGCGCTTCGTGAGGTCCACGGCGAACCGCCGCACCCCACAAAATCCCCTCCCTCACACTCTCTCTCGCTCGGCTGGAGAAGAAGAACAAGGGGAGAAGAAATGGTGCGCGGGGAGGAGAAGGAAGAAGAAGAGAAGAAAGGGGGAGAGGTGGGCTCCCGTGGGCCGGGTCCACGGTGCATCGGGCCCGCTGCCAGGCGGTTCACCGCACAGGGGCGCGTGCGCCAGGCGCAGGCGCGCGCCCCCTGTGCCACGCGGCACGCGCCACACGGGCGCGTGACATCGCGCCACACCGGGCGCGTGACACCGAGCGGACGCGTGCCCCCCGCGTTCGCGCGGGCGCGAATGGGGGCACACCACGTGGCGGCCCCCCCCCGCGTCACCCGCGCAGTCAGGCACGTTTTCCCAACGCGCCTGTCTGCGTTCCCCCCTAGCGCAGTACACCCGAGCGCACCTCGGGATTCGTGCGCACCTCGGGATTAGCGCGCACCTCGGGATTCGCGCCGCGACGTCTCGAGATCCGTACACGCCTCGAAAAACGCGCGCGTCAACCGGGCTCCGAAAAAAGCAAGTAGATAGTCCATTCTCAACGATTTCGCGCACTGAATCCAAATACGGTGTCCATTTCTCCAAATTCTCATCCGAAAATTTACAGAAAGCCCCCCGGAAAGCCCACTTAATCCGATTTTCGTGCCAGGTCCATTCCTAAAGTCCGATTTGCCAAATTCCAACTCTAAAAATTGCCGAAGGCATCCGGAGAGGTGATTATTTATCCAACTTCGCCCCAAGTCCAACTTTAATATCCATTGCGCGCGAAACGACTTCTAAGCATTCAATGGGGCCATCCGACTACTCTCGTGATCCAATTAACACACCGAGTCCATCAAAGTGTCCAATTGGTGTACAAACGCCACCGACACGCCGCGTAGGCCTCCAGAAGCTGCTGGTCAGCCAGTAATCACCTCGTGGGGATCCAGGTCCTCACATCCTCCCCCACTAAAGAAAGTTTCATCCTCGAAACTAGCTCAATTCCACCAGGAGTCACAAACACTAAGGATAAGTACTCAACATCATCATCTCCAGCTCCAAGTTGCTGCTCACTCTACCCGTGACCACTCCTCAACAACAACAACAGCTACAACCAGCACGGCATAGCCCGATTGCGCAACCTCTAATCTCACGAGCCAGAATTCGCAACGGGCGTCCCTCGTACTCCAAACATTCCTAGATCTCAAATGGGGCGAGTCAATCACGGGCGAGGGATCCAAAAACATAACCTTCCGGAGCTGAGACATGAAATACAACCGTGGTTCCAACAAAGTTGGGGGAAACCAGATAACCGCCAGTGCAACACACACCAAACCACAACCTGTGTCAACTCAACCAAGGCAACCCGAAGCACACCCACACGATTAACCAATAAGGAAATGAGCCCTAACAAGGAGGGGTCCTCACTCGGTCACTCCCGAATCTTAACCATCCGAGTGAACTACTCAGCCGCGGTCTATCATCCAAAGGAACCCTCAGGGACACAACCACAAGCCATGTTTGCCCCAATAGTCCACACAGCGCCAGCTGTGGAATTATCAAACTCATCCCCAGACAGCTTTCCTGCTCTAGGTATCCGCCATCACAGTGGCCCTGTCGGGATAATCCAAAATGCTCAACAATAACCCAACGGTAATTCCACAGTCGCTTTAGGAGGTATCACTAAAACTCGCAGATTTCTCTCCCAACATAGGAAATACTAGCATTGGCGCTGGTAGCAATCTCATCATCCGATTGCCAAGCTTTCCTGGCACTACCCAGTCCAAGAAACTCCTCACCTCGACAATAATTGTCGATCTCGGCCAAATCCCAAGTGATATCCATATTGGCCGGATTTCCACCGCCGCTCCTACGGCTCGAACAACGTGATCCAAATATCCCCGGAGGATCTTGTTACCAATCCAATCAAGTACAGCTGGAGCACAATTCCCTAAATCATAAGAGTGGCAGGGCATTAATCAATCCACTCGGCCTCACTGTGAGCTCGAGATGCCCTACCGTGTCCCGAACGCCATCTAGACAAGATTCTCGGCTGTCTGATTCTGAGTAGGTACTCGCATCATACAATAACTGCCTGCATATAGCTCCATCAAAAGGTCCTAGATACCACCCGGACCTGTCTACACTCGAACCATAAAAGGACCCTCACAGTCGTGCATCAACGACGTGGCATCACCACCGTGTACCAACGGCGTGGCATCAGGTCAAACAGACCCCTCGATCCATCAGATCCTGCAACTGCGCCATCAGCTCTCTCAGCTCTACAGGCGATATCCAATGAGGTGCTATCAAGGGTGGCGCGGTTCCCCGAACTACGTCAAACGCAATCTCTATCTCCCTAACCGGCGGCATCGTCAACAGCTCTGGTGAAATCACACCCGGGATCTCGTGGGCAACAGAGATATCCTTGAATCCCGGTGCCGCCAAAAACACCTCTCACACTGTCGCTAAAGCCCGTGTGCTCTAACCGTCTTAACAACCAAACCTCCTCTCGTCTGCCTCGTAGAAAATCGACGTCCTCTCACTCCTCAGCCAAAACATCCTGTGGCGTTGTGCCAATCACTCTCAAGCACATGGTCAAGATACCGAACTGCCACAATTACCATTAAGTCTGCCGGTAACTCGCAGTCTCAGCAGCACTGGACATGATCCAAAAGTCTCCTCCACATGCACAACAACAACAGACACCTATACCTCTAGTGCACGTGGTAATAATTCTGCCTCTAGTCCATGCAGGAATGCAACATGCTCTAACTCCGGCTGCTGTGATGAAATCACACTTGCAACAACTCCATCCACTGCCGTGGCGCCCTCCAACCGGGCGACACAGACTCATTCATTCGATGCCGGCGGTTGTCGCTCAATCTGCAAGAAAAGTAGACCAAACACAAAGGGAGCACGACCTCTGTCTCTGCTCACACTGAGGCGACGAATAAGGTCCTCCGCAGATAACAAATCCACGCTACCGCTGCGCCACTCTGATATAGATGCTGATGCGGCCATCGGGGTCCACCCGATCTCTGGCATCCCAGGAACCCGTTATCGTGGAGAAGAAATCATAAGTGCCTCTGCCGGCCGATTTGTCCTCCATCACCCGGCGCCAAGCGCCAATATCCTAAACTCGCCTCTTGCGGCATATCCCTAACCAAAGGAACTGCAGCGCCACGCTCCATACACAACGGCTACTCTATCGAGGCATCCAAGATCCAAAATCTATACAGGAGGGATCGAATAAACTGAAAGGTATCCTGGCGCAATCCACTCCCAGTCTCACATATCCTATGCGCCTCGTCCCTCGAGACCTGGAGCGCGCAGTTCAACAACTGCCAAAACTCTCTAGCACAGGGAGGCTCTCAATTGATCACTCCATCACCACCAACCACGACTCTGCCTCCAAATGCTCCAACTCAATCTTACGAGTCGGGGTGGTTCATCTGCCGAATCTGGCTTAATAGATTGATTATGTCCCCTCAGCTCACTAGCTGTCAACTATCCACCCTGCCTCGGTGCCTCGACACTAAACATCGGCACAGATGGGGCTACCTACTCCATCGGTGCCACAAAAATCCCCGCCCCTGAGGATACTGCAACCGGGTGGTCTCAGAAGGAAGCACTGTCGAGCTGCCCGTTGCTCCGACAACTGTGTCACTAAAACCAGCTGCTCGCTCGCTCTGCCGCTGTTGGCCTCAGACGATCCTGTCATCTGGGTCCGGAACTCTCTGACCTCAATCCGGGTATCCGGCCCAAAACCAACCGCTCAAGCTCAACTGCTATGACAGGAAGTACACGGGTCAAAACCGAGCGTCGGGGAGACACAGCTCGCCACGACGAAACTGCAAAATAGCACAAAACAACGCTCGACCCAATCCAGCGAAAGTCTAAAGCATGTCACCCGTTCCACAGTATTATGTTGTCTGCAGCCAACATAATCACTTAGGAGAATAAACATGCCAATCACTCTTCCCGTCCCTCGGGAGAGGTATAAAACTCAATCTGGACTCTCGCTATAAATCACGACTCTCACGAAGTCAAACAAGGGTCAAACCATAAGCCTAGGGTTTCTAAGTCCACCATGACCTACAACCTAGGCTCTGATACCACTCTAATCTGTCACGCCCCGGTGTCGAAACTGCGACCCGGGCTCGCCAACAGATCCGCCACCTATGCCAAACCCTGCATAGGCGAAGCGTCCTACCTGCAAGAAAAGTACTACAGCTAACAGATATCAGAGCTATAAATAAAAATCTGCAGTATAACTAAGATCAACCACTGTACAACTGGAAATAATACAATAATGTCCATCTCCCAAAATGATAATCATACAATATCCTCATATACAAGGTCGAGACTCAACCGGGAGATACCTCCAATAAATACATCAGTGTACAGGCTCTCAATACATATCATATCCTCACTACATCAGTCTCTCAAAAGAGGAAATAAAATAACTAATCTACTGAAGCTCACCTCTGAAGGGGTACCGCTACTTTCCAAACATGGGTAGGGATCTAGCTCGCGACTCCCTCGCCTCGATCAACAACCGCAGAATCAGCAACACCCGCTAAGACTCTGCAAAACAAAGGAGAGGAAAGAAAAAGAAGGGGGAAAACCCCCAAAGGGTGTGAGAACTACACCAAAAAGGGAGTTCTCTGTGGGTAACACCGCCAGACCCGACGGTCTGCCCACTAAGTCCTCAAAAGACAATAACTAACCAAAGCCGTAAAGACTGAAATAACGAAGCTGGAGGCTCTCAACAGCTATCAAGCCTCTATCTAAATGCCCAAGATGGGAGAACCAAAGAATGGTATGCAACCACTAGCACATGAAGTGCACAATCGACCCAATCGATAGACCAGTAATCACTGGCACTACCTGTTATGCCTGCTATGCCTGCTATGCCAGCCATGCCTGCTATGCCTACTATGCCTGCCATGCCCGCCTGCCTGCTATGCCTACTATACCTGCCATGCCTGCTATTCCTGCCTGCTATGCCTGCCTTGCCTGCCATGCCTGCTCTGCCCGCCTGCCTGCTATGCCTACTATGCCTGCCATGCCCACTATGCCTGCCTGCCTGCTATGCCTACTATGCCTGCCATGCCCACTATGCCTGCCTGCCTGCTATGCCTACTATGCCTGCCATGCCCGCTATGCCTGCCTGCCTGCTATGCCTACTATGTCTGCCTGCCCGCTATGCCTGCCTGCCTACTATGCCTACTATGTCTGCCTGCCCACTATGCCTGCCTGCCTGCTATGCCTACTATGTCTGCCAGCCCGCTATGCCAGCCTGCCTACTATGCCTACTATGCCTGCCATGCCCTCAACCTAGTGCCACTAGTAAAACTGATACTGCCTGCTGTGCCTGAGTAATAAGTATCCTGGTAGTATAAATCAGCATGATTGGATCACGACTCTGATCAAAGTGGGAAAAGATCCATCCACCAAAAGAAGCCCAAATCCTCTCCCCGATCTGATGCAATAACAACTGTCCGGTCAACCGCCCAAAATCCGCGGTTGCCGCAATACCCTGCCATCACAACCTGCCCGTCCCAAATCCCAAGTATCTGACTACACTATCCCAGCCCCTGCTCTAACCTGAGCATGATATCCCCTATGTCTAGGTAACCGGAGAAAATAAAATCATGGTTTCTCCTAAGTCAATTCCAGTATGATAGTGCAGCAGGAAAAGGTGGCCTAACTAGGTGACCATTCAAGCATGCAAAAGTCCTTCACATAGGGTAAGTCCCTTAGGTAAGCATTTACAATTCATCATCATGAATAGATGAATGCTGCAAGTTCTCGATAATATTTAATATGAATATTAGTTTTGCAATTCCCTTTATACGATCATCCTTCTTAGCTTACCTCCCAATAACATACAATTATTGTACCTTAAACATGCGTGCATTCTAATACAAGAATTAAAGAACCGTCCATCGGTTCTGGGAACAGAACACCCACCTGAAGTGCTCAATCCAAGGCAAACCTGGGGTTGGTGAAGAACGTGGCCATCTGCCCGCACGATCCGCTGAACCCGTATCCACGATACAAGTCGCGCAAACCTCGGCTCCTAGCAGTGTTCCAAAAACACTCGCGAACCCTCCTGGGTACAACAAAAGGTCCAAAGTTACACCTTATGCTAAAACATCCAAGTATACACCATCTGCTGAAACCAGCCCTGAAGATGTGCAATTTTCACCTGCAGAACGGACTCTGAAAAATCCACCAAAAATACGGACGCGATCGCCGCATCAAGACCTTCGAAACGAGTACCTGGACGTCAAAATCCGAGTCCCGGAGGCCGAGTTACAAATTCCACAACACGGTGAGCGCGAAAGTCCACAACAAACACAACTATAATACTCTGCACAGCAAAGGGGAAAGAAGTATACCTTCGGGCGAATCTCAGAAAATTCCCCGAAAACACGACGATAATTCTTGTGACGCGTAGATCCAAAGAGTGTAAAGGCACGCCTCAATCCGAGCTCGTACAACAAGTTGCACGCAAAACGGTGCACACTGCCGGAGTCCGCACGCAAAACGGAGCACGGTGCCGAAACCCGCACGCAAAACGGAGTCCGCATGCAAAACGGTGCACGGTGCCGAAACCCGCGCGCAAAACAGAGTCCGCACGCAAAACGGTGCAACGTGCCGAAATCCGCGCGCAAAACGGAGTCCGCACGCAAAACGGAGCACGCCGTCGGGGTCCGCACGCAAAACGGAGCAGTAAAATACGGTCCCTAACACACACGAGAGTAAGGGGTCAAATCCAATGTCCAAAAGGACGCTCCAAAACTGTGCCAAAAAAATACCGCAAAAATAACACGCGGGACCTACCTCGACCGCGTCGCGCCGCCCACCCGACTCCTCGGAACACCTCGCGCGCTTCGCGAGGTCCACGGCGAACCGCCGCACCCCACAAAATCCCCTCCCTCACACTCTCTCTCTCGCTCGGCTGGAGAAGAAGAACAAGGGGAGAAGAAATGGTGCGGGGGGAGGAAAAGGAAGAAGAAGAGAAGAAAGGGGGAGAGGTGGGCTCCCGTGGGCCGGGTCCACGGTGCACCGGGCCCGCTGCCAGGCGGTTCACCGCACAGGGGCGCGCGCCACACGGGCGCGTGACACCGCGCCACATCGGGCGCGTGACACCGAGCGGACGCGTGCCCCCCGCGTCCGCGCGGGCGCGAATGGGGGCACGCGACGTGGCGGCCCCCCCCGCGTCACCCGCGCAGTCAGGCGCGTTTTCCCAACGCGCCTGTCTGCGTTCCCCCCTCGCGCAGTACACCCGAGCGCACCTCGGGATTCGCGCGCACCTCGGGATTCACGCCGCGACGTCTCAAGATCTGTGCATGCCTCGAAAAATGCGCGTGTCAACCGGGCTCCGAAAAAGCAAGTAGATAGTCCATTCTCAACGATTTCGCGCGCTGAATCCAAATACGGTGTCCGTTTCTCCAAATTCTCATCCGAAAATTTGCCGAAAGCCCCCCGGAAAGCCCACTTAATCCGATTTTCGTTCCGGGTCCATTCCTAAAGTCTGATTTGCCAAATTCCAACTCTAAAAATTGCCGAAGGCATCCGGAGAGGTGATTCTTTATCCAAACTTCACCCCGAGTCCAATTTTAATATCCATTGCGCGCGAAACCACTTCTAAGCATTCAATGGGGCCATCCAACTACTCTCGTGATCCAATTGGTGTACAAATGCCACCGACACGCCGCGTAGGCCTCCAGAAGCTGCTGGTCAGCCAGTAATCACCTCGTGGGGATCCAGGTCCTCACACTCCCGTTACACTTTTGGGCTGAAGCAGTTAATACCGCTGTCTATGTGATCAATAGAATATATTTGCACCCGGGTACTTTGAATACCCCCTATGAACTTTGGTTCTGTAGAAAACCGAATATCAAATATTTTCGTATCTTCGGGAGTCGTTGTTACATTTTACGTGACCGTGAAAATCTTGAAAAATTCGGCTCTCGAAGTGATGAAGGAATTTTTATGGGTTATTCTACAAACAGTAGAGCATATCGGGTATTTAACCTTGAATCTAAAACGATGATAGAATCTTTCAATGTTAAAGTAGATGAAGCTTTTCATTTTTCGTCTGATAAATCTACTCCAGATATATCTATTGACGATGAATCTCCTGCTAATGATATTGCATCTTTACATGATAATACTTCTGAAAATTTTGATGCATCTCATGGTTCTTCTAGTTCATCCAATGTGCAGGAATCATCGCAAATACCCCCGAGTACTCCGTTACCTCAAACGCTTCGAATCTCCAAGGACCATCCGGAATCAAACATCATTGGAGATCCTCAAGAAGGAGTTAGAACTCGGAGACAGATTGAATGTGGAGTCGCATGCTATGTCTCCATGGTTGAACCAAGGAACATTGATGAAGCTATTCAAGATGACTATTGGATTGAAGCAATGCAAGAAGAGCTCAATCAATTTGAAAGGAACAAAGTCTGGGAATTAACGAAGCCCCCAAGGCAACAAAATATCATCGGTACTAAATGGATTTTCAAAAATAAGAAAAATGAAGATGGTACCGTTATACGGAACAAAGCACGTCTAGTTGCTCAGGGCTATTCACAAGTTGAAGGTATAGACTTTGATGAGACTTTCGCCCCGGTAGCTCGTCTCGAGTCCATTCGTATTCTTTTTGCGATTGCTTGTCATTTTAAAATAAAAATTTTTCAAATGGACGTTAAGAGCGCATTTTTAAATGGTTTTCTAAATGAGGAAGTTTATGTAGCTCAACCAAAAGGATTTATTAATCATAAACTACCTAACCATGTTTTTCGACTGAAAAAGGCTCTTTACGGACTAACACAAGTACCGTGAGCATGGTACGAAAGATTGACAAAGCACCATTTGGAAAAGGGCTATACTCGAGGGGGAGCCGCTCGGACACTCTTTGTGAAGCACTTTCAAGACAACTTCATTGTGGCACAAATATACATGGATGACATAGTGTTTGGTGCTACGAGGAACAATGATGCTTCAAAATTCGCTGAAACGATGGAAAGCGAATTTGAGATGTCCATGATGGGCGAGCTTACATATTTTCTTGGATTGCAAGTTAAGCAAAGTGATGATGGCATTCATTTATGTCAATCCAAGTATCGAAGGAGTTGGTCAAGAAATTCGGACTGGAGAACTCTAAAGACTTTCCGACTCCTATGGGAACTAGCAATAAGGGATTAGGAGTGAATCTCACGGAGAAAGTGTAGACGAGAAGCTTTACCGAAGCATGATTGGAAGTCTACTCTACCTTACAGCTAGTCGCCCGGACATTTCTTTCAGTGTTGGGATTTGCGCGAGATATCAATCAACACCGAAGGAAATTCACCTGAAAGCGGTGAAAAGGATCATCCGGTACGTCAAAGGTACATTAAATTTCAGAATTTGGTATCCTATGGGCACATCTCTCGATATTATGGATATTCGGATGCCGATTGGGCTGGATCAGTGGATGATCGAAAGAGCACGAGTGGTGCATGTTTTTACCTTGGCCATTGTCTTGTTGCATGGCATAGTAAAAAGCAAAACTGCATTGCTCTCTCTACTGCCGAGGCAGAATACATTTCAGCGGGAAGTTGTTAAACTCAATTGATTTGGATGAGAAGTGTTTTGAGCAACTTTCGCATTCCTGCGACTTCGGTAACAATTCTTTGTGACAACACTAGTGCCATAAACATTTCTAAAAACCCTGTGTTGCACTCAAGAAAAAAACACATTGAACTTAGATATCATTTTCTTAGAGAGCTAGTTGAATCAAATACTTTACAAATTTCTTATGTTTCAATTGAAGATCAATTAGCCGATATTTTGACAAAACCTTTGGATCAAAAACGTTTTATTCATTTGTGAAAAGCAATTGGTATGCTTTCTTTGAAATAACATTTTTTGAACCATTGCTTAGGTTAGATTTTGTTTTGTGTTTTGTGTTCTTTTTGTTTGTAAAATAGAACATTAACTGAGCATTAGTATAATTGACTTTAATTACATCTTTTCATGTCTTGAGAAATTTATTATGATTTGGATATCATTATAACTCTCTTGATGCATTGATCATTTATTTCATCTTTATTTGATCAAAATCAATTCCTCACTCATTGATCTCTTGGTATAGTTTTTATCTTATTTGGTAATTAAGTTAAGTATGAACACGAGATCAATGGTTGGTTGAATACTTAAAATTTTACATAATTGATAGCCAATTGAGAGGGAGTATTATTTATTGTTTTATGCTCAAAAGATGTGGAAAGAGTTACATCCCTTAGTGGAGTGTGAAAACTACCATCACATGGAGGAAAGAGCTACCACCTCGGTCGTCCGAGTACTGTGTGCAGCTACCACATGTTTACCAAGCATGGTGTTCTTGTTTACTTGATAAAATGCTTTTTGGAATACTTGACTCTGTCGAATTCCAAGGTTGGTATAAGGTGGGATTTCAAATTGAAATATGCTCAAAGAGCCACTCCCTAAGACATATTGACTAGATAGCATTATCCAATTTATTTGGGATTTCAAACATCTATCAATCTTAGTATTTCATTTTCTTTGTTTAATTGATGATTTGATAAACACATTACTCATTAGATTGTGATTGATGTTTAGAATTTGCTCAACTTTAGAGGATATAACTTTTATAATTTTTTGTTTCAAAATTTGAGATATTTTTGATAGATTTATCATAATCTATTTTCCTTTGTTATGTGAAACGATACTTTTTGTTTAAAGTTGATATGCAAAAATGCTACATACTTTTCTGGATTTTCTAAAATTTTTATAAATTTTTCTGAAGAAAAAGTTGTAGGCAGTCCGGACTGGATTAACTCAGTCCGGATCCCGAACGCTGGGATTTTTCTTCGGGAAGCCGATCCGGACTGAACTCCCGACTCAATCTGGACCGCGGCTAGGTTTTTATAGAAACGAAAGGTTTTTGAAAATCTTTCATTCTAAACTTTTGTTTCTTGCTTCCTTGAGTTTCTCTCTCGAGAATCAAGGGCATTTGGATCTTTTGCAACTCGTTTCACTCGATCCAAGTAAGTTCTTATAATCAAAACTCTTGTTTTTCCACTGTTTTTGCTTATGTTCATCAAAACGTGAGGGATTTCATGGTATAATCTCATTTTTGCACGGTTTTTTGATCAAATTTATTTTGAAATAAGAACTCTGGATACGTAGATTGTTTCTAATGCTTTGTATTAATTTGATAAACTGATTTTTGGGCTTCGATTTCTAAAAATTCGGTTTTGGCAAATTTTAGGAATTTTCGAAAATCATGGGATTGATCTATTTTTAAAATTCTTTTTGTAAATCTATCTTGATTCCTAGTCTCTATACATGATAAAGATTGTTTGGATATGAATTTCTAAAATTTTGAAATTAAACAAATTTTTCTATGTTTTGAGTTCTTGCTCACATGACCTAGTTTTAAAAAATCTGGCAGCAATGGTTTTTGGCTGGATTATTATGTTCATCACGGCACATGGTCAGCACTCGCGTGACCAACAAACTTAAGAGAGCAAGAAAGACTCAAACCGAGAGAGAGTTTGTTTCTTTGGATGATTCAGAGACGAATCAGAGGACTTGGATAAGGTCCTTGAAGAGAAACCGCAGTAAAGGCTGCAGCGGCATCGAAGGGCAAAGCCCCAGCTTCAACAAAAGCGAAGACTCTGCCTGCTGCTGCAGAGAAAGGGAAGCACCGATGCAACCCATGTCCATGAAAAGGAAAAGTGTTGCGAGGAAAAAGAGGTCGGGCTCGTGGAATTGAAATTGAAGAGCCACTTGCGAGTGAGCCACCTCCACAGGATTTTGTTCATATTAGCACGGATAGAATAGAAAGCTTTTGAGAATCGGAGTGCATTGGAGAACGACATGTTAATGTCGCGGCCCTACGAGATCGCTCATCGACTTTTGGTCGTCTTTTTGATAGAATTGGCCTGTCTCCCATTTGCAACTTTCCCTGAATCGATAGGTTACTGTGTTCATCTTGTGAGAACTTTTTATTTGTGTGCTAACAACCTTAGGACAATGAAGGCAGACCACTAGAGTTTCAAACAACGGTCCGGAACACTCATTTGACAATTACTCCTCAGTTGATTGGGAGAAGTAATTGGAATAAAGGCTCAGCTGGCTGGCCACGCACTATATGAAGGCACAAATTTTGACAACAACACTTTGGAGAGTGGTCGTTGATGGGATTTGCATGCCCGATACTAGTTCAACTGGAAATTCAATATTTTCAAAGGAACTTCGCCCTGAGTATCGGTTTTTGAACTTTATTGTTTGTTACAATATTTGCCGAACATGCAAACTAAAGTCCTAAGATGGGATCTGTAGGGCTTTTTTCGTGTAGCTTTTTCCCCATGTAGCTTTTTTCCGTGAATCCACGATGTGAACACCTGGTATTGGTGTGTTGGGCCAGTAACGCATCAATGGATGTGTTGGATGGGCTCAGTGAGGTTCCTGGATCAAGCCTATCCTCGGCTGCTTTTGCCAAATTTTAGGAGAGGTTTCAGGCTGATCGGAGGTCGGATTTGGATTCAGCGTGAAAAAAAACGCTTGAAAACGACTATTTGCTTGGATTTTTTGAGTCCGGATGCTAAAAAACGGGCTCCCGAGAAGTTTTCAGTGGATTCGGGTGCATGGGGGAGGCCGTTGTCACGCCCGAAGTTTAAAAAACAGCGTCTAATTTTTTTTTTTTTTTTTTTTTTTTTTTTTTTTTTTTTTTAAATCAGAGTTTAAGACCAGCCAGGGCGCAACAGACTGCCACATATATAGAAGAGTTCCAATCCCACTGGGGATTGAGCCTTTTATATATGCATGGCTAGCTCAGCAATCAATCAGAGTACTAACTACGTACCACTAATATAACACAGATATTAAATTACACAAATACAACAACTTATTACATTTTCCCTGTTACATCAAATAACTAAATGCTTGGCTATCGGCTGTCCAGGTCAAGCTCTATCTCGTGATCTCGCCAACTCGTCCCGACATCTCAACACCCGCTTGACCTGAAAAACAGTCACCCGAGGGTGTGAGACACACCGGAGTGTATCCCAGTGGGCACGACGAGCCGAGAAATAGCAGATCGTACCTACTGGTATACAATGCTAGAGGATAGTAATAGACCATGGGTTAGGGTAAAGCAGATATAAACTGGTGCTGTAAAGAAAGCAAAACTTATAATCTGGGTACAAGCATAGGAGATAATTTTAGCAGAATTTAAAACAGGACAAACATGTATCAGGATAATCAACGCATCAAGGAGTTAGGCAGCAAGATAACAATGAAACTATAATCAAAGGCATCACAAAGAATCATATACAGGTAGATAACTAGAAGCCAGATCAAAGAATCAAGGAAGTATGTTAAAGTAATTTAACAACACATGCATCAAATAAATGAAAACACAAAGACCCAATCACAAGCTACCATATTGGCCTTCACAAGACCTCAGGCAAGGCTGCCCAACTGGCACCACCTAGTTGACATTCCCTCCACTGAGGGTCACGGGTTGCCACAGCTAACCACTTTACCGGTAAAGAACATCGCTACGGGTAGCAATTCCGCTGATATTCGTGAAGTACAACGGTGCGGGCGATCAAATGCAAATGCTCAAGCTCACGGTCCACTGACCGGGTAATCGGCAACAAGCCGGAAAATCCCCACTGGGATGCAACAATCATATGCCAACAGATATCTCAACTCATATGCAAGATCAATAACAACAACTGAATACCAATCATGCAGACTAACCAGTCATGCAGACCAAACACATGTTTTTGAGAAAACATTTTGAAAAGTCCGAACCTCGAAGTGCGTTGCCCTCGTCCTATCAAACAAGAACAGACTCAAGCTACCCTACGAAGCTCGGTAAAAACATTTATTTAATAAAATCATGTATTTAGCAGCATAACGGGTGAACAACAAGCCGAAACAATCCAATCAACGATGTAATATCAGAATCAACTGAATCTCAACTCATATGCAGGAATAATCATCCACTACTATAGTTTGGATCAGAAATAATCAAGGAGTACTGATAAACAGGTATGCAACTAGAAATGACCAAAATCCCAACAAGGGTGCAGAGTATAATCAACAACTTCTAGAACATGGATCAGGATACACTGATAATCAAGTATAATGTGCAAGCTAGCTAATGACCAATCAGGCATGGCAAATGTCCATGAATAGAGTCATAATATTTGGAAGCAACTGAGAATCAATCATGCACAACTAAATCCTTTTTAGAAAAAACAATTTTGAAAACATGTTTTATATCCAAACCTCGAAGAGAGATGCCTTCGTCCTATCAAACAAGAACAGACTCCGGCGACTCTGCGATGCTTGGAGACAAACATTGGTTGAATAAAAACACGTTTATAGCAAAATAAAACTGATCAAAAGGAAGGCAGGCTCAAACATCAACTAGGCTACAAGAACAGGGGTCCAACCAATACTATACCCCAGAGGGCCGAAACGATAAAGCCCGGACCGAAGATAACCCACCTGACAAATCGCAGGCGACTAAACCATATCCACTGTATGCTTAGAACCAGAGGCACCGAATAAACCTGAATCAATCATATGGATCAAGGATCAACTTTGACTCTAACTTATTCCAATTCAACTTAAAACCCAGATCAACTTTAAAACCTCTACACAGCCATTTTGCATTTTTGTTTCTCCGGGACTTCAAAATCAGTTTTTAACGCGAGCATCGCGTCCAGTGACCCCAAATTAGCCAAGAGTACACTGTCGCGGCTTCGCAAACAACCTAAAACAAGGTTTGGGCCAAAATTACTATTAAAGGTAGTTAATACTATAACTTTTAACCTACACATCTTTTATTAAAACTTTGTATATGAAAGTGTCTCTGGACAGTGTCAAGATACCAGGCTCACCCTAACTGTAGCCCAGATCTGTTGGTTCAACCAGAACCATAGCCTTGCACACTTACAAGTTCACAATGCTCCAAACTTTATTCCACACAGATCCTATTTGATCTGAAGTGAACATTAAGCTCAGGGGACCATTTGAAGCATCTTTTATTTTTACAGTGAGGCCTAATTCCAACATTTTCTTCATTGAGGCATTAATACAAACATCTAACATGCACACTATACCATATGTAACATAACCAAAATTTGAGCTTGGTTCTCTGCAACAAAGGGACCTGGAGCAGAATTTCTTGGATCAAAATGATCTACTAAGTTCCAGGAATCTTTCCCTTCAACTTGGAGCAAGTTGCAACCCCTCGGTTGGCCAGGCTCAAGGAAAAAGATGATGCCCATATTCTTGAAATTCGTGGCCAACCAAACAAAGGTTCTGGGGCTCAACAACTTGACCAACGAGCTTCTATACATCACATCCAACCTACCTGAACCCGTGCCCGGCGACGAGGTGCGGCGGCAACGGCGGGGAGCCAAGCTCGGATTTGAGCTCAACACCTCTAATGGCGGATTTTTACAGAGCCACTTTGAAGCCCTACAACATGGATGGAAAGCTTCCATGGGGTCATATGAAGCTTCCCAACCACCTCTCCCCGGCCGGAGATGACCGGAGCGCCGGCGGCGGCTATAAGGCTTCATTTCGGGTCACCCATGGCTGCGCCAATTTGGTGCTGCATGGTGCCATGCAAGTGCATGGGTGCACTCCTCTTACTCCCAGGAACACTTCTGGGCATGTGGCCGGCGTCATGGGAGCTCGCCGGCGCCGGAGCAGAAAGCTCGGTCGAAGTGCAAGTTTCCACAAAACTAGGGTTTCAATTTGCTACATGAATACTCCACCATCTTCCCCCAAACTTTGTAGAAATGACCTATAGGTCCTACAGTAATTTTCCATCATTTTAGTTTTCATTTTGGTCCATTAGTTGCAAAGAACGGCCGCGGCGGAGCTTCTTTAGGTTTCCGGCGAGATATTGCTCTCGCCGACAACCGCCGTGCATGGGGAGTTCGGGCCGTGCAGGGAACATCACAATAACCTAACTAACCTACTGCTAGTGGTCTCGGGCTAAAACAAACCGAGGTTTAGAAGCCCTTACCTTGGCCGGAGTTGTGGAAGATGGAAGAAGCCGGTTTTCTTCTTCCTCCTTCGCGCGGCCTCAGCAACCTCCAGATGCTCCACAAGTACTTGGAACACCACAGGGACCCCAAACTCAACTTGCAAACATTTGTCCAACTTCTTCCTCTCTCTCTCTCGAGTTGCCCTCCAAGGTGGGTGTTCCGAGCCACTCCAACACTTCGGGCTTTGATCAGGAAGAAGCCCAACACCCAGGCACTCCTCCATAACACCAGAGCAAGGTTTGGTGAAGTTTGGTTCCAACTTTGCCTTCCTCTCTTTCCCTCTCAAATTTATCTCTCTAAGGAATGGTGTCTCTAGGCTGTGTAGCAATTCGGGCCGGGTATGGGAAGTGCAGAAGGTCTGGATAACGCCTAGAATTCCTTCTTGACTCCTCGTGAATGTCCACAAGGAGACCAACAGCCAACATTCCCTTAAATGCAAAGATTCTATTGCAATTATTCCTCAAACCGGGTCACACTCAATCCCCAACTCTGGGGTCTTCGCAGGAGACACAATTTGCACCCAACACCCTATGGTTTAAGCACCTTAATTTTGGTACATAAAATATAAACACTTTTACAAAAATACCCCCTTTTTCGGTGCATTTCACGCATTTCGAGAAAATCCGCTCATCGAAATGCAAATCGAACTTTGCCACGACGTCCGGCTCGTCGAGACCTGTCAGGTAGCGTATTTGTTCGACTAATTTGGCGCACGGATAAAATCTCGGGCCATTTAATTCGACGAGAATGATACACTGCGCGCACTTCGGTGCACCCGGGTCGCCAAACGCGAAAACCGTCAGTGCCATTGCGCTCAGAACGTCGAAATAGTTAGGTTCGACTACTCATACCCTATGTCAGGGTTCCAGACAGTGAAACGGCCGATGATGATCGAAGGGCCATTTAAAATAGGTTACTATTCACAACTTAAGTTGTGGGACCCGTTTCTTCTTCGCTATTTTGCGGAAGATGCGACCGTTGGATCGTCGACATATGAATATGAAATTTTTATGTTTCGACGGGACGATCGCAATGGTGACCTTGGATTTTTCAGATCAGACCCCGATCAAAAGTCGATATTTGGGACCACTGTTGATCCCCTATGTCATTATTTTTGCCAAATTAATAATTTAATAATTTCAAAGTCTTTAAACTTCAAGGTTACTACAGCCGTAGACCGGCCGGGTGCCATGTGGCGTCCTATTATTGGCCGGTTAGGTTATGCGGTCCACGAAGCAGCGCCGGGGGCGCATGGACCCGGCGCGGGGACACGTGGCGCCCCAGGAGTGGCCGGCGCGCATTGCGGCGTCCACGGAACCCGCGCGGGTGCATACCGGGCGCAGGGACACGTGGCAGCATGTGATAGGTGGGTTCTTGCCGCACGGTCCACCGGGGTTTGCGCCGGTGCCTCGGGATGCGTGTGCGCGCGGGGGGCAGGCGGCGCGGCTGGCGAGGCGCGCGACCGATCAGCGGGTCGCGCGGGCTGGCACGTGGCGCCCAGCCATTGGCGGGCGCCACCTACTCGGTTGACCGTGCGCGGGACACGCGTCGTTGCCCAGGCGCGCTTGCACCGCTGTTCCATGTTCGGGGGACACGTGCCGATCACGGGTGGTTCTGGGCGCTGGTGGGACGGGGCTTCGGGCTGCATTTTGTGCGACTGTTGAATTCGGGCGCCCGAAAAGGTGCGCCCGAATCCGAACAGTGGGCTTTTTTGGGTTGGACCTATAAATAGGCCCTTGGCCTTCTTTTGAGCATTTTTTTTGGGCTGTTTCGCAGGGAGCTCTACAGAGATTTTCTTCCTTTTTCATGCTGCACCTTGTGGACGAATTCCAGGATTTTTGGAGGACGCTACTTCAACGTTTACTGCGATTCGGCGCACTGCAACGCTCCTTCCTTGGTGGCCTTTTTCGTCACGTTTCGGTCTGCGGACTCCCCTAGGCTACCCCAAAGGAGTTTTCAAGTGATTCTTGCCCCCACTTTTTCACGACAGGTAGGGCGACAACTTTTATATTTTCAGCTTCTCCGTATTCCGAGGTTTTCGTTGGCTTTTTGTACCATTTTTGTGACCCCTTTCTGTGATGGATTTTTGGACAGCAACAGGGTTTTGTGGGTTTTCTCTAACTCGAGAGTCGGAACGAGGACTGCAAGTACTCGATTTACATCTAAGCGTCGCAAGGAACATCATCGTAATTTTTTTGAAATTTTTGGAGATTGCTTCGAAGGTGAATATTATACTTTTTCTGGTCAGAGTTGCAGACTTTTGATCTTTGGAAGTTTCGCGTTTACCGCGGTGATTATTTGTATCTTGGCCTACAGGTGTCGGATCGGGACGAGTAAGTACTCGTTTTTCATCTACTCGTCGCGAGGATTGCAACGGCGATTTTTCTGAGGACCGCACTGAGGTGGAATTTTCTCATTTTTCGTGCTGTTTGCAAAACGGTAATTTCTGTTTAAAGATGCTATTTTTATGCCGTGTGCGATCTATTTTTTGCTAGTTCTCGCATTTTGGAGGTTTGCGGGGATTGAGGATCTTGGACATCGAGGAGTCTCATACTGTTGTGGTTTGCGCTTTTCGAGGTGGGTAGTTGTCGTGGACCTCATGTTTGATTTACTCACTAGGAATATTGGAGTGATCCCCGTTGTTGAATGCCGATTAGTATATCGTGGTAACATGCATTCTTGTATAGTTTGGACTTGTGCTATGTTAGTACTTATGTTCTTATGAGATCTTTATTTTCCTGTAATAGCATGCTCTAATCAATGTAAGAACAACGATATTTGTCTTTCTTTATCATCATGAGGACACTTGCATGCTTGTATGGACATCTAGTTAGGCCACATTTTTCTGCTACACTACCATGCTGGGAATTTGACTTAGGAGAAACCATGATTTCTATATTATTCTCCTTTATTATAGACCTAGGATATTTGTTGCTCGAGTTAGAGCATGGGTTTGGGATAGTGTAGCCGGGGCCTAGATTTTGGATTGTGGGGTATGGCGGCGACCGCGAATATTGGGCGGTTGACCGTAGTCTTATTGGATTAGGGAGTTTGGGGCACGGCGGTGACCGCGGATATTGGGCGGTTGACCGGATGTTTACTTATGCATCAGATTTGGGGATCGGGGTTCATTAGTGGATGGATTTTTTCACTTTGATCATAGTCATGATCCAGTCCTGCTATAGTGAGATATTGAGACATGGTTACTGTACTTGTGAAACATGATTACTTTACTCTTGTGGGTCGCTCCCCTCGAGCGCCACTCCTAAGTGTGCGACCGGCCGGACAGAAGCCGGTATGTTACTTATTTTAGGATGCGACCGTACCGGTCGAAGTAGGTCTGTATCCCGCGGATGGGTTCTTGAGTTCGACAGCAGAGCAGGCAGTGCCAGTTTTTACTGGTCGTTAGATTGGGTTTATTCAGTCAGGCACATTCACTGATGCATTCTTATAGTTATACCTTTCTGGCTCTGCATTTTAGAGGCATAGTAGTGGTAGCTTCATTTTCTTATCAGCAGTACCGTTTATAGCTTACCCCTCTCCTTTCTTTTTGCCTCAGGTAGACCTAGTGGGCATGTTTAGAGTTTGAGGCTTAACCCTAGGGGAGGCTACTGTTTTTATAGTAGTTCTCACCCCCATCGTCTTTTTCTTTGTTTCTCCCTTTGTTTTGCAGAGTCCTCTGCGGGAGTTGCTGGGCCGTCAGCAACTGATCGTGGTAAGAGGATAGCGGACTAGATAGAGTGTCCACCCGACAGTATGCTAGCTAGACTTTTGATGTACCCCTATCTTCTTAGACAGTTTTATTGTATTTTATTTTTGGGTCTGGCGTTAACCAGCTGTTTGTATATTTGTGGTGAGCTGGGAGAGATACTTGTATTTATTTATAGTTGTACTTCTTTTATTTCCAGCTTCAGTCTGAGATGTAGTATTTTAATTCAGCTCTGATTTTTACTCTTTTATTATATCTTTTATATCTGAGCAGGTTTTCGGCGCTTCGTGTACGCGGGAAATACCGTGTGCACGGCGGATCTGTAGACGGGCCCGGTTCTGGTTTACACCCGGGGCGTGACAGATTAGGTCGTATCAGAGCTTAGGGATAGGTTAGTTGGACTTAGGAAACCTAGGCTTTTGGCAGACCCTAGGATAAGGCGTGAGTAGCGTGATATTTTGCGAAAGTCGGTGATTTATTTATTTGACTCTTCCAGCGAGTGAAGAGGGATCGACATATTCTATTTCTGTTGAACATTATGTTGGCTGCAGACAACATAAAGTTGCAGAAATAGGAATGTCTTTACCTTCGCTAGATTGGTCGAGTGTGGTTTGTTACTGACGTATGGTTTCTTGGGGCAGGATGCCTCCCCGACGCCAGATCCCTTTCCAGGGTACTCCTACACCCCCGGATGAGCCGGAGCAGTCCAGACCTTCTGAGCTTAGTGAGTTGATGGCCTTGGTGGCCCAGTTGGCTGAGAGTACTCGCCGACAGGAGCAGAGGATGGATAAGTTTCTTGCCCAGAGAGAGGCACCGCCCCCGGCTGTTTCTGAGGCCCCTGCACCACCAGTTGTACCATCTGTGCCGACTGCGCCATCGTCGAGTAGCGGGGCTCCGAGAGCGATCCAGCCTTTGACACCGGATGAGGAGCAGGATATCGCTGACAAGCTCACCAAGTTTTGTCAGCGAGGACCGCACAGATTTTCGGGGCGGGATACACTGCCATGGGAGATTGGGATGTGGTTATCAGCGATGGAGAAGCTATTCAGGGTTCTTCATCGATCCGAGGTACTGAGTGCATATGGCGGTGCACTGTTTATACGGAGATGCAGATGCCTGGTGGCATTGGGTAGAGCCACTGGAGTTTCAGATTACCCGACAGCTACCTTGGTCCGAGTTTCGACGGATGATACTGGATACTTACTTCTCGACTAGTGTTAAGCGAAAACTGGAGGATGATTTGAAGAACCTTCAGCAGGGCGACCGACCGGTTCAGGCATTGTAGTGTACTGGTTTTTCCTTGCAACTTTCCGGTGAATCCATTGTGTAGACACCTAGTGTTGGTGTCCGGCCCATGGTGCATCGAAGGGGTGCCACAGATGGACCTTGTGAGACTTTGATAGCGGAATTGGCCTTCGGCTGTAATTGCCGAATTTTAGAAAAGGTTTTGGCCAATCTGAGTTGGATTTGGATTCAGCGCGGAAAAACGCTTGAAAACGGCTATTTGCTTGTTGAATTTGGAGTCCGATGACCAAAAGCGGGCTTCCGGAAGTTTTGGGGATTTTCGGTGCATGGGGGTGACACGTGGACCGGCCCGAGCCACGTGGCGCCTCTTATTGGCCGGCTCACGCAGCTGGGTCCACGGGGAGGCGCGGCGGTGCATGGACCGCGGCGGGGGGGACGCGTGGCGTGCCCTGGTAGGCGGGCGCACGCGGCACGGCTCACCGGTCTGGCGGGGTTGCGGTGGACCGGGCGCATGACGCGTGGCGGCTTCTGATTCGTGGGACCAGTAGGCGCGGTCCACGGCGTGCGCGAGGGGGGCGCCTCGGTACTGTGCGCGCACAGTGGCGCCAGCGGGGCGGTCGGCCGCACTCGAGTGCGACACGCGTCGCCTCGCGTTGGGCGCCGTACCTACCCCGCTGACCGCGAGGGGGCCACGTGGCGCGTTGCGGGCCGCCAGGGTTGCTGTCCCCTGTTCGGGTGACGTGGCCGTCCCAAGGACTTCCGGGCGCGTCGGACGGAGATATACAACCCGATTTCCGGGCGCAGTGCGCCCGAAACCACGCCCGAAACCCGGCCCGATAAGCATAGTGGGCTGGCCTATAATAGCTCCCCCCTTTCTTTCTTTTGGCTTTTGGACCCCATTT
>CM055065.1:36907408-36957303 GCA_029204045.2 Tillandsia leiboldiana
CCTACCAATGTTTTCTTCCAAACATCGAAGGGGCCGCTGGAGTCTGTTCTTGTTTGATTGGACAAAGGCATCAGCCCTTCGGGGTTTGGGTAAAACACTTGTTTCTACTGTTTTTCTAAAAGAACTAAAATCAAAATATGGATTTCTTCCAGATCAAAATTAGTTTTCAATAACAAATGTCACCTTTTTTCCCGTAAAATCTCCCACTCAAAGGATTCGAGTGGTCTGGGTTCTAGGGGTCGTTCCTCTGTCGGACGAAAGCCGGGGGCCGAGCCTGGGAACCTGTTCTTGTTGATAGGGTTGTAGGTGTAGGTCTCCCGGGACTTTCGGGCCCTGTTGGTGTCTTCTGCGAGTGTACTGTGAGTTTTGCTTTCCCGAACTATAGGGATGGGAACTTCGATAGTCGGAGCTAGAGTCTGTTTTGTTTGATAGGGTTCTTAGCACCGGTCTATCGGGTTTCCGAACCCTTATGGTGTCGGTTTCTGGAGAGTTTAGTGTTTCTGTTGTGGGAGCCGTCTGGTGGACGGTGGCCCCAGCTGTGTGACTTCCAGCTTGTGGTTGAGAGTTGGTGTTGTTGGTCTCTTGTTGATCGTGGTTTGGACTATAGCCTGCAGGAGATTATTTGAGCTCGACAGAGAACGCGGATACTTTCCTCGGTGGGGTCGCTCCCCCGAGCCACCCGGAGTTGGGCCTGTTACTTGCTATCGCGACTTGTCGACGCCGTCCCTCATGACTGGCCAGTTATCGGCAGTCACGGCACCCTACGGTAGACCCGTCCTGTTGAGGATGTGCGGCAGTAGGTGGGCGCAGGTTTGACTGGACCCTTTGAGGCAGTCGGTTAGATTTGGTGAGTTTACTGTGTGTGTTAGTAGATGCATCATGTTTCATCTGTTCCTTTTCTGAGCATCTAGATAGAGGCATAGTAGCTGTAGAGTTACTTTTCCAGCCCTTTCATTTCAGTTTTATATTGTTACTTTATGCCCTGTAGGACTTAGTGGGCAGTCCGTCGGGCTTGTTGGCGGCACCCACTGAGAACACTTGGGACGTAGTTCTCACCACCGTCGTGGGTATTTTCCCACAGGACTTCTACTCCGGTTCCTGCTGCTCCTGTTGCTTGCTTCTTCTGATCGAGGTAAGGGAGTCGCGAGATAGTTCCCCACCAGTCGTCGTCAGAGAGTAGATGTACCCTTATTATTTTGAGAGTTCCTGTGAGAGGAACTTTGTAGTGAGGTATAGAGTTGTATTTATTTTCTACTGCTCGAGAGACTTTTGTACTTTTGGTGAGGACTTGTGTTGTATATAGTTTATTTCTAGCAGTTTTACTTTCAGCTCTGATATCTGCATAGTTTAGAGCTCTTTTGCAGGTTAGTCGCTTCGTCTAAACGGCGTCCCGTATGGGCGGCGGATCTGTTGGCGAGCCGGGTCGCAGTGTCGAGCCGGGGCGTGACAGGAGCTTCAAAAAGTAATTTGCTTTATCACCAATTGATATGTTCCTTCTCAAAATGCTCGTTTTCTCTTGAAGGGAAGTAGTGTTTATCTTGATCAATTGTCCCTTTCTCTTCAAGAGCTTTTGAGAGAGAAACTGCTTTATTGGATTGTTCTTCAAGATCCCACAAATTTCTTCTCAAATTCTTCTTATGCTTTGCCAATGTTCTTTGAATCCTTTAACAATTTATGGTAGGCAAAAGCAAAGTCTTCACCTTCGGAATCGCTTGGTTCATCATCCGATGCAGTTTTTTCATTCAAGGAGGAGATGGATAACGAACCAGAGGAAGTCGCCGAAAAACACCACGAAGGGTGAAGTTGTGGACGCAATAAATGTTGTAACGTTGTATCCTCATCACTAGAGATGCTCACTCAGAATATAGTGTCATCCATGTGACGGCCTGCATAGCCTTCTTCTTTGACGGATTCTTGTTGGGACACTCCGTTGAGATATGACCAAAACATCGGCATTTGAAGCACTGGATTGTCCCTCGATGTTCTTCTTGTCCTTGAAGAACCCTCTTGCTTTCTTGATTTTAAGCTTGAATTTCCTTTGCTTTTGGACTTAACGAAGGATGATGTTTGCTTGATTTCCCTTCGAAAGCCCGGTGAATTTTTCTTGTCAGAATGCAATTGTCTCTCGATCTCCCTAGATAAATTATCATCAGCGTCTGAGAAGGATGAATCCGCGTCTTCTTTTTTTTGTGATTTAAATGCAAAACCTGAAGACTTAGAAGAAGAAGAAGGCTTTCCCAGAAGAATAGTTAGTAGGAAAAGTCATTCATAAGTTTGAAGTGCACCAACTAATTCTTCTACCTTGATCTTGTCCGGGTGTTTTACTGTTTCAATGGCTACGACCTTAGGGCGAAATCTTTCAGGAAGAGTTCTCAAAATCTTTCTTACAACTTTAGATTCTGAAATTTCTCTCCCAAGTTAGCACATGTATTTACGATATCTTGCAATCGTGTATAATAATCTGTGAAAGATTCATTTTCTGCCATATGAATTGAATCAACTTGCTCGTAAGCATTTGCAGTTTTTGAATCTTCACTAAACTTGTACCCTCATGTGTCACTTGTAGAGTATCCTAGATTTCTTTTGCGATCTCACATGCCTAGACGCGAGAGAACTCAGTTTGAGACAAGGCATAAATAAAGCATTAATCCCCTTGCCGTTGTAAGAAGAAGCATCAATTTCTTTCTTAGTCCACTTCGACCTAGGTTTTATGGTGACAACCATCATCAACAATATCTCAGTAGGATATTTCCATCCAAACTCGATTGATTGACATACTTGTTCATCGATGGAAATTAAGAACGCTCTCATGCGTACTTTCCAATATGCGTAATTTGATCCATCGAAGAACGATGGTCTATTGTTGTTTCCACCTTCAACCATTGTTTACAAACCCTATTCCCGCTCTGATACCACTTGTGGGTTATGGAATAATAGATCTGACTAGGGGAAAAACCACCTAGAGGGGGGGTCAATAGGTGTAAACAATAAACTCACCAAATCGTTGCGTAAAAAATAACCCAATGTGGGAAAATAAAAATATACTCAAGATTTTACATGGAAAACTCCATCACAGGAGTAAAAAACTACGGGACCGATAACACGGCGAAATCCACTAAGATTAAACACGTACAATGTGATTTACCGTAACACTACGACTCAACCTTTTCCATACGCTCCAAGTAGATCTTCTCCGTTCGCTCCACAACGCGCCTCGATCACACGATTTGCGTTCAACTTTTAATCCACAAAGTCCAACGTCGAATCCACGACGTCCAACCGAATCCACGGTCTTCACTAATGTAGCACGTATCGATCACACGAACGTATGTGACACCCCGGAATTTGGATTAGTCCCTCTATATAAATGATATAATAGGACTAAATCTCTAACCCGGCTATAGCATTTTGGATGGTAGCAAGATCCAAGAGGAACATGAGAGTTAAGCGTGCTAGAGCTAGAGTAGTTCTAGGATGGGTGACCCCTGGGAAGTGGGGCGTCACAGTTGGTATTAGAGCCATTCACCAGCCGAAAATGTAAGATGAGTCTCGGCTGAGCCAGGTTATATAGCGGGTAGAGCGAGGCTCCCCGGCTAATGACCGTTGTGGGTGGAGTGCAGCTCCCCACAAGGTCGGCTAAGGCTAGCGAGACGAGTCTCACATCACCTGGTGCTTGTGAGTGTGCTTGAGCCTGACGTGGACGTCAGGGCTTAAAGGGGGGAAGAATGTGACACCCCGGAATTTGGATTAGTCCTCTATATAAATGATATAATAGGACTAAATCTCTAACCCGGCTATAGCATTTTGGATGGTAGCAAGATCCAAGAGGAACATGAGAGTTAAGCGTGCTAGAGCTAGAGTAGTTCTAGGATGGGTGACCCCCTGGGAAGTAGGGCGTCACAACGTACCTCGCTCCGAATCCACGAAAGCGGTAGCACCTTGAATCCACAAGGCCACGCGAATCCACGCGCCGATTTTGGGAAATCGTTGTTTGTTTATTGGTGATGATAATCCGCCGAATACTTAGATCAAAGATAGATAAGAAAATACCATCTAAGTATTCATCAATTTGATTCTACAAGAAAAAGAGTTTGGAAACCCTAGAATCAAATTGATCAATATAGACAAAGAAACATGAAATTAATCGTGTTTTCCATTCTTCTCTATATGTGGATTTTGATTATTTTTCGGACTCCCCTAAAAGATGAAATTATGGTTATTTATAGGTTAGAAACCTTTGGAAAGAGATAAGAATCAAAAACTAACTTATCTGGAATTTTCCCGCTCGGCGGTCCGGACTGGATTAGTCTGATCCGGATTGTCGCAATTAGACAGAATTTTTCTAGAAAAACAAGTTCGGGGTCCGGACTGGATGGTCTGATTCAGACTGTTCATGCGATTTCTGCAAAACACTCAGTTCGGGGTCCGGACTCAAAGAAGTTGTTCCGGATCGAAATTCCGCATGAACTGACTTATGTTCGGAGTCCGGACTGGAATGCCCTGATCCGGATCCTGAACACTTAAATTGTCCAGTTTTTTATTTTTATGCATTGAAAAATATTCCAAGTATTTCTAAACTACAAGAATGTATTCGGATCACCAAAATTATTTAGTTAAACGTACCTGATCCTTTTGAATTCATTTTTCTTGAGATTGATAATATGATCTGCAATTCTTCAACTTCAATCTTCAAGACTCAAAACACTTCACGAAATACGCCAATATAAAATCCTTAACAAAACACTGCCCCTGCTTGTGGTCACACTACGGCGGTGAATGGGACCCACCACAGAAGACACACCCATCCTGCTGCTGCTGGGACAGCTGTCGAATCTGGTATCGTTGTCGTTCTGAATGACCCGGGCGCTGATACCGAGGCCGTGATGATCTAGGCGGTCTCCCTCCACTAGCCTGTCCTCCATTCTAGAGAGCGAGGCACCCCCTCACTAAAATTTGCTCGGGCATCCCAGCCCTCCTAGCAACAACAACACCACCCCTCTCGACCTATAGTGCCTACTCGATGGCCTCATCCAGGGTCTGAAGTTTCCGGGCATGCACCAAGGTGTAAATCTCTGGGCGAAGGCCCCTCTCAAACAAGTAGACTCGGTGTGCCTCATCCCGACCAACAAAGGGTACGCAGTTAAGCAACTGCATGAACTCCCGATGGTACTCCTGAACTGTCCTGTCCCCCTACAGAAGGTTATTCAAATCCTCCTCAAGCTTATGCCTTACACTGTTTGGAAAGTAAGCCGCGAACAGTATTCGGCGAAACTCTAACCAAGGCATCTGACGGGTAATCTGAAACTCAGCGGGCTCTACTCTCCGCCACCACGCATCTGCGTCTCCGTCCTAACAATGCACCACCATGTGAACCCTCATGCTCTCAGGGATAAAGAAATCCCTAAAGAGCTTCTCTAGTGCGGCAACCTAAGCCTCCACCTCCCAAGGCTCTGTATCACGACCGGTAAATCTGGGTGGGTCCAAACTACATAAATGAAGCAACTGCGTAACAACCTGCTCCTCCTCAGCCGGGGTCCAATGTCGACTCGATCCTAGAGCTCCACTGCTATAAAAAGGCATTGCTGGTGAAGGGGGTACCACGGGTGTTGTAGGGGTTTCCAGAACAAACTGTGGTGGCTCACCTCTCAGAGCTAACAACTGATCAATGCGCCGCTACTACTTGCGACTACTCTCTGCCAACTGAGCCACCACGGCCCGCAACTCCTGAATCTCACTCAGTCGGGCCTGCTCTGGCCCTTCCTGCTCAGGCTCATTGGAAGGTGTAAAGTGCGAACGCGTCAACTCACTATGATAGGAAGACAACGTGCTCACTTGCGACAAAGCCCACACATCAGGAAGAAACAAACACTCAACCCAATACAGCGAAAGTCTAGGATATGTCATCCTTTCTTGAGCATTATGTTGTCTACAACCAACATAATCGCTTAAGAGAATAAACATGTCAATCTCTCATCCCATCCCTCGGGAGAGGTATAAAACTCAATCAGAACTCTCGCTACAAGTCACGACTCTCACACGTAATCATCCTAGGGTCCAACCACCAGCCTAGGGTTTCTAAGTCCACAATGACCTACATCCTAGGCTCTGATACCACTCTAATCATTCATGCCCTGACGTCGAAACTACGACCCGGGATCGCTAACAGATCTGCCACCCATACAGAAAGCCCCGCATAGGCGAAGCGTCCAACCTGAAAATGAGTAACAACTACCAACTATACATATATCAGAGCTGAAATAACTGCAGTAATAAAAATCTGAAACCACTGTACAACTAAAATAAAGGTACAAGTAGAAACCTCCTATACAACATCTATGAGTCCAAAAAGGGAGGTAAACTAAAATCATAAATACATCAGTGTACAGTAAAACCCATAGTCCGGGTTGATACATCTATCTCACCAATAGGACAACACTGGTAGGGATCTATCACGCGACTCCCTCACCAATATCAGTCGAGCCAACCGAAGCATAGATGGAAATGAAAGCCTCTGCAAAACTGTCACCAACAAATGGTCTGAGAACTGCACCGCCACGTAGTTCTCAGTGGGTACCGTCTCCAACCCTACGGTCTGCCCACTAAGTCTACTAGAGGCATAAGATAATAGGAAATACTGTAAATAAGAATAAAATAGCTAGAAAGGAAAACTACAGCTATCATGCCTCTATTTACGATGCTCAATGGGCGGGTGAAACAGATGATGATATGCAACCACTCTGACTCGAGGTGCCCAAACTAACCGAACTATAATGACTGCCAAAAAAGGCCAGTCAAGCCTGCGCTCACCTACCACCACTGTCCTATCTGAATTGGGCCTCATAGGAAGTACAAACGTACTATCATGCGCTCACCTACCACCACTGTCCTACCTAGACTGGGCCTCGCAGGGCGCTCAACTGAACCAAAACAACCATCGCATCCGGAGCGGCAACTCAGGGGGAGCGACCCCACTGAGGAAAAGAATCGTGCAGAATCGAGAACTAGAGCTGTACTACATGCAGGCTGTAATCAAAACCACGATCGAATAGATCGCCATCGAAACCAAATAACCATCCAGTCGGAACCCCCATTGGCCCAACATCAAACCCAACCGATCAACAACACCGGGATCGAGAATTTCGGGAAACTGATGCCTACAACCCCAATCAAACAAAAACAGGTTCCAGGCATAGCTGCCCATAGCTCTCGTCCCAAAAAGGAGGCAGTCCTTGGAACCCAGATCACTCGAACCCTCGTCGGGGTGAGGAAATTTATATAAAAAGTGTTACGGCATTTTGGTATTGGCATATTTCGTGAGTCAAGTCAGTGAGTTGAGTCGGAGTCTTAAAGGGATCAAATTGTCAATCAGCAATCAAAGACTTAGAGAAGATTCAACAAGAGCTCAAGTTGACACTCAGTGTCTTGAGTCTTGAAGATTGAAGTTGAAGAATTGTGGATCAGTTACATCAATCTCAAGAAGAAAGTATACAAAAGGATCAAGTATGTTTAACTAAATAATTGTGGTGATCCAAATACTTTCTTATAGTGTAGAAACACTTGGATGATTTTTTAATTGCATAAAAATCAAAAACTGGACATGGGACATGTTCAGGATCCGGATCAGACCTTGCAATCCGGATCCCGAAGGGTACTTGTTCATTGGCAATTTCAATCCGGATCCTAGGCCATTCCGATCCGGATCCCGAACATGGGACTTTGCTGAATTGCATGAACGATCCGGATCGGACCTTGCAATCCGGATCCCGAACCCTTGGTTTTCTGGAATCGTCTATCTCGTTACGACGATCCGGATCGCAGTAAATCCGATCCGGATCGCCGTCCTGAAAATTTCCAGATAAGGTATGTTTTTGATTCTTATCTCTTTCCAAAGGTTTCTAAACTATAAATAGACATTTAGGGTTTCTCAAAAACGTGGGAGCTACGGCCGATCTTTTTATAAAACTCTTGAGAGCAACCCTAGAGGCTAGGTTTTTATCGATCTTCTTTATAGCCTCTTTTAGGTCAATTCGATGGTTCTTTCAAGAACATATCTTTTGTCGAATTGATCTAATCTTTGCTTAATTTCTTCTACGGTTCCTCAATGAGAATCTAAGCAAAGGATCACCATCGAAGTCAATATTCTTATCGACTGAGTTTGCGTCGTGGATTCGACGTGGCATCGTGGATTCGGTGTGCTAAAGGCGGTTCGTGGATTCGAAACGTGTGCTCGTGGATTCGAGTGGCGTTCGTGGATTCGAACGTGTGCAGTGGGCGTGCAAAATCGGTGGAGTGCGAGGTCCAAGAAATTAAAGGAGGGGTTAAATCCGTGGAGACGGTAATCACCTTGTTATTCTTCTTTTCTTAGGGATTGTTATTGCGTGGATATCCAACCGGTCAGCGCAAGGTCCGAAGAAGCTGAAGGAGGGGTTTGAGTCCGTGGAGTCGGTAATCACCTTGTTATTCTTCTATTCTTATTGGATTGTTATTGCGTGTTGGTCCCGTGGTTTTTCTCCTGGATTGGAGTTTCCACGTAAATCTCGGTGTGCTGTTTTTATTTTTCGCATTGGTTTTTATTTTGCACTGAGATTGAGTTTTTAAGTATTACACCTATTCACCCCCCCTCTAGTTGTTTGATAGTACCTATTTAGATCCTTGTGGATCCTATTTAAAAACCTACAATTGGTATCAGAGCGGGTTTTAGGCTTATCTATCATGATGGGTGAAAGTGGTAATATTTATAGACCTCCTCTTTTTGATGGGACTAATTATGCTTATTGGAAAGTGCGGATGAGAGCTTTTCTCATCGCAATTGATGAGCGGGTATGCTAATCCGTGGAATACGGTTGGGTGCATCCTGTTGAGGAAGTAGGAAATTCTACTACCCCAAAACCTCGCTCTAGATGGTCCAAAGAGGAATTTGAAAGATCTTCTTACAATGGGAAAGGTTTGAACGCTTTATTTAATTCTCTTTCCTCGACTGAATTTACACGAATTTCCGCGTGTGAAACCGCAAAGAAAATTTGGAATATTCTCAAAATTACACATGAGGGTACTAATCTTGTAAAAATTCAAAAGCTCCAGATGCTTACAAGTCAATTTGACTCTATTTATATGGAAGAGCATGAATTGTTTACAGATTATTACACTAGACTTCAAGATGTAATTAATACATGTGCTAATTTAGGAGAAAAGATTCTGGAGTCGAAAATTGTAAGAAAGATACTTCGGACTCTTCCGGAACGGTTTAGGGCAAAGGTTACCGCCATTGAAACCGTTAGTCATCCGGATGAGATGAGTGTAGAGGAATTAGTAGGTGCTTTGCAAACTTATGAAATGACTTTTCCTACTAATCAAGTTTCTTCCAAGTCTTCTTCTAAGCTTACAGGTATTGCATTCAAATCAACAAAGGAAGAAGATAGCGAATCAAGTTCCGATGATGAAATCTCTTTTGCCGATTTTGAAGAACAATTGGCGCGGATCACAAAGAAATTTCGTCGGAAATTTTGGAAGAATCGAACCGATGGATCTTCATCCACGAAACCTTCTAAAGGATCATCGGGTTCTAAATCCTCTAACCTCAAAAGCTTTGCAAAACCTTCTAAAGAAAAAGATGATTTCGAAGGGAAAATCCAATGCTATAGATGCAAAGGCTACGGCCATTTTTCAACGGATTGTCCTTCTCCGAAATCATATAAAATGAAGGCTTTGCAAGCGAAAACTTGGGACGATTCTACCTCTAATGAATCGACCTCAAGTAAAGAGGAAAAAGTCGTTGCCTTACATGCTTCTCAAATTCCCTCTTCTAATGTTTGTTTATCATCTTTAATCACTGACTCTATTCCTTTATTTTTGCATGAAACATCAACATCCAACGGAGAGTCATCAAGTCAGGGGGAGTCGGACGAAGAAGAACTCGTTGAGGCATATCAACAACTTCTTGCGGAATCTAAGAAGATGGCCAAGCATATCAAGAAGTTGAGGAAGCAACGACTTGAGAATCAAGACGAGAATCATGCTTTAAAGATCAAACTTCATGATCTCGAGGAGGAACGAGAGCTTTTATTGGATAATAATAAAATCCTCCAGGAAAAGATAAATCAATCGGAAACGATCGTTAATTCCCATATTAACAAGATTGATTTTCTTGAAAAGCAGTTTGAGGAGATTCATATCACCAACCAAGCTTTGACCAAGCAAGTTCATGAACTCAAATTCGACATACAAAGGCTTTCAACCGGTTCCAAGAAACTAGATTGTATGTCCGGATTAGGTCAAACAAGCAAGGTTGGTTTGGGATTTAAAAAGGATCAAACTGTGCATGCTTCAAGTTCCACATTCAAATTGAAAGGAAGAACGTGTCACTTATGTGGACTTGAAGGACATTTGATGAAGAATTGCCCGAAAAAGAGAAAGAAGAGTCCTTCGGCAACTTCATCTACGGAGCGAACTCAACGGAATCAAAAGACACATCAAATCAAAGGAGTTCACTCAACCCACCAAAGGTCCGAGCCACAACATCAATCATTCAAGTGGATCACTGCGAGGCAAAGACCTAAGGTGGACCAACAGTCAAAGCGGACAACCCCCGGCCACAACGAATCAAGACAACCCAAAATCCAGCGATTTTGGATTCGGAAAGGTGATATCTTTCCTTGTCTTAAGTTCTAAATAGCTTATGACTGTATGTAATGCTTTGATTGGTTTTCCCTTCATATCTTTCTTAATCTTTGCATTACATGTTTTTCAATGCTCTTCGTTTTTATACTTTGTTTTTGAACAAAAGGATTTTTACTGAACAAGTGCATTGAATAAAAAGGGCTTCACTTTTATTCACTCCAAATTAATTTTATTTGGATTATCAACTTTACTCCTTAATCATAATCTTGAAGATACTTCATTATAGGAGTTTTTGATATTATAAGCATCAAATTTTAGAAATCATGTGTGATCTTTAGATGCTTAATCTATCTCGGTTGTGTGAATTCATTGTGATAAACATGAGACAACCGATAGACTAAAATTTGGGATTTAATTCTTTCACGTAAGAGATTGCATTCTTACAAGGGTATTGAAATGATTTGCAAAAGATGTGGAAAGAGTTACATCCGAAAGGAGTGTGAAAACTACCACCACATGTTGGAAAGAGCTGCCACCCCGGTCGTCCGGTCTGTGTGTGAAGCTACCACATGTTTTGATGCTTGAAAAATATTTCTTGAAATTTTTAGTTGAAGCATTTGGAGATTTATATGCAAAGCTCTTATATTTTGAACAATCTCCTGGTTGGTATAAGGTGGGATAGTTGAAAGATGCTCAAAGAGCCACCCTTAGGTATTTTAGTGCTTATCTCAAATTTGAAAGGGTAAGAAATCAAATTGATGTCATTTGGAAATCTCTGTAAATCATCTTTGTAAATCCGTTACATCTTGATAGAGTTTGGATCTCAAGATTATTTTTGATGACTTGTGTTTGATGAATATAACATGAAAAACGGTTTATAATGTTTTACCTTTATTTTTCATGATTTTGGAGTAAATCTTTTTAATTTTGTGAAATTAATTGGATTGAATGACATCTGTGTGAATTCACTGTTTAAAGCACTTAAATTGATTTCTTGATGGAATACAAATCGGTATTTGAAAAGATTCTAAAATCTGGATTTGTTTTAAGAAATTATTTGATTTTTGCTTTCTGGTACAGGTACGGAATCTGCATTTTTGTTATATACCAGAACTGAGCTTTTATCTCTCTTTCTCTATGAACTAATATTGTTAGTGATTTCCTTTTGTCTAGTATGTTCACTGTTTGACAATTTGTGACAAAAAGGGGGAGAACAGAAATTAATGATCGTATCACAAAGGGGGAGAACAGAAATTAATGATCGTATCACAAAGGGGGAGAACATAAATGCTCAAGACAGGGGGAGAACATGGAGAACATGGAGAACATGTTAGAGATGCTCTTGATAGGGGGAGATAAAGAAAAGGTTGAAAGAGCCGGAAAAACAAAAGAACCAAAAGGACGAATCAAATGTAGGATTTTAATTTCTAACGACTAACGTTTGATTTTGTTTGGAGTTTTGTTTTGCAGGAATTACATCACTTTAAGACTCCAAGTCCTAAGTCGTAGAGTATGTTCTAGGACTGTTTGGTTCAAATGTAATTTTGTATTTATTGGATCTTTCACGCAAAGAAAATCAATGTTTTGGTGATAACATTGAATTTCGACTTTTTGGTTTAAGATGAGTGACTTGAGCGCTTTTATGTATTTTTGGGTTTTGTCACGAAATTGCCAAAGGGGGAGATTGTTACGGCATTTTGGTATTGGCATATTTCGTGAGTCAAGTCAGTGAGTTGAGTCGGAGTCTTAAAGGGATCAAATTGTCAATCAGCAATCAAAGACTTAGAGAAGATTCAACAAGAGCTCAAGTTGACACTCACTGTCTTGAGTCTTGAAGATTGAAGTTGAAGAATTGTGGATTAGTTACATCAATCTCAAGAAGAAAGTATTCAAAAGGATCAGGTATGTTTAACTAAATAATTGTGGTGATCCGAATACTTTCTTATAGTGTAGAAACACTTGGATGATTTTTTAATTGCATAAAAATCAAAAACTGGACATGGGACATGTTCAGGATCCGGATCAGACCTTGCAATCCGGATCCCGAAGGGTACTTGTCCATTGGCAATTTCAATCCGGATCCTAGGCCATTCCGATCCGGATCCCGAACATGGGACTTTGCTGAATTGCATGAACGATCCGGATCGGACCTTGCAATCCGGATCCCGAACCCTTGGTTTTCTGGAATCGTCTATCTCGTTACGACGATCCGGATTGCCGTCCTGAAAATTTCCAGATAAGGTATGTTTTTGATTCTTATCTCTTTCCAAAGGTTTCTAAACTATAAATAGACATTTAGTGTTTCTCAAAAACGTGGGAGCTACGGCCGATCTTTTTATAAAACTCTTGAGAGCAACCCTAGAGGCTAGGTTTTTATCGATCTTCTTTATAGCCTCTTTTAGGTCAATTCGATGGTTCTTTCAAGAACATATCTTTTGTCGAATTGATCTAATCTTTGCTTAATTTCTTCTACGGTTCCTCAATGAGAATCTAAGCAAAGGATCACCATCGAAGTCAATATTCTTATCGACTGAGTTTGCGTCGTGGATTCGACGTGGCATCGTGGATTCGGTGTGCTAAAAGCGTTTCGTGGATTCGAAACGTGTGCTCGTAGATTCGAGTGGCGTTCGTGGATTCGAACGTGTGCAGTGGGCGTGCAAAATCGGTGGAGCGCGAGGTTCAAGAAATTAAAGGAGGGGTTAAATCCGTGGAGACGGTAATCACCTTGTTATTCTTCTTTTCTTAGGGATTGTTATTGCGTGGATATCCAACCGGTCAGCGCAAGGTCCGAAGAAGCTGAAGGAGGGGTTTGAGTCCGTGGAGTCGGTAATCACCTTGTTATTCTTCTATTCTTATTGGATTGTTATTGCGTGTTGGTCCCGTGGTTTTTCTCCTGGATTGGAGTTTCCACGTAAATCTCGGTGTGCTGTTTTTATTTTCCGCATTGGTTTTTATTTTGCTCTGAGATTGAGTTTTTAAGTATTACACCTATTCACCCCCCCTCTAGTTGTTTGATAGTACCTATTTAGATCCTTGTGGATCCTATTTAAAAACCTACAAAAAGATGACATTTGTTTCTAAAAACCATTTCACTCGACCCCTCTCTGGGTGAGGAATAAAAGTAACTTCTTTTTTAGAAAAACCATCTTGATTGGAGGAAAACCCAATTTTAATACCATTTAGTTCATAAGAAAATCAGTTAAAAACGGTTTTATTTTCCCATGTTCCGAACGACTAGTGCCTTTACCCTAATCAAACAAGAACGGATCTTGGCGCCCCTCGAAGCTTGGAAAGAAATATTAGTTTACAAAAATTAGGTGTATCCAAAAGTATTTCTGGATTCAATGTCCTGCTAACACAAGATCAATACTGTCTCAACTCAATGACAATGAATCAAATAGAGGAAAACCCAACAACCCGGGAACACCGTCATCCCAAACGGCTCCCGACACTAGCACCAAACTAAACTCAACCACCAGACTCCGCTCCGGCCCCCGGCATGAGCGCAACATGCGTCCTACACTGTCCCAACCACTCGGCCCACTATCTGGGCGAGGAGAAAACTCTAAGTCCAGGGAAAATAAATATGTAATGTGTAGAAAGACTAAAGCATAAAAGAACCTTGCCCAGGTGAGGGTTTTCTACTAGTCTGGTTAAACATGCGAACATATGACGGGGTACTAGGTCAAGTTCCACAATTAAACATATAACATAACCAATACCCAGAATGCTAACTCTGGCATGCATACATCCTGATCAATAAATGAGTCCCCAACTATACCATGCATATATCCTGATCAACAAATAAATCCCCAGCTATATCATGCATATATTTAGGCCAACAATTAAGTCACTAACTCTACCTTGTATATATCTCAATCAACATAGAACACATGTCTATCATGCATGTCCGCTACAAGATAGAATTAGAAAACAGTCCGTCGATTTGGAGAAAAATTCAACCCACCTAGATGCGCGTGTCGGTCCAGAGTCCAAATGAGTTGATATTCAACGTGCGCGATTCTCAGGTTCCCATGGTTCCAACAAACCAAAAATCACCACAAAACTCCTCCCGGTTGCTGAAATACAAGCCAAACACTGCGGTAAGCTCAAATCACTCAAAATAGTAACATCACTGCACATCTGTCCACAAAATAATAAAATAACTCCTACGAGATGCCCTTCAAAAATTCCAAGAAAAATACGGCTTCGATCCTCGCGAAGTGTAGATAGAAATCGAGTCCTTAAACACCAAATTCCGCTAACCATCAACCGAGAAAATGCAAGATCACTCCTCCACTATCCAGAAAAGTGTCGCAAAAAAAGGGGGTCTAAAGATGCTACAAGAACTCCCATAAAAACTCGAAAAGGAGAAGAGCGGTGAGTACCAAAATCGAAGGCCTACCGGATCCCGAAAAATACAAGTAAATAGCCGATTTTCATCATTTTCGCACGCTGAATCCAAATCCGATATCCACTTTGCCAAAATCCACTTCTAAAATTCGACGAAGGCATTCGGAGAGGTAAACTTGATCCAATTTTCGCGCTGGGTCCAATCCTGAGGTTCGATTTGTGCACAACCATCTCCACCACACAACATAAGCCTCCAGAAATCGCTGATCACACTGCAAAATCTATGCGGAGATTCGGATCATCACATTGGGCACCATAAGGACCCATTGATGTTTTTAGAGGTGTAATACTAGAGAATTTCGAGTTTTAAAAAGAAAATGAAAAATAAAAATAAAGATCAAATTTTGTATATACTTATGTATATATGTGTGTATAGTGGAGTATATACATTATTGTATTTTGTGTGTGTGTGTGTGTGTGTGTGTAGGTGACTTAAGTGAATAGTAACCTTCGAAAAATATTCGAGTTCACGATGGACGTCGGCTAACCTAACCTAACAAAATCCGAAACCGACGATCCAAATAGTCTATTCGAATGGTCTCGACGTTTTGCGAGCGGTGGCGCTAACGGAATTTATGTTCGACGTGCCGAAGTCCTCGAAAAGTGTGCCATACTAATGTAAACTCACTGTATTTGTTGGATTTTGAAATTATAGAGAATTGAACTCGACGAACTGAAATCACTACTCGAAAGGTTTCGACGAGCCGGACGTCATGGTAGTGTCTGTTTTTCTGTTTGACAACTCCGTCACCTCGAAAAGCATGAAAAAAGCAAAAATTGGCATAATTGCGTAAGAACCCTTATATTTTATGCGCGGATTTCAGTGGGACTTCTTTAGAGGGGCTTCTCTACAATTATGTTCTAGAGTGAGGAGCTAAGTTGAATTAGTGGAGAGTTGGTGGACTATATTGCAAATATTACACTCTAACTAACACAAACACTCCTCACTTCACTCCAACAGCCATGTGTGAGAGGGAGGGGAAGTTGCAACCGACCCCCACGTGCTCCACTCCCTCAGCCACGAAGTGAGGAGCCTCCCCAACCGCATTCCATCGTTTGAATGGGCGTGGAGAAGAGGCCGAGTTCGTTTTGCATCTTCCAAGTGGAAGGTTGGAGAAGAAGCATCTCCATTGCACCCAACCACCATTTGTGAATTCTTCATCTCCCTCTTATCCTTCTCTATTGTCTACACCGACCGTCGCCGTCAGGGATTGTCGGAGAAACAAGGGAAGGCACCATTGTTGCCTTATCTCGAGTTGTGTTGAGAGGGAAGTTATCAAAGGGGTCGGGCTCTCTTCTAAACACCTCTGAAGGTGTTCTTGGTCTCTGGAGCGCGGCCAGTGAAGCGCAGGCGCCTGGATCCGCCACACGTCGTCGGGGGGCATCTTCTTCCTTTCTTCTTCTTCCTCGAGTTCGGCAGGGTAAGTCCTTCCTTGCCTTTGATTTTTTTTGCAAGCTAGGCTCCATTAGTCGGTTTTTGACATGGTGGGGATGCTCCAGGACAAGCCCCGGGTGCTGCGGACTTCCGGTTGCCGGCGGGTGGAGATAAGGTCACCGGAAACCTAATCTTGGCCGCGATTCTTGCGCGTCGCCTCCAGAGCTCTGGCAGCGGAACCAACTTGACCAGAACCTTCTGCTGGACCTCAGAAGATAGCCCACGTGGTCTGGTGGGCTTTGGTGTAGTGTGGAGACTCGGGGAGGAAACCTTAGTTTTGGCTTCTTGGTGTTGGACCGAGCAGCGCCGCCGCCGCTCCCCAGCGCCGGCCAACAGTGCAACAAGCTCTCTTGCATCAAAGGCAAGGTCCTAATGCTCTTGCATGGACCCGAGGGGCCCTTCTTGAAAATCCGCCATTAGAGCATCAAGCTCAGCCGAGTTTCTCCAACCGCCGCCGCCTTCGCTCCTCCGGCGCCGGCCCACCTTTGGTAAGTCCTCTCTTGCCCTGAGCACTCCTCCAGACCCTTTGCATGCATCCTATAATGCATGGATCCCAACTTGCCATTATTGATCTTGTTGAAGCTTTAGGTTGCCTTTTCCGGCCATCCACCGTGCCGGAGTGCCGAGGCCTTGTCGGGTGATGACCCTTCCACCTCTGGGATCATTCTACAGCAAGTGCTTGCGTTGGCTTGGAGCTAGAACACGAGTTGGTGTGACCTCGGCCAAAATCGAGCTCTAGAGAAGTGTGTTGTGGACCACCTTGCTCGGCAGCCCCACGGCACCCCAAAGGTAAGCCTCTGAACCTTTTTGAGTCCCTGAGCATGATGCTCATCTTAAAATTGAAAAGGACCAAGAGTTTGTGCAAGTGTAGCCAACTTGTGCTCTCAATGCACATTGGTTATGGGCCAAACACTATTTTTAGGGCTCGATTCACTCTTGGACAGTGAGCATAGGTTTTATCATGTCGAGACCTAGTTGCTGGTGTTTTGTTTTGGTTTAATAGTCCCTGGAATTAAAGTTATAGCCAATCTCGTTTGCGGTTACAAAAGAATCCAAGATGAGCCTTCCCTTTAAGAAGGCCGTCTGCGACGCGGAGATGATCTTAGGCATCGCTTGTTTTAATCTGTTGGCAAGGACATTCGAGATGATCTTCTGGACACTATTAATAAGGCAGATTGGTCTGTAATCATTAGCATTCTTAGCTCCTTCTTTATTGGGTATAAGACAGATGTGTGAGTAATCAAAGGGGCCGCAATTCACGGACCCGTCAAACAGGTCTCCAAAAATATGAACAAGGTCGTCTTTAATCACCTCCCAGAATCTCTAGAAGAACACCATGCTGAAGCCATCAAGACCTGGGTCTTTATCCGCACCCAACTGGAAGGTGGCCCTTTTGATCTCTTCTACCGAGAAAGGCACCGTAAGATAACTCTCGGCGAGTAAGGTGTTGTCTCTAAAGATATCACTCCAGTCGCCAAAGGTCATTGTTGTTGGGCTCTCCGGTGCGTATCTTTCCTTGAATTTGCGAAAAAAATACTCACTCTTATCCACCTCCCTCGTTAACCTTCTTCCGTCGTCTTCGATCGAATCTATATGGTTCACTCGCCTCCTCGCATTTGCCATAGCATGGAAGAATTTAGAATTGCCATCACCTTCTTTTAACCAGTGTAGCTTGGCTCTATTCATCCACATAATCTCCTCATCTCTAATGATGCTCTTCAACTGAGCCTTAATTTGTGATCGTAACTCAATCTGAGTGTTGGTCAAGGGCTGCAGTTCTTCCAGAATGTCCAGTTGATGTAGTTCCTCAGATAAAGATCACTTGGCATTCAATATGTTATAAAAGTTGGTACCACACCACTCTTTAATCCTCTTTCGGTAGTGTCGTAGTTTTGCCGCGAAAACGAGAACGCTAGAGCCACTACAGTCCAATTCATTCCACCAAACCGGGACAAGCTTGATGAAATCCTCCCTGGTAAGCCAAACCTTCTCGAATCTGAACGTTCGAGGAGAAGGCTTTAAGTCCGTCTTTAATAATAGAGGATAGTGATCCGAAGTGATTCCAGGCAAGGCAGTGGCATTGGAGTTTGGAAAAAGAAAGTCCCACTCAGTGGAAATAAGGAAACGATCCAGCTTTGCAAGAGTTGGAGAACTTTGCATATTCGACCACGTGTACTGTTGATTACCAATGGGGAGGTCCACCAACTCGAGCTCGTTAATCAAGTTAGAAAACATGAGCATCAATTTTCTACTCCAACACCACCCACTTCTCTCATTTTGATTCCGGGTGAAGTTGAAGTCCCCGCATAAAATCCAGGGGCCTCTGCATTCCTCTTTTAGGTCCACCAGTTCCCTACAGAATTCCTCCTTGCCTTCCCTTCTACAAGGGCCATACACATTCGTGAGGTAGAAAAGAGAGTCGCTAGAGTGGTGCTTGAACCGAAGCGTGAGAGAGAAGTTCTGAACTAACACTTCTAAACAAGTAAAAAAGCGAGAGTTCCAACAAGTGAAAATGCCTCCCGATGCTCCAACCGCACTAATGAAGTGTCTTTTATCAAAATAACTTCTGGCGAAAGAGCTAATGAAAGAACGAGAGAACTCTCCAACTTTCGTTTCTTGGAGACATAAAACCGACGCCTTGAGCCTAGATACAACAGACTTAACCAGGTATCTTTTACCTGGATCGTTGAGACCTCTAACATTCCGGCAACAAACTTGCAACATGAAAAGAGAAAAAAAACAACCGAAGCAGAAACACCCCTAGAACACTAAACCTCCGGCGAGGAGAACCAGAGGAAGTCCTGGAAGCTGCGCACGTCGGCAATAGACATCTTGATGCCACAATTAGCGCTTTTATTCATGATCTTCCGAGAAGACGAGGAAACAACGTCATGAAGGAGGCCGGCGCCACACAAAAGATTTGTAAATATTTCTACGCAAACACAAAAGATAATAGTCTAAGAAGCAATTCAGATCGAAACACTTCAAAACTTCGAGTCCTACAATGAAACAAGTTGAAGCTTAGAACCAAAATGAAATACACACTAAGATTTAGTACTACCATTGTGATTTATCAAAAAATAAAATTATCTTCTCGGCTTCAAAAGTCGATTTTTTTAAGAAAGAAACTATTGAAAAGTACGCTTCGTATAGAAGAGCTACTCTAGCTCCTAATTTGAATGTCTTTTTTTTCCGAATGGAATTGATTTATGACTCTACAACGGTTAGTAAAATATATAACAAACATTTTGGAGCTCTACTACAGTGGTACTGGAAAATTGTGGTGAGCACCTCTATTAGAAGAGCATTGAGTGAGAATTTTTTTAACATCATTTCATAGCATTAGAGTAATGGATTCCAAAATGCTTTTCCTAATTTTTAGTGGTTGAAAGCACATAAGTGGTTGCCTTTGAAAAACTCAAATGCAAACAAGACTCGCTATAATGCTTTTTTGGTCTGTCTTCTACATTTTTGTTTAGAGATTACTTTGGTTTCACGTAAAATTATATATAAAAAAAAAATTGATAGAAAAAATTTGGTTGGAAAAAAACTTTTATGTTTCTAGAGTTTGATATGAATGTGGTGAAAATTAAATTTTAAATTTTGTTTATTAGCGAGCGAATTCTAGAAAAAAGAAAGCAAGGTGATGCAAGGTGGTCTACAAAACCATAATACTATTATGGACCGCTCTTTGAAAGGTGGGTATGGACTCGTAAGCCGCAATGGAAGGAAGCAAGGAGCTTTTGTTTTTAGTTCTCCGGAAAAAGAAAAGATAATTTTTTTTTATTTTTAAGAGAAAGATAGTATACTAAAACTCAACTGGAATGTGAAGCAACTAGATTTCGAATTCGGGACTTCGAGTATCAACCATCAAATTTTTTGCCATTTGCGTTAGGGACGATCGATAAAAGGACAAATTTTTCAAAAGTTTTTTAGGACGAGTTTACTGAAAATAATTTTGCGAAAATTCAAGCACACCAAAATATTTTTCTGAACCAAAAATAATTTTCGTGGCATTTTTATGGGGATCCAAAAAGACCCTTAATTGCAATCATATTCAAGAGCATTTTGTAACAAAAAAATCAGTAAGTCTTACTATGGGAGAAGGATGGAAAAAAATTAAAAATTTTAAAAGTAAAGACTCTCTGATTTGGACTTTTTAAATCCAAAACAAGTCTTTATGTAATCTCTTAGGTTGCATTTGGTTCATGTATAAACTAGAACTGGTTATTTCAGATATAGATATAAGTTCAGAAGTAAGCACGAAATAAAACTAATTTTACGTTTGGATGAAAATTGGGTTGTTTCTGAGAATAAAAAAAATAGTGTTTTGATAGTTAGATTGAAATATTGTGTAACGACCCGGCCCACTAGCAATAATAACTCGTTGGGCCCAAACCACAGCCCAAAATGCTTAAGCCCAGTTATTATTACTAGTGTCCAAGTCTCATATAAACCCAATCACAAATCCATCCACATCCGATGTGGGACTATTGGGGGCGTCACAGACTCCCCCCGTTTAGGCCTGACGTCCTCGTCAGCCCAAACACACACACACAAGCCCAAGATCACCAGGCGATGTGAGACTCGTCTCGCTAGTCCTGTCATCTAGACCCAGACTCAGCCGAGACTCGCCGCACACTTCCGGCTGGAACCTGGCTCTGATACCAAATGTAACGACCCGGCCCACTAGCAATAATAACTCGTTGGGCCCAAACCACAGCCCAAAATGCTTAAGCCCAGTTATTATTACTAGTGTCCAAGTCTCATATAAACCCAATCACAAATCCATCCACATCCGATGTGGGACTATTGGGGGCGTCACATATTGAGAATAAAAATAAAACTATGATTTTAAAATAATAATATTCTATCTAATTAATTAATATAAAATATAATCCTGAATATCAATTGATAAAATAATTAACAATAATAAGTATTATTAATAAATAATTCAATTAATTACAAATAATTTAATAAATTAATTAGTTAATTATCTAATAGTTAGATAATTAGTTAATAAAATAATTAGATTAGTAAAATATTAGATTAATTAAAGAGTTAATTCAATAGTTAAAATTATATTTACTTTAATTAAACTTATTCTCAATTAATAGATAAAAAAATTAACAATAATGAGTATTATTAATAAATAATTTAATTAACTACAAATAATATAATAAATTAATTAGTTAATTATCTAATAGCTAGATAATTAGTTAATAAAATAATTAGATTAGTAAAAATATTAGATTAATTAAAGAGTTAATACAATAATTAAAATTATATTTACTTTAATTAAGCTTATTCTCAATTAATTGATAAAATAATTAACAATAGTGAGTATTATTAATAAATAATTTAATCAATTAATTACTTAATTATCTAATAGTTAGATAATTAGTTAATTAAATAATTATATTAATTAAAAATATTAGATTAATTAAAGAGTTAATATAATAATTAAAATTATATTTACTTTAATTAAGCTTATTCTCAATTAATTGATAAAATAATTAACAATAATGAGTATTATTAATAATAAATAATTTAATTTACTATAAATAATTAAATAACTTAATTATTTAATTATTTAATTATCTAATTATTAGATAATTAGTTAATAAAATAATTAGATTAGTTAAAATATTAGATTAATTAGAGAGTTAATACAATAATTAAAATTATATTTATTTTAATTAAACAGATTCTCAAAACAAAGCTTGTTTCAGAAAAATACTGGAACAGTAGTTCTAACCTTATACCAGCTTATTCGAGAAAGACGAAAACTGTTGTTTCCATTCATAACCGAATACGTTTAAAAATCAATACGAAACGAAACCTTACTCCAGACTTTATTTCCAAGCAAACGTGTATTTTTGAGTTACAGCTCAGAATGCATAATAGTTACATTGCTAAATTGAGTAACGATGAATCTGACATGGCAACCATTTCATGCATTCACTCGATTTCATTAAAAGATGAATAGAATTTATAGGAAAGTAAAACTTTTGGAAAGGTTTAAGGACCACTGGTGTAATTTTTTAGCTTTTTAAATTTCTTTTAATAACATTATGTTGTAGGTAAAGCAATTTATGAATTATTTGGCCTAGCTAGAGTTTCTCCGCAACTAATTTTTGAGTAAAATTATTCAAAGAAATAATAATAATTTTTTTTAACACAATATAGAATTTGATAGAACTTAAACATTTAGTACCTAGGAGCTCAATTCAATTCCCAACTTTAATAGGTGCTCTTAAATTTTGTTTTCACATAAAATGTAAGTCATGTGAGGTCAATAAATTAGAGATTTCACTCCATAAAAACTAGCCCTATGTTTTTACTACAGTAATAATTTTTAGTCCTTTTATTTGTTTGGAGTAGAAGAGCTATACTTTTGAAGTTATAAAGATTTTCCAATTTTTTAACCAATGAATAATTTAGACATTAGTTATAAGAGAAAGCAAAAATATCTTCTTTACTGAAGGCATAGGCTCAATATATATATCTTCCTACTATACGACAGAATTTAGGTGCGATTTGGCTTTATTTTATTATTTCAATTTCATTCGTATAGTTTTATTTGAAACAATTTGCTTCTAAACCAATTTAGACTTGGGAGTACATATAGTAGTTTTCGGGATGAGAAAATACCATACTAAAATATTTTGTTTGGTTTACATAAATAAGAACAATACTATATATACACCTCAAAAAAAAATGTACATCCTACACTTATCCATCTAGAAAAAATCACTTCATAATGGGGTCACTTCACAAGTAGTATTTTTCCATAAATAATATCGATATCGCAATGACTAAGTTAAAATATAATTTATACGATTCTATCAAAAAAATTAAGAAGTATATGTCAATATATTTTTACTTTACCTCTTTTTGATTGAATAGCGTTAGGTAGTGCTCAACTCCTTAATGTAATAAAAATAATAATAATAAAATTTTACTTTATATATACTCAAAAAAAAAAAAAAAAAAAAAAAACATAAGAACCATCATTAAATCGTAATAAAATAAATTAAAGTTTTAAGAATAAATTAAGCTCCAATTGAAATTAAACTCAAAAATTTACATTCCAACAAAAAACGGAGTCATGTGGAGGCACATAGTGACCATGCCCCCCCCAATATTTTTAAAATTATATAACAGTTCGTTATTAAGTTATTAAAAAAATTAAAATACTATAAACTTTAGGGGCCAAAATAATTTTTTTTTAAAAAAATGATGTTGTCTTCTGGGCTACGAAATATAAATTTAATTGGCCCAAGGTATCGTAATACTTATTTGTAAATTGTACTAAATCTTAATACTTGATTTTTTAATATATCGTAATATTTGATTAGCAAATTATACTAAATTTTAATACTTAATTTTTTTTATATAATAATTTTTTTTAGATATTTAGATCATTATTATTTGAATGGTAAAGACAACTATAATCTATTTTTAAAAAAATATATATATATTAAAAACTCGAAAGCTAATGAACAAAAAATTATTTATATATAATTTTTTTTATTAATAATTTTTACAGATTAATATATTTTGCATAATATATTTTTGGCCCTTCTAAAACTAAAATTCTGGCTTCGTCCCTAAATTTCCGACTATGGTCAAATTTCAAAGATAAAATTAAAACTATTGCGATGAAAGGGCTTAAACCCAATTCAAAATCTTAATCATTTGGCATTTTTTTAAGTTTTTTTCAAATACTAATTTTATATAATTTGACATATAGGTGGAAATCATGAATACCAACTTTGTTTTTTTTAAAAAAAAAATCTCTTGGAAGGAAAAAAAATTCATTTTTTTTATTGTCAAACAAATACTTTGACGTAAGAATTGAAAATAATTCATCATCCCTTTCTACACTATTTTACAAAATAATTAATAAAGCATGAAACAAGGGCAACGATACCAAGCAAGTCCCAAAACTTATGAATTAAAAACAAAAATAATCAAATCAGATTCTCAACAAAATTTTAATATATTTATTTATAAAAAATCAAAATAATTAAGAATCTTAAAAGTGTTAAAATTTAAAATTTAAAATAAAATTGACATTAAGTTTAGAAACTACAAATTTATCTAAACAACTTTTTAATTTTTTTCTTTTAAAATTTTTAATATGTACTAGATTTTGCATGAAGGTGTGGAATTCCACACCCACATGTCGACAATTTGGGTTCCATTTCCAAACAATTTTTGTTCTTAGGCCCTTATTCTCCTTCTAGTTAGTCTTATTAACCTTTATATATATATATATATATATATATATATATATATATATATATATATATATATATATATATATAATTAGGCTAGAATACTATCGATAGCACAAGTCATTGGTGCTATAAAGTTTTTAGTCTTTGGATTAAAAAATGTGTGATTAAAATGATAGTGGTCCCCTAGGATTTACTAGGTGGTTGGTTGTAAAAATCTTAGGCCAGGGACCACTATAATTCCAACCGCATATTTTTTCATCCAAGGCAGAAAACTTGATACACCAATTGCTTGGTGCTATCGATAGTACTCTAGCCGGACTATATATATATAGTAAAATTCATTTGAAAATTCTTAAATTATTAGATGCTAAGAACGCAAAATTTACATCTATAAATAGATACAGAAGTAGTGTTAGATGTATGCCCTAGAAGCCAACTTGGCCGACACATATATTCTTTCTAGGGTATAAATTTGTATTTGACATTTTACATTATGAATGTTATTGGGTTATTATTTCCATTCGTGTTGTGTATGTGTCCATGAATTGTCCAAGGAATTAATAAGATGATGATACGTATTCTCAAGAGTTGAGAATTTGAGACATGTATCATTAGTGATTAATTCCTAAATGCTCCCGATCGATGGATCATCACGGGGACAGTGATTGATCCGGTGAGATTGGTGCACAGTCGCTTCCCTTTTAGGGTAGACGAGTCTCGAGTCAACAGTGTGGGGACACTGGAGCGAATGTGCAGGTGGTTGTTGGAGAACAAGGGTACCGAGCGTGATCATCACGAGAAGTCACTTGGATGTTTACTCACTCGTCAGTGACTTACTCGATGTTGCAGTAGTGTGACTGGTCCTTTGACCTGCGGTGTCTCGGCTATTCACAATGGGGTTACTGTAGTTTGACTGTACATACACTTGGTCCCTAGCCATTTGGGTCCTTGCAGTGGGTGCATGTTGGCTACAGTAGGTTCGTTGTAGGAATAGGGTGTACACCTATATGGAATCTATCGCCCTTAGTAGAGAAGGGAGTTAGTCCTATGTGATTTATGAGACCGAGTTTAGAAGACCTTGGCCAAGGCGTAGTAAATAACGGAAAGGGTTTCCGACATTAGAAACTCGAGTCGAATAAATTTGACATATGACAGACGGTAGGGTTTGACGAGCAATTCCATGACCTTCGTCTAGTTGGGACTCCGGATAGAAGGATTGTATCACACGTTAACTGCACCTAGAGGTTCAGTATTCCATTCTACTGGAATGCCACTACATGCTGCTAGGCGTCACTGGTGGATTGTGGGACTCACGAGAATTATCTGGATGATGATCGATAATTCTTATTGGGCTGAGTTTGAATAGTTCTAATCCACTGAAAAGAGTTTCAGTGATATTGTTGATGGTAATCACAATATATCTCACTACCAGATAGAATAGAACCTATGGGGTCACACACATAAGAGGTTATGACTGATCGGATAGTTGGATCGCGATTTTTGAATCGCCTGAGGACTTAATTATCAATATATTGATAATTGGACTAATTTGTAATTGTTACAAATTAAGGATATTAAAGTGCAAATGTTGCAAGAGAGGGCTTACTAATAGTTAGTAAGTTGTGAGAGGACTTAAGTGCTAATGTTGCATTAATGATTTGATTTGATCAAATTAGGATTGAGTTCAAATCGAATTAAATTAGGGTTTAATCGATTGAACCGATTAGGGATAAGATAAACTTAAATCTAATTTTAATGTTTATCTTAATAATTATAAAAGGATTATATCCTCTTTATACGTATGAGTTTTTTTTTATTAAGAAAAAAAACCCTAGCCGTCATCTTTCCTCGTCTTCCTCTTTTCTAAATATCCACATTAAAAGAAAGACGTTCTCTGCAAGGGAGCTAGCACCCCGGTGAGAATTTCGATCAAGTCGACAACCTCGTGTGGATACCCGTAGAGGCCGGACGCGTGTGCGGCTTCAAGAGAACCAAATTCCACGATCATCAAATTGCGGTGTAGATCTCCCCGCGCAAAGGTGAAGATTAGATCTTCCTCTTCCTTTTAATCTTAGATACATGAGGGATCATGTTTTGCGTGGTTTTTGAGATCAGATCTCAATTTTTCATATTTGCCTATTTGATTTCTTTTTTCCGCTGCGTTTATTTTTGCGCAAAATCTAACAGTGGTATCAGAGCCATCCTCATGTTATTTAAGATTAAAATTATAGTTTTGAATATTTTAAATCATTCTTTGTTGATTGAATGATTGTTAAATCGTTTTACCATATTCAAAGAATTATTAAATTTTGATTAATTCGAAATTATTTTGATCCGCAGAATTAAAATAAAATTTTATTTTTGTAAAATTTGATGAGATCAAATTTTGTTTTTAAAATTTATATAATTTTGATAAGATCAAAATTTATTTTAAAATTTTATTATATTGATTAGATCAATTTATTTTATCGTAAAATTGATGAGATCAAATTTTATATAGTTTTTGTTTTCACATAAGATGTGAATTATTGATGAGATCAATAGATATTTTTGCGGATTAAAATATTGATCAAAATTGTATGAATTAACTGTTTAGTTAAATCAAACGATTGATAAGATCGTATCGTTATGGTGATTTGATTACCTATTTTTCTGGATAATTGGTAAACGGTTTGTGACGCCCCACTTCCCAGGGGGTCACCCATCCTAGAACTACTCTAGCTCTAGCACGCTTAACTCTCATGTTCCTCTTGGATCTTGCTACCATCCAAAATGCTATAGCCGGGTTAGAGATTTAGTCCTATTATATCATTTATATAGAGGACTAATCCAAATTCCGGGGGTGTCTCATTCTTCCCCCCTTTAAGCCCTGACGTCCACGTCAGGCTCAAGCACACTCACAAGCACCAGGCGATGTGAGACTCGTCTCGCTAGCCTTAGCCGACCTTGTGAGGAGCTGCACTCCACTCACAACGGTCATTAGCCGGGGAGCCTCGCTCTACCCGCTATATAACCCTGGCTCAGCCGAGACTCATCTCACATTTCCGGCTGGTGAATGGCTCTGATACCAACTGTGACGCCCCACTTCCCAGGGGGTCACCCATCCTAGAACTACTCTAGCTCTAGCACGCTTAACTCTCATGTTCCTCTTGGATCTTGCTACCATCCAAAATGCTATAGCCGGGTTAGAGATTTAGTCCTATTATATCATTTATATAGAGGACTAATCCAAATTCCGGGGGTGTCTCACGGTTAATTAAAATATTCAAAATTAATTATTGTGATTGTGATGTATGAGATACATATGGGTGATGATCATGGATAGCAACCAATTTATTTTGTATAGACATGTGATGTATGATGTGTATGCGGAATCCTGTAATTTTAAATTTGTTTAAATTAAGGACTCTGTGTTAGGGCTGTTTGGGTGCCTGCGAGCACGAGCCAATTTTATTTAGAGACCTGCGTGTCTCAATAGATTAAAGATAAAAGTTATTTTATTCTTTAATTGGGTTGTATTATGTATGGTTGCACGTCATTGGTTGATTCGTGGGAAGCCGTTAGCACACAACAAGCCCAGATCGAGACGAGCACTTGATGGCGGTCGAATCAAGGGTTGATGGTGATCGAATCAAGTTGTAGCTCCGGATTGGATCAAGAAGTTGAAGACGATCAAACCAATGACGTGCGTGTGCTTGTATTTATGACCCTTTGACCCTGATTCCGGCTCAGTGGCTCGAGCACGAATCTTCTTTTTAGATCCATGATCATCACCGGTTGCATTATATTTGTTTTTATATGCAGTTTATTTTTATTTGCATGAGATGTAAATAAATAAAATTAAATATAAGACCTAAATACAAATCTCCTCATAAATATTAAGTCGAGCGGTCTTCCATCGTTGTAGAAGTGCGGGCGTCTTTTCTGGTGTTGATTGGCACGGCTGGTTACAGTGGTCAGTTGCATTGGAAAGGCGCAACCACTCTATTAGCATAAGATGCTGCGGAGTAAAGATGGGGTTGGGCCCAATATCTGTCAGGTGAGGGACCCAATGACGGCTTTGCTTACGCGTTTGAACGGTGGGTCTGACTTAACTAAAGAATGAGGCCAATATCTGTCAGGTGAGGCCTACAAGACTTAGAGACCGAATATCGCTACAATTGCTTAAGAAGCATTGGACAAGAGTTGTCCACTCATTGGTTTTCGTGTCACCAATATCTGTCAGGTGAGGTGGTGCGGTAAACTGGTGGGACCGTAGTACCCACTTGAAACCCTTATCGCGTTGGGTTTCCGTTTCTCTACCTGAGGAGTGTAAGAGACTCGAGGAAATAGTGGGAGGTTAACGTTTGTTTTTAAAAATATCCCTAAAACAAAATTTTGAAACAAATACAAATATCTAATTTGAATCTTTACTCTCTGCAGAACAAAATGTCCGCTTCCAATCCTCTTTCTCGCATTCTCGAAACTAACCGCTTAACCGGAACGAATTATAAAGATTGGCTTAGGAACTTAAAAATAGTTTTGAGTTCCGAAAAGCTTAGTTATGTTCTCGACCAGAACCCTCCCACGTCACCAAACCATCAGGTAAAATGGATGGATGACGATAATAAAGTAAGGTGCTACGTCCTGGCATCGATGTCAAATGACCTTCAACGCCAGCATGAGGATATGAAGACTGCTAATGAAATGCTAACTCACCTCAAGGAGTTGTATGGTGAGCAAAGCCGATCAGCACGTTTTGAAGTGTCCAAAAGACTCTTCAAAGCCAAGATGCATGAAGGGCAGTCGGTTCATGATCATTGTCTGACAATGATCAAAGACCTCGAGGAGCTTGAGAAGCTCGGCATGAAAATGGATAAGGAATTGCAAGTTGATATGATTTTGCAATCTCTTCCAGATTCATATGGACAATTTATTGTAAACTACCATATGAATAAAATGGACTGCACCAATGCTGAGTTATTGAACATGTTGGTAACGACTGAGGGAACCTTGAAGAGTTCAAGGGGCTCGGTTTTTGCTATGGAGCGGGCTTCCTCTTCCAAAAGAAAGTCTAATTGGAAGAAGAAACCCGCAAAGAAACAAAAGGCTGAAAACAAGCCCAAAAGGGAAGCTCCTAAGAAGAAGGCCGCTGACAAAGGAAAATGTTTCCAATGCAATGTTGATGGCCACTGGAAGAGGAATTGTCCCGTCTATCTAGAGAGCCTAAAGAACAAGAAGAAAGACACACCTTCGGAAGGTATGTTAGACCTGCTCGTAATAGAAACTAACCTTACGGTTACCTCTACTTCCAGTTGGATCATAGACTCTGGTTCAAGTTCTCATTTATGTACTTCAATGCAGGGTCTAAGAGAAATTAGAGGGGTGAGAGAAGGTGAAGTTACCCTATGGGTTGGCAACGGAGCAAGAGTTGCTGCTGTGGCTACTGGCACCTATCCTCTGCGATTACCGTTAGGACATATTTTATTACTTAAAGACTGTTATTATGTGCCTGCTGCTAGCAGGAATTTGATTTCTGTTTCTTCTTTAGCACAGGACGATTATATTTTTAATTTTGATAAAGACTACTGCACAATTTATTTTAGAAATAAAATTGTTGGTCGTGGTTTTATGATAGACAGTCTTTACCATTTACATATGGATGTATCTGTAAATATTTCCGAGCAGGAAGTGAGTGCCGTTGGGTCTAAGAGACCTAGAGAAGAGATAAACCTAAAGTATATGTGGCACCTAAGGCTTGGTCATATTGGAGAGGAAAGGATTAACAGATTGGAGAAAGATGGGCTTTTGGGCCCATTGACTTCTGAGTCTTATCCAGTCTGTGAATCATGTCTTCAAGGAAAAATGACCAAATTACCTTTTGTAGGACAAGGGGAAAGGGCCACTGAGATACTTGCCTTGGTACACACTGATGTGTGTGGCCCATTTGATGTGCAAGCCAGGGGTGGTTATTTCTACTTCATAACCTTTACCGATGATTATTCACGGTATGGATATGTCTATATTATGAGACACAAATGTGAAGCTTTTGAAAAGTTCAAAAAATTCAGATGTGAAGTAGAGAAGCAAACTGGAAAACCCATCAAGGCTCTTCGATCAGATCGAGGGGGAGAATACCTTAGTGGGGAGTTCCTAAACTATCTCAAAGAAAACGGCATAGTCTCACAATGGACTCCTCCTGGAACACCTCAACTCAACGGAGTGTCAGAACGGAGAAATCGAACTTTATTAGATATGGTTCGATCCATGATGAGTTTCACTGATCTTCCTTTGTTTCTTTGGGGACATACTTTGCTTACCGCAGCCTACCTACTGAATAGGATTCCCTCTAAATCCATTCTTACCACGCCTTATGAGATGTGGCATGGTAAGAAACCAAGTCTTAGTCATATTAAGATTTGGGGATGTTCGGCCCATGTCAAGCGACTACAGGCGGACAAGTTAGAGGCTAGGTCAGAAAGGGCTCATTTTATAGGGTATCCTAAAGAATCTTTAGGTTACTATTTTTACATCCCAAAGGATCACAATATAGTTGTGAGTCGACACGCTACTTTCTTGGAAAAACAGTTTATTCAAGAAGTAGTAAGTGGGAGAAAAATTGAGCTCGAAGAGAGAGTCTCTGAAGAGCAACGAGTCCCAAAACCTACGGAACCTATTCATGCTGAGCCAGTACATGTAGCACCTAATCCACCTCGAAGATCGAGTAGGATCTCCCTTCCTACTAAAAGATACTTAGGTATTCTTATAGAGGAAGTAGAGGAAATGTTCCTCATAGGAGATAAGGAACATGGAGATGATCCTAAAACCTACAACGAGGCGATGTCTGACATTGACTCCGAGAAGTGGTTGGAAGCCATGAAGTCAGAAATTGACTCAATGTGTTCCAACCAAGTATGGACCTTGGTAGATCCACCAATAGGTATAGTACCTATCGGGTGTAAGTGGATTTACAAAAGAAAGATAGGTTCGGATGGAAAGGTAGAGACCTATAAAGCAAGGCTGGAGGCGAAAGGCTATAGTCAACGCGAAGGCATTGACTATCAAGAGACCTTTTCGCATGTGGCCATGCTTAAGTCCATTCGAACACTACTTGTCATTGCAGCATACCATGATTATGAAATCTGGCAGATGGATGTGAAAACTGCTTTCCTAAATGGATTTCTTGAGGAAGATATCTATATGGAGCAGCCTTTGGGTTTCACTTCCAGTGACGAAAGTCACAAAGTATGTAAGCTGCAAAGGTCCATATATGGGCTTAAGCAAGCATCTCGGACTTGGAATACTCGTTTTAATGACGTAATCAAATCGTTTGATTTCGTTAAGAATGAGGAGGAACCATGTGTTTATAAGAAAGTTAGTGTGAGTGCTATTACATTCCTCGTATTGTACGTGGACGACATTCTCCTAATTGGAAATGATATTCCAATGCTGACTTCGGTTAAGATATGGTTATCTAAGAAATTCTCTATGAAAGACCTAGGGGAAGCATCCTATATTTTGGGGATTAAAGTCTATAGAGATAGACCTAAAAGGATGCTAGGCCTCTCACAGAAAATGTACATAGAGCAGATGCTGAAGAAATTCAGCATGGAAAACTCTAAGAGGGGACTTCTACCCCTTAGGCATGGAATTTATCTCTCCAAGAAAATGTGCCCCAATACATCTGAAGAGATTCAACGAATGAGCCAGATCCCTTATGCTTCAGCTATAGGGAGCCTCATGTATGCCATGCTATGTACACGACCTGATATTGCACTTGCTGTGAGTATCACAAGCAGATATCAGTCCAATCCAGGTGAGGAGCACTGGACTGCTGTGAAAAACATACTCAAGTACTTAAGAAGGACTAAAGATATGTTTTTAGTCTTTGGAGGAGGAGAACTGAAAGTACAAGTATACACTGATTCAGACTTCATGTCTGATGTTGACGATAGAAAGTCTACGTCGGGATACGTGTTCTTGTGCAATGGTGGTTCGGTGTGTTGGAAGAGTTCCAAACAACCAATCATCGCTGACTCTACTATGGAAGCAGAGTATATCGCCGCATCTGAGGCTGCAAAGGAAGCCTTTTGGTTCAAGAAATTTGTTGCGGAACTAGGTGTGATGCCATCAGATGCCATTCCACTTTACTGCGACAACAATGGCGCCATAGCCCTAGCTAAGGAGCCAAGGTCTCATCAAAGGTCCAAGCATATAGAGCGACGGTTTCATATTATACGCGAATATCTCGAGAAGAAATTTATCGAGGTGCAGAGAGTAGACTCCACGGATAACGTGGCAGACCCACTGACTAAGCAGCTGAGCCAGCAGAAGACTGAAGCCCACCTTGAGAAGATGGGGCTTAGGTATATGGCTAATTGGCTTTAGTGCAAGTGGGAGATTGTTAGATGTATGCCCTAGAAGCCAACTTGGCCGACACATATATTCTTTCTAGGGTATAAATTTGTATTTGACATTTTACATTATGAATGTTATTGGGTTATTATTTCCATTCGTGTTGTGTATGTGTCCATGAATTGTCCAAGGAATTAATAAGATGATGATACGTATTCTCAAGAGTTGAGAATTTGAGACATGTATCATTAGTGATTAATTCCTAAATGCTCCCGATCGATGGATCATCACGGGGACAGTGATTGATCCGGTGAGATTGGTGCACAGTCGCTTCCCTTTTAGGGTAGACGAGTCTCGAGTCAACAGTGTGGGGACACTGGAGCGAATGTGCAGGTGGTTGTTGGAGAACAAGGGTACCGAGCGTGATCATCACGAGAAGTCACTTGGATGTTTACTCACTCGTCAGTGACTTACTCGATGTTGCAGTAGTGTGACTGGTCCTTTGACCTGCGGTGTCTCGGCTATTCACAATGGGGTTACTGTAGTTTGACTGTACATACACTTGGTCCCTAGCCATTTGGGTCCTTGCAGTGGGTGCATGTTGGCTACAGTAGGTTCGTTGTAGGAATAGGGTGTACACCTATATGGAATCTATCGCCCTTAGTAGAGAAGGGAGTTAGTCCTATGTGATTTATGAGACCGAGTTTAGAAGACCTTGGCCAAGGCGTAGTAAATAACGGAAAGGGTTTCCGACATTAGAAACTCGAGTCGAATAAATTTGACATATGACAGACGGTAGGGTTTGACGAGCAATTCCATGACCTTCGTCTAGTTGGGACTCCGGATAGAAGGATTGTATCACACGTTAACTGCACCTAGAGGTTCAGTATTCCATTCTACTGGAATGCCACTACATGCTGCTAGGCGTCACTGGTGGATTGTGGGACTCACGAGAATTATCTGGATGATGATCGATAATTCTTATTGGGCTGAGTTTGAATAGTTCTAATCCACTGAAAAGAGTTTCAGTGATATTGTTGATGGTAATCACAATATATCTCACTACCAGATAGAATAGAACCTATGGGGTCACACACATAAGAGGTTATGACTGATCGGATAGTTGGATCGCGATTTTTGAATCGCCTGAGGACTTAATTATCAATATATTGATAATTGGACTAATTTGTAATTGTTACAAATTAAGGATATTAAAGTGCAAATGTTGCAAGAGAGGGCTTACTAATAGTTAGTAAGTTGTGAGAGGACTTAAGTGCTAATGTTGCATTAATGATTTGATTTGATCAAATTAGGATTGAGTTCAAATCGAATTAAATTAGGGTTTAATCGATTGAACCAATTAGGGATAAGATAAACTTAAATCTAATTTTAATGTTTATCTTAATAATTATAAAAAGGATTATATCCTCTTTATACGTATGAGTTTTTTTATTAAGAAAAAAAAAACCCTAGCCGTCATCTTTCCTCGTCTTCCTCTTTTCTAAATATCCACATTAAAAGAAAGACGTTCTCTGCAAGGGAGCTAGCACCCCGGTGAGAATTTCGATCAAGTCGACAACCTCGTGTGGATACCCGTAGAGGCCGGACGCGTGTGCGGCTTCAAGAGAACCAAATTCCACGATCATCAAATTGCGGTGTAGATCTCCCCGCGCAAAGGTGAAGATTAGATCTTCCTCTTCCTTTTAATCTTAGATACATGAGGGATCATGTTTTGCGTGATTTTTGAGATCAGATCTCAATTTTTCATATTTGCCTATTTGATTTCTTTTTCCGCTGCGTTTATTTTTGCGCAAAATCTAACAAGTAGCATTTTTTCATATTTAGGCTAGTTTGATTTTTTGAAAAAGTGTAGGAAAAAAAAAATTCAAGAAAATTTTTTCACAAAAAACTCATTTTAAAATTTTTTGTCCATTTTCTTCGAAGAAAAATAAGTATTTTAGAAAATTATTTTTTAAAATTTTTATGGAAAACTAGCATATTCGTTTTCCAATTTTTTTTTAAGAAAAATGCAAAAAAACTAGTTTTTTGGTAAAATATTAAAAAAAGTATAAAAATTTGTTTTCTTTTAAACCAAATAGACAGAAAGCCGAAAAAAATAAATTTCCAGAAAAAAAAATTTTCTCAGAATTTTTTTTTTCTTTTTCCATCTAACTATAAGGGTATTTGACTAATTTACGTGCACCTGGTGTATGAGCACATCTTATATATATCACACCTTTGGAAAACTATATAAATTTTAAATTTTAATTCTAATTTATAAGATGTGTTACATAACATTAAAAATGTCTACATATAAATAATTATAAATTTTGAACATCAATTCCTCAAAAATCATAGTAGGTTGAGGAACCTTATAATTTTTCTTAAATAAATATTTTTAATAGTATATTATATTTTAATTTAAAATAAAAATATGAAAACCCTCTAAACTTGCTCTTTTTGTAAATAGGAATATGAATTTTTAATCTTGGCAACGGGACCTCCAAACTCTATAAAATAGTTCAATACATAGATTCCTCTTTTTAATTGAAGTTATTAATTATACAGTTTCAAAACACAAGAAAAACTATTTTTTCAATTATATATACAGTTAAAACCCAAATGCATGAGGCATGATGTATATATAATTTAGTAATTTCTCCTGAAACCATCTTATTAAAATTACACAATCAAACATTTTCTTAATTTCTGCAACCCTATATATTATGAATAATTTTATAAATTTTGTGTGTTCCTGTCACGTCGTACTCGTGTCTGATATCGTTACATATCACATATAATTTTAAATATATATATTTTTTATTTTACTTTTTGTATGCATACATAATATAAAATTATAAATATTTTAACTTTTTAATAAATTCATATAAATTATTTTTAAACAATATAAATAAATTATATGTACTGTAGATGAAGAATTTTGTAAAAAAAAAAATTAATAAAAATACTTGAACTATAAATTAAAATTTTACTAACTATTATTAATACGAAAAATATAATAGTATTTTATCAAAATTATTATTTATATATATTATAATATTAATAATATTATATTTTATTTGTAATTTTTTTATATTTTAGAATTGTGTAGTGTGTTTTATTCCGTGTCATTTCCGTGACTCTTACGTACACTAATGCTCCATCGGAATGGGGATAACAAAAAGCCTAAAACCAGCGACATTAGTGCAAGGGGGTTAAACTCGAGTACGTACGGGGGAAGGAGACATGCGTGGGATACTTCGCGTGGGTTTCCGTTTCCGTTTCCGGCGAGGACTAGTTTGGCGCGGACGCTCGATGCCTCGAGCAGCGTGCGCGAGGTGCCGGAGATTGCGATCCGGCACGTGTCCGATCGAGCTTCACACGTAACGTAATTTGTTGGTTTGCATGGGAAAGGGATGATACGGGAGTAGAGCATCGGCGGAAAGGGGATTCCCTCCCATCAATTCCGGACGGGCACATGCATGCATGCGACGGCCCAAGTCCGGCCGCCAGGCCAGAAGTCTCATGGAAGGTGGCGTCGCATGCAGGTCAGGACTGTCCTTGTTAAGCGTACGTTACAAGAGTAGATTCTCCGCGGACAAGGCGAGCACAAAATGTCATGCGTAGCTTCAGTCTGTTCCAAAACTCCAAATTAAATTCGACGGTCGGTAGTGCGCTGAGTAGGTCACTGAAAGTTCGCTGAGTAGATCACTGAAAGTTCACGGTCGGATTTTAAATATAAATAAATTAACTCTCTCTCTCTCTTTCTCTCTTTTTCTCTCTCTCTCTCGGATAATTCTACAGTTTGTTATTAATTTATATATTATTACTTTGTGCTCCTCTATTATTATAATATTGTAATAAAAATTGGTAAGTAACGAAGTCGGACTCGATCTGTATTTCAGATGACTCGATCAGCAGAAAAATTGGTTGAGTTAACAATGTTTTACTCTCAGTTTAGTACAACCGAGTTTATGTGTGGAATCGACTGATTATCTGACCGGGCCGAATCAATTCAGTCGAGTTTCTGATCAACTAGCGCCCATTTTTATTGGGAATTCACGTATGGATAATTTTAATCAAATAATTAACAAGAAAAAGAAATACTGTAAAGTATTAATACATATGGTTTCAGACCTAACAGACATAAGCATTTTGATGATTAGGTTCTATTAGATATATGACAGTACGGCTTGGGCTTACATATATATAAGGGCTAAAAAAGAACTTTTCTGACAATCTCAACCGCAACCAACCGTAGACAGAGATATAATTGAAAGTTAAAATCAGCTCTCAACTTTAGAAATAGAATTCTCAAATTAAAACTCATATCTCTAATAACAAAATTATTTAGAAATTTTGATAAAATATTTTTTTATACTTTTTGTATAGCTCTAGTAAAATTTCAAGTAAAGCTCGACCAAATAGGCACATTACATACATACGCTGAGTTATAAAAATCTTTCTTGTACTTTAAAATATGAAAAATAATATTTGTACATTTTTTAAAAAAATATACATGCATTTTACATTCTATTTATTTTAGAATAAAATAAATTTTACTAGTCACGTCAATATGACTAATAAAATTTTTTTATTTTTGAATGAATGAAATATATATCATACATTCCAATAAAGTGCATGAGTAATATTATTCTAAAATATGATATGCCAAAATCACCTATCTACCACCGGTACTAAATATTAGGGATAATTGCCTGTGTACCCCTGAAATATGAAGAAATATCTGATTTACCCCTCTTATTTTTTTCTTTCCAATATACCCTTCATACGTTCCACCGTTATTAAAAATACCCCTACCGTTTCCCTTTGTTAAGTTAACTAGGGTTAAACTAGAGTTACATAATAATCGGAGTTGAAAACTATCTGATATACCTATTTTGCCCGGGTTTAGGGTTTAGGGTTTAGGATTTTTTAGGGTTTTAGGGTTTAGGGTTTAGGGTTTTAGGGTTTAGGGTTTAGGATTTTTTAGGGTTCTAGGGTTTAGGGTTTAGGGTTTTAGGGTTTAGGGTTTATGGTTTTTTAGGGTTTTAGGGTTTAGGGTTTAGGGTTTTAGGGTTTAGGGTTTAGGGTTTAGGATTTTAGGGTTTAGGGGTTTAGGGTTTTAGGGTTTAGGGTATATTTGAAAGGGCAAAATAGTAATTACACACAGATAACGGCAGTTCCAAACGGTACACTAACAGAGTTTAACTTCAGGGGTATTTTGGTAAGAAGTTGGAACGTAAGAAGGGTAGTTTTAATATTAGCCTTCTAAGAGGGGTAAATCTGAAAACAGAGAATTTTTTAGGGGTATGTAGGAAATTGCCCCTTAAAAATTATATGGACTTTTGCCTTGCAATTTGCTAGTATTTTAAATAAGACTAGAGAATAAAAATAATTTGTATATATATATAGTTGCAAAATGTCACTAAAATGATGCGGCATATCATTTTGTTCTTGTCACGCCCCCGGGGGGTTTTTGAGTCTATCAAAGCGGAAAATTGTGTGTATCTTTTTTTTTCTTCTTAACAAGGTAATTTAAACCTCATCCCCGGTGCGTGCCAGACCGCCACATACACAAATTCTCCCTGCCCACGGACAGAGTCTCCTTTGTATATGCACGGCGTCTTATTTACAACAACATACATCAAACACCAACCATCAACCATACAATAGACATACATCATCAAGCGGAATATTAAAGCGGCATCAGTGTTTAGAAAGGATAAAGCCAGCGGTTGCAAAACCCGTGCCCACACGGCACTTCGTTTTGAGAAAACCTTTTCAAAGTCATTTGGTTTATCATGAAAACGTGCCGCATAAGAAAACATCACCAAAAGAACCGAAATATAAAAATACACCTCATCCACAGCGCTAAGTAATACATGTCCACGAATATTACGACCCACAAGCAAATTAACTAAATTAAGCGTAAGAGAAATGAGATAATAAAAAACCAAGTGTTCTGACTACGGCCCTCGCGACGCAGTCTCACCGCCCTCCCGGCTAACGCACCTCGTAACACCTGTCACGGAGTGGGTAATGTCAGTGACAAACAAAGTAGATGTCTATTATCAATAAGGAATAAGAAGCAAACCGAATACACCGGAACCATTTCGCTAAAACCCTGCACATATAATGTCACGCCCCGGGGGTTCGAATCGCGCGGAAGAGGAGCCACCGGTGCCCCTGAATCAGCCATATTTTTTTTTTTTTGTAAAACAATACTCCCCGGCGCGTGTCCAGACCCGCCGCATACACAAATTCACTCTGCAAACGGGCAGAGTCTCCTTTGTATATGCACGGCGTCTCAACTACAAAGTGTCTCACAAGGCGTAGCACACACAATCTCTAACCACATCAGTTGGGGTCTCGTACACATACAACCAAACAATTCACATGATATTCTAGCATTCACTTAGAGCATAGAGGCCGGTGTTTTGAAAGGATAAATATTCACAAGGTTTTGAAAGCGGCATCCACACGACGCCATCGTTTATGAAAACAGTTCGCAAACACATAAATCCCATAAGGTTTGTAAAGCTCGGTGCCCACACGACACCCACGTTTTAAAAGTAGTTTTCGCAAACGGTTTTCTTTGCTTTTCATCGTTCAAAACGGCCAAGTAAGAGAGAACGTAGAATTCATTCAATTATTCAAAAAGGAAAGAGGCAACATCCACTTCGACCCCACGGGGGTATCGCAAACCACAACTAACTAACATGAGTAATAAAAGATAAAGGGAAAGAAAGGTCACTGTGTCTGAAGCTCGATCAAAGTCAGAGCAGCACTCTTGCGGCCTCTCCGGTGCCCTAGCGCTCGACCCCGGACGGTCTGGGTGAACCTGTCGCGGAGTGGGGAGTCAGTGACAAGAAATAACATAATAAGCAAATAGGGCTAAAGTCAGGCAAACCACGATAGAAACCAGAGCAACCAACAATGAAGAACCATGTGCAAACCATACAATGCTGAACCCCGTGCTAACAATATAATGCAGAACCTCGTGCAAACCAAAACCGGGCACCTCCCCCGGCAACCACACCGAGCACCTGCCTCGGAGACCCCTACCGAGCACCTGCCCCGGCCGCCGAGCACCCACCTCGGCATCATCCACCATAACCACACCCTGTATCAAAACAACATCGGGCACCTTCCTCGATGCCCACCGCCGAGCACCTGCCTCGACATCACCGCTCACACCCCCCAACCATGGGGGCCCCCATTCCTAACGCCACCACCGCGTGGGGTACACAGGTCAACGTACCACTTTTCCGGAAAAGCACACCCTTTGCGGTGGCCAAACCGCGGGTGTGCGTGTAGCAATCTCGAGCCTCATCCGAGCACCATCCTCGGCAAACCAGACCGAGCACCTGCCTCGGCAAACCAAATATCCACACAATAGCTTTAACAGGGTTAGCAAATGTAAACATGCAATTACTAAGATCTTTGTGCGTGTAGCAAAATCTCGAGCCTCATCCGAGCACCATCCTCGGCAACCCAGACCGAGCACCTGCCTCGGCAACCAAATATCCCCACAATGGCTTTAACAGGGTTAGCAAATGTAAACATGCAATTACTAAGTTCTTACCCCTTTCCCCATAACTCCGGAAACCAAGATAATGGAAGAGTCCCCACAGCGACCCATAGTCGCCATACTATAAAGATAATAAAACACAAACCTTTACCGGAGTTAACAATATTCCACAAGTTCAACTTTAATGTTCTGAAAGGTCACGTCGATCACTGCCCCCAACGCTAGTATGCCCCGGACAACCCTACCTTTGTTCGGATAGGGCGAACTGCCCGCCCGGTCTTCTACCGCGACAGCCGTAAATCCGGAGGTCCACATCATCCACCAAACCCCTCAACAAAATAAACATAGCAACAACGAAACTGTGCATAAAGAGGTTCTAAGCGGTACCCACCTGGAACGCGAAGAAAAGGGTGTGCGGGAAAATTCCAGTCAGAAGTTCCCCCCACCTTGCGTGCGTCGTCCTACGTTCGTCCAGTCCGCGTCTGTGCACCAGTCGCCAACAGCGTCCCGCACTCCTGAAGGAACAAGGGCAAGTCAAGACTTAGAAGTCCGAAGCTTACAACGACTCCCAACAGCGTGCGGCGGAGTTCTTCGCACAGCACCGGCCCGTGCGACGAACACTTTGCCTGGGCGCAGCCCCGCGCGGCACCAGCCCGCGCGGGCGCCCCTCCTGCGGTGCGGGGCGACCCCGCGCGGCACCAGCCCGCGCGGGCGCCCCTCCTGCGGGCGGCCCCGCGCGGCCGGGCGCCGCGCGGGCGCGCTGCTCGCGGTGCGGGGCGACCCCGCGCGGCACCAGCCCGCGCGGGCGCCCCTCCTGCGGGCGGCCCCGCGCGGCCGAGCGCCGCGCGGGCGTGCTGCCCGCGGTGCGGGGCGACCACGCGCGGCACCGGCCCGCGCGGGCGCCCCCTCTTGCGGGCGGCCCCGCGCGGCCGAGCGCCGCGCGGGCGCGCTGCCCGCGGTGCGGGGCGACCACGCGCGGCACCGGCCCGCGCGGGCGCCCCCTCTTGCGGGCGGCCCCGCGCGGCCGAGCGCCGCGCGGGCGCGCTGCCCGCGGTGCGGGGCGGCCACGCGCGGCACCGGCCCGCGCGGGCGCCCCCTCTTGCGGGCGGCCCCGCGCGGCCGAGCGCCGCGCGGGCGCGCTGCCCGCGGTGCGGGGCGGCCACGCGCGGCACCGGCCCGCGCGGGCGCCCCCTCTTGCGGGCGGCCCCGCGCGGCCGAGCGTCGCGCGGGCGCGCTGCCCGCGGTGCGGGGCGGCCCCGCGCGGCACCAGCCCGCGCGGGCGCCCCCTCTTGCGGGCGGCCCCGCGCGGCCGAGCGCCGCGCGGCGCGCTGCCCGCGGTGCGGGGCGGCCCCGCGCGGCACCAGCCCGCGCGGGCGCCCCCTCTTGCGGGCGGCCCCGCGCGGCCGAGCGCCGCGCGGGCGCGCTGCCCGCGGTGCAGGGCGGCCCCGCGCGGCACCAGCCCGCGCGGGCGCCCCCCTCTTGTGGGCGGCCCCGCGTGGCCGAGTGTCGCGCGGCGCGCTGCCCGCGGCGTGGGGCGACCCCGCGCGGCACCTGCCCGCACGGCGCCCCACCCGCGGCCGGCCCCGCGCGCAGCGATGCGCGACGGCGCCGCCCCTTCTCCCTCCTCGTGACCAACAAAAGAAAAAAAGGGAGATTCCCCCAAACGGAAACGTATCCGGCTCACCTCGATGTGCGATAGAGGAGGAGAAGGAGGGATCGTCCGCTTGCCTCCACCGGTCCACCCTTGCCCGTGCGCTTGGTTATTCTTTGCCGGCGGCTACGAGGGAGGAAGAAGAGGAAGAAGAAAAGAGGCGGCCACCAAAAGAAATAAGAGGAACCCTAATCCTCTTTCCCACACGGTTATATATATATACTAAAAGAATTAGGGTTTACCTTAAAAGGTGTGCGGGCTACCAACACGGATCCCGAGGCGTCTAAGGGGTCCGAACTTCAAAAATTTATTCTGGGAGAACCGGGAGTCGGAATGCGGAACCGATCGCGTCCCCGTTCTCCGTTTCGCGAGCCCTTCCGCCTAAAAATGTCCGCGAGTCCCGACGGACTTTCCAGAAAAACACTAAAGAATTGTCCCACAGTCGGACAGTCGTAAGAAAGGGATAACGGAAAGGGTAATGGAAAAGCCAGGTCTTACATCACTCACCAATAAAAACAAGTTTCGTCCCCGAAACTTAACTCCCGCCTGCGGCGAAGAGGTCCGGGTAGCACTCCCCCATCTTTGACTCTGGTTCCTAAGTTACCTCACATTCTTCCTGGTTGCTTCACAGCGCCTTCCCATAGGGGGATCGTCCGGTTGCGCAATCCTTTTTGTCCTCTCGTGCTAAGATCCGCATCGAGGTTTGGCAGTAAAGCCAACCGGTATGTCACCGGGCCTACGCGCTCCAACATCCCAAATATCGGGTCATTGACGCCAACCAACAATCCCAAAAGCTCGAACCATTAGCAATACGCAACTCATTTACTTAAGGCGTCCTGTCACACCGCCAGCGATCTTGTCCTGACTCAACCCACCTGGACGTCTATGGCGTACTGTTACAACGCCTCGGGTCTTGGCCCGTCTCACCTCACCTGGACGTCTAAGGCGTACTGTTACAACGCCTCGGGTCTATTGTCACAAGGCCGGAAGTTGGACCTATTTAACCCTTGACTAAATAGCCAACATAAAAGACAACTAAGTCTTCACCTCCTTATTGGGCAGGAGGGTACGAAGCATTACTTCTAAGGGTTCCTCTGGGGTCGTGGCCAAAATTTCCCTTGTACGAGGTCTTCCTTGCTACTACCTCCCTCGTAGCCGAAACGTCTGCTTTCCCCCGCCGGTCGCTGATGTTTCGCTTTCACCGGTTGGCACACCCAAAATTGCGCCACAATTTGTGCCACATCGCTCTTTCGATTTGGGCCACCAGAAGGTCTGCCATAGATCCCTGCACCTCCTTGTACCTCCGGAATGGGCGGTATAGGAGGTATTATATACTTTGGCTAGATTTTCTTCCCTCGTTTCTAGCTTATCGGGCACACGAATTCGTCCCCGGAACCTTATTACATCCCTGAGTCACTCGTAAAAAGTCCGCCTTGCTCCGAGGACATTCTGCCTTGCACCAGTTGTAGTTACGTGTCCGTCGTTTGGTCTCCCAAGATCCTCTTGGAGATTCGTCAGACTAGATCTTATAGTCCTTTCCGGGCTTCGGCTGTATGAGCGCTGGCGCCTGTGTGCGTCTGTCTTTAAGTTCTTTGAAACTCCTTTGGCACTGGGCTGTCCAGACGAGCCTCTACCCACTTTGGGTTAGTCGATTTAGGGAAGTGGCCTCCCACGAAGCGTCTGTAGTGGCCTGCCCGTACTAAGAAGCTTCGGATCTCCGTCACCGTTGTTGGCCGAGCCCAGTTGGCCACCGACTCGATCGTCCTCGGATCCACTGCAATTCCAGATGTCGAAACGGTATGCCCCAAAAAGTCCACCTCACGGAGCCAAAACTCACACTTTATGAGTTTGGCATATGGTTGCTGATCCTGGAGGGTCTAGGGGATTACTCGCGAGTGTTCCCCATACCCCTTGTCCGTTGTGAGAGTAGATCGGAACGTCCACTATAAGACCATTACCGGCTGGTCTAAGGAGGGCTTGAGTATCCTATTCATCATGCCTGTGAATACCGCTGGTGCGTTAACGAGTCTGAACGGTATGACCGTGAACTCATGTCGACCACTCCGAGTTCGTAAGGCTGTTTTTCGGTAAGTCTGGTTCCCGAAGACGCACTTGGAACTTCAAGCAGTCAACTACCACTTAAAGATTGCCGCGACTGTCGGCCCCAAGCGTGATGCCATTAACTTTTAACGGAAACCTCATTAGTCCTTAGAGACTAAGAACCCGTCTCGCCCTCGCTGGGCAGGAAGGAGTACAGCCGCCTGCCTCGAGGGGTAGCCGGAGGATCCGACCGAACTTATCTCTACGATGGGATTTCTTCTAATATCTATGGTAGGGAGAAACATGAAGCGAGGGGGAGGGGTGGGATGCTGCTACGGGTGATGTCCCTGTTTCCGAGGGGCAGTTGAAACAATGGCGCCCCGGTTTGCCGCATCGAAAACGGTGGTCTTGCTTCTGGGGACATTCGGTCACTTGGTGTATTCCACCGCAATTGATGCAAGACTTGTCCACCGACCATTGTCCTCCCGTCGGCGCATTCGTGGTTCCTTATTGCCATCTCAGGTATTTAGGAGGCCGGCTCCTCTTGGTATGCTCCTTTCCAAAACAAGGTCGAGCTCGTTTCTTATCCCTGCCGCAATCTGAGCTCTCCCGTCGGGCTCGTGAACTCGCAAATTCGTGCTCCACTGTGGTGGCTCTATCGACCACCTCCTAGAAGGTGTGCAAATCCGCCGTTTGCACCACCTTGTAGATGTCGCTTCGTAAACCATTCACAAAAAGACGGGCTTTGTGAGATTCATCTCTTATAACAGGGGGAACACATTTGGTCAACCTCACAATTTGCCCGTTGATAACCCGTAACTGTCTGACTTCCTTTCTTGATGTGCTTCCGGTCATCTTCCATCTGCTGTCTGATGCTGTCGGAGAGAAATTCCTCAAACAGTTTTTCTCGGAACGTGGTCCATGATGGAAGGGCGGTGCCCTCGCAGTAACGGCGGTCATTCTGGGGATAGGTGTCACCACGGTCTCTCCCAAGGGAGCTCCAACAGTGGCCCCCGGCATAAGTCCCGAAGTTGCTGGTGTTAGTGCTGCTGAAGGCGTCGTCGGATGAACCGACGGTATCTCGGTCACCGAGGTCGGAGAAGGGGCAACCGTAGTCTCGCTGACCGCCACCGACGGTCTCGTCACTGGTGCGGTTGGTCCGGGCAAAGAAGCCTGGGCGACCTCCATTGGTAATGTCGACTGTTGCGCCCACTGCCGCATTTGTTCCATAAGGGTTGCCAACTGCCCGGCCACCTCTTATAGTTGTTGTCGGAGTAGCTAATACTCCGCCGCTATTGGCACCGTACTTTCTGCCCCTGCGTTCTCCGCTGATAACCCCTTTCGGGCCATTAATCGCTACATACAAAGAAACCAAGTCAACCCTAGACCTATCGGGTCTAGCACCACGACCTACAGACGTACTAAAATTAAATCCCCCAGTTCACTTTATTAATCAGTAGTTAGTGTATTGCGCCCCGTGGATGTTGGGCCCCGACTGTTGTGGTTAAAGTTTACCTCTCTGATACCATCTTAATCTGTCACGCCCCGGGGGTTCGAATCGCGCGGAAGAGGAGCCACCGGTGCCCCTGAATCAGCCATATTTTTTTTTTTTTTGTAAAACAATACTCCCCGGCGCGTGTCCAGACCCGCCGCATACACAAATTCACTCTGCAAACGGGCAGAGTCTCCTTTGTATATGCACGGCGTCTCAACTACAAAGTGTCTCACAAGGCGTAGCACACACAATCTCTAACCACATCAGTTGGGGTCTCGTACACATACAACCAAACAATTCACATGATATTCTAGCATTCACTTAGAGCATAGAGGCCGGTGTTTTGAAAGGATAAATATTCACAAGGTTTTGAAAGCGGCATCCACACGACGCCATCGTTTATGAAAACAGTTCGCAAACACATAAATCCCATAAGGTTTGTAAAGCTCGGTGCCCACACGACACCCACGTTTTAAAAGTAGTTTTCGCAAACGGTTTTCTTTGCTTTTCATCGTTCAAAACGGCCAAGTAAGAGAGAACGTAGAATTCATTCAATTATTCAAAAAGGAAAGAGGCAACATCCACTTCGACCCCACGGGGGTATCGCAAACCACAACTAACTAACATGAGTAATAAAAGATAAAGGGAAAGAAAGGTCACTGTGTCTGAAGCTCGATCAAAGTCAGAGCAGCACTCTTGCGGCCTCTCCGGTGCCCTAGCGCTCGACCCCGGACGGTCTGGGTGAACCTGTCGCGGAGTGGGGAGTCAGTGACAAGAAATAACATAATAAGCAAATAGGGCTAAAGTCAGGCAAACCACGATAGAAACCAGAGCAACCAACAATGAAGAACCATGTGCAAACCATACAATGCTGAACCCCGTGCTAACAATATAATGCAGAACCTCGTGCAAACCAAAACCGGGCACCTCCCCCGGCAACCACACCGAGCACCTGCCTCGGAGACCCCTACCGAGCACCTGCCCCGGCCGCCGAGCACCCACCTCGGCATCATCCACCATAACCACACCCTGTATCAAAACAACATCGGGCACCTTCCCCGATGCCCACCGCCGAGCACCTGCCTCGACATCACCGCTCACACCCCCCACCCATGGGGGCCCCCATTCCTAACGCCACCACCGCGTGGGGTACACGGGTCAACGTACCACTTTTCCGGAAAAGCACACCCTTTGCGGTGGCCAAACCGCGGGTGTGCGTGTAGCAATCTCGAGCCTCATCCGAGCACCATCCTCAGCAAACCAGACCGAGCACCTGCCTCGGCAACCAAATATCCACACAATAGCTTTAACAGGGTTAGCAAATGTAAACATGCAATTACTAAGATCTTTGTGCGTGTAGCAAAATCTCGAGCCTCATCCGAGCACCATCCTCGGCAACCCAGACCGAGCACCTGCCTCGGCAACCAAATATCCCCACAATGGCTTTAACAGGGTTAGCAAATGTAAACATGCAATTACTAAGTTCTTACCCCTTTCCCCATAACTCCGGAAACCAAGATAATGGAAGAGTCCCCACAGCGACCCATAGTCGCCATACTATAAAGATAATAAAACACAAACCTTTACCGGAGTTAACAATATTCCACAAGTTCAACTTTAATGTTCTGAAAGGTCACGTCGATCACTGCCCCCAACGCTAGTATGCCCCGGACAACCCTACCTTTGTTCGGATAGGGCGAACTGCCCGCCCGGTCTTCTACCGCGACAGCCGTAAATCCGGAGGTCCACATCATCCACCAAACCCCTCAACAAAATAAACATAGCAACAACGAAACTGTGCATAAAGAGGTTCTAAGCGGTACCCACCTGGAACGCGAAGAAAAGGGTGTGCGGGAAAATTCCAGTCAGAAGTTCCCCCCACCTTGCGTGCGTCGTCCTACGTTCGTCCAGTCCGCGTCTGTGCACCAGTCGCCAACAGCGTCCCGCACTCCTGAAGGAACAAGGGCAAGTCAAGACTTAGAAGTCCGAAGCTTACAACGACTCCCAACAGCGTGCGGCGGAGTTCTTCGCACAGCACCGGCCCGTGCGACGAACACTCTGCCTGGGCGCAGCCCCGCGCGGCACCAGCCCGCGCGGCGGCCCCTCCTGCGGTGCGGGGTGACCCCGCGCGGCACCGGCCCGCGCGGCACCAGCCCGCGCGGGCGCCCCTCCTGCGGGCGGCCCCGCGCGGCCGGGCGCCGCGCGGGCGCGCTGCTCGCGGTGCGGGGCGACCCCGCGCGGCACCAGCCCGCGCGGGCGCCCCTCCTGCGGGCGGCCCCCGCGCGGCCGAGCGCCGCGCGGGCTGCTGCCCGCGGTGCGGGGCGACCACGCGCGGCACCGGCCCGCGCGGCGCCCCCTCTTGCGGGCGGCCCCGCGCGGCCGAGCGCCGCGCGGGCGCGCTGCCCGCGGTGCGGGGCGGCCACGCGCGGCACCGGCCCGCGCGGGCGCCCCCTCTTGCGGGCGGCCCCGCGCGGCCGAGCGCCGCGCGGGCCGCGCTGCCCGCGGTGCGGGGCGGCCACGCGCGGCACCGGCCCGCGCGGGCGCCCCCTCTTGCGGGCGGCCCCGCGCGGCCGAGCGCCGCGCGGGCGCGCTGCCCGCGGTGCGGGGCGGCCCCGCGCGGCACCAGCCCGCGCGGGCGCCCCCTCTTGCGGGCGGCCCCGCGCGGCCGAGCGCCGCGCGGGCGCGCTGCCCGCGGTGCGGGGCGGCCCCGCGCGGCACCAGCCCGCGCGGGCGCCCCCTCTTGCGGGCGGCCCCGCGCGGCCGAGCGCCGCGCGGCGCGCTGCCCGCGGTGCGGGGCGGCCCCGCGCTGGCACCAGCCCGCGCGGGCGCCCCCTCTTGCGGGCGGCCCCGCGCGGCCGAGCGCCGCGCGGGCGCGCTGCCCGCGGTGCGGGGCGGCCCCGCGCGGGCGCCCCCCTCTTGTGGGCGGCCCCGCGCGGCCGAGTGTCGCGCGGCGCGCTGCCCGCAGCGTGGGGCGACCCCGCGCGGCACCTGCCCACCACGGCGCCCCACCCGCGGCCGTCCCCGCGCGCAGCGATGCGCGACGGCGCCGCCCCTCTCCCTCCTCGTGACCAACAAAAGAAAAAAAGGGAGATTCCCCCAAACGGAAACGTATCCGGCTCACCTCGATGTGCGATAGAGGAGGAGAAGGAGGGATCGTCCGCTTGCCTCCACCGGTCCACCCTTGCCCGTGCGCTTGGTTATTCTTTGCCGGCGACTACGAGGGAGGAAGAAGAGGAAGAAGAAAAGAGGCGGCCACCAAAAGAAATAAGAGGAACCCTAATCCTCTTTCCCACACAGTTATATATATATACTAAAAGAATTAGGGTTACCTTAAAAGGTGTGCGGGCTGCCAACACGGATCCCGAGGCGTCTAAGGGGTCCGAACTTCAAAAATTTATTCTGGGAGAACCGGGAGTCGGAATGCGGAACCGATCGTCGTCCCCGTTCTCCGTTTCGCGAGCCCTTCCGCCTAAAAATGTCCGCGAGTCCCGACGGACTTTCCGGAAAAACACTAAAGAATTGTCCCACAGTCGGACAGTCGTAAGAAAGGGATAACGGAAAGGGTAATGGAAAAGCCAGGTCTTACATATAAAGCTGGGCCCCAACCCCAGATTTATCAATTAAATTGGGCACCAACCCCAGATTATTTGTCGGAGAGACTAAAGTCTCCCCTCGTGCGCAAACACCTCTTTGATGCATTTAACCCCTTCACGGTGCTGGTGTGCTATTCCCAGCGGGCGCGAAGGGGTCCTCACGGCTCCCACCCCTTTGTGAGGAAACAGGGTCATCAGAGACCACTCTTCCGGAAAAGTACACCCATGCGGAGGCCAATCCGCCTGTGTACGTGCAGCATCCGAAAACGGATTTGCCGAGATCGGCGTGTCATGGAGCACCGCGACCGTAGCCGCTTCAATTGTTAGATAAAAACACAATTATGCGAAAGGTTAAACTGTCCATCTACTTTGTTAGATAAATTAGAGCACTTTAATGACGATAGATGCACTTACTGCACTTGTTGCACTTATCGCAACCGTACCCACCTATTTGAAGAGAAATCGGAACACCTGAATCCTTCGCGCACCCCCGCTGCGCACTTGGACCTAAAGAAAGTCCGCAAGGATAACTATAGT
>CM055065.1:36957403-36968903 GCA_029204045.2 Tillandsia leiboldiana
ATTTGGGATTTCAACATCTATTGATCTTTGTATTTCATTTTCTTTACTGAATTGATGATTTGATAAAGGCATTACTCATAAGATCAAGTTAGATGTGATTGAAGGTGTTCAACTTTAAGGGATTTAATTTTTGTAAATTTTCGTTTCATTTTGGATATTATTGATAGATTTGGCATAATCTAATTCTTGTTGTATGAAACGATGGTTTTTGTTTAAAGTTGATACACATTTGTGCTTACAATCTTTTTCTGGATTTTCCTGAATTTCTCTGAAATTTTCTTAAGAAAAAGTTGGGGCCGATCCGGATCGGGCAAGGTGATCCGGATCCCGAACGCAGGGCTGACGATCCGGATTGGACCTGCCGATCCGGATCCCGAACGCAGTTTTCTCACTGCGGGTAGCCGATCCGGTTCGCAAGCTCGGGAGGATCCGGATCGCGGCTAGGTTTTTATAAAGAACAAAAGGGTTTTGATTTCTTTTACTCCAATCTTTTGTTCAAAAGTTTCCAGAGCGCTTCTCTCTAGATTTCATCCTCCTTGGAAGCTTTCAAACTCAAAGTTCTTCAATTCCAAGTAAGTTTTATTGATCAAAATCTCGGTTTTTCACCGTTTTTCTCTTTTCCTCCTCAAACGCACGATTTTCTTGGATCAACTTTGTTTGTGGATGGTTTTTGATCAAATTTCTTTTGAAATAAGAACTCTGGGTAGATTAGTTTTGATTATATGCAAGGTTTTCTCCTGATTAACGGATTTTTAGGCTTTGATTTCTAAAATTTCGGTTTTAGGGCATATAATAAGGATTTTCGAAATTCATGCAATTGATCTACTTTTAAAAGTCCTTTTGCAAAACTAATTTGATTCTTGGCTTCTCTACATGATTATGATTGTTTGGGTACAATTTTTCAAATTTTTGAAAACTAAGAATTTTTGTGTTCTTGAGTTGGTCTTCACAGGATTTAAATCTTCTCAAAGCATTTGGATCAATGGGATTCTCATGGATCATTCTTTTGTTGGTCACAATAGTGCACACTCGGGCCACAAACAAATTAAAGAGAGCTAAGAAAACACAACAAAAAGGTGAATTTGTCGAGGTCAGTGATACAGAGGTGGATTGTCACGAGATAGATTGGACTGCATTGACAGATGATGATGAATCATTGCCTGAACAAAAGGCGTCCGATGCTTCGAAAGGAAAAGCACCCATGGACAAAGGAAAAGCGCCTATGACTAAACCAACCATCTCTGTGAAAAGGAAACGAGTAACTAGACGTTTTGGACTACGACGAGACGCTGATTTTAACACACCGATTGTTCCTGACTCCCCGCCTCGCGTGGAAGGAGTGTTCGTCAGCATGGATCGCGTTCGAGCGTTTGAACGTCGTGAATGCATCGGTGAACGTCATGTCAACATTGAAGATCTCCGAAATCACTCACCTGAGTTTGGAACCTTGATTGAGCAAGCTAATCTCATCCAAGTCTGCCGATTCCCCGAACTACTTGGGTATTGTTTGTATCGTGTAAGGACTTTTTACACGAATGCCACACATCTTCAAGAAGGAGAACATGGATCAATGCATTTCTATACAATTATCCAAGGGATGAAACTTAAAATCACTCCGCAGCTAATTGGCGAAGTTCTTGGAATGGAATCTAACACATCGGGGGTCAACTTTTTGAAAGGAAAAAGTTTGACGAATGCCTTGTGGCAAACAGTGATAGATAAAATTTGTTTGGAAGGAACGAATTCAGCTAATGGTAAAAGTGTAAAATCCAAACATCTTCGACTGGAGTACCGATTTCTAAATTTCATCACGTGTTACAACATTCTACCTAACATGCAGACTAAGGTCGTGAGATGGGAAAGACTGCTGTTCCTATATCTCTTAGGTCATCCCTCTGAGGCTGTAGGATTGAACATGAATATCCCCTACATAATTTGGAATAGAATGTCAAGATATATTGTGCATCCTCATCCTTCTGAGCGACTTCCGTTTCCGTTAATCATCATGAGGATCTTACAAAAGTTTGACATTGATATAAGCTCGACATCTTATCAACACTGTTGGGGGATGATTGATGAGTCAACAATTGTGAAGTCACTTCATAAATTACCACATGTTACTCCGACACATTCCACTGGAAAGAAACCTTGTGTCGGCACCTCGGCCTCACCGTCTCAACAAGCATCAGAACAAAGGCGAATGTCTGAAGAACTCGAGATCATAACGGCATCCCAAATTACATTGACCAAGAAAGTAAATTCAATGAGGAAACTGATCAAGAACATGTTCACTAAGATGGGATATAGTGCGTCTGAGGACTCAGACTCGGATGACTAATTTGTGCTTTAACAATTTTTGTGCAAATTTGTGCAGGATTTTATCTTTTTAGACTTTAGTTCAGCTTTTAGGACTTACTTTTAGTTCTAGTTCTTATTTTTCGGAACAATTTTTGAAATCTTTAACTCTCCTTAAATTTTTGTGTTTTTGGCTAATTTTGTGACAAAAAGGGGGAGAGAGTTATAGAGAACTAGAACAATGATTGATTGAACATGATGATGTGTTGGAACATCAAAGGTAAGTTGAAACACAAAGGTAAGTAGAACTTCAACTTTTGGTTTTTCCATTTGTTTGAATGCATGCCTCGACTAACTATTTGCTAACTATTTGGGCATGTAATATAACTAACAAGTTGATGTTCACTAACAAGTTTGTGACACTTGGTTTTTGATTGCATAGAAGATATGTTGGTTCTTAACTCTGATCAATTACATATCTATATATATATAAATTTGTCACAAACATGTTCATGACATTTGGTTTTTACGTGCAAAGAAGATATGTTGGTGTTTATTTAACTATGATCAGTTTACATATCTGAATATAAATGTCATGGTAAGTATAAATGAGTTTAAACTTCATCTCTGCTTGTGGTTTTTGAATAATACAAAATTCTTGAGGTATCTAACGATTTCTTTTGTCAAGAATGATTTCTTTTTGCAGAGAGTACAGATGTCTAAGTCTAGAGTCTGTTTTAGGAGTTTAACTCATGTATTGTATTTGGATCTCCATTGTAAATTTTTGTTGTATGGTGATAGCAACAAAAATATCTTTTTGAATTTTCTTTAGTGGATCTATGTTTTGTCACGAAACCGCCAAAGGGGGAGATTGTTACGGAATTTGAGTTGGCGTAGTTTCGTGAAAGTTTCAAGTCCTGAAGATTGAAGGTGAAGAAAAGTTGAATCATTTAACTCAATCTCAAGAAAGAAGAATTCAGAAGGATCAGGTATGTTTAACTAAAGAATTTGTGTGATCCGAATACTTCTTGTAGTGTAGAAACACTTGGAAGAATCTTTCATTGCATAAAAATCAAAAACTGGACTTGGGACATGTTCAGGATCCGGATCAGGTTGTTCGATCCGGATCCCGAAGGTGGTTCGTTCATACATCGTCGCAATCCGGATCGTAGTCTCTTGATCTGGATCCCGAACGTTGAGTTTACCATCTACCTTGAACGATCCGGATCTTGCTTCGCAATCCGGATCCCGAACGTTGATGTTTGGTGAACTATATGAACGATCCGGATCGTAGTCACATGATCCGGATCCCGAACCTTCGTTTTTCTGGAATTGGCTGTTTTGTTATGACGATCCGGATCCTAGTTATCACGATCCGGATCGCCGTCCGTAAAAATCCAGAAATGGTTGGTTTTTGATTCTTATCTCCTTCCTAGGGTTTCTAACCTATAAATACACCCTATGACTCTCTTTCTAGGGTGAATCCACATAGCCGTCATTTTCTTGTATCATCTTATACGGCTATAGATCCACATATAGAGAAGAAAGGAAATCATTAGAGAATACTCTATGTTTCTTCATCTATATTGATTAGTTTGATTCTAGGTTTTCATACTCACATCTTGAGTTGAATCAAACTAATGAATACTTAGATGGTATTTCCGATCTATCTTTGATCTAAGTATTCGGCGGATCATCACCACCCAAAAACAACGATTTTCGCCAAAAATCGGCGCGTGGATTCGCGTGTCCTTGTGGATTCAAGGTTCAATCGCTCTCGTGGATTCGGAGCGAGGCACGTTCGTGGATTCGAACGGTGCTATTGGGTGAAGACCGTGGATTCGGTCGGACGTCGTGGATTCGACGTTGGACGTCGTGGATTCGGCGTTGGGCGCAGATCGTGGATTCGAGAAGCGTCGGAGCGAGCGGAGAAGATCCTCTAGGAGCGTATGAAAAGGTTGAGTCGTAAGTGTGTACGGTAAATCACCTTGTACGTGTTTTAATTCTAGTGGATTTCTGCCGTGTTATCGGTCCCGTGGTTTTTTACTCCGGTGATGGAGTTTTCCACGTAAAAATCTTGCGTGTTATTTTATTTTCCGCATTGGGTTTTATCGCAATGATTTTTGGAGTGTTTATACGTTTACACCTATTCACCCCCCTCTAGGTGTTTCTTCCCCTATTTAGATCCGTATTATATACGACCCAACAAAAAAGAGTAAATTGGGTCTTTTGTTTTCGGATGTTAGTACACGTTTTTGACTATAGTTATCCTTGCGGACTTTCTTTAGGTCCAAGTGCGCAGCGGGGGTGCGCGAAGGATTCAGGTGTTCCGATTTCTCTTCAAATAGGTGGGTACGGTTGCGATAAGTGCAACAAGTGCAGTAAGTGCATCTATCGTCATTAAAGTGCTCTTAATTTATCTAACAAAGTAGATGGACAGTTTAACCTTTCGCATAATTGTGTTTTTATCTAACAATTGAAGCGGCTACGGTCGCGGTGCTCATGACACGCCGATCTCGGCAAATCCGTTTTCGGATGCTGCACGTACACAGGCGGATTGGCCTCCGCATGGGTGTACTTTTCCGGAAGAGTGGTCTCTGATGACCCGTGTTCCTCACAAAGGGGTGGGAGCCGTGAGGACCCCTTCGCGCCCGCTGGGAATAGCACACCAGCACCGTGAAGGGGTTAAATGCATCAAAGAGGTGTTTGCGCACGAGGGGAGACTTTAGTCTCTCCGACAAATAATCTGGGGTTGGTGCCCAATTTAATTGATAAATCTGGGGTTGGGGCCCAGCTTTATATGTAAGACCTGGCTTTTCCATTACCCTTTCCGTTATCCCTTTCTTACGACTGTCCGACTGTGGGACAATTCTTTAGTGTTTTTCCGGAAAGTCCGTCGGGACTCGCGGACATTTTTAGGCGGAAGGGCTCGCGAAACGGAGAACGGGGACGCGATCGGTTCCGCATTCCGACTCCCGGTTCTCCCAGAATAAATTTTTGAAGTTCGGACCCCTTAGACGCCTCGGGATCCGTGTTGGCAGCCCGCACACCTTTTAAGGTAAACCCTAATTCTTTTAGTATATATATATAACTGTGTGGGAAAGAGGATTAGGGTTCCTCTTATTTCTTTTGGTGGCCGCCTCTTTTCTTCTTCCTCTTCTTCCTCCCTCGTAGTCGCCGGCAAAGAATAACCAAGCGCACGGGCAAGGGTGGACCGGTGGAGGCAAGCGGACGATCCCTCCTTCTCCTCCTCTATCGCACATCGAGGTGAGCCGGATACGTTTCCGTTTGGGGGAATCTCCCTTTTTTTCTTTTGTTGGTCACGAGGAGGGAGAAGGGGCGGCGCCGTCGCGCATCGCTGCGCGCGGGGACGGCCGCGGGTGGGGCGCCGTGTGGGCAGGTGCCGCGCGGGGTCGCCCCACGCTGCGGGCAGCGCGCCGCGCGACACTCGGCCGCGCGGGGCCGCCCACAAGAGGGGGGCGCCCGCGCGGGGCCGCCCCGCACCGCGGGCAGCGCGCCCGCGCGGCGCTCGGCCGCGCGGGGCCGCCCGCAAGAGGGGGCGCCCGCGCGGGCTGGTGCCGCGCGGGGCCGCCCCGCACCGCGGGCAGCGCGCCGCGCGGCGCTCGGCCGCGCGGGGCCGCCCGCAAGAGGGGGCGCCCGCGCGGGCTGGTGCCGCGCGGGGCCGCCCCGCACCGCGGGCAGCGCGCCCGCGCGGCGCTCGGCCGCGCGGGGCCGCCCGCAAGAGGGGGCGCCCGCGCGGGCTGGTGCCGCGCGGGGCCGCCCCGCACCGCGGCAGCGCGCCCGCGCGGCGCTCGGCCGCGCGGGGCCGCCCGCAAGAGGGGGCGCCCGCGCGGGCCGGTGCCGCGCGTGGCCGCCCCGCACCGCGGGCAGCGCGCCCGCGCGGCGCTCGGCCGCGCGGGGCCGCCCGCAAGAGGGGGCGCCCGCGCGGGCCGGTGCCGCGCGTGGCCGCCCCGCACCGCGGGCAGCGCGCCCGCGCGGCGCTCGGCCGCGCGGGGCCGCCCGCAAGAGGGGGCGCCCGCGCGGGCCGGTGCCGCGCCGGTGGTCGCCCCGCACCGCGGGCAGCACGCCCGCGCGGCGCTCGGCCGCGCGGGGCCGCCCGCAGGAGGGGCGCCCGCGCGGGCTGGTGCCGCGCTGGGTCGCCCCGCACCGCGAGCAGCGCGCCCGCGCGGCGCCCGGCCGCGCGGGGCCGCCCGCAGGAGGGGCGCCCGCGCGGGCTGGTGCCGCGCGGGCCGGTGCCGCGCGGGGTCACCCCGCACCGCAGGAGGGGCCGCCGCGCGGCTGGTGCCGCGCGGAGGCTGCGCCCAGGCAGAGTGTTCGTCGCACGGGCCGGTGCTGTGCGAAGAACTCCGCCGCACGCTGTTGGGAGTCGTTGTAAGCTTCGGACTTCTAAGTCTTGACTTGCCCTTGTTCCTTCAGGAGTGCGGGACGCTGTTGGCGACTGGTGCACAGACGCGGACTGGACGAACGTAGGACGACGCACGCAAGGTGGGGGAACTTCTGACTGGAATTTTCCCGCACACCCTTTTCTTCGCGTTCCAGGTGGGTACCGCTTAGAACCTCTTTATGCACAGTTTCGTTGTTGCTATGTTTATTTTGTTGAGGGGTTTGGTGGATGATGTGGACCTCCGGATTTACGGCTGTCGCGGTAGAAGACCGGGCGGGCAGTTCGCCCTATCCGAACAAAGGTAGGGTTGTCCGGGGCATACTAGCGTTGGGGGCAGTGATCGACGTGACCTTTCAGAACATTAAGTTGAACTTGTGGAATATTGTTAACTCCGGTAAAGGTTTGTGTTTTATTATCTTTATAGTATGGCGACTATGGGTCGCTGGGGGACTCTTCCATTATCTTGGTTTCCGGAGTTATGGGGAAAGGGGTAAGAACTTAGTAATTGCATGTTTACATTTGCTAACCCTGTTAAAGCCATTGTGGGGATATTTGGTTGCCGAGGCAGGTGCTCGGTCTGGGTTGCCGAGGATGGTGCTCGGATGAGGCTCGAGATTTTGCTACACGCACAAAGATCTTAGTAATTGCATGTTTACATTTGCTAACCCTGTTAAAGCTATTGTGTGGATATTTGGTTGCCGAGGCAGGTGCTCGGTCTGGTTTGCTGAGGATGGTGCTCGGATGAGGCTCGAGATTGCTACACGCACACCCCGCGGTTTGGCCACCGCAAAGGGTGTGCTTTTCCGGAAAAGTGGTACGTTGACCCGTGTACCCCACGCGGTGGTGGCGTTAGGAATGGGGGCCCCCCATGGGTGGGGGGTGTGAGCGGTGATGTCGAGGCAGGTGCTCGGCGGTGGGCATCGGGGAAGGTGCCCGATGTTGTTTTGATACAGGGTGTGGTTATGGTGGATGATGCCGAGGTGGGTGCTCGGCGGCCGGGGCAGGTGCTCGGTAGGGGTCTCCGAGGCAGGTGCTCGTGTGGTTGCCCGGGGGAGGTGCCCGGTTTTGGTTTGCCGAGGTTCTGCATTATATTGTTAGCTACGGGGTTCAGCATTGTATGGTTTGCACATGGTTCTTCATTGTTGGTTGCTCTGGTTTCTATCGTGGTTGGCCTGACTTTAGCCCTATTTGCTTATGATGTTATTTCTTGTCACTGGACTCCCCACTCCGCGACAGGTTCACCCAGACCGTCCGGGGTCGAGCGCTAGGGCACCGGAGAGGCCGCAAGAGTGCTGCTCTGACTTTGATCGAGCTCAGACACAGTGACCTTTCTTTCCCTTTATCTTTTATTACTCATGTTAGTTAGTTGTGGTTTGCGATACCCCCGTGGGGTCGAAGTGGATGTTGCCTCTTTCCTTTTTGAATAATTGAATGAATTCTACGTTCTCTCTTACTTGGCCGTTTTGAACGATGACAAAGCAAAGAAAAACCGTTTGCGAAAACTACTTTTAAAACGTGGGTGTCGTGTGGGCACCGAGCTTTAACAAACCTTATGGGATTTATGTGTTTGCGAACTGTTTTCTAAAACGATGGCGTCGTGTGGATGCCGCTTTCAAAGACCCTTGTGAATATTTCGTCCTTTTCCAACAACACCGGCCTCTATCTGCTCTAGTGAATGCTAGAATATCATGTGAGATTGTGTGGTTGTATGTGTACGAGACCCCAACTGATGTGGTTAGAGATTTGTGGTGCTACGCCTTGTGAGACACTTTGTAGTTGAGACGCCGTGCATATACAAAGGAGAACGCGGCCCGTTTGCAGAGTGAATTTGGTGTATGCGGTGGGTCTGGGACACGCGCCGGGGAGTATTGTTTTACAAAAAAAAAAAAAATATGGCTGATTCAGGGGCACCGGTGGCTCCTCTTCCGCGATTCGAACCCCGGGGCGTGACAGATTAAGATGGTATCAGAGAGGTAAACTTAACCACAACAGTGGGGCCCAACATCCACGGGGCGCAATACACTAACTACTGATTAATAAAGTGACTGGGGGATTTAATTTTAGTACGTCTGTAGTCGTGGGTGCTAGACCCGATAGGTCTAGGGTTGACTTGGTTTCTTTGTATGTAGCGATAATGGCCCGAAAGGGTTATCAGCGGAGAAGCAGGGGCAGAAAGTACGGTGCCAATAGCGGCGGAGTATTAGCTACTCCGACCAACAACTATAAGAGGTGGCCGGGCAGTTGGAACCCTTATGGAACAAATGCGGCAGTGGGCGCAACAGTCGACATTACCAAGGAGGTCGCCCAGGCTTCTTTGCCCGGACCAACCGCACCAGTGACGAGACCGTCGGTGGCGGTCACAGCGAGGACTACGGTTGCCCATTCTCCGACCTCGGTGACCGAGATACCGTCGGTTTATCCGACGACGCCTTCAGCAGCACTAACACCAGCAATTCGGGACTTATGCCGGGGGCCACTGTTGGAGCTCCCTTGGGAGAGGACCGTGGGACACCTATCCCCAGAATGACCGCCGTTACTGCGAGGGCACCGCCCTTCCATCATGGACCACGTTCCGAGAAAAACTGTTTGAGGAATTCTTCTCCCGACAAGCATCAGACAGCAGATGGAGATGACCGAACACATCAAGAAAGGAAGTCAGACAGTTACGGGTTATCAACGGGCAAATTGTGAGGTTGACCAAATGTGTTCCCCCTGTTATAAGAGATGAATCTCACAAGCCCGTCTTTTGTGAATGGTTTCTTACGAAGCGAATCTACAAGGTGGTGCAAAACGGGATTTGCCCACTTCTAGGAGGTGGTCGATAGAGCCACCACAGTGGAGCACGAATTTGCGAGTTCACGAGCCCGACGGGAGAGCTCAGATTGCGGCAGGGATAAGAAACGAGCTCGACCTTGTTTTGGAAAGGAGCATACCAAGAGGAGCCGGCCTCCTAAATACCTGAGATGGCAATAAGGAACCACGAATGCGCCGACGGGAGGACAATGGTCGGTGGGACAAGTCTTGCATCAATTGCGGTGGAATACACCAAGTGACCGAATGTCCCCAGAAGCAAGACCACCGTTTTCGATGCGGCAAACCGGGGCGCCATTGTTTCAACTGGCCCCTCGGAAACAGGGGACATCACCCGTAGCAGCATCCCACCCCTCCCCCTCGCTTCATGTTTCTCCCTACCATAGATATTAGAAGAAATCCCATCGTAGAGATAAGTTCGGTCGGATCCCCTCCGGATACCCCTCGAGGCAGGCGGCTGTACTCCTTCCTGCCCAGCGAGGGCGAGACGGGTTCTAGTCTCTAGGACTAATGAGGTTTCCGTTTAAAAAAGTTAATGGGCATCACGCTTGGGCCGACAGTCGCGGGGCATCTTTAAGTGGTAGTTGACTGCCTGATTGAAGTTCCAAGTGCGGCTTCGGAACCAGACTTACCGAGAAAAAAACTGCCTTACGAACTCGGAGTGAGTCGACATGAGTTCACGGTCATACCGTTCAGACTCGTATAATGCACCAGCGTCGGGTCTTCACAGGCATGATGAATAGGATAAAAAAGCCCTCCTTAGACCAGCCGGTAATGGTTAGTTATAGTGGACGTTCCGATTACTCTCACAACGGAAAGGGTATGGGGAACACTCGCGAGTAATCCTAGACCCTCCAGGATCAGCAACAATATGCCAAACTCATAAAGTGTGAGTTTTGGCTCCGTGAGGTGGACTTTTTGGGGCATACCGTTTTCGAATCTGGAATTGCAGTGGATCCGAGGACGATCGAGTCGGTGGCCAACTGGGCTCGCCAAACACGGTGACGGAGATCCGAAGCTTCTTAGTACGGGCAGGCCACTACATACGCTTCGTGGGAGCCATTCCCTAAATCGACTAACCCAAAGGGTAGAGGCTCGTCCGGAAGCCCAGTGCCAAAGGAGTTTCAACGAACTTAAAGACAGACGCACACAGGGCGCCAGCGCTCATACAGCCGAAGCCCGGAAAAGGGACTATAAGATCTAGTCTGACGAATCTCCAAGAGGATCTGGGAGACCCAACGACGGACCACGTCACTACAACTGGTGCAAGGCAGAATGTCCTCGGAAGCAAGGCGGACTTTTTACGAGTACTCAGGGATGTAATAAGGGTCCGGGACGATTCGTGTGCCCGATAAGCTAGAAACGAGGGAAGAAAATCTAGCCAACATATATAATACCTCCTATACCGCCCATTCCGGAGGTACAAGGAGGTGCAGGGATCTATGGCAGACCTTCTGGTGGCCAAATCGAAAGAGCGATGTGGCACAAAATTGTGGCGCAATTTTGAGTGTGCCACCGTGTGAAAGCGAAACATCAGCGCCGGCGGGGGAAAGCATACGTTTCGGCTACGAGGGAGGTAGTAGCAAGGAAGGACCTCGTACAAGGGAACTTTTGGCCACGACCCCAGAGGAACCCTTAGAATAATGCTTCGTACCCTCCTGCCCCCCCAATAGGAGGTGAAGACTTAGTTGTCTTTTTGTTGGCTATTTGTAAAGGGTTAAATAGGTCCAACTTCGGCCTTGTGACAATAGACCCGAGGCGTTGTAACAGTACGCCTTCAGACGTCACGGTGAGGTGAGCGGGCCAAGACCCGAGGCGTGGTAACAGTACGCATAGACGTCCAGGTGGGTTGAGTCAGCAAAGATCGCTGGCGGGTTGATTGTGTGAAGGACGCCTTTAAGTAATGAGTTGCGTAGCATAAATGGTTCGAGCTTTTGGGATGTGTTGGTATGGCGTCAATGACCGATATTTGGGATGTGGAGCGCGAGG
>CM055065.1:36969003-37014967 GCA_029204045.2 Tillandsia leiboldiana
GTAAGGGCCATCAACAAATAAGACGTTTTTCAAAATCGGGCCATCTGGAATAGCTATCGTCCCTTTTCCAACAATTTTGGAAGATCGACCGTCTCCGAAAACAACGTGTCCTCCGGAGATTTTCTCAAGATTTTGAAAACTATTTTTGTCACCGGTCATGTGACGGGAACACCCGCTATCCAGATACCAAGACGAGCTATCATATGCATGCAAGGAAATATTGGAAACAAGACAAGGGAAAATTTCACCTTTGCGCACCCAAACCTTTTTGGAATGCGTCTGTAAAGGTCGTGAAGTTTTGTGCCTAGGTGAAAACGTCTTGTTAAAACGATTATTGCTCCTTGATGAAGTCGTCTTGTGCGGTGAACTACCAAGTCTCTTTTCATTTGAAAAGTTTTGCTTTGATTTTCGGAAAGGAGCCTTTTTGGTAGTTGATGCAAGAGGTGCTTGAGATGAGCGTTCGACTCCCGTCTTGCAATATCTTCTTATGTGCCCTGAAACACCACAACGAAAACATACCTTATATCTTGACGATCCCAAAGAGGATGAAGTAGGTTTGTTGTCGTTGTTTGTCTTGAATTCCGGTGTCGGAGGAGGAGATACCGACTGAGGCACAAAAACTGTCCCACTCAAACTTGGACTGTTTCCAGTTTGAGTGTATCCGAGGCCGAACCTATTTGATTGACCAAGACCAAGAAGTCTATCCAACTTACTCCTTCCTGAAGAGAATCGCTGTAAGTCATTCTTGAGTTGGAAAATGGTCTTTGTCATTTCCAGGTTATCCTGTCGAGCCTCGTTGTAGAGCTTTGAGAAGTGATTCGCGTTATCCACCAGATTTGTATGTTCCTTCTCAAGTTGCTCATTGGACTCTTGAAGGGAAGCATTTTCTTTTATCAGGTTTTCCCTTTCCACTTCAAGAGCGTTTGAGAGAGAAGTCGCTCTTTTTGCTTCTTCTTCGAGATCATGCAATCTCCCTCTCAAACTCTTGTTTTGCTTAGCCACTTTCTTTGAATCCCTCAAAAGTCTGTGGTAGGCTAGAGCAAAATCTTCACCTTCCGAATCATCCGATTCGTTGTCCGTTGCGTTCTTTTCAACAGTGGAGTTGGACAACGACTCAGATGTATTTGCCATAAAGCACATGAAGGGTGAAGATACGGACGCGTGGAATGCGGTGGAGCTCTTTCTTCATCACTTGAAGACGACTCATTTGACGTTGAGTTGTCATCCCAAGTGACGACTTGCATCGCCTTCTTCTTTGCCGGATACTTGTTAGGACATTCCGTTGCAATGTGGCCGTAGCCTCGACATTTGAAGCATTGCAGTTGTCCTTCTGAACTTTTCTTATCCTTTGAGAAGTTCTCCTGCTTTCTTGACTTGTGACTTGGAGTACCCTTGCCTTTGTTCCACTTTCTGAAGGATGGAGATTTGCTTGAATTACCCCTTCGAAAGTTGCGGCGAAAATTCCTTGTCAAGAGAGCGAGCTGCTTCTCAAATTCCTCCATAGAAAGGTTCTCGTCATCGTCCGAGGAGGATGTATCCGCGTCTTCTTCCTTAGTTGTTTTCAACGCATAACCTGAAGACTTAGAAGTGGATGCTTTTCCAGAAGAATTGTTAGTATTAAAAGTCATTTCATAAGTTTGTAATGAACCAACTAATTCTTCTACACGTATTTCGTCCGGGTGTTTAATAGTTTCAATGGCAGTAACCTTTGGGCGAAATCGTTCAGGAAGAGTTCTTAAGATTTTTCTTACAATCTTAAATTCTGGAATCTTCTCTCCCAAATTAGCACATGAGTTTACGATGTCTTGCAATCGTGTATAGTAGTCCGTGAAAGATTCATTTTCTGCCATCAAGATAGAGTCAAACTTGCTCGTAAGCATCTGCAGTTTCTGAATCTTCACGAGGTTAGTTCCCTCATGTGTAACCTGGAGAACATCCCAGATTTCTTTCGCAGTCTCACATGCCGAGACGCGAGAGAATTCAGTTTGAGATAAGGCATTAAAAATAGCATTAATCCCCTTGCCATTGTAAGAAGATAACTCAAACTCTTCCTTGGTCCATTTCGACCTAGGTTTTAAGGTGTGAACATCAGAGATAAGTTCAGTTGGATTAGACCATCCTGATTCAATTGAATGCCACACCCTTTCGTCGATGGAAGATAAAAAGGCTTTCATCCGTACTTTCCAGTACGCATAATTTGTTCCATCAAAGAAAGGGGGTCGATTGATGTTTCCACCTTCAACCATTGTTCACAACCCTATTCCCGCTCTGATACCACTTGTTGGGTCGTATATAATACGGATCTAAATAGGGGAAGAAACACCTAGAGGGGGGTGAATAGGTGTAAACGTATAAACACTCCAAAAATCGTTGCGATAAAACCCAATGCGGAAAATAAAATAACACGCAAGATTTTTACGTGGAAAACTCCATCACCGGAGTAAAAAACCACGGGACCGATAACACGGCAGAAATCCACTAGAATTAAAACACGTACAAGGTGATTTACCGTACACACTTACGACTCAACCTTTTCATACGCTCCTAGAGGATCTTCTCCGCTCGCTCCGACGCTTCTCGAATCCACGATCTGCGCCCAACGCCGAATCCACGGCGTCCAACGTCGAATCCACGACGTCCGACCGAATCCACGGTCTTCACCCAATAGCACCGTTCGAATCCACGAACGTGCCTCGCTCCGAATCCACGAGAGCGATTGAACCTTGAATCCACAAGGACACGCGAATCCACGCGCCGATTTTTGGGGAAAATCGTTGTTTTTGGGTGGTGATGATCCGCCGAATACTTAGATCAAAGATAGATCGGAAATACCATCTAAGTATTCATTAGTTTGATTCAACTCAAGATGTGAGTATGAAAACCTAGAATCAAACTAATCAATATAGATGAAGAAACATAGAGTATTCTCTAATGATTTCCTTTCTTCTCTATATGTGGATCTATAGCCGTATAAGATGATACAAGAAAATGACGGCTATGTGGATTCACCCTAGAAAGAGAGTCATAGGGTGTATTTATAGGTTAGAAACCCTAGGAAGGAGATAAGAATCAAAAACCAACCATTTCTGGATTTTTACGGACGGCGATCCGGATCGTGATAACTAGGATCCGGATCGTCATAACAAAACAGCCAATTCCAGAAAAACGAAGGTTCGGGATCCGGATCATGTGACTACGATCCGGATCGTTCATACAGTTCACCAAACATCAACGTTCGGGATCCGGATTGCGAAGCAAGATCCGGATCGTTCAAGGTAGATGGTAAACTCAACGTTCGGGATCCGGATCAAGAGACTACGATCCGGATTGCGACGATGTATGAACGAACCACCTTCGGGATCCGGATCGAACAACCTGATCCGGATCCTGAACATGTCCCAAGTCCAGTTTTTGATTTTTATGCAATGAAAGATTCTTCCAAGTGTTTCTACACTACAAGAAGTATTCGGATCACACAAATTCTTTAGTTAAACATACCTGATCCTTCTGAATTCTTCTTTCTTGAGATTGAGTTAAATGATTCAACTTTTCTTCACCTTCAATCTTCAGGACTTGAAACTTTCACGAAACTACGCCAACTCAAATTCCGTAACATTTTTGACGGAAAAGTCCAACACCGTCCGGGTTGACGATATGGAATTCCCGCGCCGCCGTCGTCGTCCGCCGGAGCCCCGCGCGGTTCGGAACCGCGCGGCGCGTCTCCGCGGCGACGCCCCCGCGGCGCGGTGCCCGCGCGGGTGTTGCCCGTGCGGCGGCCGCGCGGTGCCCGCGCGGGTGCGGCCACGCACGGCGCCCGCGCGGTTGCGGGTCCGCGCGGGTGCCACCCGCGCGGCAGCCGCGCGGCGCCCGCGCGGTGCCCGCACGGTCGCGGGCCAGCGGGTGCCGCCCGAGCGGTTGCGGGCGCGCGCGGCAGCCGCGCGGCGCCCGCGCGGGTGCGGCCCCGCACGGCGCACGCGCGGTTGCGGGTCCGCGCGGGTGCCGCCCGCGCGGCAGCCGCGCGGTGCCCGCACGGTTGCGGGCCCGCGCGGGTGCCACCCGCGCGGTTGCGGGCCCGCGCGGCAGCCGCGCGGCGCCCGCGCGGTGCCCGCACGGTTGCGGGTCCGCGCGGGTGCCGCCCGTGCGGCAGCCGCGCGGCGCCCATGCGGTGCCCGCGCGGTTACGGGTCCACATGGGTGCCGTCCGTGGCTCTCCTCCGCGCGATGCCCTAGCGGCACCGCGCGCCTCCGCCGTCCGTTCCGTGCCCTAGCATGATGACGACGACGGCGACGGTGACGGATACGACGGAGAAACCAAGAACTCAAACAAAAGAGACGATGGAAAAATCCCAAATAAATTATAACAATTATTTTACTAACCGAAGATCGACGGGAAGGTTGTCCGGTAGCGTTCTTGCCTTCGGTTCAGTGTCCGGGAAGATCGGGCCCCTTCTCATTCTCCTTTCCCTTTCTTCCGGCTAGGGTTCCGTCTTTTCTTTTCTTTTTTTTTCTCTTCTCACCGATTAGGGTTTTTATTTCTTTCTTTTCTTTTCTTTTCTTTCCGATAATCGGGATCCCTTATATAGCTCGTATTAAATCTTTAATTAATTTCCTTTTTAATTAGTATGTAAGATAATTCTATTTTCCCTCATGGATAATTAATTAACTAATTAATTATCCCCTACGAGATAACCCACCTTATCTCTAACGGGTGCAAGATATTTTGCACGGATTCCGACGCATGACTTAATCACCGTATCGCTAGGAATTCCGTTCCGGGAGATCCCGATATCGGATTTCAGATCCGATCGCACCGTTGGCTTTCTTTTTCCGCGCTCTATCGCAGAAAAATACCAGCACCTCACAATGGCCAACTTTTAAGAATTGAATAATTTTATTTCACTTAAAGGCCTAAATGACTATATGTAAGTCAAAAATACCCCGAAAGGCCGGATCACTACACCACTCACACTTTATAAAAAGTTTCGTCCCGAAACTTAAGTACAAACCCCACTAATCAATTCGGGAAAACATTCTCTCATTTTCGATTCCAGTTCCCACGTCGCCTCGCGCTCTTCGTGGTTCCTCCACTGGACCTTCACATAGGGGATAGTTCGATTGCGCAACTTCTTGTCCTCTCTTGCCAAAATCCGCACCGGCGTCTCCTCGACGCTTAAATCCTCTCGCAACTCGATGGTGGAGGCATCCAAGGCATGAGAGGGATCAGCTAGGTATTTCCGGAGCATTGAGACATGGAACACGTTATGGACTCGTTCGAGATTCGGCGGCAGGGCTAATCGGTACGCCACCGGTCCTACGCGTTCTAGGATCTCGAACGGTCCTACGTACCTCGGGCTTAACTTTCCCTTTATGCCGAAGCGTCGGTTCCCCTTGGAGGGCGAAACCCGGAGTAACGCGTGCTCACCCACCATGAACTCTAAGTCTCGGCGTCTGTTGTCCGCGTAGCTTTTCTGTCTGCTCTGGGCGGTCAGTAGCCTTTGCCTAATCAATCGCACCTTTGCTTCGGTCTCCTCCACCAAATCTGGGCCCAGAAACTTACGCTCACCCAAGTCGTCCCAGCATATTGGAGACCGACAGCGGCGCCCGCACAGGGCCTCGTATGGCGCCATCTGAATGCTGGCCTGGTAACTATTATTGTAGGCAAATTCCACTAGGGGCAAGCACCGTGCCCATCCTTCGCCCAGGTCTAAAACGCATGCCCGAAGCATGTCCTCCACAATTTGTATCACCCGCTCTGATTGTCCGTCGGTCTGCGGGTGAAAAGCCGTATTGAAGTGCAACTTGGTTCCCATTGCTCACTGCAAACTCTGCCAAAAGTTTGACACAAATCGCGTGTCCCTGTCCGACGTGATGGATGTCGGCACCCCATGCAACCTTACTATCTCGTTGATGTAGGTTTGCGCCAGTCGTTCCCGCGTCCACGTCGTGTGTATGGGCAGAAAGTGGGCCGATTTCGTCAGACGGTCCACAATTACCCATATCGCATCGTGTCCCTGTGACGATCTCGGGAACCCGATCACAAAATCCATGGTAATCATGTCCCATTTCCACTCGGGCACCGGTAGGGGTTGCAATTTTCCTGCCGGGCGCTGGTGCTCGGCCTTCACTCGTTGGCACACCAGGCAGTGTGCCACAAACCGAGTCACGTCTCCCTTCATTTTGGGCCACCAGAAGGTCTGCTTGACATCCTTGTACATCTTCGTTCCCCCGGGATGCGCTGCATATGGAGCAGTATGCGCCTCCCACAGGATTTCCTCTTTGAGTTCCGGTAGATCCGGCACGCAGATTCGTCCCCGAAATCGTATCGTGCCGTCAGAGTTTACTGTGAAATCACCTTCTTGGTTGGCAGTTACTCTACTTCGCATCAGCTGGAGTTGGTCATCAGTCGACTGCCCCTCGAGAATTCTGTCAAGCAGGGTAGGTTTGACCACCAGCGTCAGAAGTTGTGCGACTGTACCTGCCGGTACTACTTCTAGTCTTAATCGCGAAAATTCCGCAATCAGACTATCTTGCTGGGTGATGGCACTTACCCCTACCTTTTCGGCCTGCCCCTTGCGGCTCAGGGCGTCGGCCACCACATTTGCCTTTCCCGGGTGGTAGTGGATCGTTAAATCGTAATCCTTCAGTAGCTCGAGCCACCGTCTTTGTCGCAAATTTAACTCCTTTTGGGTGAAAAGGTACTTAAGACTTTTATGATCTGAGTACACATTGCAGTGTGCCCCATACAGGTAGTGTCTCCAAAGCTTGAGGACGAACACAACCGCTGCGAGTTCCAAATCGTGCACGGGGTAGTTTCGCTCGTATTCCTTGAGCTGCCTTGACGCATAGGCTATAACCTTTCCCCGTTGCATGAGCACTCCACCCAGTCCGTTTCGCGACGCATCGCAGTACACTTCATAATCCTCCCCTGGTTCTGGCAGGGCGAGAATCGGAGCTCGCTTCAATCTATCCTTGAGCTCCTCGAAGCTCCTCTGACATTTGTCCGTCCACATGAACTTTTCCCCCTTTTTAGTCAAACGGTTTAAGGGGGTGGCTATCTTGGAGAAACCCTCCACGAAGCGCCGGTAGTACCCGGCTAATCCTAGAAAGCTTCGAACCTCTGTTACCGTCGTCGGTTGGGACCAGTCCGTCACCGAATCTATCTTCTTCGGATCGACTGCGACCCCAGCCGCCGAGATTACGTGCCCCAGGAAGCCAACCTCTCGGAGCCAAAACTCACACTTTTTGAGTTTGGCGTAGAGTTTCTGTTCCCGTAGGGTCTGGAGGACTGTGCGCAGATGTCCTTCATGTTCCTCGTCTGTACGGGAGTAGATGAGGATATCGTCGATGAAGACCACCACGAATAAGTCCAGGAAGGGTTTGAATACCCTGTTCATCATGTCCATGAACACCGCCGGGGCATTTGTGAGCCCGAACGGCATTACTGTAAATTCGTAATGGCCGTAGCGAGTCCGAAAAGCCGTTTTGGGGATGTCCTCCCCCTTGACCTGGACCTGATGATAGCCCGACTGCAGGTCAATCTTTGAAAACACCGTCACCCCCTGTAGTTGGTCGAAGAGGTCGTCGATCCTTGGCAGGGGGTACTTGTTCTTAACGGTGACCTTATTTATCTCCCGGTAGTCGATGCACAATCGGAGACTTCCGTCCTTCTTCCTCACAAACAGGACGGGCGCGCCCCACGGTGACGCGCTAGGTCTGATGAAGCCCTTATCCAAAAGGTCCTCCAACTGTGCCTTGAGTTCCTTCAACTCCGCGAAGGCCATCCTGTACGGTTCCTTGGTGATGGGTTTGGTGCCGGGAAGTAGTTCAATGGGAAAGTCGATCTCTCGTTCCGGCGGTGCTCCGGGGAGCTCTGCCGGAAACACGTCCGGAAATTCCCTTACCACGGGACCGCTGATCCTTATCTGGGGAGCGGCCCTGAACTACCTATCGGCCCATTGGGTTCTCGGCTGCAAGGCATAGGGTGGAGCCTATTTATTCCTTGCATGGCCCTTAACGGGCCCCGAGTACACAAGGTTCTCCTATGCTTCGAAGCTCGCCCGTGCACATCGGCCGGGGGAGGCTTCGCCTAATACTTAAGGATTCTAGAGAGAGGGAGCGAGAGAGAGAGTCTAACAGGGGTAGCAGGTTAAGGTGTGACCGGTGCTCCTAATCTAAGAGGGAAAAGTGAAACCAAAAATTTACCTGCCGTTACTAGGTCTGGGATGTCGCATCCTCCACTGCAGTATCCCGGGGAGCCCGTCCACAGCCCTTGGGCCAGCGTCGTACGGCGTGCTGGGGAAGGGACTTGACGTCTGAGGAGTCTGCGGATTGCTGGTCGTCAAGCGAATCCTTTGGCTGAACGGGGGCCGCAGCACTCTCTGATCCTTCCTGCTGTGGTGGCGCGGCGGCGGCGGAAGTAGGCCTCTGAGGGCAGAAGGCACGTGTAATACTCGGGAAAACTATGTTAGTGTAAAGAGGGTTTTTCAGGTGCGAATGTGTGCGAGGAAACAAAGTTAACTTTAGTGGTCGGTTTACCGATGTGCGAACGGCATAATCGCCGAAGCACAAATTCTGCCTTTTCGATCCGGGTCTAATCTTGAAAATCTGAGGTCTCCAGTGTGACTGTCTCATCGAATCGAGTGAAAATTGTATAGACCGTTTGTCGATCCGACGGTCGGATCGTCCTGAAATGAGTAAGGAAACTAGTAGGACCTGCGACTTAAGTGATTGGGGAAATGAATAGTAACTCCCGGATTTAATTCCCTCGCCAACGTCGGCCGATCGACTGTCTGGAATCCGAATCTGACGATCCAGGTAGTCGATTTGAAGCGCGTCGTCGTTCTGAGCGCAGTGGCGTTGACCAAATTTCTGTTTGACGAGCCAGAAGCATCGCAAAGCGTGCGGAACTATTTATTCCATAGTATTTGATGGTTTTTAAAATGGTAGGGGATCGAATGCGGCAAACTAAGATCGCTACCTGATAGGTCTCGTCGAGCCGGACGTCAGGGCGCAGTCCATTTTTCGTTTTGACGACCGAAACGCCTCGAAAAGCATGAAATAAGTCGAAAAATGTGATTTTTGCACATAGAATCCTATAAAACCTACCTTGATTTGCGTGCCTACTCTTAGAAAAGGACCTGAGTGCAAATTGAAGTTGCTGTGGAGGACCTATCAGCAAATAGGTTGCTTGGAGGGACTAAAATGCAAGATTTGCCAAACCCTATAATAGCTATGCATACGAGCTAGGGTTCCATACATGAAACCCTAAAACCCTTGCCCTAGCCGCACCTTACAACAAACTCCTCCCCTCTGCCGCGCTTCCCGGAGCCTCCCCGCACCGGCCGCCGCCACCACGCCGCCGGAGAAGAGAGAGATCAAGAGACGTTCTTGTTCTTCGGATGACTTGGTGAGGAAGTGTTGGGAGGGACTCAACTTGATCAAGTCTGCACCTGAGGACTCCTCGGTGAAGACGCAGCCGAGCCCGGGGTGATCCGACGTCGGCCGCCGCCCTGCCCCACCGCGGGGCCACTCCTCTCCTTCCCAAACTCCGGTGAAGGTAAGTTCTTGGAAATTTTGATGTAACCATGGCATTTGGGCATGGACAACGTACTTCTGACGTCGAGGAGATCATCTGGTTGCAGCCTGAGCCACTGCTGCCGCCCCGATCGCCGGCGGGAACCTTGTCGGCCGGAAAACACCGTTTTGGCCGATCGCGGGCACCGCCTTGATCCGGCCGTTCAACTAAAGATCGGCACCGTTGGATCGACTTCTCTTGGCGAATGCAACACCTCCACGAGGTCTGAGCATCATCGGATCAAGATCGGGGCCAGTCGAGTGTGCCCTAGATACGGGCCTTCTTCAGCTCGGCCGAGCTCGGCCGTCCGGCGCCGCCGCGGCCTCTCGACGCCGGCCACCTCTGCACCGAGTTTCCTGGCACCAAGTGGGAGCTACCGGTCCAAGTTTCTCTGGACCGGAGCTAGTCGGCCGGAATCCGCCATTGACGGGTTTGGAGCTCCAACCGAGCTCCGCCGCCGCGCTTTGCCGGCGTCTCCCGGCACCGAAAAACCGAACAGGTAAGCTTCTTGGACCTTTTGGGGTTTGCCCATCACCCTGCATGGCATCTTTAACGTGGGGTTTGTGATCTCCAGAGTTGCACCCGAGCCGGCCACGATCTTCTCCTCCGGCCATCTCCGGCGCTCCGGACTCCGGCCAACCCCACAGGTAAGCTGCAAATATTAATTAGAGGAGCTCCATGATTTTATTTTGGTCCAGGGTGATTCCTGTAGATGGGTTTTTCTGTTACACCCGAAATGCTCTTCTCGGGCTTAACTCCGGCCGCCGCCGCCTCCGGCCGCCGGGGCTCGACCCCACATGGACAAAAATTCTTCTGGGACCTCTATTTACCTGGTTCTCCACTCTCTAGCAGGTCCGAACTAGGTTTGCTCCAAGAACACCCAAACCGAGCTCCTTGCGGATTAGGGTGCTGCTCCGGCTACTGTTCCGGCCAACCTCCGGCAAGCCTCAGGTGAGCCCCATTGTACATGGTCCATGCTGATCACCATGCTCTAGTTAACTCTCAGATTGATCATGTATAGGTTAAGTTGTAGCATAGTGGCTTGTTGGACTTAGTATTTGTTGGGCCAACTTTGCCCTCGGGATCCGTGTCAGGCCAAACTTGTAAGCACGGCCTTGGTCTCGTCGTAATGAACACGCTGAAACCTACGGCGTCAATTTTGGACCCCCGGATTTCAAGAACGAGTCGAAACAAGTAATTAATGTAGTATTATTATACATAATTATGATGTACTATGGATCTAAATGTAATTGGGACACGCTGGCAGTCTTTAGACAGTTTTCTTTCTCATATCTGCTGGACAGGTTGTTAGAGTTCCGTGGGCTCTTGTTGAGCGGGAATCGGACCTTGTTCCGTAAATCGGCTATATTATTCCGTGTTAGCGTTGTGTTGCTATAGTGTTGTCAGGATGGGTATGTGTGAGTCTAGTTCTGACTACAGTCTCTGTTCAGGGCCCAGCAGTTCAGCACCAGCCTCCCGGTAGTCTAGCGGGAGTTCGGGATCGGCCTACATTCAGGTGGGTTTTATTTTTAAGTCTTAGCATTTAACTCTATCATGTTGGACGGGGTCAATCTTATGTGTACTTGGGTTTCTTCGTGGTGTTTAGCGTCGGTCTCCGGCGGTCGTTCTCCTTTTGATAATTATATGTTGGCGGGCTACCTTCGAGTACACGCATTATTGCCTTGACTTTGATTATACATGTTAGCGGGTTACTTTCGATCGCATATGCTACGGTTTTACTTTTGATTATACATGTTGCCGTTTTACTCTTGTTATATATTATGATGCTGACATGATGGTGGTTATGGTTACTTGGCTCGAGGCTGCAGCACGCGCACCCGCGGTTTGGCCACCGCAAAGGGTGCGCTTTTCCGGAAAAGCGGTCTATTGACCCGTGTATACCCACGAGGTGACGTAGTGGGGCCCCTTATGTAGTTGTGGGGTTTGAGGCGCCGAGGTGCGAGCGGTGCGACCCGTCGGTTTAGTTGTCCGACGTGGGAGCGGTGCGACCCATTCGGTTTAGTTGTCCGACTTGGGCGCGGTGTGATCCGTCGGTTTAGTTGTCCGACGGGATCGGGTATTGCAGGTTTACAGGTGTTTGATTTTACTTTTACCTTGCGAGGGTGGTTGCTCCGGATAGACTACGGTTGGACGTTTTTCTTTACCTGCTTTGCTATTATCATTTTTGTTTAGTCGCTGACTTCCCACTTTGCGACAGGGTCCTACAGGGGGGGGAGAGTTAGGCGACGGTGAGGCCGCGGCTAGAGGTCCTGGGTCCCTGGAGACCTGAGCAGTACTTTACCTCTTCCTTTCGCATTTCATTTACGTTGTAGACTGTTGTGTGGTTCTCGATACCCTCGTGGGGTCGGTGTGGATGTCGGCATGGTAGTTATTGAATTATTTAATTCCTTTTTCATCTCTGTTGGCCGCCTTAAGAAAATCAAAGAGCAAACCAAAGAAAAGATTGCGAAAACTGAATTTCAAAACCTAGGTGTCGTGTGGGCACCGTTTTCAAAACCTTGTGGATTTATGGATTTCGAAAAGGGATTTCAAAACCTAAGTGTCGTGTGGGCACTGCTTTCCAAAACCTCTGGGTTTATGTTGCTTTCGAAAGGTGTTTTCAAAATATGGGCGCCGGGTGGGCGCCGTTTCAACAACCGTGGATTTATCTTTTTAAACTGATCGGCCGTGAGATTTATTTAGCATTTCGTGAATGGATGTATGTTTGAACCGTTGTGATTGAATGATTACCCGTTTTTGGACATTGTATGAGTCGCGACGCCGTGCATATACAGGGGAGACTCTGTTCGTTGCAAAGTGATCCTGTATATGCGGCGGGTCTGGGCACGCGCCGGGGAAGAAGGTTTTTCAAAAAAAAATTATACACGCCAAACACATACCTTTTGTGAATCGTTTCCGCTAAATTAAACCTCCGGGGCGTGACAGATTAAGATGGTATCAGAGACTTTCTTCAATCACAACAGTCAGTGTCCGACATCCACGGAGATACCACACTTAGCTACAAATGAATGAAATGTGTAGGGCATAGGAGTGTAGAACACGAGTGATCGGGGGGGGCGGGAGTAAAGGTCCCTTTTCTGGATAGTTGGTTGAGTGCTTTACTAGCAGAAGCTAGAGCTGACTTGTGTTGTGTGTGTGTACGGATTAAGTTTTGTTTCCCGGTTTAGCCGGGTCGGCGTGCTTGTATAGTCGTGTTGTTTTGGCTTGAGTAGTCGTGTTGGATTGGAGGCTGGGGTCGAGGCCGGCTGCCACCGGGGTCTTGTGGGTTGCTAGGAAACAATGGATTAAGCAACCAACACGGGACACAGTGGGCCTGCTGACGGGGTTCCTGCACTTGGTGCGGCTGCTATCACAGCAGATCGTTGCGCCGGCTTTTGTTTTCCGAACCCCTTCCTCTGCCGATGTTCTGGTCATCGTTAGTGATGGCGACTGGTGGTAGAGTAATCCCCGGTGTTGGTTAGTGGGTCGGCTGCCTTGTCGGTCGTGAGCAACTGGGGAACCTCTTGTCTAAATTTGTAACTTTTAGGTCTACTGGTTTTAGGTTACAGCAGATAGTCGACCGATTCTTTTGCATTTGGACAAGGTATGGGTGGGAATGAGGACTCTTCCCTTATGGTGGTCACCCATAGTTCAGCTTTTACTGTGGACACTGCGATGGTGGTAGAAATCGTCGAGATGGGGTCTTGGGGTTCTCCTTTGGGTTGAGAAAGGAAACTCCCGGGGCTAGCAAATCTTGTTACGTATGGGCTCGAGTTTGGTTGAGCGGACCTAGAGCTTAGAATACTCCTAGTTGGGAAAGTGAGCGTTTGGCCTGGGGGTGTGCAGCTCGGTTCGGTGCACGGTGCTTGGAGGGGCAATAGATTGGGACCGAGCGGTAGGGGTTAACCAGAGTGTCGCACCCCTTCGGCACCAAGACGGATATAGGACCGTATTTCTTGGATTGTCGTCGCCAGCTTCCCATGACCAAGGTATAGTCTTGAGGATTTGGGTTGCAAGTTTAGTGATTGTGAGGCAGTACGGGTCAACGGGGGGTTGTTGATCGCACGGCGTTCTTGCATTGGTCACTCTCGGCTAGGATGCCCTGCATGCAACTTTCTCTATGGGGTAGGCCTCGTGGCAGGACCTAGAGCTGAAATCTAGCGTTAGTTTTGACCGTCGCCTCGGTAGAACGGACAGTCGGAACGGACAACCCGGGATGGTGGTTATGCTCCGAGCTAGTGGCCCGTGTGGTGACGGGTGGAAGTAGTCCGTGTTGGCGACAGGTGGGTTCGTCGTTTTCAAAGGAAGATTACTTGTAGGCGGTGACCCGGCTAGTTGGATTGGCACATCCTGGAGTTGTGTAAAGGTATTAGTGTGGCTTCGCCCTTTGTGGTCGGGTTAGTTTGGGCATTTAGGGGCCGTCGGTCCGGGTTTGGTGGTAGGACCGGGGTACCTCGACGCATCGCAAGACTTTGGCTGCTGACTACTCGACACCGTCAGAGGTGGTCCGCGAACCAGTAGCGTCATAGCAGGGAACTCCAAGTCGAGGAGCAGGCTTACTTAGGTTGTTTCGATCAAAAGAGACGGGACGGTAGGGTTGCCAGGCGGGTCGAGCCGTCGTCTGTCTGAAATCTTGGGGCGGTTCAGTCCAGTAGTTTTTCGTTCAGGGTTACCACCGAGTTTCGCCATGAGATATATGGCGTTTCGCGTGTCATCGCTCCGGGGTTGGATTATTGAGCGCCCCAACGGTGTTCGTGGGTTTGATGAACAGAAGGTTTCCAGACCCTTCTTGGGTAAACTTGCGTACGAACAAGGAGCGTCTTCGGGTGACCTTTCAGACCCTCAGGGACCAAAGAGGGTAGGCCAAACTCCAAAGGTATGAGTTTGGGCATCGCGGGGGAGAGTTAAGGCCTTTACGACCAAGCAACTCAAGGAAACGATGCGTCCAATCAAGATCACTCCGGAAAGACAAGTGGAGCAGTCGATGCCTGGAGCGGTAAGGGTCAGACAGGAGACATACCGGTAACCGCGATTACATAGCAGGACGGATCAATAGCAGACTGTTGGTGGCTTAAATTGACAAGGGATGTAGCACAACGCGTGGCTCGCTTTTGGGTCGGTCATCGAATAAAGGCCGAACGTCAGCGCCCGGCGGGGAAACTGCAATCTCTCCTAGTGCCAGAGAGAAACGAGCGGATCATGAGGGGCGCGAAGCCATTTGGGAGTGCAAGTTGGATATGGTTGGGCACTTTCCCCATTTATGGGATTCCTGGTGTGTTCAAGTTTCGAGGACGAAACTTCTTTTAAGGTGTGAGTGATGTAATACTCGGGAAAACTATGTTAGTGTAAAGAGGGTTTTTCAGGTGCGAATGTGTGCGAGGAAACAAAGTTAACTTTAGTGGTTGGTTTACCGATGTGCGAACGGCACAATCGCCGAAGCACAAATTCTGCCTTTTCGATCCGGGTCTAATCTTGAAAATCTGAGGTCTCCAGTGTGACTGTCTCATCGAATCGAGTGAAAATTGTATAGACCGTTTGTCGGTCCGACGGTCGGATCGTCCTGAAATGAGTAAGGAAACTAGTGGGACCCGCGACTTAAGTGATTGGGGAAATGAATAGTAACTCCCGGATTTAATTCCCTCGCCAACGTCGGCCGATCGACTGTCTGGAGTCCGAATCTGACGATCCAGGTAGTCGATTTGAAGGGCGTCGTCGTTCTGAGCGCAGTGGCGTTGACCAAATTTCCGTTTGACGAGCCAGAAGCATCGCAAAGCGTGCGGAACTATTTATTCCATAGTATTTGATGGTTTTTAAAATGGTAGGGGATCGAATGCGGCAAACTAAGATCGCTACCTGATAGGTCTCGTCGAGCCGGACGTCAGGGCGCAGTCCATTTTTCGTTTTGACGACCGAAATGCCTCGAAAAGCATGAAATAAGTCGAAAAATGTGATTTTTGCACATAGAATCCTATAAAACCTACCTTGATTTGCGTGCCTACTCTTAGAGAAGGACCTGAGTGTAAATTGAAGTTGCTGTGGAGGACCTATCAGCAAATAGGTTGCTTGGAGGGACTAAAATGCAAGATTTGCCAAACCCTATAATAGCTATGCATACGAGCTAGGGTTCCATACATGAAACCCTAAAACCCTTGCCCTAGCCGCACCTTACAACAAACTCCTCCCCTCTGCCGCGCTTCCCGGAGCCTCCCCGCACCGGTCGCCGCCACCACGCCGCCGGAGAAGAGAGAGATCAAGAGACGTTCTTGTTCTTCGGATGACTTGGTGAGGAAGTGTTGGGAGGGACTCAACTTGATCAAGTCTGCACCTAAGGACTCCTCGGTGAAGACGCAGCCGAGCTCGGGGTGATCCGACGTCGGCCGCCGCCCTGCGCCGTCGCGGGGCCACTCCTCTCCTTCCCAAACTCCGGTGAAGGTAAGTTCTTGGAACTTTTGATGTAACCATTGCATTTGGGCATGGACAACGTACTTCTGACGTTGAGGAGATCATCTGGTTGCGGCCTGAGCCACTGCTGCCGCCCCGATCGCCGGCGGGAACCTTGTCGGCCGGAAAACACCGTTTTGGCCGATCGCGGGCACCGCCTTGATCCGGCCGTTCAACTAAAGATCGGCACCGTTGGATCGACTTCTCTTGGCGAATGCAACACCTCCACGAGGTCTGAGCATCATCGGATCAAGATCGGGGCCAGTCGAGTGTGCCCTAGATACGGGCCTTCTTCAACCTCGGCCGAGCTCGGCCGTCCGGCGCCGCCGCGGCCTCCCGACGCCGGCCACCTCTGCACCGAGCTTCCTGGCACCAAGTGGGAGCTACCGGTCCAAGTTTCTCCGGACCGGAGCTAGTCGGCCGGAATCCGCCATTGACGGGTTTGGAGCTCCAACCGAGCTCCGCCGCCGCGCTTTGCCGGCGTCTCCCGGCACCGGAAAACCGCACAGGTAAGCTTCTTGGACCTTTTGGAGTTTGCCCATCACCCTGCATGGCATCTTCAACGTGGGGTTTGTGATCTCCAGAGTTGCACCCGAGCCGGCCACGATCTTCTCCTCCGGCCATCTCCGGCGCTCCGGACTCCGGCCAACCCCACAGGTAAGCTGTAAATATTAATTAGAGGAGCTCCATGATTTTATTTTGGTCCAGGGTGATTCCTGTAGATGGGTTTTTCTGTTACACCCGAAATGCTCTTCTCGGGCTTAACTCCGGCCGCCGCCGCCTCCGGCCGCCGGGGCTCGACCCCACATGGACAAAAATTCTTCTGGGACCTCTATTTACCTGGTGCTCCACTCTGTAGCAGGTCCGAACCAGGTTTGCTCCAAGAACACCCAAACCGAGCTCCTTGCGGATTAGGGTGCTGCTCCGGCTACTGTTCCGGCCAACCTCCGGCAAGCCTCAGGTGAGCCCCATTGTACATGGTCCATGCTGATCACCATGCTCTAGTTAACTCTCAGATTGATCATGTATAGGTTAAGTTGTAGCATAGTGGCTTGTTGGACTTTGTATTTGTTGGGCCAACTTTGCCCTCGGGATCCGTGTCAGGCCAAACTTGTAAGCACGGCCTTGGTCTCGTCGTAATGAACACGCTGAAACTTACGGCGTCAATTTTGGACCCCCGGATTTCAAGAACGAGTCGAAACAAGTAATTAATGTAGTATTATTATACATAATTATGATGTACTATGGATCTAAATGTAATTGGGACACGCTGGCAGTCTTTAGACAGTTTTCTTTCTCATACCTGCTGGACAGGTTGTTAGAGTTCCGTGGGCTCTTGTTGAGCGGGAATCGGACCTTGTTCCGTAAATCGGCTATATTATTCCGTGTTAGCGTTGTGTTGCTGTAGTGTTGTCAGGATGGGTATGTGTGAGTCTAGTTCTGACTACAGTCTCTGTTCAGGGCCCAGCAGTTCAGCACCAGCCTCCCGGTAGTCTAGCGGGAGTTCGGGATCGGCCTACATTCAGGTGGGTTTTATTTTTAAGTCTTAGCATTTAACTCTATCATGTTGGACGGGGTCAATCTTATGTGTACTTGGGTTTCTTCGTGGTGTTTAGCGTCGGTCTCCGGCGGTCGTTCTCCTTTTGATAATTATATGTTGGCGGGCTACCTTCGAGTACACGCATTATTGCCTTGACTTTGATTATACATGTTAGCGGGTTACTTTCGATCGCATATGCTATGGTTTTACTTTTGATTATACATGTTGCCGTTTTACTCTTGTTATATATTATGATGCTGACATGATGGTGGTTATGGTTACTTGGCTCGAGGCTGCAGCACGCGCACTCGCGGTTTGGCCACCGAAAAGGGTGCGCTTTTCCGGAAAAGCGGTCTATTGACCCGTGTATACCCACGAGGTGACGTAGTGGGGCCCCTTATGTAGTTGTGGGGTTTGAGGCGCCGAGGTGCGAGCGGTGCGACCCGTCGGTTTAGTTGTCTGACGTGGGAGCGGTGCGACCCATTCGGTTTAGTTGTCCGACTTGGGCGCGGTGCGATCCGTCGGTTTAGTTGTCCGACGGGATCGGGTATTGCAGGTTTACAGGTGTTTGATTTTACTTTTCCCTTGCGAGGGTGGTTGCTCCGGATAGACTACGGTTGGACGTTTTTCTTTACCTGCTTTGCTATTATCATTTTTGTTTTGTCGCTGACTTCCCACTTTGCGACAGGGTCCTACAGGGGGGGGAGAGTTAGGCGACGGTGAGGCCGCGGCTAGAGGTCCTGGGTCCCTGGAGACCTGAGCAGTACTTTACCTCTTCCTTTCGCATTTCATTTACGTTGTAGACTGTGGTGTGGTTCTCGATACCCTCGTGGGGTCGGTGTGGATGTCGGCATGGTAGTTATTGAATTATTTAATTCCTTTTTCATCTCTGTTGGCCGCCTTAAGAAAATCAAAGAGCAAACCAAAGAAAAGATTGCGAAAACTGAATTTCAAAACCCAGGTGTCGTGTGGGCACCGTTTTCAAAACCTTGTGGATTTATGGATTTCGAAAAGGGATTTCAAAACCTAAGTGTCGTGTGGGCACTGCTTTCCAAAACCTCTGGGTTTATGTTGCTTTCGAAAGGTGTTTTCAAAATATGGGCGCCGGGTGGGCGCCGTTTCAACAACCGTGGATTCATCTTTTTAAACTGATCGGCCGTGAGATTTATTTAGCATTTCGTGAATGGATGTATGTTTGAACCGTTGTGATTGAATGATTACCCGTTTTTGGACATTGTATGAGTCGCGACGCCGTGCATATACAGGGGAGACTCTGTCCGTTGCAAAGTGATCCTGTATATGCGGCGGGTCTGGGCACGCGCCGGGGAAGAAAGTTTTCCAAAAAAAAATTATACACGCCAAACACATACCTTTTGTGAATCGTTTCCGCTAAATTAAACCTCCGGGGCGTGACAGCACGGGAGTGGTCCGGTAAGCCGCACTGATTGCAGTAATGGTACCTCCACGTACATTCTGCCACCGGGTGAGCACCCTTGCAGATTACGCACGGTCCCTGTGGTGGTTTCGCGTCCCTTGCTGGTGTCGGTTCGTCCTTCCGCGCTTTCTCCGGACGTCCTCCTCCTTGGCCCTCCGGGGCGGGGCCCCATTGCGGAACGGGTGCAGCAGTCTTCCCTGTCCCCTCCGGTCGCGGTGCCGGAGGCCTGGTGGTGCCCGGTTTCCGTGGGCACTCGTAGCGTGCGTGTCCTGGTTTGCCACACTGGTAGCAGTGGTCGTGTCTCCATGGACAATCAGTCACCTGATGCGCCCCACTGCATATGGGACACGGCTTCCTCTGCGGTTTGGATCCTCCTCTCATTGCCTTTCCAAAGTTTCCCTCTGTCCTCGGGCGTTTGAGTGCCGGGCCCTGCTGGAAAGGGTCCTCTGCCGGACTGGGATAGGAATAACTCTGCCGAGCGCGTGTCTCGGCCAGCTCTTGCTCCGCCCGCCGGGCCAACATAACCGCTTCGTTAAAAGTAGGGAACCCTGCCGGTGGCATTCCCCGATAGGCGCCGTCCCTGGCGTCCCGCCGGATGCGGTCGACACCCTCGAAATCCTGAGTCAGTATGCCTAGGCGCTCAGTGAGAGTTAGCATTTGCCCCGCTATATCGCGTAGCTGGTTGCGGAGTAGGCGGTTGGCTGCGGCTACGGGATCCATCCTGTCCATTGAGAATGGTTAGCGCTCGGTGGCCGGACCCTGGCCGTTGTCTGCTGTGATACAAAGAAACCTCGTTAACCCTAAGGTTATAACCCTAACACCCTGTCTTACGATTACACCTACATTACGTTCCCCTTTTCCCCGTACTCTCACGTACTACGCACCTATACCTTGGTTATCTCATGTCTAATTTGCTTGTGGTACCCTACACTGTGGATGTGGATCACGTCTACTATGGTTATGGTTGTTTTTCTCTGATACCATTTAATCTGTCACGCCCCCGGGGGGTTTTTGAGTCTATCAAAGCGGAAAATCGCGTGTATCTTTTTTTTTCTTCTTAACAAGGTAATTTAAACCTCATCCCCGGTGCGTGCCAGACCGCCACATACACAAATTCTCCCTGCCCACGGACAGAGTCTCCTTTGTATATGCACGACGTCTCATTTACAACAACATACATCAAACACCAACCATCAACCATACAATAGACATACATTATCAAGCGGAATATTAAAGCGGCATCAGTGTTTAGAAAGGATAAAGCCAGCGGTTGCAAAACCCGTGCCCACACGGCACTTCGTTTTGAGAAAACCTTTTCAAAGTCATTTGGTTTATCATGAAAACGTGCCGCATAAGAAAACATCACCAAAAGAACCGAAATATAAAAGTACACCTCATCCACAGCGCTAAGTAATACATGTCCACGAATATTACGACCCACAAGCAAATTAACTAAATTAAGCGTAAGAGAAATGAGATAATAAAAAACCAAGTGTTCTGACTACGGCCCTCGCGACGCAGTCTCACCGCCCTCCCGGCTAACGCACCTCGTAACACCTGTCACGGAGTGGGTAATGTCAGTGACAAACAAAGTAGATGTCTATTATCAATAAGGAATAAGAAGCAAACCGAATACACCGGAACCATTTCGCTAAAACCCTGCACATATTAAGCTGGGCCCCAACCCCAGATTTATCAATTAAATTGGGCACCAACCCCAGATTATTTGTCGGAGAGACTAAAGTCTCCCCTCGTGCGCAAACACCTCTTTGATGCATTTAACCCGTTCACGGTGCTGGTGTGCTATTCCCAGCGGGCGCGAAGGGGTCCTCACGGCTCCCACCCCTTTGTGAGGAACACGGGTCATAAGAGACCACTCTTCCAGAAAAGTACACCCATGCGGAGGCCAATCCGCCTGTGTACGTGCAGCATCCGAAAACGGATTTGCCGAGATCGGCGTGTCATGAGCACCGCGACCGTAGCCGCTTCAATTGTTAGATAAAAACACAATTATGCGAAAGGTTAAACTGTCCATCTACTTTGTTAGATAAATTAAGAGCATTTTAATGACGATAGATGCACTTACTGCACTTGTTGCACTTATCGCAACCGTACCCACCTATTTGAAGAGAAATCGGAACACCTGAATCCTTCGCGCACCCCCGCTGCGCACTTGGACCTAAAGAAAGTCCGCAAGGATAACTATAGTCAAAAACGTGTACTAACATCCGAAAACAAAAGACCCAATTTACTCTTTTTGACGAAAAAGTCCAACACCGTCCGGGTTGACGATACGGAATTCCCGCGCCGCCGTCGTCGTCCGCCGGAGCCCCGCGCGGTTCGGAACCGCGCGGCGCGTCTCCGTGCCGACGCCCCCGCGGCGCGGTGCCCGCGCTGGTGTTGCCCGTGCGGCGGCCGCGCGGTGCCCGCGCGGGTGCGGCCCCGCACGGCGCCCGCGCGGTTGCGGGTCCGCGCGGGTGCCGCCCGCGCGGCAGCCGCGCGGCGCGCGCGCGCTGCCCGCACGGTCTCGGGCCCGCGCGGGTGCCGCCCGCGCGGTTGCGGGCCCGCGCGGCAGCCGCGCGGCGCCCGCGCGGGTGCGGCCCCGCACGGCGCGCGCGGGTGCCCCCCGCGCGGCAGCCGCGCGGTGCCCGCACGGTTGCGGGCCCGCGCGGCAGCCGCGCGGCGCCCATGCGGTGCCCGCGCGGTTGCGGGTCCGCATGGGTGCCGTCCGTGGCTCTCCTCCGCGCGATGCCCTAGCGGCACCGCGCGCCTCCGCCGTCCGTTCCGTGCCCTAGCATGATGACGACGACGGCGACGGTGACGGATACGACGGAGAAACCAAGAACTCAAACAAAAGAGACGACGGAAAAATCCCAAATAAATTATAACAATTATTTTACTAACCGAAGATCGACGGGAAGGTTGTCCGGTAGCGTTCTTGCCTTCGGTTCGGTGTCCGGGAAGATCGGGCCCCTTCTCATTCTCCTTTCCCTTTCTTCCGGCTAGGCTTCCGTCTTTTCTTTTCTTTTTTTTTCTCTTCTCACCGATTAGGGTTTTTATTTCTTTCTTTTCTTTTCTTTTCTTTCCGATAATCGGGATCCCTTATATAGCTCGTATTAAATCTTTAATTAATTTCCTTTTTAATTAGTACGTAAGAGAATTCTATTTTCCCTCATGGATAATTAATTAACTAATTAATTATCCCCTACGAGATAACCCACCTTATCTCTAACGGGTGCAAGATATTTTGCATGGATTCCGACGCATGACTTAATCACCGTATCGCTAGGAATTCCGTTCCGGGAGATCCCGATATCGGATTTCAGATCCGATCGCACCGTTGGCTTTCTTTTTCCGCGCTCTATCGCAGAAAAATACCAGCACCTCACAATGGCCAACTTTTAAGAATTGGATAATTTTATTTCACTTAAAGGTCTAAATGACTATATGTAAGTCAAAAATATCCTGAAAGGCCGGATCACTACAGTTCTCCATATCAATATCTATCTAATTTACAACTTATAAATTAAAACTTAGATAAAAGAATCTCATACTTTGATAAAACTATAAAATTGATAGTTATTAAACAATTATTCAATCTATGCTATTTTGTTTTAGAAAACACAATTATGTCATCTAAAAGATTAATTATTTTTACAAAAATTTATGGTTGAGTTCGACAATCATTCTAAATATTTGCGCCTGTTTGATACAAAAATAAAGTGTAGGACAAAAATTGACACTTTTTTGTAATGTATAGAAATAATTGAGACATGGGTTGATAAATTTTTATAATTTAGCCTTATTTATAGGATAATTATCCAAAAAAAAAAATTATTAATTTTTAGAAAAATTTCTTATTTTCCCAACGGGCAGATAAGCCTTTGAAGAGCCTTGGGTGTAACTTTTTTTGTGAATAAAGAGTTTAGTGTTATTTAAGAAAGCCTTGGGTGTAACTTTTTTGTGAGTAAAGAGTTTAGTGTTATTTAAGAAAGCCTTGGGTGTAACTTTTTTGTGAGTAAAGAGTTTAGTGTTATTTAAGAAAGCCTTGGGTGTAACTTTTTTTGTGAGTAAAGAGTTTAGTGTTATTTAAGAAAGCCTTGGGTGTAACTTTTTTTGTGAGTAAAGAGTTCAGTGTTATTTAAGAAAGCCTTGGGTGTAACTTTTTTGTGAGTAACCATAGGAAATAGTATCTAGTAGTCCAAAAATTAATTTTTGTTCAGAGGAAGGTAGTATGCTATCCGCTTTCGTTTATTTTGAAATAAGCTTTAGCTAAAAATGTGAAGCAATTAGGTTTCGAATTCGGAACCTCAGGTATCAACTACCAAACCCTTTGCTACTTACGCTAGGGATGGTCAATTAGTCCAAAAATTGTTAAATATAGTAAAGCAACTATTTTGCCTTTGTATTATGTGTAGCTCCAATAGTTTTACGAATAAAAAAATAATTATGATTGAAAATATAAAAGATCATAAATTTTATTAATAATAATTGAATTTAAGCATTTAGTACCGATGATTTTAACACAATTAGTTATTAATACTAGTCAGTTAAGCCGTTATATTTGATATCAAAGTCGATTCAACAGTCGAAAGTGTGCGTTGGATTTCACATCGCTTGATAGTTTTGGATTATGCGTATGATTGAGTTGACGAGAGCGTAAAGACTTAAACTTTTAAGAAGTGTAGGCTAACAAGGATATAAAGATAGGGCTGGAACTAGGCCGGATTTGAGCCGGGTCATACTATGCCCAAGTCCCAAGTCCGGCCCAAAAACAATGTTGGGTTTTGGGTCGGGTTTTTATCTAATTTTGTAAAAAAGTTAAAGCCCGATCCAAGCCCAATACTCATAGGGCTTTGTTGAGGCCCACTTTATACATTTATCATATAGCTCATATATAATTTTATTTTATATTAAATTAAAATAAAACATTTATTTTTGTACATTTAAGACTTTAGTTTGATCACATCAACAATTAGTTATAATATATCTTTATATGAAAACTAGATATTTAGTTATATGTATAACATATACTCATATATATTATATTATTATCTTTAATAATAATATACTATATATAATATAATATATTTTATCATTCCCTCCTTATATAGATAAATATATTATATATATAACTAAATATCTTATTTTGATAAGTAATGTATTGAGCTTTCGGGTTGGATCCGGAGGTTTGAACATGTTCAAATAGGTCTAAATATTTTTCAGGCCAAAATTTTTAAATCCGATTCAAATCCAAAAGTATAATTGCGATACCCAAAATTCGACCCATACATGGCCAATAGGGCCCCCAAAATTCGACCCATACATCATACATGGCCAATAGGGTCAGACCTTATTTAGGTCCAGACCCAGTTTCAGCCCTATGTAAAGACCTAAAGGGGAAGAATATGTGACATCCTACCGTCTGGAGACGGACGAAAGGTTTTTCATCTAAAACACAAACGGCGTATGCTGTAGAACCTGCCCAAGCTTCCTCTTCAGACGCACGCAAAACCTATTGTAATTGGGGCTGAGCAACGAAGGAAAGGAAAAATGTCTCCGAAGGAATTAAAGAATAAGACCTACTCCTTCAAAAGAGAAAGGTTCGAAAGCTGTTCAATGAAGTAACCAGGCTCTGTTAGCTTTGCCGAATCCGAGAGGTAGACAAGGTGAATTAACCAAACTATTGCCCCTAGGCTGAATTGTTACATACAAATTATTTAATCTAACAGTATATACTCATGTAAATTAAATATGTTTATTTGTACTCAAAAGAAAAATAACTATATATTTCCTTCTCAGAGAATAATTTAAGGAGGGTTTGATTCGGGTTATCTTGCCTGTAATATTAACTTGCCAAAATTACAGATAATTCTATAAGGATTACTATGTTTGGTTTATTCAGTTTGTAATCCGTTCGCTAATATAGCATTATAAATTGTGCAAAATTACACCGAAAATATTACCAAGTGGTGCAGATATCTCACATTACTGAACGCGGATAATATTGCATATCATTTAAATTACAATTTTACCCTTTAACTCATGAACCCTTTTAATACGTTATTTTTTAAATTTTAAAATTTAAAATTTAAAATTTAGATTTTAGATTTTAGATTTAAATTTTATTTGTTAAAATTTAAAATTTAGATTTCAAATTTTAAAATTTAAAATTTTAATTTTAATTTTAAATTTTAAATTTTATATTCATATTCATACTTAAATTTTAAATTTTAAAATTTTAAATTGAAATATTAATTTTTTTATTTTTATTTAGATTTTAAATTCAATATTTTAAAATTTAAACTTAAATTCAAAATTTAAATTCAATTACATATTAAAGTTATATGATTTAATAAAAAATAATATCAAATTTGATTGCAATGGTACTTTTAAAATTGACTATTTATTATTGTCAGAATTACTAAATTTTATAATATAAATTAAATATAATAATTCTATATACACTGTAGTTCAATATTATATTACTGTATTAAATCAAATACGATAATATAAGATCAGTAATAATCCGATTCGGTAATCTTAAATATCTAATTATGTCGATATAACCTGTAATATTATATAGCACGAATTAAACTTTGCCTAAGGATAATGTAGCTATTTGACTATATCCAGCATTTGCTTTAAACCTTGATTAAAATTTTCTCGCCATCACCAATAAGTAACGTCCGACAAATAAATTTTTTTTTTTAATAAATTATCATAAAAGTTAGGTAGTTTGATGGTAATCTCATACAATTTTACTTGGGGCTGTAACAAAGTCCTACCTTTTTCACTTCTTTTGAGGGGAAGTTTTAAAGGCAAAATTTTTCGTGTATATATATATATATTATATATATATATATATATATATATATATATATATATATATATATATATATATATATATATATAGAGCAATGCTACATGTACACTCCGAAGAGGTGTATATCATGCACCTCCACCATTTTAATGGTGACGATATCTTTTACGGGTTACATCGATTGACCCATCATCATACCCCACCCATTGAATGGGTGGGGTGTGTGATATACACCCCAAATGGGATGTACAAGTATTATTTCCCATATATATATATATATATATATATATATATATATATATATATATATATATATATATATATATATATATAATATGCATATATTATATTCGTGCCATACCTCTGAGAAGTCATAATTTGTGATTAAGAGGTTGTTAGTAATAGTATACAATAAAGTGTATGGATTATAATCCTCGTACTATCTTAATATTGCAGCTATCACCGGTTATGGGGGCGGTCTGCTAATCCCGCCTTATATATATATATATATATATATATATATATATATATATATATATATATATATATATATATATATATATATATATATATATATATATATATACTAGTTGTTAACCCGCGCTACGCCACCGCATTAGTGAGTGAGTAGAACATAATAAAAAAAAAATTGATATCATAATAATAATTCAACTAAATAATAAAATATAAAATAAAAATATAATCAACCATATATAGTAAAAAAATAGTATTTGTTAAAAAATAAAAAAAATTGACGAAATTCAAATGAAAACTAACAAATTTCTAAATTATAACGAAACGTATAAAAGAAACTATAATAAACACTAAATTGGTACGGTAAGAAAAATTCAAGCACAAAAAAAAAAAATTAAACAATTCAAATTACATCAAATTCCAATACAAAAAAAAAAATAAACAATTCAAATAGCAATTACATGTTTTCTAGGAAATACATATTGTCGGTTTACTGTATACAGTTCTCCATATTTATTATTCATATATTTAAAATTATAAATTTTATATAAATTTTTATTTATTGTCTCTAACTTTTTCATCAGTATCTTTAGAGCTGCATATAATAAATAAACATTAGTAGTTTTATATACGAACAGTAAAATGCTCAATTAAAAAAAGATTCAATAGCAAATATCACCTTGGATAGTGTCTTTTTGCATGAGGAACTTCAAAGGACTTTGCGGGTGATTGTGTAAAACTGTATTTAAAAATTAAACGATAAATATAACATATATTAGTTAAATATATTTAAAATATAGAAGAAAAAAAGTTAATAAAATTAACTTGAGAAGCTTGAGAGAGAGACTAATCATGGTGAAGAATCAATCTTATCAATAAAGTCAATGCAACAGTTTATACCTTGTTTCTCACATTCTGACATGCCAATGAAAATTCACATTTATCACCTAACAAAAATGACCAGCACTCACAAAACTCTCCGTCTATTATTGTTCAATGTTGAATTTTACACCTCGTTAAAGCTGTTGTGGTCTGTCCTAATAATGGAGTCTCATGTTATTATGCTCCCAAACTACCTTTGGTAAAGGTGCGCTCTCTGCTAACATCCTCATAATAATGCTCAAGAAACTATGGTTCATTAATTGCTAGATGAAACCAATTACTACTAAACTATGGTTCATTAATTGCTAGATGAAACCAATTACTACTAAATGCAATGAAGGTCATGGTTAAGAATTCCCTGCCACATCAAAGGTGAAATGAATATGCAAAATCAAGACTGTAAATAGTTTCACATATACAATTGAATGATGAAAATAGAAACCCTAGCTATGCCCATAATAGTAAAGTCCAGGGGAAGGGAAATTGAAGAATAGTTAAAAAAAAAAAAAAAAAACTATTACACTAAAACCATGAAATAAAAAAAGTGAAGAAATCTAGCTTCCAATATGTACCTTATAAACTGTTCCAAAACCACCTCTACCAATCTTATTGCCTCGGTGAAAAGTATCTGTCGCTGAGCTCAGTTCATCGTAAGAGAAGAGCTTTTTATGTTTTTATGTGGTGAAAAAACTGGAAGAAAAGGTAAAGAAAATCAGCAGAGACAGAGTATGCTATACCATGATTTGTTAATTATTGTGCTCTCTTCAGATGAACATAGAAAAGAGGTTGCAAGATGTGTTAAATCAACATGAACAGATACAGGAAACAAAAAGTACTGTTACAACAAAGAACAATCACTGTTTTACTTTAATGTGGGTCTTGTTCATGATGTCATTTTTAAGCCTATGTAGACCGAGGAAGGAAAGAAATGCACTCCTACAATCACTCGGCGGAAGCAGCACTCCAAGATTGAATAAGAAAATCTTTTATCAGATTCTTTCTGATTGTCGCTGCGAAATGAGTTTACAAAGAAAAGCAAGGATTTTACAGAGACAGTTTCTCCTGATTTGTACTAACCAGGAGAGTTGCACTTTGGTCAATACAGTAATCAAAGCGAAAGGTGAATATGGGGAATTAATACAGTAATCAAAGTGAAAGGTAAATATTGCTCAGACAATCCTCTCTGTCATAATATCTCCCAAAGTCAACATGAGTGGATTTATTTCAAGGTAGGTTGTCTTCCTCCTATTCTTCATTACATGCCATAATTTTTTTTAATATTTCTCTGAGATTTAGCTGTAGTTTTCTTTCCAGCTATTTAATTCTTATTTATAATTTTTCTGTTATCTTATGTCTCTAGTAGACTTAGTGGGCAAACCGTTGGTCTTGGGGACGATACCCACTGAGAACTACTGTAGAATGTAGTTCTCACACCCTCTGTCGGTGACAGTTTTGTAGAGGTTTTCCTTCCGTCCCGGCTTCAGTTGGATCGACATATCAAGGTGAGGGAGTCGCGAGATAGATCCCTACCAGTGTTGTTCATTACAGTGAGATAGATGTACCTATCCGGATTGTGAGTTTTACTGTACACTGTTGTATCTTTTTGTTCTTAGTTTATCTCCCATTTTGGATTCATAGATGTTGTATAAGAGGATTCTTTTTGTACTTTGTTTCAGTGGACCAGATTAGTGTTTTATTATTTTGGGAGATGGATATTGTACCTTTATTTCAGTTGTACAGTGGTTCAGATTTTTATTACAGCAGTTTATTTTCATCTCTGATATATATATAGTTGTTAGATACTATCTTTTGCAGGTTAGACGCTTCGCCTATGCGGGAATTCCCATATGGGTGGCGGATCTGTTGGCGAGCTCGGGTCGCAATTTCGACCCCGGTGCGTGACAAGCAGCCTCCCAAGAAGGAGGAACAGGACCGCGCTATCCAGCGGGTCCTGGGTGACTTTTACAGATTAAGGAGGCCGAGACCGCTAGCTGGCGACCACGGGAGGTTAGGAGCCCTACTACGACAACAAGGCCCCCACTACAGCTATCAGGAAAGACGAAGCCAAGGGGCACCCCAAAGAGCCTTCGGCTGAGAGGCCGAAGATGGACGAAGGTATGGGCCATAGCCGTGCCCATATCAAGGCAGGCTCCGCGAGAGGCTCGACCCAGCGGCCGACAATCCACGTATGGGGCAAAAGCCCCGAGTCTTTCATCATGGAGACGACAAGCTGGGGGCACGAGCTACCCCCTTTGTGCCAGAAATCGAGTTCCCCTGACTGACGATATGGGAGGTGGACGCCTTGGCCATTCACCTGGTGGAACAACTCCAAATCCAGCCATGGCCGAAACCATGGCAGAGGCGAGAGATCCTCATGTAACACCTGAGGAAAGTTGACCCGCCGGCCAAACAGTAGCCTACTTCACATAGGTCGAACCAGTGGTACGGTTCGGCTTTGACAAGGATGTAGAAATGTCGGCAGCAGTGAGCTCAAGCCGATGCGATGAAGGAGGAGACGACTGCCCGAGGACCGCAGCTTGGCCCAGTCGAAGCACGATCCACGCTTCGAATGTCGTTTTACCCCAAGCGAAACGAGTCCGAGGCCGGGGGGTCGAGTGCACTGCCTCGAAGCAAGTCAACCGTGCCGCAATCGGCAACAAAACAGCCTACGAGCGTCCACCAGGGGTTGGACGCCCGAGTACGAGATCTCGAGGATGCGACAATCTGGCGCAAAGCTATTGCCTCGGGAGATCGTGACAAGCGACCTCCAAATGAGCGAGACGCGGAGGTCTCAACTACCACCTCATCGGTCGAAGAGACCAAAGATGAGAAGACTTAGGCCGATGACGATTCGCCCGAAATAAATTTGTTGGGGTCGTATCGAATAGATTACTAACCCGGGCTCCACTTGGGCCCGAAAGGTAAAGGCCTGCCGAAAAGGGCCGACCAAGAGAGATGTTTCGGCTACCACATTCAAAGCTGAAAATGGATGAAGGTCACGATCAACCAGAAGGGCCGAAAAGTTGGTGATGAAGTCGGAGCTGTTCAGCCAGAACGCTTCGACGAAAAGGAGTAAAATGATGATAGTCGGCTCTTGGAAAATAGCGGCATTTAATGAAGAAACGGCGAAGGGCAGGTTCGCCGAAAACCAAGAAAGACCAACACCTGTGTGCAAATCCCTCAGGCAGTAAGAAAATATCTTGCCAGGGTACGAAGATGGTCACAGGCATTGAGATGCGCACAAGGTTTTTTGACTCAACTTTGACAATCACCCGAACGACGTATTAGGTGATTGCCGAGGGGGCATTGTTGAGACCAAAATTTTTGCCACCTTGGAAAGTGACACGTGGCGTATACCCTCAGCTAAAGAGATCAGCCGACGAAAGAATGAGTCAACCGGAAAAGAATTCGCGTCCCAGTGTGATGATCCGGATCTCCGCGGAGGCTTTGCAGTGTGATCAACGCCTTCTGGAGGCCTATTTTGGGTGATGGAGATGGTTGTGCGCAAATCGGACCCCATGATTAGACCTAGCACAAAAATTAGATCAAGTTTGCCTATCCAGATCCTTCGTTAAATTTTAGAAGTGGATTTTGGCAAAATTGATATCGAATTTGGATTCAGCACGCGAAAATGATGAAAATCGACTATTTACTTGTATTTTTCTGAGTCCGGACACCCGAAAACGGACAACCGGAAGTTTCTACTATGTTACAGGTGCTTGGAGGAGCCGCAGACCGGGGGGGCACGTGGCAGCTCCTGGTTGGGCCGGTGCAGCAGGCGCGGGCAGGCCGGGCAGCCACAGGCAGGTGCACGGGCAGCGGGCAGCGCACGCACGCGGGGTAGGCGGCGCGCTTTTCCCGCGTGGGACACCTGGCGCGCGCCGATTCGCTGCGCCGCGCCCAACTAGATCAAGCCGCGTGGCTTGATCCAGCCCATCCACCCGGGTTGCGGTGGCGGCCCGGATGGCCGCCACGTGTCAGCGGCGGCTGCGGGTTCTGGGCCGGCCCATCACTGTAGCAGCAGAAGTCTTCTCTTCTTCTCTTCTTCTTCTTGATCTTTTTAAGGGTTCTTTCTCCACCATTTGAGACCCTTTGGAACTTAGATTTTTTGGGGAATTTTTATTAGAGCTCCATCTACATCTCCACTATAGTGCATGATTTTTTGTGGATTTTTGAAGGCTCTTTGATCATCGTCTTCATCAACCTTTGAGGACATCACCATTGTTGCATTCACAGCCCACTTCATCGCGTTTTAGTGCAAAAATCCTACAGAGCTAACTAGAGGGAGTTTTGACCTGATTTTTGATTCTGTGTCTTCACAAGAGGTAGGCATACAACTTTGGTATTCAAATATTCCCTTAGATTATGAGATTTTATAGAGTTTTGAGGCCATCTTTGGGACCCGTTGTTTCAGCCTGGAGTTTTAGTTAGTCCTTGGTGTTTTGGCTGCTCTAGACGGTAGGATGAAAGTTTTGGAATGAATTTTGTGGGGAAATTTCCAGGACTCGAAGATCTACAACATTGGTACGTACCATTTCCTCTAGATCTGAGATTTTCTTAAAGTATAATTATCATCTTTGGAACTCTTGTGCTTTGGTTTAAGTATTGGACTGTTAAGATTGAGTTTTGGATAATCTAATGTAATTATGTAATTTCTCCGTGATCCGTGCATGGATTTTGGTGTTCTTTGGCTTAATTTGTATCTACTCTCGAAGAAGAATCCATTGGTACCTTGCTTGCCTAATTTGGAGTTTGTTTGCATAGTTAACTTTAACGATCTTTCAACCCCTATGTTAAGGTTTACAACAGATTTCAGTTTGAGTGTTATTTTGATATTTGGACTTTGGGGATGCAGAATTTGGTGTAATTCTTAGTTAATTTCGAGATTTTAAAGTTTGGGCATCTTCTTAAGATCAAGGTGAACATTTCTCCTTTTGATTTTAGTTTAAAATTTCTTATGGATTGGTCCCTATAATTTTTGGAGGTTGGTGCTAAAATTTCAATGTGTTCTTGGGCAGCATCACACCCTTTGCTTAATTTAATTATTAAGGGAAATTAATGATAGATTTTTGGAGACTTTGAGATATTCATATGATTGAGGACACTTTATTTTTGCTGCTGGGAGCTTCAATTTGAGGTATTTAATGCTATGGGTGCATTTTATTTAGCATTGTTATACTTGCTGAAATTCTGGAATTGAACCGCGCAGCGTTCATTGTTTCGATAATTACGCCCAATCCGGGTGGCGGATTTGGATGATTTTTGTGACGTTAGACTCCTAGGAGGCCGAGAATTCTACTCGTCAAAATTCAGTTTGATCGGGCTTTGGATTGACAGTTTCCAGGTGGGTTGGTTTGATTTACTCCAAAACTGCGGATTCCCTACTAATTCTATTATTGTAGCTGTCAGCATGCTAGAATAGGTGCTAATATTATTGTATCATGATGTTTATAGAGTTTGGACTTTGACCTAGCACCCTGTTATTTATTGGATGTGTAAACCAGACTAGTAGAGAACCCTCACTTGGGCTAGGTTTTTTTATGCTTTAGTCATCCACACTTTACATCCTTATTCCCTAGACATAGTGTTTTTCTCGCTCGAGTAGTGGGCCGAGTGTGGTGTCCCGGAATTCCCATGCGATTCGACCGTGTGGTTGGTGGTGAGAAAACACCTATTTTTGGTGTTTTGTGTGCGTTGTGCGTCGAATGGATGCCAAAAACGGACTCAGCGCGCGAAAACAGTCAAAATTGGCTATTTACGGGCGTAAAAGGGCTAGCGGGCCCATTTTTAGTTGTGGGCCTGTGAGGACCCGAATCCCCGCTTAAGGGTTATTGTTGGATTAGTGTATTCAGGAGGTGTTTGTGCACGTGTCGGGCCCAAGTTATTGGATTTCTGGAGTAATTGGAGCAAGAATTGCTGATCAGGAAGCCCATATTGGATGATTGAGATTTGTGTGCGCTTATTGGAACCAAGAAAGTGATCCGGCACGAAAAATGATCAAGTTTACTTTTCCGAGAATTTTTGGGAAATTTTAGAAGTGGAATTTGGCCAATCGGACATCGGATTTGGATTCAGCGCGCGAAAACAGTCAAGTTGGGCTATTTACTTGCTATTTTTGGAGGTTGCTACAGTACTATTACTGTTCCGGCGATCGCCGGCGGCGGCGGGCGGCGGCGGGCGGCGGCGCAGCCTCGGGCAGGCGGCACAGCGGCGGCGCGCGGCGCGAGCAGGCGCGCGGTCCACGGCGGCAGGCGTGCACCAGGGGCCGTGCCACGTGGCGGCTTGTGGTTGGTTGGTTCAGGAGGCGCGGTTCACGGAATTTCTTCGGGTGCACGGTGGACCGGTGGGTGACACGTGGCAGCTCGTGATTTGCTGGTGTCGTGCACCCGGTCCACGGAACAGGATTTGGTTGCCTCGGGCCGCGTGCGCGCGTGCGCGCCATGCCGCGCTGACGCCGCGCACTGTGCGCAGCTAACTTTGGAGGGGACACGTGGCGGCGTTTGAGAGGCCTTCTACAGATGTTTGCTGTTTTGGGGACTCATCTGGTATTTTGGGAATTGTTCGATTTGGTTTTTCTTCATGGTTGCATCCGAGGGAGTTTTACTTAGCCATTTTTGCCACTTCGAAGCCCCATCTCCCCGAGCTCCCTTCAGTGAAGATTTTCATCTTCGAGTTCTGGTTCTTGCTGCAGAGTTTCGGAATTTTTGAGTGCACGCATCCCTAGGTTTTGGATTTTACGGCGCGGAGCGACGTTTCCTTCTCGGTGTTCCTCTTCGTCGCAAGTTCAGTGTAAAGGTTACCCTGGGCTACCCTGACACTGGTTTTTGGTGATTCTTGCGCCGACACACTCCTAACAGGTAGGGCTTCATCTTTCATTTTGATCGCGCATTCGTATTTTGACTACTTGGCTCGGATCCCGAGGTAACAGTGGTCCCTCTTTTTCTGTGAGGGATTTTGAGACAGCAGCGGATTGGGGAGGCGATATCTTCGCACACGAGCGTCAGACGAAAACGTGCTTATAGAACTTTTTCATCTACAGATCGCAAGGAACGCGTCGTATTTTTCTCGGATTTTTCAGAGATTTTATCAGAGGTGAAAATTCCTGTTCTTCTGTGTACAGTGTTACAGTTTTGACGCAGGAAATCGTTTGAGTACACCACCTTGCCGAATTTATATCTTGACCTACCGAACTCGGATTTTGACGTGCAGGCACTTGTTTCGAAGGTATCGACGCGAGGATCACTATGATATTTTTACTGGAAATTTTGGGGGATGTTTTATAGGTAAAAATTTTGCAGAGAGTGGTTTGTTCACACAGCTTTTGTAACTTGGAATTTTATGGAATTAATGTAACTTTGGGTGGTATTTTTGTACCCATGATGCTTTGAACACTACTTTGGTACTGTTGGCTTGGTGATTGTGCTCGTATATCTGTTTCTGGGCTTTCTTTGCTGTACCACCCTGGACAGTTGTGCACCTTCAGGTGGGTGGCCCTGTCTCCAAGAATTGTGGAATGTGCATTAAATCTGCTATAGTAGGACCATGCATAATAGTGATATTCCTATGTAGCATGCTAGAATGTGATAGCTGTTGATTCTAGAGTTATATGATGATCATGCGATCTCTTGTTCCTACTCTGTAAAATTGTTATTATTATCTTGGAATTTGACCTAGCACCCCCGTCATATGCAGCATGTGCAGCCAGACTGTAGAAAACTTCAACTTGGGCTAGGTTCATACTGCTTTAGACATCCACACTTCTTTTCTTTCCTGGACATAGTGTTTTACTCGCCCGGGTAGTGGGCCGAGTGGTCGGGTTTCTTTTAGTGTGGGATGCATTTTACACTCGTGCTTGGGAGCAGAGTGGAGTCTGGTAGATATAGTTGATCGTTCATCTGTGGCGGGAGCCGTTGGTAGACGGCGGTCCCGAGATGTTTTGGTTTCTTGTTTATTTGTCGCCACTGTGTCAGTGGCAGCTTTGTACCAGTGATAGCAGGACCTTGAACCCAGAACTATTTTTGGACACACATATGATTTTAGTCAACCAATGTTTTCTTCCGAGCATCGTGGAGTCGCCGAGTCTGTTCTTGTTTGATTGGACAAAGGCATTAGCTCTACGAGGCTTGGATATAAAGCTTGTTCTCAATTGTTTTCCTAAAAAGAACTAAAAATCATTAAATATGGATTTCTTTCAGATCAAATGGCTTTCAATAAGAAATATCACCTTTTTCCAACAAATTTAACCACCCGAGATGGTTCGAGTGGTCTGGGTTCCAAGGTCTGCCCTTTTTCCTTTGGGACGAGAACAACGAGAGGCTATGCTTAGAGCCTGTTCTTGTTTGATTAGGGTTGTAGGTTCTAGTCTTCCGGGGTTCTCGGACCCTTTATTGTTTCTGTTGTGGAGTTATCTGTTACGGAATTTGAGTTGGCGTAGTTTCGTGAAAGGTTCAAGTCTTGAAGATTGAAGGTGAAGAAAGTTGGATCATTTAACTCAATCTCAAGAAAGAAGAATTCAAAAGGATCAGGTATGTTTAACTAAAGATTTTTGGTGATCCGAATACTTCTTGTAGTGTAGAAACACCTGGAAGAATTTTTAATTGCATAAAAATTAAAAACTGGTGTTGGGACAGGTTCAGGATCCGGATCAGAGCCAGCGATCCGGATCCCGAAGGTTGTTGTTTCATACATTACTTCAATCCGGATCGCAGCATTTGACGATCCGGATCCCGAACGTTGAGTTTTCTGAAATGTATGAACGATCCGGATCAGGCATTCCGATCCGGATCCCGAACGTTTGTTTTCTGGAAACCGTCTTTATTGCTACTGCAATCCGGATCGCCCAAATCCGATCCGGATCGCCGTCCGTCAAAATTCCAGAAATGTTAGGTTTTTGATTCTTATCTCCTTCCAAATGTTTCTAACCTATAAATAGACCCTATGATTCATTTTTCTAGGGTAAGCCGAAGAAGCGAAAATCCAAAGAGGCCGATAAAAAGGAAAATAGCCGTCATAATCAAAATATCATTTGATACGGCCTAAGATCCACATATAGAGAAGAAAGGAAATCATTAGAGAATACTCTATGTTTCTTCATCTATATTGATTAGTTTGATTCTAGGTTTTCATACTCACATCTTGAGTTGAATCAAACTAATGAATACTTAGATGGTATTTCCGATCTATCTTTGATCTAAGTATTCGGCGGATCATCACCACCCAAAAAAACAACGATTTACCCCAAAATCGGCGCGTGGATTCGCGTGTCCTTGTGGATTCAAGGTTCAACCGCTCTCGTGGATTCGGAGCGAGGCACGTTCGTGGATTCGAAGGGTGCTACTGGGTGAAGATCGTGGATTCGGTCAGACGTCGTGGATTCGACGTTGGACGCCGTGGATTCGGCGTTGGGCGCAGATCGTGGATTCGAGAAGCGTCGTGGAGCGAGCGGAGAAGATCCTCTAGGAGCGTATGGAAAAGGTTGAGTCGTAAGTGTGTACGGTAAATCACCTTGTACGTGTTTTAATTCTAGTGGATTTCTGTCGTGTTATCGGTCCCGTGGTTTTTTACTCCGGTTTGGAGTTTTTCCACGTAAAAATCTTGCGTGTTATTTTTATTTCCGCATTGGGTTTTTATCGCAACGATTTTTGAGTGTTTATACGTTTACACCTATTCACCCCCCTCTAGGTGTTTTTTCCCCTATTTAGATCTACATTACATATAACCCAACAAGTGGTATCAGAGAGGGAATAGGGTTGTAAACAATGGTTGAAGGTGGAAACATCAATCGACCCCCTTTCTTTGATGGAACAAATTATGCGTACTGGAAAGTACGGATGAAAGCCTTTTTAATTTCCATCGACGAAAGGGTGTGGCAATCATTTGAATTAGGATGGACTAATCCAACTGAAATTATCTCTGATGTTCGCACCTTAAAACCTAGGTCGAAATGGACCAAGGAAGAGTTAGATTCATCTTCTTACAATGCCAAGGGAATTAATGCTATTTTTAATGCCTTATCTCAAACTGAATTCTCTCGCGTCTCGGCATGTGAGACTGCGAAAGAAATCTGGGATGTTCTTCAGGTTACACATGAGGGAACTAACCTCGTGAATATTCAGAAACTGCAAACGCTTACGAGCAAGTTTGACTCTATCTTGATGGCAGAAAATGAATCTTTCACGGACTACTATACACGATTGCAAGACATCGTAAACTCATGTGCTAACCTGGGAGAGAAGATTCCAGAATTTAAGATTGTAAGAAAGATCTTAAGAACTCTTCCTGAACGATTTCGCCCAAAGGTTACAGCCATTGAAACTATTAAACACCCGGACGAAATGCGTGTAGAAGAATTAGTTGGTTCATTACAAACATATGAAATGACATTTACCACTAACAATTCTTCTGGAAAAGCACCCTCTTCTAAGTCTTCAGGTTATGCGTTGAAAACAACTAAGGAAGAAGACGCGGATACATCCTCCTCAGACGATGACGAGAACCTTTCTATGGAGGAATTTGAGAAGCAGCTCGCTCTCTTGACAAGGAAGTTTCGCCGCAACTTTCGAAGGGGTAATTCAAGTAAATCTCCATCCTTCGGAAAGTCGAACAAAGGCAAGGGTACTTCAAGTTACAAGTCAAGAAAGCAAGAGAACTTCTCAAAGGATAAGAAAAGTTCAGAGGGACAACTACAATGCTTCAAATGTCGAGGCTACGGCCACATTGCAACGGAGTGTCCCAACAAGTATCCGGCAAAGAAGAAGGCGATGTAAGTCGTCACTTGGGATGACAACTCAACGTCAAATGAGTCGTCTTCATGTGATGAAGAAAAGAGCTCCACGGCATTCCACGCGTCCATATCTTCACCCTTCATGTGCTTTATGGCAAGTACATCCGAGTCATTGTCCAACTCCACTGTTGAAAAGATTGCAACGGACAACGAATCGGATGATTCGGAAGGTGAAGATTTTGCTTTAGCCTACCACAGACTTTTGAGGGATTCAAAGAAAGTGGCTAAGCAAAACAAGAGTTTGAGAGGGAGAGTACATGATCTCGAAGAAGAAGCAAAAAGAGCAACTTCTCTCTCAAACGCTCTTGAAGTGTAAAGGGAAAATCTGATAAAAGTAAATGTTTCCCTTCAAGAGTCCAATGAGCTTTTTGAGAAGGAACATACAAAACTGGTGGATAAACCGGATCACTTCTCAAAGCTCTACAACGAGGCTCGACAGGATAACCTGGAAATGACAAAGACCATTTTCCACCTCAAGGATGACTTGAAGCGATTCTCTTCAGGAAGGAGTAAGTTGGATAGGCTTCTTGGTCTTGGTCAAACAAATCGGTTCGGCCTCGGGTACACTCAAACTGGAAACAGTCCAAGTTCGAGTGGGACAGTTTTTGTGCCTCAGTCGGTATCTCCTCCTCCGACACCGGAATTCAAGACAAACAACGACAACAAACTTACTTCATCCTCTTTGGGATCGTCAAGATCTAAGGTATGTTTTCGTTGTGGTGTTTCAGGGCACATAAGAAGATATTGCAAGACGGGAGTCAAACGCGCACCTCAAACACCTCTTGCAATGACTACCACAAAGGTGATTCCTCGGAAATCAATTGCAAATCAATTGAAGGAAAAGAACCTTGGTAGTTTACCGCGCAAGACGACTTCATCAAGGAGCAGCAATCGTTTTAACAAGACGCTTTCACCTAGGCATATAACTTCACGACCATTACCGACGCACTCCAAAAAGGTTTGGGTGCGCAAAGGTGAAATCTTTCCTTGTCTTGTTACCAATGTTTCCTTGCATGCATATGATAGTTCGTCTTGGTATCTGGATAGCGGGTGTTCCCGTCACATGACCGGTGATAAAAATAGTTTTCAAAATCTTGAGAAAATCTCCGGAGGACTCGTTGTTTTCGGAGACGGTCGATCTTCCAAAATTGTTGGAAAAGGAACAGTAGCTATTCCAGATGGCCCGGTTCTAAATAATGTGTTATTTGTTGATGGTCTTAAGACTAACCTCATAAGCATAAGTCAACTTTGCGACAATGGTTTTTCAGTTAACTTTTCATCTGTTGAATGTGTTGTAACTGATAAGGACCATGTATTCTTTTTAAAAGGGGTTAGATCTGAAAACAATTGTTATGTTGTTCCTAATAAATTTTCTGAAAAATGTAACCTAGTTTCTTTGGATAATGAAACACTTTGGCATGAAAGGCTAGGTCACTTAAATTTTAAGGAACTTGATAGAATTTCAAACAAGGACGTGGTCAAGGGGGTTCCAAAAACTTTTGCTTAAACAAAACGTTGTGTGTAGTGGTTGCCAAAAGGGAAAACAGTCTAGGACTGCACACAAGAACTTGAACCACGTTGGTACAAAACGGCCTTTGGAACTTTTACACATGGATTTAATGGGGCCAACTCGTCAACCATCTTTGGGAGGTAAATGGTATATTTTCTTATTGGTTGATGATTTCTCTAGGTTTTCTTGGGTAGCATTTTTAAAAGAGAAAGCTGATACGTTTGATTCTTTCATGAGATTTGCCATCGTATTATGATTGAAAAGAATGAAAAGATCATTCGTGTTAGGAGTGATAGAGGTGGAGAATTCATAAATTCCAAATTCATTGATTTTTGCACTTCCAACGGCATAAAACATGAATTCTCAGCACCCTATACACCTCAGCAGAATGGTGTTGTTGAGCGCAAAAAACAGGGTTGTTCAAGAGATGGCGCGTGTGATGCTTCATAGCCGGAATTTACCGCTACATTTTTGGGCTGAAGCTGTGAACACCGCTGTCTATGTCATTAATCGAGTGTATTTGCGCCCAGGAACTTTAAATACACCATATGAGCTGTGGTTTAGTAGAAAACCGGATATCAAATACTTTCGTATCTTCGGGAGTCGATGTTACATTTTACGTGACCGTGAAAATCTTGGAAAGTTTGACTCTCGAAGTGACGAAGGGATCTTTTTGGGTTATTCTACGAATAGCAGAGCATATCGAGTATTTAACATCGAATCTAAAACGATTGTAGAATCTATAAATGTTAAAGTAGATGAAGCTTTTCACTTTGGATCTGGAAAATCTACCCTCGATATCTCTCTAGATGATGATTCACCTGCCATTGCATCTTCTCATGATAATACTTCCAATATTAATGATGCATCTAATGGTTCTTCAAGTTTATCTGATGTGCAGGAATCATCTCATATACCTCCGAGTACTCCGTTTCAACAAACGCTACGAATCTCAAAGGATCATCCGGAATCAAATATTATTGGAGATCCACAAGAAGGAGTTAGAACTCGGAGGCAGTTGGTTTGTGGATTCGCTTGCTACGTATCTTTAATCGAACCAAAGAACATAGATGAAGCTCTTCAGGATGACTACTGGATTAAAGCAATGCAGGAAGAGCTCCATCAATTTGAGCGAAACAAAGTCTGGGAATTAACGAAGCCTCCAAAGCAACATAATGTGATAGGTACCAAAAGGATTTTCAAGAATAAGAAAAATGAGGATGGTACTATCATCAGGAACAAGGCACGATTAGTTGCTCAAGGCTACTCTCAAGTAGAAGGTATAGACTTTGATGAAACATTCGCCCCTGTAGCTAGACTCGTGTCCATTCGTATACTTTTGCTATTGCTTGTCATTTTAAAATCAAATTATTTCAAATGGACGTTAAGAGCGCGTTTCTAAATGGGTTTTTAAATGAGGAAGTTTATGTGGCTCAACCGAAAGGTTTTGTAGACCATAAACAACCTAACCATGTTTTTCATTTGAAAAAGGCTCTTTACGGTCTGAAACAAGCACCGCGAGCATGGTACGAAAGGTTGATAAAGCACCTTTTGGAGAAGGGCTATACTCGAGGGGGAGCTGACAGGACTCTCTTTGTGAAGCATTATCAAAGCAATTTCATTGTAGCACAAATCTATGTCGATGACATTGTATTTGGCGCAACAAGAGATAATGATGCTTCTAAATTCGCGAAGACCATGGAAAGCGAATTTGAGATGTCCATGATGGGCGAATTGACTTATTTTCTTGGATTGCAAATTAAACAAAATGATGAAGGTATTCACTTGAGTCAATCCAAGTATGCAATGGAGTTGGTTAAAAAGTTTGACTTAGAAAATTCGAAGGATTTTCCGACTCTAATGGGAACTAGCCACAAGGGACTTGGAAGTGAATCACAAAGTGAGAATGTAGACGAGAAACTGTATCAAAGTATGATTGGAAGTCTACTTTACCTCACGGCTAGTCGCCCGGATATATCCTTTAGTGTTGGGATTTGCAAGAGATATCAATCAGCACCAAAGGAGGTTCACCTGAAAGCGGTGAAAAGGATCATCCGGTACATCAAAGGAACCATAAATTTCGGAATTTGGTATCCTATGGGAACAAGTTTGGATATTGTTGGATACTCAGATGCCGATTGGGCAGGATCAGTGGATGATCGGAAAAGCACGAGTGTGCATGCTTCTATCTCGGCCATTGCCTTGTTGCATGGCACAGTAAAAAGCAGAATTGCATAGCACTCTCGACTTGCCGAAGCGGAATACATTTCAGCAGGTAGTTGTTCAACCCAACTCATTTGGATGAAAAGTGTGTTGAGCGACTTCCGGATTTCAGCATCTTCGGTAACAATTCTTTGTGACAACACAAGTGCAATTAACATTTCTAAAAACCCTGTGTTGCACTCTAGAACAAAACATATTGAACTTAGATATCATTTTCTTAGAGAGCTAGTTGAATCAAATACTCTTCAACTTTCATATATTTCAACTGAGGATCAATTAGCTGACATTTTAACAAAACCTTTGGATCAAAAACGTTTATTCATTTGCGAAAAGCAATTGGAATGCTTTCCTTGAAATAAACTTCTTTTTGAAACCTTTGCTTAGGATAGGTTTTGTTTTTTGTTTTGTTTTGTTCATTGTCTATGTTTGTACATAGGACACTAATTGAGCATATATCATAATTGACTTTAATTGCATATTTTCGCACATTTAGAAATTTATTATGCCTTTGCCATCATAATATTTCACTGTTGCAATGATCATTTATGTTAATTAAATCATCTTCTGAGTGATCAAAGTCAATTTCTCTCTCAATGATCTCTTGGTATAGTCATTATCTTATTTGACTGCTTAGTCGAGTATGAAATCGAGATCAATTTTTGGTTGAATACTTTATATCTTAAATAATTGATAGCCAATTGAGGGGGAGTCAAAGAAATGTAAAATGCTCAAAAGATGTGGAAAGAGTTACATCCCAATGAGGAGTGTGCAAACTACCACAACATGGAGGAAAGAGCTACCACCCTCGGTCGTCCGAGTATTGTGTGCAGCTACCACATGATACCAAGCATGTGTTGTTCAATTTTTGATTAAGTAAAATGCATGTTGAAATACTTGACTCCGTCAAATTTCAAGGTTGGTATAAGGTGGATTTTAAGAAAGATGCTCAAAGAGCCACTCTCTTCAACAGATTGTCTAGATAAATTATCTATCATATTTGGGATTTCAAACATCTATTGATCTTTGTATTTCATTTTCTTTACTGAATTGATGATTTGATAAAGGCATTACTCATAAGATCAAGTTAGATGTAATTGAAGGTGTTCAACTTTAAGGGATTTAATTTTTGTAAATTCTCGTTTCATTTTTGGATATTATTGATAGATTTGGCATAATCTAATTCTTGTTGTATGAAACGATGATTTTTGTTTAAAGTTGATACACAAAATGCTTACAATCTTTTTCTGGATTTTCTTGATTTCTCTGAAATTTTTCTGAAGAAAAGTTGGAGCCGATCCGGATCGGGCAAGATGATCCGGATCCCGAACGCAGGCTTCTTCCTGCGGCTGGCCGATCCGGATCGAAATCTCGATCCGATCCGGATCACGGCTATGGTTTTAATAAGAACAAGAGGGTTTTGATTTCTTTTACCTTAATCTTTTGTTCTCAAGTCTCTAGAGCCTCTCTCTCTAGAACTATTGCACCTTGGAGCTTTCAAACTCAAGTTCTTCGAATCAAGTAAGTTTTATTGATCAAAATCTCGGTTTTTCACGTTTTTTTTTTCCTCCTCAAACGTGATGAATTTCTTGGATCGATTTCGTTTGTGGATGGTTTTTGATCAAATTTCTTTTGAAATAAGAACTCTGGGTATTAGTTTTTGATTATATGCTAGGTATTCTCCTGATTAACGGATTTTTAGGCTTCGATTTCTAAAATTTCGGTTTTAGGCATATAATAAGATTTTCGAAATCATGCAATTGATCTATTTTTAAAAGTCCTTTTGCAAAACTAATTTGATTCTTAGTCTCTCTACATGATTATGATTGTTTGGGTACAATTTTTCAAATTTTGAAAATTAACAATTTTTTCATGTGTTCTTGAGTTGGTCTTCACAGGATACATTTTTCACTAGCAATCAAATGGTGATCACTTGGATTATTTTCCTACTTGCTGCTGCATGGTACATGTCAAGGATACTGCCAAGCCTAAGAAGGCTAAGAAAGCGAAGAAGACTAAGGTATTCTGACACTGAATCAGAGACGGAGTCGATCGACTGGGATAACATCGAAATCGAGGGAACTGTCCCCATTGTCTCCAAAGGAAAGCAACTGCTGAAGCTTCAAGCCTACTACTGCTGAAAAGGGCAAGCCCCAATAGAAGAACCTCTGGAAGACAAGAAGAAAAGGTGTTGCTCGCAAAAGAGGTGTGTTCAAGGAATCTCCATTGAGCAACCAGCTGCTAGCCAAGCACCTCCACAAGACTTTATCAGCTCGGCTAGGTTAAGAAAATAAAGAGGGGTTGGATTCAATTACTGAATCCCTCTCTTAGAGCATACTCTGTACCTAGCGATCCGCCTGGACTGAAGACCACATGCTCATCTGCCTCTACAACTCGTCCCCGACTTCAAGAGAAACGCTCTAGAAGCACTGTTTGGCCGCCATTCCATGACCAAGAATGTTGGGTTATATGTAATACGATCTAAATAGGGGAAAAAACACCTAGAGGGGGGTGATAGGTGTAAACGTATAAACACTCAAAATCGTTGCGATAAAAACCCAATGCGGAAATAAAAATAACTCGCAAGATTTTTACGTGAAAACTCCATCACCGGAGTAAAAAACACGGGACCGATAACACGGCAGAAATCCACTAGAATTAAAACACGTACAAGGTGATTTACCGTACACACTTACGACTCAACCTTTCCATACGCTCCTAGAGGATCTTCTCCGCTCGCTCCGCGACGCTTCTCGAATCCACGATCTGCGCCCAACGCCGAATCCACGGCGTCCAACGTCGAATCCACGACGTCCGACCGAATCCACGGTCTTCACCCAATAGCACCCTTCGAATCCACGAACGTGCCTCGCTCCGAATCCACGAGAGCGGTTGAACCTTGAATCCACAAGGACACGCGAATCCACGCGCCGATTTTTTGGGGTAAATCGTTGTGTTTGGTGGTGATGATCCGCCGAATACTTAGATCAAAGATAGATCGGAATACCATCTAAGTATTCATTAGTTTGATTCAACTCAAGATGTGAGTATGAAAACTAGAATCAAACTAATCAATATAGATGAAGAAACATAGAGTATTCTCTAATGATTTCCTTTCTTCTCTATATGTGGATCTATAGCCGTATAAAATAATATAACGAATATGACGGCTATTTGGATTCGGCCCTCCCTAGAAAAAAGTCATAGGGTCTATTTATAGGTTAGAAACCCTAGGAAGGAGATAAGAATCAAAAACCTAACCATTTCTGGAAATTTTACGGACGCGATCCGGATCGGATAGCTGTGATCCGGATCGTCGTAACGAGTCAGGCAATTCCAGAAAAACGAAGGTTCGGGATCCGGATCGAAGTGCTTGAATCCGGATCGTTCATACAGTTCACCAAACATCAACGTTCGGGATCCGATTTGCGAAGCCTGATCCGGATCGTTCAAGAAGATGGTAAACTCAGTGTTCGGATCCGGATCAAGAGAGGCTACGATCCGGATTGAACTGTGTATGAACGAACCACCTTCGGGATCCGGATCGAACAACCTGATCCGGATCCTGAACATGTCCCCCAAGTCCAGTTTTTGATTTTTATGCAATGAAAGATTTCTTCCAAGTGTTTCTAACTACAAGAAGTATTCGGATCACACAAAATCTTTAGTTAAACATACCTGATCCTTTTGAATTCTTCTTTCTTGAGATTGAGTTAAATGATCCAACTTTCTTCACCTTCAATCTTCAAGACTTGAGACTTTCACGAAACTACGCCAACTTCAAATTCCGTAAACATCTCCCCCTTTGGCGGTTGTTTCGTGACAAACACAGATCCACTAAAGAAAATTCAAAAAGAATTTTTGTTGCTATCACCATACAACAAAAATTTTACAATGGAGATCCAAAATTTTAAAACATGAGATAAAACTCCTACAAACCGAGACTCTAGACTTAGACATCTGTACTCTCTGCACAAGAAATCATTCTTGACAAAAAGAGATCGTTAGATACCTCAAGAATTTTACATTTCAAAACCAAGTAACAGAATAGAGTTTTATCTGTCATCATGACATTTCGGGAATTCAGATATGTAAGAGAATCTAGTCCAAAAACCAACATATCTTCTGCAAATCAAAACCAAATGTCACAGTGTTCGTCCCAACAAATCAACTTGTTCGGTTGTTTTCATATTACCGCCCAAAATAGTTTAGTTTTGCATAGTTTGTAGAGGCATGCATTTCACACAAATGAAAACCAAATAGTTGAAGTTCTACCTTACCTT
>CM055065.1:37015067-37064657 GCA_029204045.2 Tillandsia leiboldiana
AAATCCTTATATATGCCCTAAAACCGAAATTTTAGAGATCGAAGCCTAAAAATCCGTTAATCAGGAGAATACCTAGCATATAATCAAAACTAATCTACCCAGAGTTCTTATTTCAAAAGAAATTTGATCAAAAAACCATCCACAAACAAAATTGATCCAAGAAAATCATCACGTTTGAGGAGGAATAGAGAAAAACGGTGAAAAACCGAGATTTTGATCAATAAAACTTACTTGGAGTTGAAGAACTTGAGTTTGAAAGCTTCCAAGAAGGGTGAAATCTAGAGAGAGAAGCTCTGGAAACTTTGGAACAAAAGATTGGAGTAAAAGAAATCAAAACCCTTTTGTTCTTTATAAAACCCTAGCCGCGATCCGGATCAGACCATGCTTGCGATCCGGATCGGCTACCCGCAGTGAGAAACTGCGTTCGGGATCCGGATCGGCAGGTCCAATCCGGATCGTCAGCCCGCAGAAGAATACCTGCGTTCGGGATCCGGATCATCTTGCCCGATCCGGATCGGCTCCAACTTTTTCTTTAGAAAATTTCAGAGAAATTCAAGAAAAACCAGAAAAAGATTGTAAGCACAAATGTGTATCAACTTTAAACAAAAATCATCGTTTCATACAACAAGAATTAGATTATGCCAAATCTATCAATAATATCCAAAAATGAAATGAAAATTTACAAAAATTAAATCCCTTAAAGTTGAACACCTTCAATTACATCTAACTTGATCTTATGAGTAATGCCTTTATCAAATCATCAATTCAGTAAAGAAAATGAAATACAAAGATCAATAGATGTTTGAAATCCCAAATATAGTAGATAATGTATCTAGACAATCTGTTGAAGAGAGTGGCTCTTTGAGCATCTTTCTTTAAAAACCCACCTTATACCAACCTTGAAATTTGACGGAGTCAAGTATTTCAACATGCATTTTACTTAATCAAAATTTGAACAACCATGCTTGGTATACATGTGGTAGCTGCACACAATACTCGGACGACCGAGGTGGTAGCTCTTTCCTCCATGTGGTGGTAGTTTTCACACTCCTCATTGGGATGTAACTCTTTCCACATCTTTTGAGCATTTTACTTTTCTTTGACTCCCCCTCAATTGCCTATCAATTATTTAAGATATAAAGTATTCAACCAAAAATTGATCTCGATTTCATACTCGACTAAGCAGTCAAATATGATAATGACTATACCAAGAGATCATTGAGAGAGAAATTGACTTTGATCACTCAGAAGATGATTTAATTAACATAAATGATCATTGCAACAGTGAAATATTATGATGGCAAAAGCATAATAAATTTCTAAATGTGCGAAAAGATGCAATTAAAGTCAATTATGATCTATGCTCAATTAATGTCCTATGTACAAACATAGATAATGAACAAAACAAAACAAAAACAAAACCTATCCTAAGCAAAGGTTTCAAAAAGAAGTTTATTTCAAGGAAAGCATTCCAATTGCTTTTCGCAAATGAATAAAACATTTTTGATCCAAAGGTTTTGTTAGAATGTCAGCTAATTGATCCTCGGTTGGAATATATGAAAGTTGAAGAGTATTTGATTCAACTAGCTCTCTAAGAAAATGATATCTAAGTTCAATATGTTTTGTTCTAGAGTGCAACACAGGGTTTTTAGAAATGTTAATAGCACTTGTGTTGTCACAAAGAATTGTTACCGAAGATGCTGAAATCCGGAAGTCGCTCAACACACTTTTCATCCAAATGAGTTGGGTTGAACAACTACCCGCTGAAATGTATTCCGCTTCGGCAGTCGAGAGTGCTATGCAATTCTGCTTTTTACTGTGCCATGCAACAAGGCAATGGCCAAGATAGAAGCATGCACCACTCGTGCTTTTCCGATCATCCACTGATCCTGCCCAATCGGCATCTGAGTATCCAACAATATCCAAATTTGTTCCCATAGGATACCAAATTCCGAAATTAATTGATCCTTTGATATACCGGATGATTCTTTTCACCGCTTTCAGGTGAACCTCCTTTGGTGCATATTGATATCTCGCGCAGATCCCAACACCAAAAGATATATCCGGGCGACTAGCCGTGAGATAAAGTAGACTTCCAATCATACTTCGATACAGTTTCTCGTCTACATTCTCACTTTCTGATTCACTTCCAAGTCCCTTATGGCTAGTTCCCATTGGAGTCGGAAAATCCTTCGAATTTTCAAGATCAAACTTTTTAACCAACTCCATTGCATACTTGGATTGACTCAAGTGAATACCTTCATCATTTTGTTTAATTTGCAATCCAAGGAAATAAGTCAATTCGCCCATCATGGATATCTCAAATTCGCTTTCCATGGTCTCCGCGAATTTAGAAGCATCATTATCTCTTGTTGCGCCAAATACAATGTCATCGACATAGATTTGTGCTACAATGAAATTGTTTTGATAATGCTTCACAAAGAGAGTCCTATCAGCTCCCCCTCGAGTGTAGCCCTTCTCCAAAAGGTGCTTTGTCAACCTTTCGTACCATGCTCGCGGTGCTTGTTTCAGACCGTAAAGAGCTTTTTTCAAACGAAAAACATGGTTAGGTTGTTTATGGTCTACAAAACCTTTCGGTTGAGCCAACTAAACTTCCTCATTTAAAAACCCATTTAGAAATGCGCTCTTAACGTCCATTTGAAATAATTTGATTTTAAAATGACAAGCAATAGCAAATAGTATACGAATGGACTCGAGTCTAGCTACAGGGGCGAATGTTTCATCAAAGTCTATACCTTCTACTTGAGAGTAGCCTTGAGCAACTAATCGTGCCTTGTTCCTGATGATAGTACCATCCTCATTTTTCTTGTTCTTGAAGATCCATTTGGTACCTATCACATTATGTTGCTTTGGAGGCTTCGTTAATTCCCAGACTTTGTTTCGCTCAAATTGATGGAGCTCTTCCTGCATTGCTTTAATCCAGTAGTCATCCTGAAGAGCTTCATCTATGTTCTTTGGTTCGATTAAAGATACGTAGCAAGCGAATCCACAAACCAACTGCCTCCGAGTTCTAACTCCTTCTTGTGGATCTCCAATAATATTCGATTCCGAATGATCCTTGGAGATTCGTAGCGTTTGTTGAAACGGAGTACTCGGAGATATATGAGATGATTCCTGCACATTAGATAAACTTGAAGAACCATTAGATGCATCATTAATATTGGAAGTATTATTATGAGAAGATGCAACGGCAGGAGAATCATCATCTAGAGAGATATCGAGGGTAGATTTTTCAGATGCAAAGTGAAATGCTTCATCTACTTTAACATTTATAGATTCTACGATCGTCTTAGATTCCAAGTTAAATACTCGATATGCTCTACTATTAGTAGAATACCCCAAGAAAATCCCTTCGTCACTTCGTGAGTCGAACTTTCCAAGATTTTCACGGTCACGTAAAATGTAACACCGACTCCCGAAGATGCGAAAATATTTGATGTTGGGTTTTCTACCACACCATAGTTCATATGGTGTATTTAACGTTCCCGGGCGCAAAAACACTCGATTAATGACATAGACAGCGGTGTTCACAGCTTCAGCCCAAAAATGTAGCGGTAAATTTCGGCTATGAAGCATCACACGCGCCATCTCTTGAACAACCCTGTTTTTGCGCTCAACAACACCATTCTGTTGAGGTGTATAGGGTGCAGAGAATTCATGCTTAATACCGTTTGAAGTACAAAAGTCAATGAATTTAGAATTAATGAATTCTCCACCTCTATCACTTCTAACACGAATGATCTTTTCATTCTTTTCAATCATAATACGAAGGCAAATCTCGTGAAAAGAATCAAAAGTATCAGCTTTCTCTTTTAAAAATGCTACCCAAGAATACCGAGAGAAATCATCAATCATCAAGAAAATATACCATTTACCTCCCAAAGGTGGTTGACGAGTTGGCCCCATTAAATCCATGTGTAAAAGTTCCAAGGGCCATTTTGTACCAACGTGGTTCAAGTTCTTGTGTGCAGTTCTGGACTGTTTTCCCTTTTGGCAACCACCACACACAATGTTTTGTTTAAATAAAAGTTTTGGAACCCCCTTGACCACGTCCTTGTTTGAAATTTTAACAAGTTCCTTAAAATTTATGTGACCTAGCCTTTCATGCCAAAGTGTTTCATTATTCAAAGAAACTAGGTTACATTTTTCTGAAATTTTATTAGGAACAACATAGCAATTGTTTTCAGATCTAACCCCTTTTAAAAAGAAGACATGGTCCTTATCAGTTACAACACATTCAACAGATGAAAAGTTAACTGAAAAACCATTATCGCAAAGTTGACTTATGCTTATGAGGTTAGTCTTAAGGCCATCAACAAATAAGACGTTTTTCAAAATCGGGCCATCTGGAATAGCTACCGTCCCTTTTCCAACAATTTTGGAAGATCGACCGTCTCCGAAAACAACAAGTCCACCGGAGATTTTCTCAAGATTTTGAAAACTATTTTTGTCACCGGTCATGTGACGGGAACAACCGCTATCCAGATACCAAGACGAACTATCATATGCATGCAAGGAAACATTGGTAACAAGACAAGGAAAAATTTCACCTTTGCGCACCCAAACCTTTTTGGAATGCGTCGGTAATGGTCGTGAAGTTATATGCCTAGGTGAAAGCATCTTGTTAAAACGATTGCTGCTCCTTGATGTGGTCGTCTTGCGCGGTAAACTACCAGGGTTCTTTTCTTTCAATTGATTTGGAATTGATTTCCGAGGAATCACCTTTGTGGTAGTCATTGCAAGAGATGTTTGAGGTGAGCATTTGACTCCCGTCTTGCAATATCTTCTTATGTGCCCTGAAACACCACAACGAAAACATACCTTAGATCTTGACGATCCCAAAGAGGATGAAGTAGGTTTGTTGTCGTTGTTTGTCTTGAATTCCGGTGTCGGAGGAGGAGATACCGACTGAGGCACAAAAACTGTCCCACTCGAACTTGGACTGTTTCCAGTTTGAGTGTATCTGAGGCCGAACCGATTTGATTGACCAAGACCAAGAAGTCTATCCAACTTACTCCTTCCTGAAGAGAATCGCTGTAAGTCATCCTTGAGTTGGAAAATGGTCTTTGTCATTTCCAGGTTATCCTGTCGAGCCTCGTTGTAGAGCTTTGAGAAGTGATTCGCTTTATCCACCAGATTTGTATGTTCCTTCTCAAGTTGCTCATTGGACTCTTGAAGGGAAACATTTGCTTTTATCAGGTTTTCCCTTTCCACTTCAAGAGCGTTTGAGAGAGAAGTTGCCCTTTTTGCTTCTTCTTCGAGATCATGCAATCTCCCTCTCAAACTCTTGTTTTGCTTAGCCACTTTCTTTGAATCCCTCAAAAGTCTGTGGTAGGCTAGAGCAAAATCTTCACCTTCCGAATCATCCGATTCATTGTCCGTTGCATTCTTTTCAACAGTGGAGTTGGACAACGACTCGGATGTACTTGCCATAAAGCACATGAAGGGTGAAGATATGGACGCGTGGAATGCCGTGGAGCTCTTTTCTTCATCACTTGAAGACGACTCATTTGACGTTGAGTTGTCATCCCAAGTGACGACTTGCATCGCCTTCTTCTTTGCCGGATACTTGTTGGGACACTCCGTTGCAATGTGGCCGTAGCCTCGACATTTGAAGCATTGTAGTTGTCCCTCTGAACTTTTCTTATCCTTTGAGAAGTTCTCTTGCTTTCTTGACTTGTAACTTGAAGTACCCTTGCCTTTGATCGACTTTCCGAAGGATGGAGATTTACTTGAATTACCCCTTCGAAAGTTGCGGCGAAACTTCCTTGTCAAGGGAGCGAGCTGCTTCTCAAATTCCTCCATAGAAAGGTTCTCGTCATCGTCTGAGGAGGATGTATCCGCGTCTTCTTCCTTAGTTGTTTTCAACGCATAACCTGAAGACTTAGAAGTGGATGCCTTTCCAGAAGAATTGTTAGTAGTAAACGTCATTTCATATGTTTGTAATGAACCAACTAATTCTTCTACACGTATTTCGTCCGGGTGTTTAATAGTTTCAATGGCTGTAACCTTTGGGCGAAATCGTTTGGGAAGAGTTCTTAAGATCTTTCTTACAATCTTAAATTCTGGAATCTTCTCTCCCAGGTTAGCACATGAGTTTACGATGTCTTGCAATCGTGTATAGTAGTCCGTGAAAGATTCATTTTCTGCCATCAAGATAGAGTCAAACTTGCTCGTAAGCATTTGCAGTTTCTGAATCTTCACGAGGTTAGTTCCCTCATGTGTAACCTGAAGAACATCCCAGATTTCTTTCGCAGTCTCACATGCTGAGACGCGAGAGAACTCAGTTTGAGATAAGGCATTAAAAATGGCATTAATTCCCTTGCCATTGTAAGAAGATGAATCTAACTCTTCCGTGGTCCATTTCGACCTAGGTTTTAAGGTGCGAACATCACAAATAAATTCAGTTGGATTAGACCATCCTAATTCAATTGATTGCCACACCCGTTCGTCGATGGAAATTAAAAAGGCTTTCATCCGCACTTTCCAGTACGCATAATTTGTTCCATCGAAGAACGGGGGTCGGTTGATGTTTCCACCTTCAACCATTGTTTACAACCCTATTCCCGCTCTGATACCACTTGTTGGGTTATATGTAATAAGGATCTAAATAGGGGAAAAAACACCTAGAGGGGGGTGAATAGGTGTAAACGTATAAACACTCAAAAATCGTTGCGATAAAAACCCAATCCGGAAATAAAAAATAACTCGCAAGATTTCTACGTGGAAAACTCCATCACCGGAGTAAAAAACCACGGGACCGATAACACGGCAGAAATCCACTAGAATTAAAACACGTACAAGGTGATTTACCGTACACACTTACGACTCAACCTTTTCCATACGCTCCTAGAGGATCTTCTCCGCTCGCTCCGCGACGCTTCTCGAATCCACGATCTGCGCCCAACGCCGAATCCACGGCGTCCAACGTCGAATCCACGACGTCCGACCGAGTCCACGGTCTTCACCCAATAGCACCCTTCGAATCCACGAACGTGCCTCGCTCCGAATCCACGAGAGCGGTTGAACCTTGAATCCACAAGGACACGCGAATCCACGCGCCGATTTTTGGGGTAAATCGTTGTTTTTGGTGGTGATGATCCGCCGAATACTTAGATCAAAGATAGATCGGAAATACCATCTAAGTATTCATTAGTTTGATTCAACTCAAGATGTGAGTATGAAAACCTAGAATCAAACTAATCAATATAGATGAAGAAACATAGAGTATTCTCTAATGATTTCCTTTCTTCTCTATATGTGGATCTAGAGCCGTATAAAATAAGATATGAATATGACGGCTATTTGGATTATCGGCCTCCCTAGAAAAAGAGTCATAGGGTCTATTTATAGGTTAGAAACCCTAGGAAGGAGATAAGAATCAAAAACCTAACATTTCTGGAAATTTTACGGACGGCGATCCGGATCGGATTAGCTGTGATCCGGATCGTCGTAACGAGTCAGGCAATTCCAGAAAAACGAAGGTTCGGGATCCGGATCGAAGTGCTTGATCCGGATCGTTCATACAGTTCACCAAACATCAACGTTCGGGATCCGGATTGCGAAGCCTGATCCGGATCGTTCAAGGAAGATGGTAAACTCAGTGTTCAGGATCCGGATCAAGAGAGTCTACGATCCGGATTGAACTGGTGTATGAACGAACCACCTTCGGGATCCGGATCGAACAACCTGATCCGGATCCTGAACATGTCCCAAGTCCAGTTTTTAATTTTTATGCAATGAAAGATTCTTCCAAGTGTTTCTACACTACAAGAAGTATTCGGATCACACAAAATCTTTAGTTAAACATACCTGATCCTTTTGAATTCTTCTTTCTTGAGATTGAGTTAAATTATCCAACTTTCTTCACCTTCAATCTTCAAGACTTGAGACTTTCACGAAACTACGCCAACTCAAATTCTGTAACAAAGAAGACTTTCTGCTGACCAAGAGAGATTGGCATTAGGTCTCCGACAAATGGCCGCTGACCAAAAACAGATGAAAAAGAAATGTTCCAAATTATCGCGAATGCTGAAAGGAATCTTGAACAAGATAGACGATACTAGCTCAGACAGTTCTGATTTGGCTTGATCTTTTATGCTCTAACCCTTATCGTTTCTATTGCAGGTTTTTAAGTTTTATGTTTTAGTTTTAGTTCTCAGGATTTTCTTGATTGTGAACTTTTTAACTCTCCTTAAAGTTTTTGTAATTTTGGCTTTGTTTGTGACAAAAAGGGGGAGAGAGTTTAGAGAGAACTTGAACAATGATGATGTGAATATGTGAACATCAAGGTAAGTATCACTTCAACTTTGACTTTGGTGAAGGGTAAGTATCACAACTTGAACAATGATGATGTGAATATGTGAACATCAAGGTAAGTATCACTTCAACTTTGACTTTGGTGAAGGGTAAGTATCACAACTTTGGTTTTTATCTTGTGATTTGTTGCATGTTCCTACTAACTATTCGACTAACTATTTGGACATGTATTATTACTAACAAGTTGTTTGATTACTAACAAAGCAAAGTTATGACATTTGGAATTTTATTGCTTAGAAGATATGTCAATGTTTGATTGTGATCCTATTACATATCTGAATTACTCAATGTCATGGTGAGCATAAACTCTATCTCTGTTAGGTTTTGAATGCTAAATATTCTTGAGGTATCTAACGATCTCTTTTTGTCAAGAATGATTTCTTTGTGCAGAGAGTACAGATGTCTAAGTCTAGAGTCTGTTTTAGGAGTTTATCTCATGTTTTTAAATTTTTGGATCTCCATTGTAAATTTTTGTTGTATGGTGATAGCAACAAAAATATCTTTTTGAATTTTCTTTAGTGGATCTGTGTTTTGTCACGAAACCGCCAAAGGGGGAGATTGTTACGGAATTTGAGTTGGCGTAGTTTCGTGAAAGGTTCAAGTCTTGAAGATTGAAGGTGAAGAAAGTTGGATCATTTAACTCAATCTCAAGAAAGAAGAATTCAAAAGGATCAGGTATGTTTAACTAAAGATTTTTGGTGATCCGAATACTTCTTGTAGTGTAGAAACACCTGGAAGAAATTTTAATTGCATAAAAATCAAAAACTGGTGTTCGGACAGGTTCAGGATCCGGATCAGAGCCAGCGATCCGGATCCCGAAGGTTGTTGTTTCATACATTACTTCAATCCGGATCGCAGCATCTCACGATCCGGATCCCGAACGTTGAGTTTTCTGAAATGTATGAACGATCCGGATCAGGCATTCCGATCCGGATCCCGAACGTTTGTTTTCTGGAAACCGTCTTTATTGCTACTGCAATCCGGATCGCCCAAATCCGATCCGGATCGCCGTCCGTCAAAATTCCAGAAATGTTAGGTTTTTGATTCTTATCTCCTTCCAAATGTTTCTAACCTATAAATAGACCCTATGATTCATTTTTCTAGGGTAAGCCGAAGAAGCGAAAATCCAAAGAGGCCGATAAAAAGGAAAATAGCCGTCATAACCAAAATATCATTTGATACGGCCTAAGATCCACATATAGAGAAGAAAGGAAATCATTAGAGAATACTCTATGTTTCTTCATCTATATTGATTAGTTTGATTCTAGGTTTTCATACTCACATCTTGAGTTGAATCAAACTAATGAATACTTAGATGGTATTTCCGATCTATCTTTGATCTAAGTATTCGGCGGATCATCACCACCCAAAAAAACAACGATTTACCCCAAAATCGGCGCGTGGATTCGCGTGTCCTTGTGGATTCAAGGTTCAACCGCCCTCGTGGATTCGGAGCGAGGCACGTTCGTGGATTCGAAGGGTGCTACTGGGTGAAGACCGTAGATTCGGTCAGACGTCGTGGATTCGACGTTGGACGCCGTGGATTCGGCGTTGGGCGCAGATCGTGGATTCGAGAAGCGTCGTGGAGCGAGCGAAGAAGATCCTCTAGGAGCGTATGGAAAAGGTTGAGTCGTAAGTGTGTACGGTAAATCACCTTGTACGTGTTTTAATTCTAGTGGATTTCTGCCGTGTTATCGGTCCCGTGGTTTTTTACTCCGGTTTGGAGTTTTTCCACGTAAAAATCTTGCGTGTTATTTTTATTTCCGCATTGGGTTTTTATCGCAACGATTTTTGAGTGTTTATACGTTTACACCTATTCACCCCCCTCTAGGTGTTTTTTCCCCTATTTAGATCTACATTACATATAACCCAACATTATCCTGTCAGTGATGCCTGTTTTAGGGAGCCGTTGGGTTGACGGCGGTCCCGACTGTCGAGTGTTCCTTGTTGCTCGGGTTAGAGAGCAGGGATGGGGGGATAGTATAGCTACATTGTTGAGTCGAGTGGGATTGCACCAGATTATCGACTCGGGTTAATATTTCGGTAACCGCGAACTGTGGGCGGTTTGACCGATTAGTGTTATACATCAGTTGGGGCTGAGTTTTTGCATTGTGGATTGAGTGAGTCTCCACTTTGAGCATAGTGTCGACTTTTGCCTGATTGACTGAGATGCATGACAGAGCTGTTGGACATGGGTTACTTATGGACTCGAGCCGGTCGCTCCCCTCGAGTGCCACTCCGAAGTAGGCGAGACCGGGTAGTTGTAACCGGCGTCGAGATTGAGCTTTAGACCGGGTAGTTGTAACCGGCGTTGAGATTGAGCTTTAGATCGGGTTGTTGTAACCGGCGTGAGATTGAGTTCTTCTATCGTGACTTGTCGACGCCGTCCCTCTGGCTGGCCCAGATGTGGCAGTCACGGACACCCTACGGTATACCCGTCCTGTTGAGGATGTGCGGTAGTAGGTGGTCGCTGGTTTGACTGGACCCTGTGTGGCAGTCATCATTAGATTGGGTTACTACACCTGAGAGTTAGTAGATGCATCATGTTTTCCATCTGTTTCACTTGTTGAGCATCTAGATAGGGGCATAATAGCTGTAGAGATATTCTTTTCCAGCTCTTCTTTTAGTATTTCATTTATTACCTTATGCCTCTAGTAGACTTAGTGGGCAGACCGTTGGGCTTGTTGACGGCACCCACTGAGAACTACTGTGGGATGTAGTTCTCACACCCGTCGTGGTGTATTTTTCCCTAGGGACTTCTACTCCTGTTCCTGCTGTTCCAGCTGCTGTTTCTTCAGAGCGAGGTAAGGGAGTCGCGAGCTAGTTCCCTACCAGACGTCGTCGTCCAGAGAGTAGATGTACCCACTTTTTACATTTTGAGAGTTACTTGTTGTTGAGAGACCTTGTAGTGAGGTATAGAGTTGTACTTTTATTTCAGAGTTGAGCGACTTTTGTACTTGTGGTGAGGACTTGGAGTTCTATTTATTCTATTTATAGCAGTTTATTTTCAGCTCTGATATCTGTTTAGTATAGTATCTCTTATGCAGGTTAGACGCTTCGTCTATACGGGGTTCACCGTATGGGCGGCGGATCTGTTAGCGAGCCCGGGTCGCAGTTTCGACCCCGGGGCGTGACAGATTAGAGTGGTATCAGAGCCTAGGTTGTAGGTCATTGTGGACTTAGGAACCCTAGGCTTGTGGTTGGACATTAGGATGACTACGTGAGAGTCGTGACTTTTAGCGAGAGTCCTGATTGAGTTTTCTACCTCTCCCAAGGGATGGGATGAGTGATTGGCATGTTTATTCTCCTAAGCGATTATGTTGGCTGCAGACAACATAATGCTATGGAATGGATGACATGTCGTAGACTTTCGCTGGATTGGGTCGTATGTTGTTTGGTGCTGTCCTGATGTTTGCATGCGGATTGCAGGTGGGTACGATGCCTCCCCGACGCAGGACGCAGACACGTTCTCAGCCTTCCTCCTCCCTTGAGCCTGAATAGGAGGAGTCAGCACAGGGTTAGCGGAGTGAGGTGCAGGAGCTTCGGGCTCAGATGGTCCATTTGACAGGGACTTTCCGGCGCCAGGAGGAGACCATGGACCGGATGATCCGTATGATGGAGCAGAGGGCGCAGTCAGCTGTATCACCCCCTGAGAGTTCGCCGGTGCCTTCTTCACCTGTTCTGGCGCCCCCTGTTGTGCAGTCTGCACCAGCTGTTCCGGTCGAGCCGGTTTCTAGTAGGCCTCCGTCTGGGATGACGGGATCGTTGACTTCAGCAGAGCGGCGGGAGGTGGTGGATCTTTTGATGAGGTTCCGCCAGTTTGATCCACCCCGCTTTTCGGGTATGAGTGCTGAGCCGTGGGCGGCCGAGTCTTGGATTACGGCCATGGAGCGCCATTTCGAGAGCCTGTTTATTGAGGAGAGGTTTCGAGCTTTGTTGGCTACCCACTTTCTGGAGAGCAACGCCGAGGCTTGGTGGCGGCGTGTGCGACCTGCTGGTCCGCCTGGGATGCAGTTTCTCTCTTGGGCGGAGTTCCGCTGTCTATTTCTTGGAGCCTTTTTCCCAGAGAGCGTTAGGCAGAGGTTAGAGGAGCGGCTGAAGAATCTCCGTCAGGGAGATCGGCCCGTGCATGAATACATCGCAGACTTCAACCAGTTGTTGGCCTGTGTGCCGCACGCAGCCAGGGACGAGGCGCATCGGATTTACATGTTTGAGCGGGGTTTGCGCCGGGAGATTTATCAGCTCGTCCGTTCGCACAGATTGCAGACGTTGGATGCATCTATGGAGCAGGCACTTTACGTTGAGTGCGGAGAGGCGGTGATGGATGAGATGGCTCCAGCTCCTGCAGTGATTCCAGGGGCGAAGCGCCCAGCACCAGTTGATGAGGGACAGACGAGGCGGCAGGCACCTCCGAGACTTCCACGATCTCACCCTGAGGGTCGTGAGTTTCAGAGGCGCCAGAGTTCAGGTGGGCACTCGCAGCAGCCGCGGTATCAGCCTAGACAGCAGCTCCGGCAGCAGCGACGTGAGCGGTGTGTCATCTGTGGCGGCCCTCATCCACCGTCGCAGTGTGATCAGAGGCAGGGACGATGTTTCTTATGTGGAGAGTTGGGACATTTTCGAGCAGCTTGTCCCCGAGCCCTTCTGTCAGTGCTACCCCTTGCTGTAGCACCCCCCTTGCCTGTTCAGGAAGCGGAGGCCCCTCCGATGTACCGTCAGACAGAGTGGGGTACGACGTCGGGACAGACGGGACGACGGTCTTCAGCACCCAGTGGATGGGTTTACGCGGCCCTAGTGGAGGACACCCCGGCAGCAGATCCTATCGCCGCAGGTATGACTTTATTTTCAGTCAGTTGAGTTGAGCATTTCGATACCGCTGCATCCTTCTGCACATGTTAGTAGGGCATTCGCATCTCTGCATGTTTAAGGGATAGAAATTTCATTACTTAGATGAGCGATTGGATTCTTCTCAGTATTATACGAGCAGAGGTGGATTTTGGGACTTGATCAGGACAGCTGAGGCTTTGGGAAGTACACCGGCAGGGTGACGGTTCAGTTACAGCTCCACGACTCAGATCGAGCATACGGGATGGACCAGCTGGTGCGGTATCGTGCAACGATTGATTGTGGATTGAGAACAGTGACCTTTCCGCGAGTTGGACAACAGGGATCATTTTCGCAGGTCACCGAGGCATCCTTCCTGCAGCAGCGGCTTCAGCGACCCTGGGTTAGGTGCTACTTGTTGAGCGTAGGTGACGCCTAGGACTAGAGGTTATGTCTCTAGGGGTCCCGGTTAGAGTGTGTTTTTCTTTTTAGGTGCACGGATAGATCGTAGCTTCCATTTTTGGTTGCCACAGCAGGAACGACATCAACACTTCTCTCCCTTTTTCTCACCTTTGTGCTGAAATTTGCGAACATGACGAAAGATTCGAAAGGCTACTCCAGAAATGGAGACGGGGCCCGAACCTGTTCTTGTTTGATTGGGGCGAGGGAACTGGCCTTTCGAAACTTCCGAACTTTTCGCTAATTTCAGTTGTTTTCTAAGTTGGAGAGTTGGGGGTAGATGACTTTCCTGCTGGTGGGGCACTTACTTCTTCTGTTAAGTTTTGCGGCGTAATTCGTGTAGTTTGGACGCGTATGGTTGGCTGTTCTTCCTCGTTTCCCCAGTATTTGGAATTTCTGAGGTATATCCAGCTGTTGGACTCGCTTTGTGGAGAGTGTGTAGCGACTGGGGAGATGGAAACGGTGTTGTTGGATGGTTACCCTTGGCTTTGAACTCCCTTTTGAGCCGTGTTTGTTTCGAGGACGAAACTTTCTTTTAGTGGGGGAGGATGTGAGGACCCGAATCCCCGCTTAAGGGTTATTGTTGGATTAGTGTCTTCGGGAGGTGTTTGTGCACGTGTCGGGCCCAAGTTATTGGATTTCTGGAGTAATTGGAGCAAGAATTGCTTATCAGGAAGCCCATATTGGATGATTGAGATTTGTGCGCGCTTATTGGAACCAAGAAAGTGACCCGGCACGAAAAAGGATCAAGTTTACTTTTCCGGAAATTTTTGGGAAATTTTAGAAGTGGAATTTGGCCAATCGGACTTCGGATTTGGATTCAGCGCGCGAAAACGGTCAAGTTGGGCTATTTACTTGCTATTTTTGGAGGTTGCTACAGTACTATTACTGTTCTGGCGATCGCCGGCGGCGGGCAGCGCCGGCGGGCGGTGGCGCAGCCTCGGGCAGGCGGCACAGCGGCGGCGCACGGCGCGGGCAGGCGCGCGGTCCACGGCGGCGGGCGAGCACCAGGGTGGTGCCACGTGGCGGCTTGTGGTTGGTTGGTTCAGGAGGCGCGGTTCACGGAATTTCTTCGGGTGCACGGTGGACCGGTGGGTGACACGTGGCAGCTCGTGATTTGCTGGTGTCGTGCACCCGGTCCACGGAACAGGATTTGGTTGCCTCGGGCCGCGTGCGCGCGTGCGCGCCATGCCGCGCTGACGCCGCGCACTGTGAGCGGCTGACTTTGGAGGGGACACGTGGCGGCGTTTGAGAGGCCTTCTACAGATGTTTGCTGTTTTGGGGACTCATCTGGTATTTTGGGAATTGTTCGATTTGGTTTTTCTTCATGGTTGCATCCGAGGGAGTTTTACTTAGCCATTTTTGCCACTTCGAAGCCCCATCTCCCCGAGCTACCTTCAGTGAAGATTTTCATCCTCGAGTTCTGGTTCTTGCTGCAGAGTTTCGGAATTTTTGAGTGCACGCATCCCGAGGTTTTGGATTTTACGGCGCGGATCGACGTTTCCTTCTCGGTGTTCCTCTTCGTCGCAAGTTCAGTGTAAAGGTTACCCTGGGCTACCCCGACATTGGTTTTTAATGATTCTTGTGCCGACACACTCCTAACAGGTAGGGCTTCATCTTTCATTTTGATCGCGCATTCGTATTTTTACTCCTTGGCTCAGATCCCGAGGTAACAGTGGTCCCCCTTTTTCTGTGAGGGATTTTGAGACAGCAGCGGATTGGGGAGGCGATATCTTCGCGCACGAGCGTCAGACGAAAACGTGCTTATACAACTTTTTCATCTAAAGATCGCAATGAACGCGTCGTATTTTTTCTCGGATTTTTCAGAGATTTTATCAGAGGTGAAAATTCCTGTTCTTCTGTGTACAGTGTTACAGTTTTGACGCAGGAAATCGTTTGAGTACACCACCTTGCCGAATTTATATCTTGACCTACCGAACTCCGATTTTGACGTGCAGGCACTTGTTTCGAAGGTATCGACGTGAGGATCACTGTGGTATTTTTACTGGAATTTTTGGGGGATGTTTTACAGGTAAAAATTTCACAGAGAGTGGACTGTTCACAGAGCTTTTGTAACTTGGAATTTTATGGAATTAATGTAACTTTGGGTGGTATTTTTGTACCCAGGATGCTTTGAACACTACTTTGGTACTGTTGGCTTGGTGATTGTGCTCGTATATCTGTTTCTGGGCTTTCTTTGCTGTACCACCCTGGACAGTTGTGCACCTTCAGGTGGGTGGCCCTGTCTCCAAGAATGATGGAATGTGCATTAAATCTGCTATAGTAGGACCATGCATAATAGTGATATTCCTATGTAGCATGCTAGGATGTGATAGCTGTTGATTTTAGAGTTATATGATGATCATGCGATCTCTTGTTCCTACTCTGTAAAATTGTTATTATTATCTTGGAATTTGACCTAGCACCCCCGTCATATGCAGCATGTGCAGCCAGACTGTAGAAAACTTCAACTTGGGCTAGGTTCATACTGCTTTAGACATCTACACTTCTTTTCTTTCCTGGACATAGTATTTTACTCGCCCGGGTAGTGGGCCGAGTGGTCGGGTTTCTTTTAGTGTGGGATGCATTTTACACTCGTGCCTGGGAGCAGAGTGGAGTCTGGTAGATATAGTTGATCGTTCATCTGTGGCGGGAGCCGTTGGTAGACGGCGGTCCCGAGATGTTTTGGTTTCTTGTTTATTTGTCGCCACTGTGTCAGTGGCAGCTTTGTACCAGTGATAGCAGGACCTTGAACCCAGAACTATTTTTGGACACACATATGATTTTAGTCAACCAATGTTTTCTTCCGAGCATCGTGGAGTCGCCGAGTCTGTTCTTGTTTGATTGGACAAAGGCATTAGCTCTACGAGGCTTGGATATAAAGCTTGTTTTCAATTGTTTTCCTAAAAAGAACTAAAAATCATTAAATATGGATTTCTTTCAGATCAAATGGCTTTCAATAAGAAATATCACCTTTTTCCGACGAATTTAACCACCCGAGATGGTTCGAGTGGTCTGGGTTCCAAGGTCTGCTCTTTTTCCTTTGGGACGAGAACAACGAGAGGCTATGCCTAGAGCCTGTTCTTGTTTGATTAGGATTGTAGGTTCTAGTCTTCCGGGGTTCTCGGACCCTTTATTGTTTCTGTTGTGGAGTTATCCTGTCAGTGATGCCTGTTTTAGGGAGCCGTTGGGTTGACGGCGGTCCCGACTGTCGAGTGTTCCTTGTTGCTCGGGTTAGAGAGCAGGGATGGGGGGATAGTATAGCTACATTGTTGAGTCGAGTGGGATTGCACCAGATTATCGACTCGGGTTAATATTTCGGTAACCGCGAACTGTGGGCGGTTTGACCGATTAGTGTTATACATCAGTTGGGGCTGGGTTTTTGCATTGCGGATTGAGTGAGTCTCCACTTTGAGCATAGTGTCGACTTTTGCCTGATTGACTGAGATGCATGACAGAGCTGTTGGACATGGGTTACTTATGGACTCGAGCGGGTCGCTCCCCTCGAGTGCCACTCCGGAGTAGGCAAGACCGGGTTGTTGCAACCGGCGTCGAGATTGAGCTTTAGACCGGGTAGTTGTAACCGGCATTGAGATTGAGCTTTAGATCGGGTTGTTGTAACCGGCGTGAGATTGAGTTCTTCTATCGTGACTTGTCGACGCCGTCCCTCTGGCTGGCCCAGATGTGGGAGTCACGGACACCCTACGGTAGACCCGTCCTGTTGAGGATGTGCGGCAGTAGGTGGTCGCTGGTTTGACTGGACCCTGTGTGGCAGTCATTATTAGATTGGGTTACTACACCTGAGAGTTAGTAGATGCATCATGTTTTCCATCTGTTTCACTTGTTGAGCATCTAGATAGGGGCATAGTAGCTGTAGAGATATTCTTTTCCAGCTCTTCTTTCAGTATTTCATTTATTACCTTTTGCCTCTAGTAGACTTAGAGGGCAGACCGTTGGGCTTGTTGACGGCACCCACTGAGAACTACTGTGGGATGTAGTTCTCACACCCGACGTGGTGTATTTTTCCCCAGGGACTTCTACTCCTGTTCCTGCTGTTCCAGCTGCTATTTCTTCAGAGCGAGGTAAGGGAGTCGCGAGCTAGTTCCCTACCAGAGGTCGTCGTCCAGAGAGTAGATGTACCCACTTTTTACATTTTGAGAGTTACTTGTTGTTCAGAGACCTTGTAGTGAGGTATAGAGTTGTACTTTTATTTCAGAGTTGAGCGACTTTTGTACTTATGGTGAGGACTTGGAGTTGTAGTTATTCTATTTATAGCAGTTTATTTTCAGCTCTGATATATGTTTAGTATAGTATCTCTTATGCAGGTTAGACGCTTCGTCTATACGGGGTTCACCGTATAGGCGGCGGATCTGTTAGCGAGCCCGGGTCGCAGTTTCGACCCCGGGGCGTGACAGGGCCGGTCCACGGCCCACCCGCGTGCACCGGGAGCACCGAACCCGCGCCGCTGCCACGTGGCGGGCGCGGGTTGGTCGAGCCGGTCGCTTGCGCAGGCGGGGCGCGGCGACCCAGGCGCTGGCGCGGGGGGCGTGGGCGCACGTGGGAGGCTCCACGAGGCTGCCCCGCGTTGGGCGCGTCAACCCGCGCGTTGACCCGCGCGGGGAAGCAGCGCGGGCCAGCGTGGGTGGCGACACGTGGCGGGCGCCGGTTCGCCTGCGACGCGCGAGGGGACGCGACCCTGGCGCGTTGGTCGCGGTGCGGCGCTGGTGCCGCCACGTGGCGGCCTCCGGCTGGTCGCGCCTACGCGCGGGGAGCGTGGTGCAGCCGCGTGGCGCTGCGGTGGCACGCGCGGCGCGGGGTGTTTTGGCGGGATCACTGTAGCGTGCCCAATTTGGGGGTTTCGGGCGCCCTAATTCCAGATTCGGGCGCCCGAATCTTAGCGCTTTGGGCTATTTAAGCCCAAAACGCCCCCTTTTTTCTCCCTTTTTCTCCTTTGCTCCGTAGATGCACGCAAGAGGTAGAGAGAGCGAGCTTTTCGGGGAGTTTTCGGGGTGCCGTGAGCGCACCGTTTGTGCCGTGGAGCGCGCGCGAAGTGTCCCTTGGAGCCGGGCAAACGCGTGGGTGCTTGTTTGGCGAAGTGCTGACTTTAAGGTTGGTTTTGCTCGTCTTTTTGCAGTATTTTTCGGCACAGTTTTGGGGTTTACCCTTTTTGGATTTTTGGTTTTTACCCCTTGTCCTCGTGCTTGTTAGGGATTGTTGTTTACCCCTCCGTTTTGCGTGCGGACTCCAGCGGCGTGCTCCGTTTTGTGTGCGGACTCTGGTGGCGTGCACCGTTTTGCGTGCGGACTCCGTTTTGCGTGCGGACTCAGGCACCGTGTTTCGTTTTGTGTGCGAACTCCGGCGGCGTGCTCCGTTTTGCGTGCGGACTCCGGTGGAGGCAAGGAATCGCGCGGAGCCCAATTGCAAGTGTCTACGAGCAATTGGTGGCAGTGGGTTGGATTTTTCTCCAAGTTTGCAGACTTCTTTCTAATTCTATTATTATAGGATTCAGCATGCTAGAATAAGTGTATTATTGGAACCTTGACTAGCACCCCCGCGCGTCATATGTTGCATGTGTTTAACCAGACCAATAGAGAACCTTAATCTAGGCTAGGTTCTTTTATGCTTTAGACATCTCACACATTGCATTTCTTTCTGGACATAGAGTTCCTCGCCCGGGTAGTGGGCCAAGTGGTCAGGACATTGTGGGACGTATGTTGCACTCGGGCCTGGGGGCTGAGTGGGGTCTGGTAGCTGTGTTAGGCCAATGTTAGTGTTTTGCGAACCGTTTTGGGTAAACGGTGGTCCCGGATCTTTGTGTATTTCTCTGTTTTGGTCGTCACCACCAAGTTGTGATCGTGGTGAGCGTGTGTTATCAGGACCTTGAACCCAGAATGTTTTTGGACACTCATGATTTTAGTAAACCAGTGTTTTTCCTTTCGAATTTCTAGGGGTCGCCGAAGCCTGTTCTTGTTTGATTGGGCGGTGGCATTAACCCTTTGGAGTCCGGAAAATAAACTTGTTTTTAACTGATTTTCTCAAGAACTAAAATCTATAAAAGTTGGTTTTCTCAATTCAAGACGGTATTTTATAATAAAGGTCATCTTTTCTCCTAAATTGTTCCTCACCCGACAGGGGTGAGTGATCTGGGTTCTAAGGGCTGATTTCTTTCTGGGGTCGAAAGCAACGGGAGGCTACGCCTATAGCCTGTTCTTGTTTGATTGGGGTCGTAGGTATTAGTCTCCCGGGGTTTTTGGACCCTCCGCTATTTGGTTGTAGAGCATTTCCAGCCCGTGAGTTTAGCATGTTGTGTTGGTTTCCCACTTTAACCGAGGGAGCCGAATCCCTGAACGGTAAGGGATCGAGAACTTCGATAGGCTAAGCTTAGAGTCTGTTCTTGTTTGATTGGGGTTCTAGGCACCGGCCTAACGAGATTCTCGGACCCTTGCAGCGTCAGACGGTTCTTCTCTTCTATGAGTGGGGTGTCGTTTTGGGAGCCGTTTGGGCTGACGGCGGTCCCAGTGGTTGTGTACTTTCTTTTAGTGGGTTAGCTTTCTGAGGTTGAGTCGTGGAGGGTTCTCCGACTGAGTGATGGTTATTTGGGTGTTCGAGTTTCCGATCTGTTTGATCGTGGATTATAGCCTGCATGTGCCGCTTTTGCCAGATGAGACACGCTTGAGCTCGGTGGGGTCGCTCCCCACGAGTTATGCTCCGGATGCGATGATGATGATGCGCCTAGTTGATACACTAGAGGTCGCTTTGCGTGATACTGAGATAGTCCGATGGGACGCCCTGGTTGATACACTAGGGGGCGCAGGCTTGACTGGACCCGATGTGGCAGTCACCGAGATTTGGGTTACTGTTAGTGAGTGGTTGCATAGCATGTGTCTTAGTAGAGTTTTCATTGAGCATGGCACTTGAGACATATTAGCAGTAGCGAGTGGAGACATACCATCATCTGTGTTTTTTCCCTATTGAGCATAGTAGATAGAGGCATGATAGCTGTAGATACTTTTCCAGCTTAGTTTTCATTATCACAGTCTTTTTCTGTTATCTTATGCCTCTAATAGACTTAGTGGGCAGACCGTGGGTCTTGGAGACGATACCCACTGAGAACTACTGTAGGATGTAGTTCTCACACCTTCTGTCGGTGACAGGTTGCTGAGGCGTTTCCTTCCGTTCCTGCCCGAGCTGGCGCGACAGACCGAGGACAGGGAGTCACGAGATAGTTCCCTACCAGCATACTTCTTTTAGAGTGAGGTAGATGTACCATCCCGGACTGTGGGATTCACTGTTTATTATTATATTTCCAATTTTAGTTATCTCCCTTTTTGGATTCATAGATGTTGTATAGGTGGATTTTTATTTGTATCTGACCTTGTATTATTCAGGTATTTGGGAGATGGACCTTGTATTTATTTGTAGCTTTTAGTACTTGGATTTTATATTACAGGTTTTTTTTTTCGCTCTGATATCTGTGTAGCTGTAGTTCTATCTTTTGCAGGTTAGACGCTTCGTCGGTGCGGGGCTTCCCGTGTCGACGGCGGATCTGTTGGCGAGCCCGGGTCGCAGTTTCGACCCCGGGGCGTGACACCGAGTGGTCGAAATTTCTTTTAGTGTAGGATGCATGTTGCACTCGTGCTTGGGGGCTGAGTGAAGTCTGGTAACTGTGGCTAGTCTTGTACTAGTGTCGGGAGCCCGTTTTGGTAAACGGTGGTCCCGGATTGTCGGGTTTTCTCCGATCTATTTGTCGTCACTGTGTTCGTGGCAGTAGTGTACCGGTGATAGCAGGACCTTGAATTCAGAATCTTTTTGGACACACATGATTTCGGTAAACCAATATTTTTCTTCCAAATATAAATATCGAAGGGTCGCCGGAGTCTATTCTTGTCTGATTGGGCGAAGGCATTAGCCTGGGATTAAAACTTGTTTTCTAACTTATTTTCCTAAAAGAGCTAAAATTTATTAAAATGGGTTTTCTTAAATCAAGACGGTTTTACGAAAATGAACTACTTTTAGTCCTCACTCCGAGTGGGTTCGAGTGAAAATAGTTTTCAGTAATAAATATCACCTTTTCATGTAAACTTTCTCACCCGAGAGGGTTCGAGTGATCTGGGTTCTAAAGGTTGTTTTCTTCTTTGGGTCGAGAACAACGAGAGGCTATGCCTAGAGTATGTTCTTGTTTGATTTGGGTTGTAGGTTCTAGTCTTTCGGGGTTTTCGGGCCCGTCATTGTCGTCGGCTGTGGAGTGTCTCCAGCCAGTGAGTTATAGCATGTTGAGTTTGATGTCCTATTTTGGAAGCCGTTGGATTGACGGTGGTCCCGGCTGTTGAGTACCTCCGGCCAGTGGATAGTGTTGTGGGTTGGACATTGTCGATCTGATTAATCGTGGTTTTGGACTATAGCCTGTATGAGCCATATTGAGCTCGACAGAGATGTGCGGATACTTTCCTCGGTGGGGTCGCTCCCATCGAGTGCCGCTCTAGAGCTAGGCCTGTTACTTATCCTTCGCAGCTTGTCAACGCAGTCCGAGTGGTACCGCCTACGTAATTCCTGACCTAGTGCGGGTATGTGGTTGTAGGTAGGCACATGTTTGACTGGACCCTATGTGACAGTCAGTATGATTGGGTTGATCCAGTATACCGGAATAGAGTCGATGCATCATCTTTATCTGTATCACCCTTTGAGCATAGTAGATAGAGACATGGTGGCTGTAGAGTTATTTCCATCTTTTTATTCTTTTTAGTATTTCTGTTATCTTATGCCTCTAGTAGACTTAGTGGGCAGGCCGTTGGTCTTGGAGACGGTACCCACTGAGAACTACGTGTTGGTGTAGTTCTCACACCCTCTGTCGGTGATAGCTTTTGTAGAGATTTACCCTTCCGTTCCTGCTCTAGCTGGCTTGACAGACGAGGACAGGAAGTCATGAGATAGATCCCTACCAGGTAGTTCATTTTGATGAGGTAGATGTTGTCACGCCTCGAAACCGCCAATTTGGTCAGTTCGGGCACGCCAACTGTGATGACCCGGATCTCCGCTGAGCTTTTGCAGGGTGATTAGCGGCTTCTGGAGGCCTTTGTTGTGTGTTGGGGGCGTGCGTGCATGAATCGGACCTAAGAAATGGACTCAGTACGTAGTATGGATTATGAGTGCCTATTCGGATGCCCTCATCGAGTTTTAAAAGAGGTTTCGCGTGAAACGGACATCAGATTTGGATTCATCGCGCAAAAATGAGGAAAATCGGTTATTTGGATGTGTTTTTCTTAGTCCGGACGCCCGAGAACGGACACCCGAAAGTTTTCTGCGTTTTCGGGTGCACGGGAGGAGCCGTGGACCGCCGGGGTGCCACATGGAGGAGCCGGATTGGCCGACGCAGCGCGCGCGGTCCACAGAGGCGCGCGGCCGGGTGCACGGATCGGCGCGCGGACACGTGGTAGCCCCTGATTGGGTGGTGCAGCACGCGCGGTCCATGCGGGAGCGCACGGGCTGACTGGGTAGGCCAGGCAGGCGCGGCGTGTGGTGGTTGGGTGTGCCACGTGGCGGGTCCTCATTGGACGCACTGGGGATAGGTGGCGGCTTATGGTTCGGCGGGTTCATCGGGCGCGTGCACCGGGCACAGCGAGCGGAGGCGGTGTTTGCGTGGCGGCTTCCCATTGGTTGGACACTATGCGGAGTTGGCGGGGGAAGGTGCGGGCAGGTGGGCGCCCGTACGCGGGCGCCAGCCACCCGCGCAGACCCGATCGGGCTGCGTGGCGGCAGCGGATTCGCTGGGCGCTCATTGTCCGCTGTTCGGGACACGCGTTGCGCCCGGGCGAATCCGGGCGCTCATCGCGGGTGGGCCGTGGGGGCGAAATCGGCGCCCGAAAGTTTCGGGCGCCCTATTTCGGGGCCCAAATCCGGAATATGGGTTGACTTGGGCTGGGCCTATAAATAGTGCTTCCCACTTCGTTTTTTTGGGTTTTTTGAGCCTTTCTCCGAGAGCACCCAATAGAGAAGTTGTTCCTCACTGTGTTCTTCACCTCTTGGAGGACTCCCAGAATTTTTGGAGGCCGCAGCATCGGCGATTTCTGCGACGCAGCACACTTCGACGCTCCTTCCATTGTGGCTTCTACCGTCGCATTTTAGTCCGCGAGGTCCCCTGGATCACCCCGATGGAGTTTTGAGCCGACTTTAGTGGCAGCGCGTTCACGAAAGGTACTCCTTCGATTTTCGTGCTGATCACATCGCTCTGTTTCGAGTTTTTGGTGGTGTTTCCGAGGTATCTTTTGACCCCTTGTACTGCTGCGAGGTGTTGGACAGTGGTGGAGTATTGTTGGGATTTCTTGGCCTACGGGCATCGGATTGGGACGTTTAAGGACTCGATCGACATGTACGCTTCGAGAGGAACGTAACCGTATTTTTATCGGAATTTTTGGAGGACTCTTCGAAGGTGATGTTTAAGCTTCTTTGGGACTGATTTCCGAAGACTTATGTTCGTGAGGGAGTTTGACTTACCGCGATGATTTGACTGTATCTTGGCCTACAAGTATCGGAACGAGGAGTATAAATACTCGATTTGTATCTACTCATTGCAAGGATCGCAGTCGTGACTTTTCTAGATTTTTCGGAGGACCGCACACAGGTTGAAAATCCCCTTTTCTGTGCTGGCTTGCAAAACAGCAAATGTTGTTTGGGGTATTGATTGTGTCGTTGGCTGTGATGTTGGTTTGAGCAGAGGCTTGTGCGACCGAGTACCGAGGGCGCGGTTTCGACGAATTTTTGTTAGCGGGTGACTGCGCACTTCACCGACTTCGGCTTTGCCTGCGGAAAGCGATTCAGGTGGGTTGCTTCGTCTCCAGAACCGGTGGACGGTTCTCTAATTCTATCTGATAGAATGCATGCATGTTAGTGTACCAATATATGGTTGAGATGTAAGCTTGGTAATGGTATTTGTTTGAGAAACTTGCAAGATAAGATATTCATGTTATGTTAAATAAGAGCTTGCATGATATTGTTATCCATGTTATGGTAATTGGAAGCTTACATAGGTGTAGTATTCCCCTATGAGATTGAGAGCATGCATGATTTAATGTACAACCTATAGGATTGAGATGTAAGCGTGAGAAATGGTCTAGATCATGTGGATTGATGCTTACTTGATTTATCGTACATGTTTTGGAGGATTTGAGATCTCGCATATTGTAAAATGGTTATGTTCATATTATGCTAGATGAGATAAAAGCATGCTTGTGAGAGATGATGTTTCCTATTTATGCTATTATTGGAACTTGACCTAGCACCCCGTCATATGTTGCATGTTTAACCAAACTAGTAGAGAACCTTCACTTGGGCTAGGTTCTTTTATGCTTTAGACATCCCACACCTTGCATTTTTTTCTGGACATAGATTTTCCTCGCCCGGGTAGTGGGCCGAGTGGTCAGGTTATTGTGGGACGTAGTTTGCACTCGTGCCTGGGGGCTGAGTGGAATCTGGTAGCTGAGTTTAGACCAGTGCTAGTGTTGTTGGGAGCCGTTCGGGTAGACGGTGGTCCCGGGCCGTCGAGCATCTTCCGGTCAGTGTTGTTGGGAACCGTCTGGGTTGACGGTGGTCCCGGGTCGTTGAGTGTCGTCCGACCAGTTTTGTTAGCCCTGAGTTGTGGGTCGATCCCGGCTGTGGAGTACCTCCAGCCTGTGTGTTTAGCGTGGCGAGTTGGGTGTTTCGTTTTGGGAGCCGTTTGGGTCGACGGTGGTCCCGGCTGTGGAGTATCTCCAGCCAGTGAGTTTAGTGCCACGAGTTGGTTGAGTTCGCTAGTGTCTCGAGATTCGTGAGAGATTTCGTTGTTGAGTCAGTTGGATTGGGTCGATTGAGCACCTTGGGTGCGAGTGGTTGCATATCTTTTTATCTGTATCACCTATTGAGCATTTAGATAGGTGCATGGTAGCTGTAGAGTACCTCCAGCTTTTCTTGTTCAGTTTTTACTGCATTGTTATCTTATGCCTCTAGTAGACTTAGTGGGCAGACCGTCGGACTTGGTGGCGGTACCCACTGAGAGCTACGTGTTGGTGTAGTTCTCACACCCGTTGGGGATTCTCCCCCTCCTTTTTCTTTCCTCTCCTTTGTTTTGCAGAGTCTTTTGCGGATGATGTTGTTTCTGTTGTTGCTGGTCGAGGCAAGGGAGTCGCGAGCTATATCCCTACCTGTCTTTGGAGAGTAGCTGTACCCCCACACTGGAGATTTGTAGTACAGTCAGTAGATTATTTTATTTCCACTTTTGAGAGACTATTGTATTGTGAGGATCTGACTTGTACTGAGAGCCTGTACACTGATGTATTATTATTTTAGTTTATCTCCCCGTTTGGGTTCTTGGATTTTATATCAGAGGATATTGTATGATTCTATTTTGGGCGATGCTAGGTGTACACCCCTTTAGGGGTGTACATCCTACACCCTACCCCATCCTGGGGTGGGTATTATTCCACTCGTCACATCGAGTGACGAGTGGAATTCACCCCACCCCAGGATGGGGTGGGGTGTAAGATATACACCCCTAAAGGGGTGTATACTTATATATACCCCTCTATTTTTGGGAGATGGATATTGTATCTTTATTTTCAGTTGTACAGTGTTGGATTTGAGTTTTTCAGTAGTTTATTTTATAGCTCTGATATCTGTTTAGCTGTAGTTTTATCTTTGCAGGTTGGATGCTTCGCCTATGCGGGATTTTTCGTATAGGTGGCGGATCTGTTGGTGAGCCCGGGTCACTGTTTCGACCCCGGGGCGTGACACCAACAGACCCGCCAATCGGACATGACTTCTCACTACCCGAAAGGAACGGTAGCATCCATCTCCAATCAAAACAATGTGTATAATGAGATACAATATCAGAATAAAAATCACTACTAATTTAAAACTTTCATTCAATAAACAATAAGTTTAAACTGTAAATGAAAGTATGATAAGAGTGAACTAATAAAATAAACTTTATTATATTTTTCATCTCTCAACTTGCAATTAAATAATATTACAAACTTTTACATTTTTCCTCACAATACATAGTTCACTCAAAATATAAAAGGGATAACATCTTCTAGACCCTCTAGGTCTCTATGCTGCTGGGCCCTTGCCCCTGTCGTCTGTCTCGCTGACTGCACCTGAACATGGAAAAATGGTCACCGGCGGGTGTGAGAACTACAACGAAGTTTCTAGTGGGTTCAACCACCGAGAAAAAATGTTCTACACCGCTTGGTCCAATGGAAGCAATAATAGTAGTGTGCTAGGAAAACTATAAACCTCAATATTAACATGCTGATATGCATATAAAATATCACTACACTACCTGTGTATACCCATGTAGTAATCCGGATATTTTATTTTTAATAAATAAAATAAAAGATGAATTTTAGCCGGAGTTAGATTCTAAAGATCTAAATTGATCTATTTGATCAATTGCCGGGGTGCAAGTTGCACGAATTGCGAGGCAAAAAGGCTAATTTCCAATCCGGGCGTGATCTTGGAAATCCGAGTTGACCGTTGCGATCGTCTCGTCGAACTGAGCAAGTTTCATATTCAGCACTTTTCGATCTGACGGTCGGATCTTCCAGAATTTAAAGAAGAAGAGGGCAATTAGTCGCGACCAATGCAACAGTGTTCCTGCGCACAGTAACTTAAGTTATATACTGTACATGAACAGTAACCCTGGATTTTAATTGTCCCTTTAACCAACATTGGCCAATTTACCATCTGGAATCCTAATATAGTGATTCGAGTAGTCAATTCTAGCTATTTTCGACGTTCTGAACGCAATGGCGCAGTCGAAAATTGTGTTTGACGACTCTGGAATCTCGAAGAGCATGAAAACTGTAAAATGGGAAAGTTTTTATGGAACGAAAATTTATCTGGACATCGCGTCGAAAAGCAAAAATCGCTACCTTGAAGATTTCGACGTTCCGGACGCAACGGCGAAATCCGTTTTTCGTTCTGACGACCGGAACTCCTCGAAATACGTGAAATACAGTGAAAAATGGTGTATTTTGCATATAAACCCAATAAATAGTGCCTCGAAAATTGTGTCACCTTATAGGCAGGGACGTAAGTGTAAGAGGAACAAGTTTCATGTAGGACTGAACTGCAAATGGCAATTGTGGAAGGACTTATTAGCATATTATGCGTTATGCATGTAAATAGATGCATTCGGGAGTGACTTTTGGACTCCCCACACCCGAGCCACCCTTCAACCTTCTTCTGCACCCGACGCCCCCTCTACCTCTCCTCCAACCGTCGCACCCAGGCTCCGCCGCCGTCCCCGTGCCGGAGTAACCCGAGAAAACAAAGAAGAGATATTGGTGCTCTCGGGTTGGTGTTTTGGGGGGGGGGGGGTGTTTTAGAAGTTTCAGTGTGAGGATCTGGTTTCCCCGCGGGGAGTTTTCTGGTTGTTTGGCAGCTTTCAAAGGCTTGTGTGGTGTGTTGGTGTCACGCCCCGGGGGTTTCAATCAGCGGAAACAATCAACGAAAAAGGATTTGTTTTACGTGTCAATTTTTTTTTTGAAATTCCTTATTCCCCGGTGCGTGCCCAGACCCGCCGCATACACAGAATCACCCTGCAAACGGACAGAGTCTCCTCTGTATATGCACGGCGTCGCGGCTAGTACAACATGCAACTATAGTAGTTTATTCAATCACAACAGTTCTCAACATTTATACCACTGAACTACTTTGTAGGCCGGCCAATTTGAAAGGATAAATCCACAGTTTTAAAAGCGGTGCCCACCCGGCACCCAGATTGCTAAAACTGTTCGTAAACCATAAATCCACAAAGTTTTTAAAACAGTGCCCACACGACATCCAAGTTTTGAAAGTGGTTTTCGCAATTCTTTTTTCTTTTCTTTTTCTTTCTTTCTTTTTGAAAAACGGCCGAACAGAGATAATAATTCAAACATCCACATATCCAAAGAGTAAAATTCCGACATCCACACCGACCCCACGAGGGTATCGAGAACCACACAGTAACCTACAATTCCGAATGAAATGCAGAGAAAGTAAGGGAAACAGCATACTAGGGCTCCCTCAGCCCGGCTGCTACTAACTCGGCCTCACCATCGCCTACATCTACCCCCTGGAGGTACCTGTCACAGAGTGGGTAGTCAGCGACACTATCATAAAAATAGTACTAAAGCAGTAAAGTAATACCAAGCCACAAAAGTAAGACTAGCCGGAACAACCGCTCTACTCGTAACGGTAACTCGCAACCACCTGTACCACCTGTAACACCTGCAACCCCAGTATCACCTGTAACACCTGACCGCATCGGGATCCAATCCCGGCGGTCGCACACCTGACCACATCGGGATCCAATCCCGGCGGTCGCACACCTGACCTCATCGGGATCCAATCCCGACAGGTCGCACCGCTCGCACCTCGCTGCCTCAAACCCCACACCTACGGGGGCCCCCACTACGTCACCTCGTGGGGTAACACGGGTCGAAGACCGCCTTTCCGGAAAAGAGCACCCTTTGCGGTGGCCAGACCGCGGGTGCGCGTGTCGCAACTCGAGCATAAGTAACCAAGACACGGGGTAATGTAGTACATCATAGAAACCGTCAGTGTTAGTACCGATTAACAATAAAAAGTCCCTTTCGGATTACCAACACAATACTCGGCCTCGACCGTAAACCCACCTTGAAGTCCGTTGAGCGAACCACCAGAATGTAGGCCGATCCCGAGCTCTCGCTAGCGGTGACCGCAGGATGGCTCACAAGCTGGCGGCTGACTGCTGGAACCTGAAACATAATCACAGGTCGGAAAATACTCACTCATACCCAACCGACTGACTCACTTAGTGCAGACAAACTAAATGGGAAACTTCGCTGAAGTTTCAGAATCTTCCGGAATTTCCGGAAATCCGATTCCCGCTCAACGAAAGCCATTGGATCTCCAACAAAGGGTTTAGAGACCATGGGCGTACAGCCCAAAACAGCCCATAAGGCTACAATTGCAATTAAACCCCTAGGGTTTCCCAAAATTGCATGAAAACCTTCCAAAAACTCAAGTTTTTGAAATTACTTCACAACCACACACTTCCAAACTGAACTGAGGGCACCTGAAGTTGGGCCTCGACATGCTGAATGCCGTGCTCACCATTTGGGAGTAGTGCGGAACCCGAGAACATAAATGGGTCCATAAACACTATGCTTGAAGGTTCTAACTTGCTAATCATGCACCCAAACTCAACCAAATCCAAATATGGGGTGAGCACCAAGCTCAGGGAGTCGAGAGGGTCCAAGGGCTCACCACTGGGCAGACCCAAGGCTGCAGGAAGAGTAATTAAACAAGGTCGTCCATTATTACGTATATATAAAGTTCAAGTTGCAAAATCAACCAATCCCAACAGTCACCTTTTGAACAGAAGTGAGCATCAAGCTCAGGGCACCACAGGGACTCAAGGGGCTTGCCCTAGTGCAGCCCAGAAACTGCTGGATCCACAGATCCAAGTCCCTCGCTTACTAACAATTTGATAATGCCCCCACACACCAATCCACACATACCACATTTGATCTAAAGTGAGCATCAAGCTCAGGGGATATAATGGAGTAACTTTCATATAATATTCGAAGCCAAATTCCAAACAAAACTTCATTGAGGCATTTCATCAAACAGTTGGTATGCAAGCTTCATAATACACAAGCTTCCACCAAACCCAAGCTAGTTCTCCGCAAGGAAGGCACATGGGGCTTTCTAACTTGGAAGGAAACTCTCTATATAGCATAAAGATCAATCCCAACAAGTCGGGCCATCTTTGCACCCCAGGTTGGCCGCGGGCATGGTGGAGAAGATGAAGCTAAAGCTTCCAAATTCGTGACCACCCATCCAGGGGTTCTGGGACTCAACCTCTTGCACCAACAGGTGCTAAAACCCATTACCAACTCACCTGAACCCATGCCCAGCGACAAAGCACGGCGGCGGCGGCGGTGGAGCAAAGCTCGGTTTGGGAGCTTCCACCTCTAATGGTGGATTTCCAACAAGGCTGCATGGAGCCCATACAATAGAATGGAAGGGATCTACTTGATCCCAGAAAGCTTCCCGACCACTCCCCGCATGCCGGCGACGGCCGGAAAGCCGACCACCGCAACAAGACCCTATTTTGGGTCATCCATGGCTGCGCTTTGTCCAGGCTGCATGGAAGCCATGAAAAGGCATGGATGCAATCCTCTCACCCCCAGGGAGCTCCTCGACCACTTGGCCAGAGGTGGGGAGGCCCGCCGGCGCCGGAGCACATAGCTCGGCCGAAGGTGGAAAAACCCGAAAACTAGGGTTTTGAACTGCGGCGTAGTTACTCAACCAAAATCCCTCAAACTTCGCAGAGATGACCTATTGGTCCTACAGTCCAAACCCATCATTTTATTTTTGTTTTTGGACCACGGGTTGCGAAGCTTGGCCGCGGCGGAGCAATTATCGGTTTTCCGGCGGTGCAACTTCACCGCCAGTTTCCCAACTTCGGAGTTAGGCAGAGGAAGTCCACAAGACTTCATCAATCCTCTGTCATGGGTCTTGGGCCAAGAACCAAAGGAAAGAAGACCCTCACCTTCGCCGGAGTTGGAGAAGATGGACGAAGCCGGCGTTGCTCCTCCCAGCGTCGCGCGGCCACGGCAGGCAGCCGGATCACCTTAGCTTAGTTGCAGAAGACCTCTGGATGCTCTAGAAGCAGTCCCAACCAACTTGGTGAAGCCTCACTCCACCACACCCCGAGATCAAGAATTTTTGCTTGGTTCGGGTTTCCCCGGCGGCCGGAGCTCTGGAAGGTGACGGCGCTCCTCAGCTCTGTTCTCCAGTGAAGGAACAATGAAACCAAGTGACTTCTGTAGCCACGTGATGATCTTCCTCCACCCACACCATTAATGCCAGCAATTGGTGTTTCCCACCTTCTCCGAGCAACACCCAATGGAGAGAGCGGTTCCTGGGCATGGAGGTCGTGGCAGAGGGGAGTGGGAAACATGGATGAGCAGTTGTAACTGCTTCTATAACTGATTCCAAACCCTTAGCACTAACGCATAGTGTTAATAGCGAATTTTCCCTTTCTTTGCAACTTAGTCCCTCTAAACCTTGATCATTACAATTCAGTCCATAGCTGTAGGTCATTTATGCATAGAAGTCCTTCTCCAAATAACCTCATTGCATTTGACACATAAAATAATAGGACTTTTTGCAAAATACAGCAAATTTTTACGTATTTCACGCTTTTCGAGGTGATCGGGCCATCAAACTGAAAAACAGATACCGCCACGACGTCCGGCTCGTCGAGACCTATCAAGTAGCGTATTTGCTTGCTTCATTCGGCGCTCGAATAAAATCTCGGGCCATAAAGTTCTGAAAGTTGCAGTATGACGCACGCACTTCGATGCACCCGGATCGCCAGACGCGAATTCCGTCAGTGCCATTGTGCTCAGAACGTCGAAAATAGCTAGAATTGACTACTCATACCCCTATGTCTGGGGTCCAAACGGCGAAACGACCGTCGATGATCAAAAGGGCATTTGAATTAGGGGTTACTATTCACAACTTAAGTTGTGGGCCCCACTAGCTTCTTCACTGATTTCTGAACGATCTGACCGTCGGATCGGAAATCAGTTTATATCATTTTCAATCGGTTCGACACGACGGTCGCACTAGTGATTTCAGATTTTCGAGATCAGACTCGGAATCTGAAAGGCAGACATAGTGCTCCGTAAACTGTGCAATACGCGCACCGGTATGCAAATCACTAAGGTTTAGATCTGCTTCTTCGCCCGCAACCACACTTGAATTTCTCGAGTGCTACATCACTCACACCTTAAAAGAAGTTTCGTCCCCGAAACTTAAATACACCATGAATCCAATAAGTGGGGAAAGGGCCCAAGCATGCCCGAACTGCGCTCCCAATGGCTTCGCCCCCCCCCCCCTCGTGATGCCCAAACTCACACCTTTTGAGTTTGGCCTACACTCTCTGGTCCCCGTGAGTCTGCTAGGTCACTCGTAAACACCCCTCGTCCGTCCGCGAGTTGATCCAAGAGGGGTCTAAAAAAAAAATTCTGTTCTTCAAACCCATGAACCCCGCTGGGGCGTTCAAATACCCAAAATAACCCGACAACAAGGGGGGGAAAACCACGCTAATACCCTCACACCACTCCAGGTTGTACCAAACAAACCGACCGGGTCACCGCCTACAAGAAATCCTCCTTTGAAAACAACGAACCCGTCCGTCACCAACACGGACCACCTCCACCCGTCACTAACACGGGCCACTAGCTCGGGGCATAACCACCATCCCGGATTGTCCGTTCCGACAGTCCGTTCTACCGAGGCGACGGTCAAAACTAAAGCTAGATTTCAGCTCTAAGACCCGTCACAAGGCCTACCCCATAGAAAAGAAAACTGCATGTAGGGCATCCCAGCCGAGAGTGACCAATGCCAGAGCGCTAAGTAGTCAACCACTACCCGTTGACCTGTACTGCTTCACAATCACTAGACTCGCAACCCAAATTCCTCAAGTCCCTGCCTTGGTCATGGGAAGCTGGCGACAAAACCAAGAAATACGGTCCTACTTCCGTCTTTGCACCAAAGGAGGTGCGACACTCTGATTAACCCCTACCGTTCGGTCCCAATCCGTTGCCCCTCCAAGCACTATGCACTGACCCGAGCTGCGTACCCCCAGACCAAACAGTCACACTCCCAACTAGGAGAATCTAAGCTCTAGGTCAGCTTACCCAAAATCGAGCCCATACGAACAAAATTTGCTAGCCCCGGGGGTCTCCTTTCTCACTTCAGAGGAGAACCCCAAGGCCCCATCTCGACGATTTCTACCACCATCGCAGTGTCTACAGCAAAAAGCCGAACTATGGGTGACAACCGTAAGGGAAGAATCCTCATTCCCACCCGTACCTTGTCCAAGATGCAAAAGAATCGGTCGACTAGCTGCTGTAACTTGAAACCAGTAGACCTAGAAAGTACCATTGTCTGTACAGACATATCAACCAAAGCTTAGCACTCATCTCTGCTAGATGCACCATCGTAAAATCGAGAGAGAAAAGAAACATTATCTACAAATCCCCTCCCCGATCTCTCACGTCTTAAACCTTAAACCCTGCACATTTCATTTATTCGTAGTTAAGTGTGATATCTCGGTGGATGTTGGGCTGTAACTGTTGTGATTAAAGCAAAGTCTCTGATACCATCTTAATCTGTCACGCCCCGGGGGTTTCAATCAGCGGAAACAATCAACGAAAAAGGATTTATTTTACGTGTCAATTTTTTTTTTTGAAATTCCTTCTTCCTCGGTGCGTGCCCAGACCCGCCGCATACACAGAATCACCCTGCAAACGGACAGAGTCTCCTCTGTATATGCACGGCGTCGCGGCTAGTACAACATGCAACTATAGTAGTTTATTCAATCACAACAGTTCTCAACATTTATACCACTGAACTACTCTGTAGGCCGGCCAATTTGAAAGGATAAATCCACAGTTTTAAAAGCGGTGCCCACCCGGCACCCAGATTGCTAAAACTGTTCGTAAACCATAAATCCACAAAGTTTTTAAAACAGTGCCCACACGACATCCAAGTTTTGAAAGTGGTTTTCGCAATTCTTTTTTCTTTTCTTTTTCTTTCTTTCTTTTTGAAAAACGGCCGAACAGAGATAATAATTCAAACATCCACATATCCAAAGAGTAAAATTCCGACATCCACACCGACCCCACGAGGGTATCGAGAACCACACAGTAACCTACAATTCCGACTGAAATGCAGAGAAAGTAAGGGAAACAGCATACTAGGGCTCCCTCAGCCCGGCTGCTACCACCTCGGCCTCACCGTCGCCTACATCTACCCCCTGGAGGTACCTGTCACAGAGTGGGTAGTCAGCGACACTATCATAAAAATAGTACTAAAGCAGTAAAGTAATACCAAGCCACAAAAGTAAGACTAGCCGGAACAACCGCTCTACTCGTAACGGTAACTCGCAACCACCTGTACCACCTGTAACACCTGCAACCCCGGTATCACCTGTAACACCTAACCGCATCGGGATCCAATCCCGGCGGTCGCACACCTGACCACATCGGGATCCAATCCCGGCGGTCGCACACCTGATGTCACGCCCCGGGTGTAAACCAGAACCCGGGCCCGTCCACAGATCCGCCGTGCATACGGAATTTTCCGTGTACACGAAGCGCTGATAACCTGCTCAGATATAAAACAAGTAATAAAAGAGCATAAAACAGAGCTAAACTAAAACTAATACAACTCAGACAAATGCTGGAAATGAAAGTACAGTAAGCTCTCAGAAATATACAAGTGTCTCTCCCAGCTCACAAAATATATACAACCAGCTGGCCGCAGCCAGACCCAAAATAAAAGGAAAATACAACCGTCTGAGTGTACGGGGGATACATCAAAACTACTAAACTCGAACTCGGGCAGTGGCTAGCTAATCAGCGATCCTCTTACCTCGATCCAGGGAAGAGGGTCCCGCGACTCCCGCAGAGAACTCTGCAAAACAAAGGGGAACAAAAAAAGAGAAAACAGTGGGGGGTGAGAACTACTATAAAAGCAGTAGCCTCCCCTAGTGGGTAGACCTCAAGCACAGACGTGCCCACTAGGACTATCAGAGGCGGAAAATGAAACAAATGTGGTAAGCTACAAGTACACTACTGATGCAGAGCTACCACTAACGTGCCTCTACGATGCCTACAAGAGAATGGCTAAAAACATGCACCAGAACGTAAGGACTGACAGACCAACCCAATCAAAACACCAGTAAACACTGGAACTGCCTGCTCTGCTGTCAACCTCACAACTCAGTATCTCCTCTGTCCAAATAGACCGGAACCCAACACGGTCTAGCCGGCACCCAACACGGCCTGACCGGCACCCAACACGGTCGGAATCCTACTCCGGAGTGGCACTCGAGGGGAGCGACCCCACACGAGCGTAGTATCACAGTCACTAGTATCATCAGTACCATAAATAGCAGGACGGGGTCGCGACCCTGATCAAAGTGGGAAAACCCATCCCCTAAAGGGAAACTCGATCCCCTACCTCCAATCTGATGCAAAAGTAATAATAATAATAATAATCCGGTCAACCGCCCACAGTCCGCGGTCGCCGCAACACCCAAACATCGATCCCCGACTGTCCCAACTCTGAACATCTGACTACACAATCCCCTAAGACTAGACGACAGGAGAACGAATAAAAGCATGGTTTCTCCTAAGTCAATTCCAATATGTTGGTGTAGCAGAAAAAGGTGGCTTAGCTAGATGACCATTAAAGCATGCAAAGTCCTTTATTTGATAAAATCATTTCAATTATTCTAACATATGCAACATTAAGTGTTTGGGAAATCCCGATGTACATGTGGTAAGATATATGATACTTAATACATTTTAGATGCACAATCTACTAGCAAGTACCCCTTATACAACATTCATTTTAGATGCACAATCTACTAGCAAGTACCCCTTACACAACATTCATTTTAACCACATGCCCAAACCTTCCCTCAACATACAATGTGATATGGCTATAGCATTCTTTCCAACTAATTAAATTGCATATCTAAACATGGAAACACCACTTACTAACTTGTAGCCTGCTAACAATGCAAGTATCAACAAAGGAACCTTGATCTCATACAAGCATGCTAGATACAATCACAATTAATAACACATAGTCATGGCATTCTAATAGGCCTAGTGACATTCACAAGTAGGAGGTTCACAACATCACCCACCTCAAGCGCTATTCCAAATTCCCAAAGGCGAAGTCCAAGATCAGTCCAAACACACCACCAATCTGTACAAAATACCCCAAAGGAAAATACATAAGCTACACATCCACACTTTCCAGAATCTGTCCCCCAAATCAGTAGTCCACAATTCACTAATTTTTACCTGCGAATAATGCCCAGAAAAATCCAAGAAAAATACTATCGCGATCCTTGCGACGAGCCCGTCGAATCGAGTACCTGCACGCCCAAAATGGAGTTTCCTACGCTGAGATAAAAATCCGGCAAGGGGTACACCCCGAATCCAAACTGTACCAAATTCCTGTAACAAGGAACCACAGAGAAAGAAGATTCTCACCCACGGGTAAAATCCAGAAAAATCTGAGAAAAATCCAGGAGACTCCTTGCGAAACGTAGATGAAAATTGCCTTTTGAATCGCCTCGTTCCGACGCCTGAGCAAAAAGATATGGCAAGAACACTGCGGTGCTGTCCCAAAAGTCCGCGAAGAAAAAGGGTCAAATGGGTGCTAGGAAAACTCCAGGATCAGCATGGAAATCGAGGAACCACAAAACACAGGAGTTGAAGCCCTACCTGTCGTGAGTCCAACGGCGCAAGAATCGGCAAATTCCGAGGTCGGGGTGAGTCGGAGGAGTCCAAACACTGAGAAGGGGCGAAGAGGATCGCCGGGGAACAAGCGTCGCGCCGCGCCGTAAAATGGTGAACCTCGGGAAGCGTGCCTCCAAAAATCTTCAAACTTCTCCAATGGGTAGTGCACTGAGGGAGGAGGAATTTCTGTGAAGGAATCCCAGCGAAAAGAAGTCCAAAAAAAACTAAAGGGGCGAATGGGGGAGCTATTTAAAGGCCCAGCCCAATACACCAAAGTCCGGATTTCCGGGCGCATGTTTCGGGCGCACTGCGCCCGGAAACCGGTTGCATGCTTCCTGTCCGACGCGCCCGAAATCCTCTGGTGCTGCCACGTCGCCCCACAACAGGGGACAGCCGTGCAAAGCGACCGCCGCGCGCCACGCGTCCCCCTGCGGTCAGCGGGGGTAGGTACGGCCCGCCTATCGCGTGCCGACACGCGTCGCACTCGAGTGCGGCCGACAGCCCACCTGGCGCCACAGTGCGCGCGCGCCGTCCCGAGGCGCCCCTCTGCGCACTCCGGGGACCGAGACCACGTGAGCCAGCGAATCCCACGCCGCCACGTGTCATGCGCCCGGTCCACCGCAATCCCGCAATTCCAGTGAGCCGTGCCGCGTGCGCCGGCCTATCCGGGCACGCCACGTGCCACCCGCCTGCGGTCCATGCACCGCCGCGCTATCCCGTGGACCGAGCTGCGTGAGCCGGCCAATAATAGGCCGCCACTGGCTCAGGCCGGTCCACGAGGCTCCCCCATGCACCGAAAATCCCCCAAAACTTTCGGAAGCCCGCATTTGGTCATCCGGACTCCAAATTCAACAAGCAAATAGCCGTTTTCAAGCGTTTTTCCGCGCTGAATCCAAATCCAACCTCAGATTGGCCCAAAACCTTTTCTAAAATTCGGCAATCACAGCCGAAGGCCAAATCATCTATCCAAGTCTCACGAGGTCCATCCGTGGCATCCCTTCGATGCACCATGGGCCAGACACCAACACTAGGTGTTCTACACAGTGGATTCACCGGAAAGTTGCATGGGAAAACCAGTACACTACATCCTCCCCTACAAGAAAAAGTTTCGTCCTCGAAACAAAAGTCATACCTCAGGTAGCGGTCTCAAACAAGTGGGGGTGAGCATCCAACATCGCTGACTCCATCTTCCAGGTGGCCTCGCGCTCATCATGACTGCTCCAGAGAACCTTCACATACGGGATGGCCCGACTGCGCAACTCCCTAACCTCACGGTCCAAGATCCTCAACGGCCGCTCAACATAGCTCAGGTCCTCAGCAACCTCCAAAGGGGTGAAATCGATGATATGAGACGGGTCATGAACATACCTCCTCAGTGTCGAAACATGAAAAACATTGTGAACACCCGAAAGCCTGGGAGGAAGCGCAAGCCTGTAGGCAACTGGCCCTAAGCGCTCCAACACCTCAAAAGGTCCAATATAACGAGGGCTCAGTTTCCCACGAATACCGAATCTCCGAATCCCCTTCGAAGGCGAGACTTTCAGAAAAACATGGTCACCCACCTGAAACTCTAAGTCCCGCCGTCGAGTATCAGCATAACTCCTCTGTCGACTCTGGGCGGTCTCGAGGTGTCGTCGTATCAATCTGACCTTTTCCTCTGCCTCTAACAGTAGATCAGGACCCAAGGTCTTCTTCTCACCCACGTCGCTCCAATAAAGGGGTGACCGACACTTGCGTCCATACAACGCTTCAAACGGAGCCATCTGAATGCTCGCTTGATAGCTGTTGTTGTATGCAAACTCAACTAATCCCAAGTGTCGGTACCATCCTCCTCCAAAGTCCAGAATGCATGCTCTCAACATATCCTCGAGGGTCTGAATAGTGCGCTCTGACTGCCCATCGGTCTGTGGGTGGAATGCTGTACTGAATCGGAGCTGCGTCCCCAAGGCTGTCTGTAAACTCCTCCAGAAATGCGAGACAAACCTAGGGTCTCTATCTGATACGATGGAAACAGGTACTCCGTGTAATCTAACCACCTCAGCCAAGTACACCTGTGCGAGTCGCTCCATCGGCCAAGTCATCTGAACCGGCAGAAAGTGAGCGGATTTGGTAAGCCTGTCCACGACTACCCAGATAGCATCCGCTCCCGTCTGTGCTCTCGGCAAACTAGTGACAAAATCCATCGTAACATGTTCCCATTTCCATTCAGGGATTGGGAGGCTCTGCAACTTGCCAGCAGGTACTCGATGCTCCGCTTTTACTTGCTGACAAGTTAGACAGTGTGCTACAAATCTCCCAATGTCTCTTTTCATCCCATTCCACCAAAACTGTGCCTTAAGATCCCTATACATCTTAGTCCCACCAGGATGGATGGTATAAGGTGTATAGTGGGCCTCCCTCAAGATCTGCTCTCGGATCTCTGCATCCATAGGCACACACGCGCGGTCCCGGTACCGTAGTACTCCCGCGGCATCGACTGAGAAGTCCCCTATCAAACCAGTCTGCATCTGCTCTCGAATCCTCATCAGGTGGGGGTCCTCACTCTGTCTCTCCCGAATCCTGTCCAACAGAGTGGGCTGCACGACTAGAGACATGAGTCTAGCAGAGACCCCAGGGGACACAACCTCGAGCTCTAACCGCCTCATCTGCTCAAGTAATGGCGCCTGATCGGTGATCATCAAAGATAGACTCTGTACTGCTCTCCTGCTCAAGGCATCAGCAACCACGTTGGCCTTGCCAGGATGGTATAATATGTCTACATCATAATCCTTCAACAATTCTAACCATCTGCGCTGCCTCAAGTTGAGCTCCTTCTGCGTGAACAGGTATTTCAAGCTCTTGTGGTCGGTATAAATCTCGCAATGCTCCCCATACAGGTAGTGGCGCCACAACTTTAGTGCAAAAATCACCGCAGCTAGCTCCAAATCGTGGGTAGGGTAATTCTTTTCATAATCCTTCAGTTGCCGGGAGGCATAAGCGATTACCCTTCCCTCCTGCATCAGCACGCAACCAAGTCCACTGTGCGATGCGTCGCTGTATACCACATATCCTTTCCCCATAACGGGGAGGGAAAGGACAGGAGCCGACATCAATCTGTTCTTTAATTCCTCAAAGCTCCTCTGACAATCCTCACTCCAAGTAAACTTAATCCCTTTTCACGTCAAACGAGTGAGGGGTGTGGAAAGTTTCGCAAAACCTTCCACAAACCGACGGTAATATCCTGCTAGGCCCATAAAACTGCGAACCTCAGATACCGTCGTCGGTCGGGGCCAATCCCGGACTGCCTCGATCTTCGCCGGGTCTACTGCCACTCCAGCGGCTGAAATCATATGGCCCAAAAAGACAACCTCCCGAAGCCAGAAATCACACTTAGATAACTTGGCATACAACTTCCTCTCTCTCAGAAGTTGTAGCACAATCCTCAGATGCTCCTCGTGCTCCGCATCGCTTCGGGAATAAACTAGGATGTCATCAATAAAAACAACGACGAACCGATCCAGGTATGGTCGAAAAATCCTGTTCATTAAATCCATAAAAGCTGCAGGGGCATTTGTCAGTCCAAAAGGCATGACGGTGAACTCATAATGCCCGTACCGCGACCTGAATGCCGTCTTTGGGATGTCCTCGGCCTTCACCTTCAATTGGTGGTAACCAGACTGTAAGTCGATCTTGGAGAAGACACAAGTCCCTTGCAGCTGATCAAATAAATCATCAATGCGCGGCAAAGGGTACTTGTTCTTGATGGTCGCTTTATTCAGCTCCCGATAATCAACGCACAGTCGAAGCGAACCATCTTTCTTCTTCACAAATAGCACCGGCGCTCCCCAAGGCGATACACTCGGTCTCACAAAACCCTTATCCATTAAATCTTGGAGTTGCGCCTTTAATTCTCGCAGCTCAGCCGGTGCCATTCGGTAAGGAGCCTTAGAGATTGGCGCAGTTCCTGGGACCACGTCAATCAAAAACTCGACCTCCCTATCCGGCGGCATGCTAAACAGCTCTGGAGGAAACACATCCGGGAACTCGCGGGCAATCGGGATATCCGCGAGTCCCGGAGCCGCCGTAGGCTCCTTAACCACAGATGCCATAAAGGCTACGCATCCACTGCGCATCATCTGCCTCGCACGAGAAGTCGAAACCATAGAGGCAAAGAAAGCACTCTGGCACCCCCTGAAAACGAACACCTCCTGGCCTGGCTCGCTAAAAGTAACAGACCTCGCGGCGCAATCAATCGTCGCGAAATAGCGAGCCAGCCAATCCATCCCCAGTACAATGTCAAAATCTCGCAGCTGACTAAGGACCATCAGGTCCACTGGCAAAATCCAAGACTCAAGCTGTACCGGGCACGACCAGCAACACTCCTCTACATACAAAATGTGACCGGGAATCTGTACCTCTAAAGCATGTGGCAACCGACCTAACTCTAGTCCATGAGATGATGCAAATGCTCTACTGATAATAGAATGTGATGCACCGGTATCAAATAAAGTGCGAGCTCTAATTCCAAAAAGTAAAGTGATACCTGCCACCACGTGGTCGGCTGCCGCGGAGTCCCCTACCTGAGCGGCGTAGACTCGCCCGCTCTGAGCTGGTGGTCGGTGGTCTGCAGGGTGGGAGGAAGGAGCCCTGCTCGCAGAAGCATAGGGCCGCTGAGCTGGCGGTCGCTGCTGTGGTGGAAGAGAAACTGAGGCCGAAGAAGGCGCCACTGATGCCGAAAAAGGGCATGAAGATCGTATGTGCCCTGCCTGCCCGCAGCCATAACAACGCCCCCACCTCTGATCACAAGTGCCGGGGAAATGCGGACCCCCGCAGAATATACAACTGCCTGGAGCCCGAAACTGCCGTGACTGGTGCTGCTGCTGCCTGTGCGACTGCCGCTGAGATCCCTGCTGTCGCGACTGCGACCTCTGCTGCTGCGAGTGCTGCTGCTGTCGCTGGGGCTGCTGATGCTGTGGGGGCCTCTGGGATCCCCCAGGCCCTCGCCGCTCCGAACGCCCCCGGCCCGTAAACTGAGGCGGTGGCGGTCGGGGCGGCCTCCAGGAACTGGCCTGTCCCCCCTCATCTGATGCTGGTCGCTTCTTCTCAGAACTCTGAGCGACCGGACCTCCGCGTCTAGAAACAACCTGATCTCCCCTCTCGACCCACTGGGCATGATCCACTGCCTCTGATAAAGTCTGAAGCCTCTGGGCGTGTACCATGGTAAAGATCTCGGGGCGCAAGCCTGTCTCAAACAGCTCCACCTGGTGCAGCCCATCCCTGGCAACGTAGGGCACGCAGTTAAGCAACTGCGTAAACTCCTGATAATAGTCCCACACTGGGCGATCACCCTGCTGCAGGTTCTTCAAGTCATCTTCTATCTTCTTCTTCACACTCGTGGAGAAGTAAGTGTCAAGGGTCATCCTCCTGAACTCCGACCAGGGTAGCTGTCGGGTGACCTGAAACTCTAGGGGCTCGACCCGACGCCACCAAGCATCTGCGTCCCCCTCCAAACAGTGTACTGCCAAATGTGCTCTGAACCTCTGGTCGATGAAGAAGTCCCGAAACATCTTCTCCATTGACGCTAGCCATGATCCAATCTCCCACGGGTGTGTGCTCCGCCCCGAGAACTTAGGGGGTCCCCGCTTGCAGAACTGCGTGAGTTTGTCAGAAAACTCCCGCTCCTCCTCTGGGGTCAAAGGCCTGAACATCCCCTGAGCCCCGCTGCTCGACGACGGCGCTGTAGGGGCAAGTGGAATAGTCGGTGGTACAACAGGTGGTGCGGGGGCCTCTGCAGTAGTAGGGGGAGGTGCCGCAACCTGGGCCAATAACTGCTCAAACCTCTGCTCCTGTCGGCGGTGGCTCTCCGCCAACTGGGCCATCATGGCCCTCAGCTCACTGATCTCAGAGGGCCCGGACTGCTCCGGCTCCTCCGGGGGTGTAGGAGTACCCCGAGTAGGAATCTGCCGCCTAGGAGGCATCCTGCCACACAAAATCCACGGGTCAGTAAACCAAACCACTCTCGACCCAATCAAGCGAAAGTCATGGACATTCCCCTATTTCTGTAACCTTATGTTGTCTGCAGCCAACATAATAGTCCCCCAGAAATAGGCTATGTCAATCCCTCTCCACACACAGGAAGAGTTAACAACCAATTACCGACTTTCGCACAATATCGCGTCACTCACGCTCTGCCTTCCTAGGGTCCGCCAAAAGCCTAGGGTTTCCTAAGTCCCGTCTGACCTATCCCTAAGCTCTGATACCAACTAATCTGTCACGCCCCGGGTGTAAACCAGAACCCGGGCCCGTCCACAGATCCGCCGTGCATACGGAATTTTCCGTGTACACGAAGCGCTGATAACCTGCTCAGATATAAAACAAGTAATAAAGAGCATAAAACAGAGCTAAACTAAAACTAATACAACTCAGACAAATGCTGGAAATGAAAGTACAGTAAGCTCTCAGAAATATACAAGTGTCTCTCCCAGCTCACAAAATATATACAACCAGCTGGCCGCAGCCAGACCCAAAATAAAAGGAAAATACAACCGTCTGAGTGTACGGGGGATACATCAAAACTACTAAACTCGAACTCGGGCAGTGGCTAGCTAATCAGCGATCCTCTTACCTCGATCCAGGGAAGAGGGTCCCGCGACTCCCGCAGAGAACTCTGCAAAACAAAGGGGAACAAAAAAAGAGGAAAACAGTGGGGGGTGAGAACTACTATAAAAGCAGTAGCCTCCCCTAGTGGGTAGACCTCAAGCACAGACGTGCCCACTAGGACTATCAGAGGCGGAAAATGAAACAAATGTGGTAAGCTACAAGTACACTACTGATGCAGAGCTACCACTAACGTGCCTCTACGATGCCTACAAGAGAATGGCTAAAAACATGCACCAGAACGTAAGGACTGACAGACCAACCCAATCAAAACACCAGTAAACACTGGAACTGCCTGCTCTGCTGTCAACCTCACAACTCAGTATCTCCCCTGTCCAAATAGACCGGAACCCAACACGGTCTAGCCGGCACCCAACACGGCCTGACCGGCACCCAACACGGTCGGAATCCTACTCCGGAGTGGCACTCGAGGGGAGCGACCCCACACGAGCGTAGTATCACAGTCACTAGTATCATCAGTACCATAAATAGCAGGACGGGGTCGCGACCCTGATCAAAGTGGGAAAACCCATCCCCTAAAGGGAAACTCGATCCCCTACCTCCAATCTGATGCAAAAGTAATAATAATAATAATAATCCGGTCAACCGCCCACAGTCCGCGGTCGCCGCAACACCCAAACATCGATCCCCGACTGTCCCAACTCTGAACATCTGACTACACAATCCCCTAAGACTAGACGACAGGAGAACGAATAAAAGCATGGTTTCTCCTAAGTCAATTCCAATATGTTGGTGTAGCAGAAAAAGGTGGCTTAGCTAGATGACCATTCAAGCATGCAAAGTCCTTTATTTGATAAAATCATTTCAATTATTCTAACATATGCAACATTAAGTGTTTGGGAAATCCCGATGTACATGTGGTAAGATATATGATACTTAATACATTTTAGATGCACAATCTACTAGCAAGTACCCCTTATACAACATTCATTTTAGATGCACAATCTACTAGCAAGTACCCCTTACACAACATTCATTTTAACCACATGCCCAAACCTTCCCTCAACATACAATGTGATATGGCTATAGCATTCTTTCCAACTAATTAAATTGCATATCTAAACATGGAAACACCACTTACTAACTTGTAGCCTGCTAACAATGCAAGTATCAACAAAGGAACCTTGATCTCATACAAGCATGCTAGATACAATCACAATTAATAACACATAGTCATGGCATTCTAATAGGCCTAGTGACATTCACAAGTAGGAGGTTCACAACATCACCCACCTCAAGCGCTATTCCAAATTCCCAAAGGCGAAGTCCAAGATCAGTCCAAACACACCACCAATCTGTACAAAATACCCCAAAGGAAAATACATAAGCTACACATCCACACTTTCCAGAATCTGTCCCCCAAATCAGCAGTCCACAATTCACTAATTTTTACCTGCGAATAATGCCCAGAAAAATACAAGAAAATACTATCGCGATCCTTGCGACGAGCCCGTCGAATCGAGTACCTGCACGCCCAAAATGGAGTTTCCTACGCTGAGATAAAAATCCGGCAAGGGGTACACCCCGAATCCAAACTGTACCAAATTCCTGTAACAAGGAACCACAGAGAAAGAAGATTCTCACCCACGGGTAAAATCCAAAAAAATCTGAGAAAAATCCAGGAGACTCCTTACGAAACGTAGATGAAAATTGCCCTTTGAATCGCCTCGTTCTGATGCCTGAGCAAAAAGATATGGCAAGAACACTGCGGTGCTGTCCCAAAGTCCGCGAAGAAAAAGGGTCAAATGGGTGCTAGGAAAACTCCAGGATCAGCACGGAAATCGAGGAACTACAAAACACAGGAGTTGAAGCCCTACCTGTCGTGAGTCCAACGGCGCAAGAATCGGCAAATTCCGAGGTCGGGGTGAGTCGGAGGAGTCCAAACACTGAGAAGGGGCGAAGAGGATCGCCGGGGAACAAGCGTCGCGCCGCGCCGTAAAATGGTGAACCTCGGGAAGCGTGCCTCCAAAATCTTCAAACTTCTCCAATGGGTAGTGCACTGAGGGAGGAGGAATTTCTGTGAAGGAAGCCCAGCGAAAAGAAGTCCAAAAAAAACTAAAGGGGCGAATGGGGGAGCTATTTAAAGGCCCAGCCCCAATACACAAAGTCCGGATTTCCGGGCGCATGTTTCGGGCGCACTGCGCCCGGAAACCGGTTGCATGCTTCCTGTCCGACGCGCCCGAAATCCTCTGGTGCTGCCACGTCGCCCCACAACAGGGGACAGCCGTGCAAAGCGACCGCCGCGCGCCACGCGTCCCCCCGCGGTCAGCGGGGGTAGGTACGGCCCGCCTATCGCGTGCCGACACGCGTCGCACTCGAGTGCGGCCGACAGCCCACCTGGCGCCACAGTGCGCGCGCGCCGTCCCGAGGCGCCCCTCTGCGCACTCCGGGGACCGAGACCACGTGAGCCAGCGAATCCCACGCCGCCACGTGTCATGCGCCCGGTCCACCGCAATCCCGCAATGTCCAGTGAGCCGTGCCGCGTGGCCGGCCTATCCGGGCACGCCACGTGCCACCCGCCTGCGGGTCCATGCACCGCCGCGCTATCCCGTGGACCGAGCTGCGTGAGCCGGCCAATAATAGGCCGCCACGTGGCTCAGGCCGGTCCACGAGCTCCCCCATGCACCGAAAATCCCCCAAAACTTCGGAAGCCCGCATTTGGTCATCCGGACTCCAAATTCAACAAGCAAATAGCCGTTTTCAAGCGTTTTTCCGCGCTGAATCCAATCCAACCTCAGACTGGCCCAAAACCTTTTCTAAATATTCGGCCATCACAGCCGAAGGCCAAATCATCTATCCAAGTCTCACGAGGTCCATCCGTGGCATCCCCTTCGATGCACCATGGGCCAGACACCAACACTAGGTGTTCTACACAGTGGATTCACCGGAAAGTTGCATGGGGAAAACCAGTACACTACACCTGACCTCATCGGGATCCAATCCCGACAGGTCGCACCGCTCGCACCTCGCTGCCTCAACCCCACACCTACGGGGGCCCCACTACGTCACCTCGTGGGGTAACACGGGTCGAAGACCGCCTTTCGGAAAAGAGCACCCTTTGCGGTGGCCAGACCGCGGTGTGCGCGTGTCGCAACTCGAGCATAAGTAACCAAGACACGGGGTATGTAGTACATCATAGAAACCGTCAGTGTTAGTACCGATTAACAATAAAAGTCCCTTTCGGATTACCAACACAATACTCAGCCTCGACCGTAAACCCACCTTGAAGTCCGTTGAGCGAACACACCAGAATGTAGGCCGATCCGAGCTCTCGCTAGCGGTGACCGCAGGATGGCTCACAAGCTGGCGGCTGACTGCTGGAACCTGAAACATAATCACAGGTCGGAAATACTCACTCATACCCAACCGACTGACTCACTTAGTACAGACAACTAAATGGGAACTTCGCTGAAGTTTCAGAATCTTCCGGAATTTCCGAAATCCGATTCCGCTCAACGAAAGCCATTGGATATCCAACAAAGGGTTAGAGACCATGGGCGTACAGCCCAAAACAGCCCATAAGGCTACAATTGCAATTAAACCCCTAGGGTTTCCCAAATTGCATGAAAACCTTCCAAAAACTCAAGTTTTTGAAATTACTTCACAACCACACACTTCCAAACTGAACTGAGGGCACCTGAAGGTGGGCCTCGACATGCTGAATGCCGTGCTCACCATTTGGGAGCAGTGCGGAACCCGAGAACATAAATGGGTCCATAAACACTATGCTTGAAGGTTCTAACTTGCTAATCATGCACCCAAAACTCAACCAAATCCAAATATGGGTGAGCACCAAGCTCAGGGAGCGAGAGGGTCCAAGGGCTCACACTGGGCAGACCCAAGGCTGCAGGAAGAGTAATTAAACAAGGTCGTCCATTATTACGTTATATAAAGTTCAAGTTGCAAAATCAACAATCCCAACAGTCACCTTTTGAACAGAAGTGAGCATCAAGCTCAGGGCACCACAGGGACTCAAGGGGCTTGCCCTAGTGCAGCCCAGAATTGCTGGATACAGATCCAAGTCCTCGCCTCGCTTACTAACAATTTGATAATGCCCACACACCAATCCACACATACCACATTTGATCTAAAGTGAGCATCAAGCTCAGGGATATATGGAGTAACTTTCATATAATATCGAAGCCAAATTCCAACAAAACTTCATTGAGGCATTTCATCAAACGTTGGTATGCAAGCTTCATAATACACAAGCTTCCACCAAACCCAAGCTAGTTCTCCGCAAGGAAGGCACATGGGGCTTTCTAACTTGGAAGGAAACTCTCTATATAGCATAAAGATCAATCCCAACAAGTCGGCCATCTTTGCACCCCAGGTTGGCCGCGGGCATGGTGGAGAAGATGAAGCTAAAGCTTCCAAATTCGTGACCACCATCCAGGGGTTTTGGGACTCAACCTCTTGCACCACAGGTGCTAAAACCCATTACCAACTCACCTGAACCCATGCCCGGCGACAAGCAGCGGCGGCGGCGCGTGGAGCAAAGCTCGGTTTGGGAGCTTCCACCTCTAATGGTGGATTCCAACAAGGCTGCATGGAGCCCATACAATAGGATGGATGGGATCTACTTGATCCCAGAAAGCTTCCCGACCACCCCGCGCGCTGGCGACGGCCGGAAAGCCGACCACCGCAACAATACCCTATTTTGGGTCATCCATGGCTGCGCTTTGTCCAGGCTGCATGGAAGCCATGCAAAGGCATGGATGCAATCCTCTCCCCCAGGGAGCTCCTCGACCACTTGGCCGGAGGTGGGGAGGCCGCCGGCGCCGGAGCACTAGCTCGGACGAAGGTGGAAAAACCCGAAAACTAGGGTTTTGAACTACGGCGTAGTTACTCAACCAAAATCCCTCAAACTTTGCAGAGATGACCTATTGGTCCTACAGTCCAAACCCATCATTTTATTTTTGTTTTGGACCATGGGTTGCGAAGCTTGGCCGCGGCGGAGCAATTATCGGTTTTCCGGCGGTGCAACTTCACCGCCGGTTTCCCAACTTCGGAGTTAGGCAGAGGCAAGTCCACAAGACTTCATCAATCCTCTGTCATGGGTCTTGGGCCAAGACCAAAGGAAAGAAGACCCTCACCTTCGCCGGAGTTGGAGAAAGATGACGAAGCCGGCCTTGCTCCTCCCAGCGTCGCGGGCAACGCAGGCAGCCGGATCACCTTAGCTTAGTTGCAGAAGACCTCTGGATGCTCTAGCACAGCCCAAACAAACTGGTGAAGCCTCACTCCACCACACCCCGAGATCAAGAATTTTTGCTTGGTTGGGTTTCCCGGCGGCCGGAGCTCTGGAAGGTGACGGCGCTCCTCAGCTCTGTTCTCCAGTGAAGGAGGAACATGAAACCAAGTGGACTTCTGTAGCAAGTGATGATCTTCCTCACCCACACCATTAATGCCAGCAATTGGTGTTTGCCCACCTTCTCCGAGCAACACCCAATGGAGAGAGCGGTTCCTGGGCATGGAGGTCGTGGCAGAGGGGAGTGGGAAACATGGATGAGCAGTTGTAACTGCTTCTATAACTGATTCCAAACCCTTAGCACTAACGCATAGTGTTAATAGCGCAATTTTCCCTTTCTTTGCAACTTAGTCCTCTAAACCTTGATCATTACAATTCAGTCCATAGCTGTAGGCATTTATGCAAGAAGTCCTTCTCCAAATAACCTCATTGCATTTGACACATAAAATATAGGACTTTTTGCAAAATACAGCAAATTTTTACGTATTTCACGCTTTTCGAGGTGATCGGGCCATCAACTGAAAACCAGATACCGCCACGACGTCCGGCTCGTCGAGACCTATCAAGTAGCGTATTTGCTTGCTTCATCGGCGCTCGAATTAAAATCTCGGGCATAAAGTTCTGAAAGTTTACAGTATAACGCACGCACTTCGATGCACCCGGATCGCCAGACGCGAATTCGTCAGTGCCATTGTGCTCAGAACGTCGAAAATAGCAGAATTGACT
>CM055065.1:37064757-37093707 GCA_029204045.2 Tillandsia leiboldiana
CACGAACGCGCCTAACTCCGAGATTATGAAGTCGTACACCTTGAAGGCCACGCGAATCTACGCGCCGATTTCTTCCGGAAATTATTGTTGTTTATTAGTGGTGATGATTTTGAATACTTAGGATATCACAATAGACAAGAAAACCACCGTCTAAGTATTCATCAATTTGATTCTACAAGAAATAGAGTTTGAAAAACCCTCGAATCAAATTGATAAATATAGAGAAGAAACATAAAAAGAATGTGTTTTCCTTTCTCTCTATATATGTGGATCTTTTTCGGCTATTCGGCTTGCCTAGAAGATGAACCTTTAGGGCCTATTTATAGGTTAGAAATCTTTTGGAAAGGTATAATAATAAAAAACTGCTCAAACAGATTTTTCCCGCACGGCGGTCTCGGACTGGAAATAGTATGATCCAGACTGTCGTAACAGTCATAAAAATTCTAAGAAATATGGTTCGGGGTCCAGGCTGGACTGAGTCTGATCCGGATTGATTCATGCGATATACCAAAATCAATGTTCGGGGCCGGGACTGAAAGAGGGTTGATTCGGACTGAAAATTCGCATGAACCAAAACATGTTCGGGGTCCGAACTGGATCTGCCCGATCGAATCTAGAACACACAAAATGTCCAGTTTTTGATTAAGCCAATAGAAATTATTCCAAGTGTTTCTAATCATAAGAATGTTTCAAATCACCAAAAATATTTAATTGACGTACCTGAAACATTTTGAATCATTTTTCTTGAGATTGATGTATTTGATCTTCAAGTCTTCATCTTCAATCTTTCAAGATTCAAACACTTCACGAAATCGCTAATACCAAAAATTCTTAAGACAACTGACACCCGGGCCTACACCTGATCGCTTAGTTTTGGCCCAACAACTTTTGTGGCACGCCCGGTGGACACTCAGATAATTTTTACCTCTTCCTATCGTAAGTATGTCAAAGATCCTCGAAACCAACGAGAGGTCGTTGTGTTGGGTTATATGTAATATGGATCTAAATAGGGGAAAAAACACCTAGAGGGGGGTGAATAGGTGTAAACGTATAAACACTCAAAAAATCGTTGCGATAAAAACCCAATGCGGAAATAAAAATAACACGCAAGATTTTTACGTGGAAAACTCCATCACCGGAGTAAAAAACCACGGGACCGATAACACGGCAGAAATCCACTAGAATTAAAACACGTACAAGGTGATTTACCGTACACACTTACGACTCAACCTTTTCCATACGCTCCTAGAGGATCTTCTCCGCTCGCTCCGCGACGCTTCTCGAATCCACGATCTGCGCCCAACGCCGAATCCACGGCGTCCAACGTCGAATCCACGACGTCCGACCGAATCCACGGTCTTCACCCAATAGCACCCTTCGAATCCACGAACGTGCCTCGCTCCGAATCCACGAGAGCGGTTGAACCTTGAATCCACAAGGACACGCGAATCCACGCGCCGATTTTGGGGTAAATCGTTGTTTTTGGGTGGTGATGATCCGCCGAATACTTAGATCAAAGATAGATCGGAAATACCATCTAAGTATTCATTAGTTTGATTCAACCTCAAGATGTGAGTATGAAAACCTAGACTCAAACTAATCCATTAGATGAAAGAAAATAGAGTAATATCTAATTGATTTCCTTTCTTCTCTATATGTGGGATCTAGGGCGTATAAGATGATATTTGATTATGACGGCTCTATTTGGATTAACTGGATTAACCCTAGAAAAAGAATCATAGGGTCTATTTATAGGTTAGAAACCCTAGGAAGGAGATAAGAATCAAAAACCTACATTTCTGGAAATTTTACGGACGGCGATCCGGATCGGATTAGCTGTGATCCGGATCGTCGTAACGAGTCAGACAATTCCAGAAAAATGAAGGTTCGGGATCCGGATCGAAGTGCTTGATCCGGATCGTTCATACAGTTCACCAAAAATTCAACGTTCGGGATCCGGATTGCGAAGCCTGATCCGGATTCGTTCAAGGAAAATGGTTAAACTCAATGTTCGGGATCCGGATCAAGAGAAGCTACGATCCGGATTGAACTGGTGTATGAACGAACCACCTTCGGGATCCGGATTGAACAATCTGATCCAGATCCTGAACATGTCCTATGTTCAGTTTTTGATTTTATGCACATGAAAAATTCTTTCCAAGTGTTTCTACACTACAAGAAGTATTCGGATCACCAAAAATATTTAGTTAAACATACCTGATCCTTTTGAATTCTTCTTTCTTGAGATTGAGTTAAATGATCCAACCTTCTTCACCTTCAATCTTCAAGACTTGAACCCTTTCACGAAATTACGCCAACTCAAATTCCGTAACAATCTCCCCCTTTGGCGGTTTCGTGACAAGACAAAGATCCACTAAAGAAAATTCAAAAGATATTTTTGTTGCTATCACCATACAACAAAATTTACAATGGAGATCCAAAAATTTAAAAACATTGAGATAACTCCTAAAACAGACTCTAGACTTAGACATCTGTACTCTCTGCTCAAAGAAATCATTCTTGACAAAAGAATCGTTAGATACCTCAAGAATTGAAACATACAAAACCAAGTACAGAGATAGAGTTTATCTGATCATCATGACATTTGAGGAATTCAGATATGTAAGAGAATCATAGTCAAAAACCAACATATCTTCTATGCAATCAAAAACCAAATGTCACAAAGTGTTAGTCCAACATCAACTTGTTAGTCATATTACATGCCCAAATAGTTAGTCGAATAGTTAGTGACATGCAACAAATCACAAGATAAAACCAAAGTTGAAGTTGAAGTGATACTTACCTTGATGTTCACTTACCATGATGTTCACACATTCACACAGTTTTCACATCATCATTGTTCAAGTTCTCTCTAAACTCTCTCCCCCTTTTTGTCACAAACTAAGCCAAAATTACAAAAACTTAAGGAGAGTTAAGAAGTTTAAAATCAAGAAAATCCTGAGAACTAAAACTAAAACAAAGTAAAAAGAGAACATCAAAACCTAAAAACTGAAATCCTGCACAAGAGAAGATTAAAAATCTGCACAAGAAAAAGAATAAAAGGAAGGAATCAGTCATCAGATTCGGAGTCTTCAGAGCTCGTGCAGCCCATCTTAGAGAACATCTTTTTCACCAGCTTGTTCATTGAATTGACCTTCTTAGTTATGGTAATATGAGCTGCCGTGATGAGCTCCAGCACATTGGAAATTCTCGTCTGTGCCTTCGAAATCTGTTCCTGCTCAAAAGATAATCGTTGTTGTTCTTTGTAGATGGATGAGACTGATGCTTCATCCGCTGGTGTGGGTGCTGGTTGTGATGGTGATGCGGAAGTGCCGGTACTAGGTTTCGTTCCGCATGGAGGAACTGGAGTGACATGAGGCAATTTCTGAAGGGACTTGACAATGGTAGATTCATCGATCATGCCCAAGCAGTGATGATAAGTTGTTGAACTAATATCAACTTGAAATCTCTTTAAGATCCTCATTATAATCAATGGAAATGGGATCCTTTCAGTGGGATGAGGATGCTCAACATATCTCGTCATTCTATTCCAAATAATGTATGGAATGTTGATATTTAATCCCATTGCCTCTGACGGATGTCCTAAGAGATACAAAAACAACATTCGATCCCATCTCAAGACTTTCGTCTGCATATTTGGAAGGATATTGTAACAAGTGATGAAGTTTAGAAACCGGTACTCAAGACGAAGTTCTTTGGATTTGATAGACTTCTCCGTTGATTGAGTTCCCTCCAAACATATTCCCTTTATGACCATTTGCCACATCGTGTTTGTCAAAACCTTTCCCTTCAGGTAATTAACTCCTGTCTTGCTGGCTTGCATTCCCAATACCTCGGCAATTAACTGTGGAGTGATTTTAAACCTCGTGCCTTGGATATTCGTGTAAAACTCCATCGGACCATTTTCATTTTCTCGAAGGTGCCGTGCATTTGTATAGAAGGTCCTCACGTGATGCAGACAGTATCCAAGCATTTCTGGGAATCGGCATACTTGAATAAGGTTTGCTTGTTCAATCAGAACACCAAACTCGGGGGAGTGATCTCGTAGAGCCTCAATATTAACATGCCTCTCGCCAATGCACTCACGATTCTCAAATGCCCTTAGGCGATCCGCATTAACGAACACTTGTTCCTCACGAGGTGGAGAGTCAGGAACTATTGGCGTGTCAATATCAGCGTCTCGTCGGAGTCCAAAACGTCTAGTTACTCGTTTTCTTTTCACAGAGATGGTTGGTGTAGCCATAGGCGCTTTTCCTGTGTCCATGGGTCCCTTTCCTTTTGATCCATCGGAAGCTTTTCCTTTTGAACCTTCAGACGCCTTTTGTTCAGGCAATGAGTCATCATCATCTGTCAATTCAGTCCAATCTATCTCTTGACAATCTGCTTCCACTTCTGTGTCGCTGATCATAAGAAACTCACCTTTTTGTTGTGTTTTCTTAGCTCTCTTTAATTTGTTTGTGGCCCGAGTGTGTACCATGGCAACTAGCAGGAAGATGATCCATGAAAACGTCATTGTTGCTATTTCTTGTGAAAAAGGAAATCCTGTGAGCAACAACTCAAGAACACGAAAAAATTGTTAATTTTCAAAAGTTTGAAAAATTGTACCCAAACAATCATAATCATGTAGAGAGACTAAAAATCAAATGAGTTTTGCAAAAGGAATTTTAAAAATAGATCAATTGCATGATTTTGGAAAATTCCCATTATATGCCCTTAAACCGAATTCTTTGAAATCAAAGACCAAAAATCCGTTTATCAGGAGAATACCTAGCATATAATCAAAACTAATCTACCCAGAGTTCTTATTTCAAAAGAGATTTGATCAAAAACCATCCACAAACGAAATCGATACAAGGAATTCATCACGTTTTGAGGAGGAATAACAAGAACGGTGAAAAACCGAGATTTGATCAATAAAACTTACTTGGAGTTGAAGAACTTGAGTTTGAAACCTTCCAAGATGGATGAAATCTAGAGAGAGAAGCTCTGGAAACTTTGGAACAAAAGATTGGAGTAAAAGAAATCAAAACCCTTTTGTTCTTTATAAAACCCTAGCCGCGATCCGGATCAGTTCATGATTGCGATCCGGATCGGCTACCCGCAGTGAAAAACTGCGTTCGGGATCCGGATCGGTAGGTCCAATCCGGATCGTCTGCCCGCAGAAGAATATCTGCGTTCGGGATCCGGATCGGCAGGTCCAATCCGGATCGGCTCCAATTTTTTTCTTTAGAAAATTTCAGAGAAATTCAAGAAAAAGCAGAAAAAGATTGTGAGCACTTTTGTGTATCAACTTTAAACAAACATCATCGTTTCATACAACAAGAAATAGATTATACCAAATCTATCAATAACATCCAACAAACGAAACAAAAATTTATAAAAATTAAATCCCTTAAAGTTGAACAACTTCAATTACATCTAACTTGATCTTATGAGTAATGCCTTTATCAAATCATCAATTTGGTAAAGAAAATGAAATACAAAGATCAATAGATGTCTAACATCCCCGATAAGTTAGATAATATATCTAGTCAATTTATTGAAGAGATTGGCTCTTTGAGCATCTTTCATTAAAAATCCCACCTTATACCAACCTTGAAATTTTGACAGAGTCAAGTATTTCAACATGCATTTTATTTAATCAAACTTGAAAAACCTTGCTTGGTATTCATGTGGTAGCTGCACACAGTACTCGGACGACCGAGGTGGTAGCTCTTTCCTCCATGTGGTGGTAGTTTTCACACTCCTCATTGGGATGTAACTCTTTCCACATCTTTTGAGCATTTTACTTTTTCTTTGACTCCCCCTCAATTGGCTATCAATTATTTAAGATATAAAGTATTTAGCCAAATATTGATCTCGATTTCATACTCGACTAAACAGTCAAATAAGATAAAAACTATACCAAGAGATCATCGAGAGAGAAATTGACTTTGATCAAAACAAAGATGAGTTAATTGACATAAATGATCATTGCATCAAATGAAATATTATGATATCTAAAGCATAATAGATTTCTAAATATATAAAAGGATGCAAGTAAAGTCAATAATACACATGCTCAATTAATGTACTATGTATAAACATAGATAAAGAACAAAAACACAAAAACAAAACCTAACCTAAGCAAAAGTTTCAAAAAGAAGTTTACTTCAAGGAAAGCATTCCAATTGCTTTACGCAAATGAATAAAACGTTTTTGATCCAAAGGTTTTGTTAAAATGTCAGCTAATTGATCTTCAGTTGAAATATATGAAAGTTGAAGAGTATTTGATTCAACTAGCTCTCTAAGAAAATGATATCTAAGTTCAATGTGTTTTGTTCTAGAGTGCAACACAGGGTTTTTGGAAATGTTTATAGCACTAGTGTTGTCACAAAGAATTGTTACCGAAGATGCTGAAATCCGGAAGTCACTCAACATACTATTCATCCAAATGAGTTGGGTTGAACAACTACCCGCTGAAATGTATTCCGCTTCGGCAGTCGAGAGTGCTATGCAATTCTGCTTTTTACTGTGCCATGCAACAAGGCAATGGCCAAGATAGAAGCATGCACCACTCGTGCTTTTCCGATCATCCACTGATCCTGCCAAATCGGCATCTGAGTATCCAACAATGTCCAAACTAGTTCCCATAGGATACCAAATTCCGAAATTAATTGATCCTTTGATGTACCGGATGATCCTTTTCACCGCTTTCAGGTGAACCTCCTTTGGTGCAGATTGATATCTCGCGCAAATCCCAACACCAAAAGATATATCCGGGCGACTAGCCGTGAGATAAAGTAGACTTTCAATCATACTTCGATACAGTTTCTCGTCTACATTCTCACTATGTGATTCACTTCCAAGTCCCTTGTGGCTAGTTCCCATTAGAGTCGGAAAATCCTTCGAATTTTCTAAGTCAAACTTTTTAACCAACTCCATTGCATACTTGGATTGACACAAGTGAATACCTTCATCATTTTGTTTAATTTGCAATCCAAGAAAATAAGTCAATTCGCCCATCATGGACATCTCAAATTCGCTTTCCATGGTCTCCGCGAATTTAGAAGCATCATTATCTCTTGTTGCGCCAAATACAATGTCATCGACATAGATTTGTGCTACAATGAAATTGTTTTGATAATGCTTCACAAAGAGAGTCCTGTCAGCTCCCCCTCGAGTATAGCCCTTCTCCAAAAGGTGCTTTGTCAACCTTTCGTACCATGCTCGCGGTGCTTGTTTCAGACCGTAAAGAGCCCTTTTCAAACGAAAAAACATGGTTAGGTTGTTTATGGTCTACAAAACCTTTCGGTTGAGCCACATAAACTTCCTTATTTAAAAACCCATTTAGAAACGCGCTCTTAACGTCCATTTGAAATAATTTGATTTTAAAATGACAAGCAATAGCAAATAGTATACGAATGGACTCGAGTCTAGCTACAGGGGCGAAAGTTTCATCAAAGTCTATACCTTCTACTTGAGAGTAGCCTTGAGCAACTAATCGTGCCTTGTTCCTGATGATAGTACCATCCTCATTTTTCTTGTTCTTGAAAATCCATTTGGTACCTATCACATTATGTTGCTTTGGAGGCTTCGTTAATTCCCAGACTTTGTTTCGCTCAAATTGATGGAGCTCTTCCTGCATTGCTTCAATCCAGTAGTCATCCTGAAGAGCTTCATCTATATTCTTTGGTTCGATTAAAGATACGTAGCAAGCGAATCCACAAACCAACTGCCTCCGAGTTCTAACTCCTTCTTGTGGGTCTCCAATAATATTCGATTCCGGATGATCCTTGGAGATGCGTAACGTTTGAGGTAACAGAGTACTCGGAGGTATATGAGACGATTCCTGCACATCAGATAAACTTGAAGAACCATTAGATGCATCATTAATATTGGAAGTATTATCATGAGAAGATGCATTGGCAGGTGTATCATCATCAAGAGAGATATCGAGGGTAGATTTTTCAGATGCAAAGTGAAAAGCTTCATCTACTTTAACATTTATAGATTCTACAATCGTTTTAGATTCCATGTTAAATACCCGATATGCTCTGCTATTTGTAGAATAACCCAAAAAGATCCATTCGTCACTTCGAGAATCGAACTTACCAAGATTTTCGCGATCACGCAAAATAAAACATCGACTCCTAAAGATCCGAAAGTATTTGATATCCGGTTTTCTACTAAACCACAGCTCATATGGTGTATTTAAAGTTCCTAGGCGCAAATACACTCGATTAATGACATAGACAGCGGTGTCCACAGCCTCAGCCCAAAAATATAGCGGTAAATTCCGGCTATGAAGCATCACACGTGCCATCTCTTGAACAACCCTGTTTTTGCGCTCAACAACACCATTCTGCTGAGGTGTATAGGGTGCTGAGAATTCATGTTTTATGCCATTGGAAGTGCAAAAATCAATGAATTTGGAATTAATGAATTCTCCACCTCTATCACTTCTAACACGAATGATCTTTTCATTCTTTTCAATCATAATACGATGGCAAATCTCATGAAAAGAATCAAACATATCAGCTTTCTCTTTTAAAAATGCTACCCAAGAATACCGAGAGAAATCATCAACCAATAAGAAAATATACCATTTACCTCCCAAAGATGGTTGACGGGTCGGCCAAAAGAAAGAAAAAATAGTCTACATAAACTACACAACATTTAATCGTAGAACAATTAAAGATAAGGAAGGATTTCACCTTTGCATACCCAAACCTTTTGAGTTTTGGAGTATGTTGGCAATGGTTGAGAAATTTTCCTTGATGAAGACGTCTTGTATGATTGATCTTTTTCTTTTGTCATCGTCTTGTTTGAAGTACTACCAATGTTCTTTTCTTTTGAAAAGTCCTTCTTTGAATTCCGGGGAGTGAACTTATTGGTAGCAATTGCAAGATGTGGTTGATTTGATCTTTGAGCTCCAATCTTGCAATTTCTTTCAATGTGCCCTGCAAAATTACAACGAAAACATACCTTTGTGCTTGACGATTCCGAAGAGGGTGAAGTAGGCTTGTTGTCGTTGGTTGTCGTGAATTCCGGTGTCGGAGGAGGAGATACCGACTGAGGCACGAAAACTGTCCCAACCGAACTAAAATCGTCTTTAGTTCGATTGTATCCGAGGCCAAACTTGTTTGATTGACCAAGACCAAGAAGCTTATCGAACTTACTCCTTCCTGATGAAAAATGCTGCAAGTCATCCTTGAGTTGGATAATGGTCTCTGTCATTTCCAATTTTTCCTGTCGGGCCTCGCCGTAGAGCTTCAAGAAGTAATTCGCTTTGTTCACCATATCTATATAATTCTTCTCGAGTTGCTCATTGGACTCTTGAAGGGAAACATTTGCTTTTATCAGATTATCCCTTTCCACTTCAAGATCGGTCGAGAGAGAAGTTACCCTTTTTACTTCTTCTTCGAGATCCTGCAATCTCCCTCTCAACCCCTTGTTTTGCTTAGCCGGTTTCTTTGAATCCCGTAAAAGTCCGTGGTAGGCTAAAACAAAATCTTCACCTTCCGAATCATCCGATTCATTGTCCGTTGCAATCTTTTCAACAGTGGAGTTGAACAATGACTCGGATGTACTTGCCATTAAGCACATGAACGGTGAAGATGTGGACGCGTGGAATGCCGTTGCACTTTCTTCTTCATCACTTGAGGATGACTCATTTGACGTTGAGTTATCATCCCAAGTGACGGCTTGCATCACTTTCTTCTTCGACGGATTCTTAGTTGGACACTCCATTGAGATATGGCCGTATCCTCGGCACTTGAAGCATTGGACTTGTCCTTCTGAACTTTTCTTATCCTTCGAAAAGTTCTCTTGCTTTCTTGACTTGTAACTTGAAATACCCTTGCCTTTCTTCGACTTTCCGAAGGATGGAGATTTACTTGAATTACCCCTTCGAAAGTTGCGGCGAAACTTCCTTGTCAAGAGAGCGAGTTGCTTCTCAAAGTCCTCCATAGATAGGTTCTCGTCATCGTCTGAGGAGGATGAATCCATGTCTTCTTCCTTTGTTGTTTTCAAAGCATAACCTGAAGACTTAGAAGAGGATGCTTTTCCAGAAGAATAGTTAGTAGTAAATGTCATTTCATAAGTTTGTAATGAACCAACTAATTCTTCTACACGTATTTCGTCCGGGTGTTTAATAGTTTCAATGGCTATAACCTTTGGGCGAAATCGTTCAGGAAGAGTTCTTAAGATCTTTCTTACAACCTTAAATTCTGGAATCTTCTCACCCAGGTTAGCACATGAATTTACGATGTCTTGCAATCGTGTATAGTAATCCGTGAAAGATTCATTTTCTGCCATAAAAATGGAGTCAAATCTGCTCATAAGCATTTGCAGCTTTTGAATCTTCACGAGGTTAGTTCCCTCATGTGTAACCTGAAGAACATCCCAGATTTCTTTCGCAGTCTCACATGCCGAGACGCGAGAGAATTCAGATTGAGATAAGGCATTAAAAATAGCATTAATTCCCTTGCCATTGTAAGAAGATGAATCTAACTCTTCCTTGGTCCATTTCGACCTAGGTTTGATGGTGCGAACATCACCAATAAATTCAGTTGGATTAGACCATCCTAATTCAATTGATTGCCACACCCTTTCGTCGATGGAAATTAAAAAGGCTTTCATCCGTACTTTCCAGTACGCATAATTTGTTCCATCAAAGAAAGGGGGTCGATTGATGTTTCCACCTTCAACCATTGTTTACAACCCTATTCCCCTCCGATACCACTTATTGGGTTATATGTAATATAGATCTAAATAGGGGAAAAAACACCTAGAGGGGGGTGAATAGGTGTAAATAATAAACACTCAAAAAATCATTGCGCAATAAAAACCCAATGCGGAAATATAAATGAACACGCAAGATTTTTACGTGGAAAACTCCAAACCGGAGTAAAAAACCACGGGACCGATAACACGGTGAAATCCACTAGAATTAAACACGTACAAGGTGATATACTGTACTCACTGACGACTCAACCTTTTCCATACGCTCCTAGTTGATCTTCTCCGCTCGTTCCGCAACGCGTCTCGAATCCACGATCTGCGTCCAACGCCGAATCCACGGCGTCCAACGTCGAGTCCATGACGTCTGACCGAATCCACGGTCTTCACCCAGTAGTACGCTTTGAATCCACGAACGTACCTCGCTCCGAATCCACGAGAGCGGTTGAACCTTGAATCCACAAGGACACGCGAATCCACGCGCCGATTTTGGGGTAAATCGTTGTTTTTTGGGTGGTGATGATCCGCCGAATACTTAGATCAAAGATAGATAGGAAATACCATCTAAGTATTCATTAGTTTGATTCAACTCAAGTTGTGAGTATGAACACCTAGAATCAAACTAATCAATATAGATGAAGAAACATAGAGTAATATCTAATGATTTCCTTTCTTCTCTATATGTGGATCTAGGGCCGTATAAGATGATGTTTGATTATGACGGCTCTATTTGGATTAACTGGATTAACCCTAGAAAAAGAATCATAGGGTCTATTTATAGGTTAGAAACCCTAGGAAGGAGATAAGAATCAAAAACCTACCATTTCTGGAAATTTTACGGACGGCGATCCGGATCGGATTAGCTGTGATCCGGATCGTCGTAACGAGTCAGACAATTCCAGAAAAACGAAGGTTCGGGATCCGGATCGAAGTGCTTGATCCGGATCGTTCATACAGTTCACCAAACATCAATGTTCGGGATCCGGATTGCGAAGCCTGATCCGGATCGTTCAAGGAAAATGGTAAACTCAATGTTCGGGATCCGGATCAAGAGAAGCTACGATCCGGATTGAACTGGTGTATGAACGAACCACCTTCGGGATCCGGATTGAACAATCTGATCCGGATCCTGAACATGTCCTATGTCCAGTTTTTGATTTTTATGCAATGAAAAATTCTTCCAAGTGTTTCTACACTACAAGAAGTATTCGGATCACCAAAAATATTTAGTTAAACATACCTGATCCTTTTGAATTCTTCTTTCTTGAGATTGAGTTAAATGATCCAACCTTCTTCACCTTCAATCTTCAAGACTTGAACCTTTCACGAAATTACGCCAACTCAAATTCCGTAACATATGTTTCTTCATCTATATTATTAATTTGATTCTAGGTTTTCCAAACTCAGATTTTGAGTAGAATCAAATTAATGAATACTTAGATGGTATTTCCGATCTATTTCTAATCTAAGTATTCGGCGGATCATCACCACCCAAAAACAACGATTTATCCCAAATCGGCGCGTGGACTCGCGTGGCCTTGTGGATTCAAGGTGCTACCGCTCTCGTGGATTCGGAGCGAGGTACGTTCGTGGATTCGAGACGTGCTACTGGGTGAAGACCGTGGATTCGGTCGGACGTCGTGGACTCGACGTTGGACGCCGTGGATTCGGCGTTGGACGCTAATCGTGGATTCGAGCAGCGTTGCGGAGCGAGCGGAGAAGATCTACTAGGAGCGTATGGAAAAGGTTGAGTCGTAAGTGTGTACGGTAAATCACCTTGTACGTGTGTTAATTCTAGTGGATTTCACCGTGTTATCGGTCCCGTGGTTTTTTACTCCGGATTGGAGTTTTCCACGTAAAAATCTCTGCGTGTTATTTATTTTTTCGCATTGGGTTTTATATCGCAAATATTTTTGAGTGTTTATTGTTTACACCTATTCACCCCCCTCTAGGTATTTTTTCCCCTATTTAGATCCATTTTATACATAACCCAACAAGTGGTATCAGAGCTGGAATAGGGTTGTAAACAATGGTTGAAGGTGGAAACATCAACAGACCTCTGTTATTCGATGGAACAAATTATGCCTACTGGAAAGTACGGATGAAAGCCTTTTTAATTTCCATCGACGAACGGGTGTGGCAATCAATTGAATTAGGATGGTCTAATCCAACTGAAATTATTGCTGATGTTCGCACCATCAAACCTAGGTCGAAATGGACCAAGGAAGAGGTAGATTCTTCTTCTTACAATGGCAAAGGGATTAATGCTCTATTTAATGCTTTGTCTCAAACTGAGTTCTCTCGCGTCTTGGCATGTGAGACTGCGAAAGAAATCTGGGATGTTCTTCAAGTTACACATGAGGGAACTAACCTTGTGAAGATTCAAAAACTGCAAATGCTTACGAGCAAGCTTGACTCTATTTTCATGGCAGAAAATGAATCTTTCATAGACTATTACACACGATTGCAAGACATCGTAAACTCATGTGCTAACTTGGGAGAGAAGATTCCAGAATTTAAAGTTGTAAGAAAGATATTAAGAACTCTTCCTGAACGATTTCGCCCAAAGGTCGCAGCCATTGAAACAATTAAACACCCGGACGAAATGCGTGTAGAAGAATTAGTAGGTTCACTTCAAACATATGAAATGACTTTTCCTACTAACTATTCTTCTGGAAAGGCATCCTCTTCTAAGTCTTCAGGTTTAGCATTGAAAACAACAAAAGAAGAAGACGCGGATTCATCCTCCTCAGACGATGACGAGAACCTATCTATGGAGGATTTTGAGAAGCAGCTTGCTCTCTTGACACGAAGATTTCGCCGAAACTTTCGAAGGGGTAACTCAAGTAAAACTCCATCCTTCGTAAAGTCGAAGAAAGGCAAAGGTTCTTCAAACTTCAAATCAAGAAAGCAAGAGGGCTTTTCTAAGGATAAGAAAAGCTCAGAGGGACAAATCCAGTGCTTCAAGTGCCGAGGCTACGGTCACATTTCAACGGAGTGTCCCAATAAAAATCCGTCAAAGAAGAAAGCGATGCAAGCCGTCACTTGGGATGACACCTCATCGTCAAATGAGTAATCGTCAAGTGATGAAGAAGATAACGCAACGGCATTCCACGCGTCCACATCTTCACCCTTCATGTGCTTAATGGCTAGTGCATCCGAGTCATTGTCCAACTCCACTGTTGAAAAGATTGCAATGGACAACGAATCGAGTAACTCTGAAGGTGAAGATTTTGCTCTTGCCTACCATAAGCTTTTGAGGGATTCAAAGAAACTGGCAAAGCAAAACAAGAGTTTGAGAGGGAGATTGCAGGATCTTGAAGAAGAAGCAAAAATGGCATCTTCTCTCTCAAACGCTCTTGAAGTGGAAAGGGATAATCTGATTAAAGTAAATGTTTCCCTTCAAGAGTCCAATGAGCAATTCGAGAAGAATTATGTAGATATGGTGAACAAAGCGAATTACTTCTTGAAGCTCTACGACGAGGCTCGACAGGAAAAATTGGAAATGACGGAGACCATTTTCCAACTCAAGGATGATCTAAAGCAATTTTCTTCTGGAAGGAGTAAGTTGGATAAGCTTCTTGGTCTTGGTCAAACAAATCGGTTCGGCCTCGGATACACTCAAACTGGAGACATTCCTAGTTCGAGTGGGACAGTCTTTGTGCCCCAGTCGGTATCTCCTCCTCCGACACCGGAATTGACGACAAACGACGACAACAAACCTACTTCCCCCTCTTCGAGATCGTCAAGCACCAAGGTATGTTTTCGTTGTGGTATTGCAGGGCACATAAGGAGAAATTGCAAGATGTGAGCCAAACGCTCAACTCAAGCACTTCTTGCAACGACTACCAAAAAGGTGATTCCTCGGAAATCTAATGCAAATTATTCGAAGGAAAAGAGCCTCGGTAGTTCATCAAACAAGACGACGACGTCAAGGAAAAGCGATGGATCAAACAAGACGCTTTCACCAAAGGTATCAACTTCACAATCATTTTCGACGTACACCAAAACTCGAAAGGTTTGGGTACGCAAAGGTGAAATCTTCCCTTGTCTTGTTACTAATATTTCCTTGCATGCATATGATAATTCGTCTTGGTATCTGGATAGCGGTTGTTCCCGTCACATGACCGGTGACAAAAACTGCTTTCAAAATTTTGAGAAAATCTCCAGAGGACTTGTAGTTTTCGGAGACGGTCAGTCTTCCAAAATTATTGGAAAAGGAACAGTAGCTATTCCAGATGGCCCGATTCTGAATAATGTGTTATTTGTTGAAGGCCTTAAGACTAACCTCATAAGTATCAGTCAACTTTGTGACAATGGTTTTTCAGTTAATTTTTCATCTGTTGAATGTGTTGTAACTGATAAGGACCATGTTTTCTTTTTAAAGGGGGTTAGATCTGAAAACAATTGTTATGTTGTTCCCAATAAAATTTCTGAAAACTGTAACTTAGCCTTTTTGAATAATGAAACACTTTGGCATGAAAGGCTAGGTCACATAAATTTTAAGGAACTTGCTAGAATTTCAAACAAAGACGTGGTCAAGGGGGTTCCAAAACTTTCACTTAAACAAAACATTGTGTGTGGTGGTTGTCAAAAGGGAAAACAATCCAGGACTGCACACAAGAACTTGAACCACGTTGGTACTAAACGGCCCTTAGAATTATTGCATATGGATCTTATGGGGCCGACTCGTCAACCATCTTTGGGAGGTAAATGGTATATTTTCTTATTGGTTGATGATTTCTCTAGATACTCATGGGTAGCATTTTTAAAAGAGAAAGCTGATACTTTTGATTCTTTTCACGAGATTTGCCATCGTATTATGATTGAAAAGAACGAAAAGATCATTCGTGTTAGAAGTGATAGAGGTGGAGAATTCATAAATTCTAAATTCATTGATTTTTGCACTTCCAACGGCATTAAACATGAATTCTCAGCACCCTATACACCTCAACAGAATGGTGTAGTCGAGCGCAAAAATAGGGTTGTTCAAGAGATGGCACGTGTTATGCTTAATAGCCGGAATTTACCGCTATATTTTTGGGCTGAAGCAGTGAACACCGCCGTCTATGTAATTAATCGAGTGTATTTGCGCCCGGGAACCTTAAATACACCATATGAACTATGGTTCTGTAGAAAACCAAACATCAAATATTTTCGTATCTTTGGTAGTCAGTGTTACATCTTACGTGACCACGAAAATCTTGAAAAATTTGACTCTCGAAGTGACGAAGGGATTTTCTTGGGTTATTCTACGAACAGTAGAGCATATCGGGTATTTAACTTGGAATCTAAAACGATAGTAGAATCTATAAATGTTAAAGTAGATGAAGATTTTCACTCTGCATCTGAAAAATCTACCCCTGATGTCTCTATTGATGATGATACTCCTGTAAATGCATCTTCTCATGATAATACTTCCAATATTAATGATGCAACTAATGGCTCTTCTAGTTTATCTGACATGCAGGATTCATCACATGTTGCCCCGAGGACTCCGTTACCTCAAACGTTAAGAATCTCCAAGGATCATCCAGAAACGAACATTATTGGAGACCCTCGTGAAGGAGTGAGGACTCGGAGACAGTTGGTTTATGGATTCGCTTATTACGTTTCCTTAATCGAACCAAAGAATGTCAATGAAGCTCTTCAGGATGACTACTGGATTGAAGCAATGCAGGAAGAGCTCCATCAGTTCGAACGAAACAAAGTCTGGGAATTAACGAAGCCTCCGATGCAACACAACGTGATTGGTACTAAATGGATTTTCAAGAATAAGAAAAATGAGGATGGTACCATCATCAGGAACAAAGCACGTCTAGTTGCTCAAGGCTACTCTCAAATAGAAGGTATAGACTTTGATGAAACTTTCGCCCCTGTAGCTAGACTCGAGTCCATTCGTATCTTATTCGCTATTGCTTGTCACTTTAAAATAAAACTCTTTCAAATGGACGTTAAGAGCGCGTTTTTAAATGGGTACTTAAACGAGGAAGTTTATGTGGCTCAACCGAAAGGTTTTGTAGACCATAAACAACCTAATCATGTTTTTCGTTTGAAAAAGGCTCTTTACGGTTTAAAACAAGCACCGCGAGCGTGGTACGAAAGGTTGACAAAGCACCTTTTGGAAAAGGGCTATACTCGAGGGGGAGCAGACCGGACTCTCTTTGTGAAGCATTATCAGGATAACTTCATTGTTGCACAAATCTATGTCGATGACATTGTATTTGGAGCAACAAAGGATAATGATGCTTCTAAATTCGCAGAAACCATGGAAAGCGAATTTGAGATGTCTATGATGGGCGAACTGACATACTTTCTTGGATTGCAAGTGAAACAAAATGATTAAGGCATCAATCTGTGTCAATCCAAGTATGCAAAGGAGTTGGTAAAGAAATTCGGATTAGAAGATTCTAAAGATTTTCCGACTCCTATGGGAACTAGCAATAAGGGATTAGGAAGTGAATCTCTTAGTGAAAGTGTAGACGAGAAACTTTATCGAAGTATGATTAGAAGTCTACTCTACCTCACGGCTAGTCGCCCAGACATATCCTTTAGTGTTGGGATCTGCGCGAGATATCAGTCAGCACCAAAGGAGGATCACCTGAAAGCGGTGAAACGGATCATCCGGTACGTCAAAGGAACTGTAAACTTCGGAATTTGGTATCCTATGGGAACAAGTCTTGACATTATAGGATATTCAGATGCCGATTGGGCAGGATCAGTGGATGATCGGAAAAGTACGAGTGGTGCATGTTTTTATCTTGGTCATTGTCTTGTTGCATGGCATAGTAAAAAACAGAACTGCATTGCACTCTCGACTGCCGAAGCGGAATATATCTCAGCGGGTAGTTGTTCAACCCAACTTATTTGGATGAAAAGCGTGTTGAGCGACTTCCGAATTTCAGCAACTTCGGTAACAATTTTATGCGACAACACTAGTGCTATAAACATTTCCAAAAACCCTGTGTTGCACTCAAGAACAAAACACATTGAACTTAGATATCATTTTCTTAGAGAGCTAGTTGAATCAAATACTCTTCAACTTTCCTACATTTCAACTGAGGATCAATTAGCTGACTTTTTAACAAAACCTTTGGATCAAAAACGTTTTATTCATTTGCGTAAGGCAATTAGAATGCTTTCCTTGAAATAATTTCTTTTTGAAACCAATCCTTAGGTTAGGTTTTGTTTTTGTGTTTTTGTTCTTTACCTATGCTTGTACATAGAACATTAATTGAGCATTAGTTATATTGACTTTAACTGCATCCTTTTATATGTTTAGAAATTTATTATGCTTTAGATATCATAATATTTCAGTTGATGCAATGATCATTTATGTCAATTAAGTCATTTCTTAAAGTGATCAAAGCCAATTTCTCTCTCAAATGATCTCTCGGTATAGTTTTTATCTTATTTGACTATTTAGTCGAGTTTGAAATCGAGATCAATGTTTGGTTGAATACTTTATATGTTAAATAATTGATAGCCAATTGAGGGGGAGTCAAAGAAAAAGTATCATGCTCAAAAGATGTGGAAAGAGATACATCCCAATGAGGAGTGTGAAAACTACCACCACATGGAGGAAAGAGCTACCACCTCGGTCGTCCGAGTACTGTGTGCAGCTACTACATGTACGCCAAGCATGGTTTTTATATTTTGATTAAATAAAATGCATGTTGAAATACTTGACTCTGTCAAATTTCAAGGTTGGTATAAGGTGGGAATTTTAATGAAAGATGCTCAAAGAGCCACTCTCTTAAAAAAAAAAATTTGTCTAGATACATTATCTAATATATTTGGGATTTCAAACATCTATTGATCTTGGTATTTCATTTTCTTTACCAAATTGATGATTTGATAAAGGCATTACACATAAGATCATGTTAGATGTGATTGAAATTGTTCAACTTTAAGGGATTTAATTTTTATAAATTTTCGTCTCATTATTTGGATATTGTTGATAGATTTTGCATAATCTATTTCTTTTAGTATGAAACGATGATTTTATCTAAAGTTGATACACAAAAGTGCTTACAATCTTTTTCTAGATTTTCTGAATTTTTCTGAAGAAAAAGTTTGGAGCCGGTCCGGACTGGACAAGCTGATCCGGACCCCGAACGCAGGAAAATCCTGCGGGTAGCGATCCGGACTGGATTCTTCAGGCAGTCCGGACCGCGGCTAGGGTTTTATTAAGAACAAAAGGGATTTGATTTCTTTTGCTATAATCTTTTGTTCAAAAGTCTCCAGAGCTTCTCTCTCTAGAATTCAAGTATTTTGGAGCCTTCCCAACTCGTTTTCTCCAAATCCAAGTGAGTTTTCTTGATCAAAATCTCGGTTTTTCACAGGTTTTCTATATTTTTCTCAAAACGTGATGCAAATCTAATATCTTTTTCGTTTGTGATTTATTTTTGATCAAACTTCTTTTGAAACAAGAACTCTGGGTAAATTAGTTTTGATTATATGCTAGGTTTTCTCTTGATTAACAGATTTTTAGGCTTTGTTTTCTAAAAATTCGGTTTTAGGGCATATAATAGGAATTTTCGAAAATCTTGGAATTGATCTATTTTTAAAATTCTTTTTGCAAAACTAATTTGATTCCTAGTCTCTCTACATGATAATGATTGTTTAGGTACAATTTTTCAAATTTTTGAAAATAAACAATTTTTGTCGTGTTCTTGATTTGTTGTTCACAGAATTTTTCTCTCACAAAGAAGCAGCAGCAGTGGAGTTTGCATGGATAATCTTCCTCCTGGTTGCAATGGTGCACACAAGAGCGACAAATAAATTGAAGAGAGCAAAGAAACCTTTTAGAAAAGGAGAATGTGTTCGACTTGAAGACTTAGAGTCTGAACCAGAAAAGGATGAAGTAAATTGGGACGAATTAATGAATGAGGACGCGACGCCCGTTAAGTCAACGAGGAAGACTTCTGACACATCAAAAGGAAAAACTGCCTTGGATAAAGGAAAAGCATCAATGTCTTCACCATCCATCTCGGTGAAAAGGAAAAGACTTGCTCGTCGCTCTAGACCAGCGCGAGATGTTAAGGTTAACGAACCAATAGTTCCGGATTCACCGCCTCGCTTGGAAGAAGTGTTCATTAATACTGACCGTCTTAGGGCATTTGAACATCGAGAATGCATCGGGGAATGACATGTCAATATTGGTGCTCTTCGAGATCACTCACCAGAGTTCGGGACTCTAATTGAACAAGCTAATCTTATTCAAGTTTGTCGATTTCCGGAGTTACTTGGGTATTGCTTGCATCGTGTGAGAACCTTTTACACAAATGCAAGACATCTTCAGGAAGATGAACATGGTTCGATGCAGTTTTACACAAACATCCAAGGGATGCGACTCAAAATAACTCCGCAGTTAATCGGTGAAGTCCTTGGAATGAAATCCAACAAATCGGGGACCAACTACTTAATGGGAAGAAGTTTGACGAATGCCATGTGGCAAACCGTTATAAAAGGAATTTGTTTGGAAGGAACTGAATCGACAGATGGTAAATCTATTAAATCCAAACAACTCCGGCTTGAATACCGGTTTCTCAATTTCATCACGTGTTACAACATTCTCCCTAACATGCAGACAAAGGTGGTGAGATGGGATCGACTACTATTCTTGTATTTCCTAGGTCATCCTTCTGAAGCCGTGGGGTTGAACATGAACGTCCCTTACATAATTTGGAATAGAATGTCTAGATATGTTGAGCATCCGCATCCCTCCGAAAGACTTCCTTTTCCTTTGATAATTATGAGGATCTTAAAAAGTTTTCAGATTGACATCAGCTCAACATCATATCAACACTGTTTGGGAATGATAAATGAATCCACCATTGTCAAATCTCTTCATAGACTACCCCATGTTACTCCAACTCTTTCATCCGGAAAGAAACCGTGCGTCGGCACATCGCCATCTCCGTCACGACAAGCACCCGTGCCAGATGATGAGGCATCGGTCACTTCAATTTATAAGCAGCAACAACGCTTATCTTTTGAACAAGAGCAGATCACCAAAGAACAGAGGCGGATTTCCGAGGAACTTGAGGTCATCACGGCATCCCAAATCACATTAACCAAGAGAGTGTCCTCGATGAAGAAATTGATGAAGAAAATGTTTTCAAAGATGGGATGTAGTGCCTCTGATGAATGAGACTCAGATGATTAATTTTTACCTATTTTTTTCTCTTTTGCAGGTTTTTAAGTTTTTTTTTAAGTTCTCAGTTCACTTTTGGTTCTTGAACTCTTAACTCTTCCTTCTTTTGTAATTTTGGCTAAGTTTTGTGACAAAAAGGGGGAGAGGGTATAGGAGAACTTTGAACAATGCACAATGCTGTGATTGACCATGACTATACTTGTGTGAGAACAATGCTGAAACTAAGGTAAGTATAACTTTCAACTTTGGTTTTTTATGGGTTTTGATGCATGCCTCCGCTAACTATTCGACTAACTATTTGGGCATGTAATATAACTAACAAGTTGCTTGTTGACTAACCTTTCTGTGACATTAGGATTTGTATTGCTTAGAAGATGTGTCGATTTTTGATTGTGATTTTCATACATATCTGAATTTGCAAATGTCATGATGAAATATCTCTATCTCTGTTTTGGTTGTGATTGTTGAAAATCCTGTTTACTAACGATCTTTGTGTCAAGAATGATTTCTTTTGCAGAGATTACAGTTGTCTAAGTCTAGAGTCTGTTAGAGTTTAACTCATGTTTATCTTTTTCAATGTATTTGGTTGTATGGTGATTTCAACAAAAATATCTTTTTGAATTTTCTTGAGTGGATTTGTGTTTTGTCACGAAACCGCCAAAGGGGGAGATTGTTACGGAATTTGAGTTGGCATCGTGAAATCGGTTAAGTCTTGAAGATTGAAAATGAAAAAAGTTGGATCGTATACCTCAATCTCAAGTAAGAAGAATTCAAAAGGATCAGGTACGTTTAATTAAATAAGTTTGATGATCCGAATACTTCTTATAGTGTAGAAACACTTGGATGAATTTTTTACTGCATAAAAATCAAAAACTGGACATTCCATATGTTCAGAGTCCGGATTGGGCTTTACAGTCCGGACCCCGAACATAGGTTAGTTCGTGCATAATTCCAGTCCGGACCCTGGGAATTTCAGTCCGGACCCCGAACGTGGAATTTGCAAGAAAGGCATGAACAGTCCGGACCGTGGATTTCAGTCCGGACCCCAATGTCGTCTTTTCTGGAAATTGTCTATTTCGCTGAGACAGTCCGGACCGCCAACTCCAGTCCGGACTGTCGTCCTGTAAAATTCCAGAAATGGTTAGTTTTTTATTCTTATCTTCTTCCATAAGTTTTCTAACCTATAAATAGACCCTTTAATTCATCTTTTAAGGGGACGACGCTAAGTGGAAGGAATCCAATCAATCCATAAATATTCCACATATAGAGAAGAAAGGAAATACTTGATTTAATTCTATGTTTCTTCATCTATATTATTAATTTGATTCTAGGTTTTCCAAACTCAGATTTTGAGTAGAATCAAATTAATGAATACTTAGATGGTATTTCCGATCTATTTCTAATCTAAGTATTCGGCGGATCATCACCACCCAAAAACAACAATTTATCCCAAATCGGCGCGTGGACTCGCGTGGCCTTGTGGATTCAAGGTGCTACCGCTCTCGTGGATTCGGAGCGAGGTACGTTCGTGGATTCGAGACGTGCTACTGGGTGAAGACCGTGGATTCGGTCGGACGTCGTGGACTCGACGTTGGACGCCGTGGATTCGGCGTTGGACGCTAATCGTGGATTCGAGCAGCGTTGCGGAGCGAGCGGAGAAGATCTACTAGGAGCGTATGGAAAAGGTTGAGTCGTAAGTGTGTACGGTAAATCACCTTGTACGTGTGTTAATTCTAGTGGATTTCACCGTGTTATCGGTCCCGTGGTTTTTTACTCCGGATTGGAGTTTTCCACGTAAAAATCTCTGCGTGTTATTTATTTTTCCGCATTGGGTTTTATATCGTAAAGATTTTTGAGTGTTTATTGTTTACACCTATTCACCCCCCTCTAGGTGTTTTTTTCCCCTATTTAGATCCAATTTATACATAACCCAACATGCAGTACCCTAGGGTTCGTGGCCCCCGTGCGGTGCGGCGGCGGCGGCGGCGGCGGTAAAAGCAAACAAGAATCGCGAAAGACCCAAAAACGCCGAACCCTAGAACGATGAAATCGTAAGAATAACGGTGCTAACCTCGATCTATCGGGGACGATGATCCGATCTCGTTCTTTACGGCGCTGAGGATCCGGATCCACTCCCCGTAGATGGTGGCGTCTCGATCTCCGGTCTCCGGCACGTTGATCGGGAACGATCAGGTTCCTCCACTTTCTCCTTCTCTCTTTTTTTTCTCTCCGGCTTGGGTTTTCTCTTTTCTTTCGGGAAAACAGATTTCTCCCTTGGTACGTACGATAAAACCCACATCCGGATAAATATCTATTCCCACAAGATAATTCTACAATTCCTTGAAAAGCGTGCCAGATCTTTAGCACGGATTCTGATGCACACTACAGTTATCGTGACCTTCAAAACCCCATTCCGAAGAATCCGTAAGTCAGATTTTAGATCCGATTGCACCGCAGTTCATCGTTTTTCAAGCTCTATCACAAAAAAATACCCGCACCGCAAAATAGTCAACTTAAGAAAACTCGATAATTCAATTTTACCTAACATGAAATTTATTAACAAGAGGGTAAAACGATGCACAAAAAGTCATGATATTACATCACACACCCCTTAAAAGAAGTTTTGTCCTCGAAACTTATCCTCAACCCTCGCTAAAGAAATATGAAAAACACTCTCTCATCTTCGTCTCTAGTTCCCAAGTCGCCTCACACTCCTCATGGTTACTCCATTGCACCTTCACGTAGGGGATCGTCCGGTTGCGTAGCTTCTTATCTTCACGCGCCAATATTCGTACCGGCGTTTCCTCGATGCTCAAGTCCTCACGCAACTCGATGGCAGAGACATCGAGGGCATGCGACGGATCGGGAAGGTATTTTCGGAGCATCGAGAGATGAAACACGTTGTGTACCCGTTCGAGGTTTGGCGGTAAGGCCAACCGGTATGCAACCGGGCCCACTCGCTCCAAGATCTCGAACGGTCCCACATACCGTGGGCTCAGTTTCCCTCTTAAGCCGAAATGTCTGGTTCCTTTAGATGGCGATACACGAAGTTACACGTGTTCCCCCACCATAAACTCCAAATCGCGTCGCCTCTGATCCGCATAGCTCTTCTGCCGCTCTGGGCGGTCAACAGCCGCTGCCTGATAAGGCGCACCTTTACCTCAGTTTCCTTCACTAGATCTGGTCCCAAACATTTTTGCTCCCCCAAGTCGTCCCAATATATAGGAGATCGACATCGGCGTCCGTACAGGGCTTCGTACGGCGCCATTTGAATGCTTGCTTGGTAGCTATTATTGTAGGCGAATTCCACGAGGGGTAGGTAACGCGACCATCCCTCACCCAAGTCAAGTACGCAAGCTCGGAGCATATATTCGAGGATCTGGATTACCCGTTCCGATAGTCCGTCAGTCTGTGGGTGGAAAGCCGTACTGAATTGCAGTTTGGTCCCCATTGCCCGCTGTAGGCTCCGCCAAAAGTTCGACACAAAATGTGTGTCTCTATCAGAAGTTATCGACGCTGGTACTCCGTGCAACCTTACCACCTCGTCGATGTAGGTTTGCGCCAACCGATCTCGGGTCCATGTCGTGTGGATGGGCAGAAAATGAGCCGATTTCGTCAAGCGATCCACTATGACCCATATTGCGTTGTGTCCTTGTTGCGATCGAGGAAAACCAGTTACGAAGTCCATGGTAATCCATTACCATTTTCATTCCGGTATGGGCAATGGCTGTAGCTTCCCCGCCGGACGCTGGTGTTCAGCTTTCACTTGTTGGCATACCAAACAATGTGCCACAAATTGCGTCGCGTCCTCCTTCAATTTGGGCCACCAAAAGGTCTGCCTAAGATCTTTATACATCTTCGTACCACCGGGATGCGCAGTGTAGGGAGCACTATGCGCTTCCGTCAGAATTTCTTTCTATATTTTCGGTACATCGGGCACACAATTCGTCCCCGGAACCTTATTGCATTATCCGAGCCAATCATAAAATTGCCCCCTTGTTCCGAAGATATTCTGTCCCGCACAAGTTGCAATTGTGTGTCCGTTGACTGGCCTTCCAAGATCCTCTCGATCATAGTAGGCCTAACTATTAAGGACAGGAGTTGCGTAACCGTACCCGCCGGCACTACCTCCAGTCTAAATTGCGAGAACTCCGCAATTAGATGATTCTGTTGGGTAAGGGCGCTCATCGTCGTTCCTCCCGTCTGTCCCTTCTGGCTTAAGGCGTCGGCCACCACATTTGCCTTTCCGGGTAGTGATGGATAGATAAATCGTAGTCTTTTAGTAGTTCCAGCCATCGCCTTTGCCGTAAATTCAACTCCTTTTGTGTGAACAAACACTTAAGGCTCTGGTGATCGAAAAACACATTGCAGTGCACTCCGTAAAGATAGTGTCTCCAGAGCTTTAGAGCAAACACGACTGCTGCGAGCTCCAAGTCGTGTGTAGGGTAGTTCTGCTCGTATTCCTTGAGCTGTGTTGATGCGTAGGCTATGACCTTCCCTTGTTGCATTAGTACGCTTCCAAGACCGCTTCGTGATGCGTCGCAATAGATCTCATAGTCCTCTCCGGGCTTCGGCAGTGCGAGTACTGGTGCCCGTGTTAGTCTGTCCTTGAGTTCCTCGAAGCTCTCCTGGCATTGAGCCGTCCAGATGAATTTCTCCCATTTCCGGGTTAATCGATTTAGGGGAGTGGCTATCTTTGAGAAGCCATCCACGAAGCGTCTATAGTACCCTGCCAGTCTTAGGAAACTCCGGATCTCCGTTACCGTTGTTGGCTGGGCCCAGTTGGTCACGGATTATACCTTCCTTGGGTCCACCGCTATTCCCGACGCTGAGACTATGTGTCCCAAAAAATCTACCTCACGGAGCCAGAACTCACACTTCTTGAGTTTGGCATAAAATTTCTGGTCCTGGAGGGTCTGGAGGATTACTCGCAAGTGTTTCCTCGTGCTCTTTGTCTGTGCGAGAGTAGATGAGGATGTCGTCGATAAAGACCACCACGAATTGGTCCAGGAATGGTTTAAAAATCCTATTCATCATATCCATGAACACCGCTGGGGCGTTGGTAAGCCCAAACGGCATTACCGTAAACTCGTAGTGGTCGTAACGAGTCCGAAAGGTTGTTTTCGGTATATCTTCACCTCTAATCTAAGCTGGTGGTAGCCAGACTGGAGGTCGATCTTTGAGAACACCGTCGCCCCTTGCAGTTGGTCGAACAGGTCGTCAATACGCGGCAAGGGATATTTGTTCTTCACCGTGACCTTGTTTATCTCCCGATAATCTATGCACAGGCGTAAGCTCCCATCTTTCTTTCTTACAAACAGTACGGGCGCACCCCACGGCGACACGCTTGGTCTGATGAAACCCTTGTCCAGGAGGTCTTCCAGTTGCGCCTTAAGTTCTCTCAATTCGGCGAAGGCTATTCTGAACGGTGCCTTCGTGATGGGTTGCGTGCCCGGAATAAGTTCGATAGAGAAGTCGACCTCACGCCCGGGCGGCATCCCCGGAAGTTCGGTCGGGAAAACGTCCGGAAAATCCCTTACGACTGGAATGTCCGAGAGCGAAGAGGTGGGTCGCATCGCCAAGTCCACCGAGGCTAGGTAAGCCACGCACCCGCCTTCCATCATTCTCCTGGCCCGAGATGCGGAGATGACGGTCGAAAAGAAGTGCTCTTACATGCCATGTACACATTCTCCGGAAGTCCCGGTTCCCGTAGTCGCACTTGACGTTTCTCACAGTCAATTTCCGCTTGGTGTTTAGTGAGCCAATCCATTCCTAGAACTATGTCGAACTCTTTCAACAGAATGACCACCAAGTCCCAAGGGCAAGGTAGCCTTTCCAACCTTATCGGGCAGGAGGGCACAAAGCTAACCGCCTCAATAGGCCCCCCAGGGGTCTGGACGATCATAAGGTTGTTTAGGGGTTTCGTTTCTATATCATGGGCATGGGCGAAAGTATGAGATACGAAGGGGCGGGATGCTCCAGCGTCAAATAAAGTTCTAGCTCGAGAGTCAGAAATCAAGTAGTACCTGCCACCACGTCCTCCGGTCCCTTGATGATTCATAGAGTAGATTCTCCCTCCCGACTGCGGTCGCGTCTCCCCCTCATGCCGAGTGGGTGGAGGGCGTACGGTTGGTCCCGAGGGAGCTCTCCCCCGCCCCAGCTGTTTGGCGATGGGGTGGAGGCTGCAGAGGATGCTGTACCCGCGTTCGAGGGGCAGTTGAAACGGAAGTGGCCCTGTTTGCCGCAACGGAAGCAGGGTCGTGCCTCTTGGCGCATTCGGTAACTCGGTGTGCTCCATTGCAGATAACACAGGGTCTGTCCCCTGGCCTTTGACCGCTTGTTGGCGTGCTCTTAGTCCCATGATGCGACTTCGGATGTTAGGGGGTCGTTCATACTAGAAAACCCCCTCCGGAGAAGGATTGAGGTCGCTTTCTATCCTTGTTGTACTCGGATCCTCTCGTCGGGCGCGTGTAACCGTAAATCCGCGCTCCACTATGGTGGCCCTGTCCACCACCTTCTGGAAGGTGTGAAGATCTGCTGCTTGCACAACTTCAAAGATATTGCTCTGCAATCCGTCCACAAAAAGGCAGGCTTTGCGAGATTCGTCCTTATGACAAAGGGGACACAATTGGCCAACCTCACAAATTCCTGTTGGTACTCCATAACGGATTGGTTCCCCTGTTTGATGTGCTTTAGGTCGTCCCCCATTTGCTGCTTGACGCTATTGGAGAAGAATGCACCGAACAACTACTCTCTGAACGTAGACCATGATGGTAGGGGCGTTGCCCTTCAAAGGGTCCGGGCGCACCGTTTTCCACCATATCCGGGCGTTTCCCTCGAGATAGTGAACTGCCAAGGGACTCGTTCGTGATCCTCCATCATCAGGCCCTCGAAAAGCTTCTCCATGGTGTCCACCCATTTCTCCATGACCCCAGGGATCAGTCTCTCTCCCTCGAAAACAGGCGGGTCGGGTTCTTGATTTCCGCCAAATTTGCTCTCACCCTGTTCCGTTCAATCTGTTGGGTAGAACCCTCCCCGCGGCGGGTCCCGAAGCTGTTGGGCTTGGCGCGACTGAGTTGCCGTCGGTTGGTCCATCGATACACCGGTAGTCGCGGTATGGGGAGGGCGGCCGCAGTCTCGCCGTCCGTCCCCAACGTCCCGTCATAGGTGAGGTCGGTCCGGCGGCGGAACCTAGGTGCCCTCCACTGCACGGCCGGCTGCTGTTGCGTCAGCTGACGTACGTGTTTTCGTGAGGGTCGATAACTGCCCGCCATCTCTCGTATTGCTGGCGGAGCATTCGCCCTCCGTAGTTGCCGGGTGCTCGCACCCATCTGCTCCGGCGTCGTCAGTCGACGATCTGGTCCGTGCCATTCCCTCTGTACACAAAGAAACCGCTTAACCCTAGGTTTAAATGGTCTAGCACCTTGACCTACGAACAATGGGACTCTATCCCTTTTTCTCGCACTCACACTCGCGCTCTAACGCACCTACACCTTGGTTATCACATTGGTTAGTTGCTAGTGGCATTGCCGTATGTGGATGTTGGTCACCGTTCACCGTGGTTAAGTCGTTTTTCTCTGATACCATATCTGTCACACCCCGAGGTTCTAATGAGCGGAAATACGTGTATCTTTTTTTTGGAATTAACCTCGCCACCCCGGTGCGCGCCAGACCGCCACATATACAAATTCACTCCACAAACGACGGAGTCTCCTTTGTATATGTACGGCGTTTCAAACATGACTCATACTTTAACCATGAGTCAACAATGATACCAAAAGAAGAGATCATTATTAATCACATTCACAATCAAGAGAGAAAGGATAAATCCACAGGTTTGGAAAGCAGTGTCCACACGACACTCGTTTTAAAAACTTTTCGCATATCTCTTTTAGGCGGCAACATAACTTGAAAGGATAAATCCCAAGTTGGGAAACCAGTGCCCACACGACACTTATTTTTAAAAACGTTTTCGAAAATCATTTTGCTATTTGAAAATATGCCGCATCCAAGTATAAGATAAAACGATAAAAGTTGTTACCACTAGT
>CM055065.1:37093807-37152931 GCA_029204045.2 Tillandsia leiboldiana
CGTGTGAAACTACACCCACATGGAGGAAAGGCTACCACCTCGGTCGTCACGAGAGTACTGTGTGCAGCTACCACATGGATACCAAGCAAGGTTTTTCAAAGTTTGATTAATAAAATGCATGTTGAAATACTTGACTTGTCAAAATTTCAAGGTTGGTATAAGGTGGGATTTTAATGAAGGATGCTCAAAGAGCCACTTCTTCAATAAATTGACTAGATATATTATCTAACTTATCGGGGATGTTAGAAATCTATTGATCTTTGTACATTTCATTTTCTTTACCAAATTGATGATTTGATAAGGCATTACTCATAAGATCAAGTTAGATGTAATTGAAGTTGTTAAACTTTAAGGGATTTAATTTTTATAAATTTTCGTTTCGTTTTTGGATGTTATTGATAGATTTGGTACATCTATTTCTGTTGTATGAAACGATGATTTCTTTTTAAAGTTGATACACCAAAAGTGCTCACAATCTTTTTCTGGTTTTTCTTGAATTTCTCTGAAATTTTCTAAAGAAAAAGTTGGAGCCGATCCGGATTGGACCTGCCGATCCGGATCCGAACGCAGATATTCTTCTGCGGGCAGACGATCCGGATTGGACCTGCCGATCCGGATCCCGAACGCAGTTTTCACTGCGGGTAGCCGATCCGGATCGCAATCATGAACTGATCCGGATCCGCGGCTAGGGTTTTATAAAGAACAAAAGGGTTTTGATTTTCTTTTACTCCAATCTTTGTTCCAAAGTTTCCAGAGCTTCTCTCTCTAGATTTCATCCATCTTGGAAGCTTTCAAACTCAAGTCTTTCAACTCCAAGTAAGTTTTATGATCAAAATCTCGGTTTTTCACCGTTTTGTTATTCCTCCTCAAACGTGATGATTTCTTGGGTATCGATTTGTTTGTGGATGGTTTTTGATCAAATTTCTTTTGAAATAAGAACTCTGGGGTAGATTAGTTTTGATTATATGCTAGGTATTCTCCAGATAAACGGATTTTTTGGTCTTCGATTTCAAAAATTCGGTTTGAGGGCAATATAATGGAATTTTCCAAAATCATGCAATTGATCTATTTTTAAAAATTCCTGCAAAACTAATTTGATTTTTAGTCTCTCTACATGATTATGATTGTTTGGGTACAATTTTTCAACTTGAAAATTAACAATTTTTTCGTGTTCTTGAGTTGTTGCTCACAGGATTTCCTTTTTCACAAGACATAGACACAATGGTTTTCATGGATCATTCTGATTGTTGCCTATGGTACACACCGGGCCACAAACAAATTAAAGAGAGCTAGAAAACACAACAAAAAACGGTTGCGTTTCTTATGTATCAGCGACACAGGAAGTGGAACAGATTGTCAAGGAAGATTGGACGAATTGACAAGATGATGATGACCATTTGCCTGAACAAAAGGCGGTCTGAAGGTTCTAAAAGGAAAAGCTTCCATGGATCAAAAAGGAAAGCGACCCAGGACACAGGGAAAAGCGCCTATGGCCTACTACCAACCATCTCTGTGAAAAGAAAAACGAGTAACTAGACGTTTTGGAACGCCGACGAGACGCTGATATTGACACGCCAATAGTTCCTGATCTCCCACCTCGTGTAGGAAACAAGTGTTCGTTAAATGGGATAGACTATAGGGCATTTGAGATAGTGGAGTGCATTGGCGAGAAGGGGCATGTTAATATTGAGGCTCTACGAGATCACTCCCCAGAGTTTGGTGTTCTATGATTGAACAAGCAAACCTCTATTCAAGTATTGCCGTTTACCAGAATGCTTGGATACGATGGCATTCACGTGAGGACCTTCTATACAAATGCACGGCACCTTCGAGAAATGAAAATGGTCCGATGGATTTTACACGAATATCCAAGGCACGAGGGTTAAAATCACTCCACAGTTAATTGCAGAGGTATTGGGAATGCAAGCCAGCAAGACAGGAGTTAATTACCTGAAGGGAAAGGTTTTGACAAACACGATGTGGCAAATGGTCATAAAGGGAATATGTTTGGAGGGAACTCAATCAACGGAGAAGTCTATCAAATCCAAAGAACTTCGTCTTGAGTACCGGTTTCTAAACTTCATCACTTGTTACAATATCCTTCCAATATGCAGACGAAAGTCTTGAGATGGGATCGAATGTTGTTTTTGTATCTCTTAGGACATCCGTCAGAGGCAATGGGATTAAATATCAACATTCCATACATTATTTGGAATAGAATGACGAGATAGGTTGAGCATCCTCATCCCACTGAAAGGATCCCATTTCCATTGATTATAATGAGGATCTTAAAGAGATTTTCAAGTTGATATTAGTCAACAACTTATCATCACTGCGTGGGCATGATCGATGAATCTACCATTGTCAAGTCCCTTCAGAAATTGCCTCATGTCACTCCAGTTCCTCCATGCGGAACGAAACCTAGTACCGGCACTTCCGCATCACCATCACAACCAGCATCCCACACCAGCGGATGAAGCATCAGTCTCATCCATCTACAAAGAACAACAACGATTATCTTTTGAGCAGGAACAGATTTCGAAGGCACAGACGAGAATTTCCAATGTGCTGGAGCTCATCACGGCAGCTCATATTACCATAACTAAGAAGGTCAATTCAATGAACAAGCTGGTGAAAAAGATGTTCTCTAAGATGGGCTGCACGAGCTCTGAAGACTCCGAATCTGATGACTGATTCCTTCCTTTATTCTTTTTCTTGTGCAGATTTTTAATCTTCTCTTGTGCAGGATTTCAGTTTTTAGGTTTTGATGTTCTCTTTTACTTTGTTTTAGTTTTAGTTCTCAGGATTTTCTTGATTTTAAACTTCTTAACTCTCCTTAAGTTTTTGTAATTTTGGCTTAGTTTGTGACAAAAAGGGGGAGAGAGTTTAGAGAGAACTTGAACAATGATGATGTGAAAACTGTGTGAATGTGTGAACATCATGGTAAGTGAACATCAAGGTAAGTATCACTTCAACTTCAACTTTGGTTTTATCTTGTGATTTGTTGCATGTCACTAACTATTCGACTAACTATTTGGGCATGTAATATGACTAACAAGTTGATGTTGGACTAACACTTTGTGACATTTGGTTTTTGATTGCATAGAAGATATGTTGGTTTTTGACTATGATTCTCTTACATATCTGAATTCTCAAATGTCATGATGATCAGATAAACTCTATCTCTGTACTTGGTTTTGTATGTTTCAATTCTTGAGGTATCTAACGATTCTTTTTGTCAAGAATGATTTCTTTGAGCAGAGAGTACAGATGTCTAAGTCTAGAGTCTGTTTTAGGAGTTTATCTCATGTTTTTAAATTTTTGGATCTCCATTGTAAATTTTTGTTGTATGGTGATAGCAACAAAAATATCTTTTTGAATTTTCTTTAGTGGATCTGTGTCTTGTCACGAAACCGCCAAAGGGGGAGATTGTTACGGAATTTGAGTTGGCGTAATTTCGTGAAAGGTTCAAGTCTTGAAGATTGAAGGTGAAGAAGGTTGGATCATTTAACTCAATCTCAAGAAAGAAGAATTCAAAAGGATCAGGTATGTTTAACTAAATATTTTTGGTGATCCGAATACTTCTTGTAGTGTAGAAACACTTGGAAGAATTTTTCATTGCATAAAAATCAAAAACTGAACATAGGACATGTTCAGGATCTGGATCAGATTGTTCAATCCGGATCCCGAAGGTGGTTCGTTCATACACCAGTTCAATCCGGATCGTAGCTTCTCTTGATCCGGATCCCGAACATTGAGTTTACCATTTTCCTTGAACGATCCGGATCAGGCTTCGCAATCCGGATCCCGAACGTTGATGTTTGGTGAACTGTATGAACGATCCGGATCAAGCACTTCGATCCGGATCCCGAACCTTCATTTTTCTGGAATTGTCTGACTCGTTACGACGATCCGGATCACAGCTAATCCGATCCGGATCGCCGTCCGTAAAATTTCCAGAAATGGTAGGTTTTTGATTCTTATCTCCTTCCTAGGGTTTCTAACCTATAAATAGACCCTATGATTCTTTTTCTAGGGTTAATCCAGTTAATCCAAATAGAGCCGTCATAATCAAATATCATCTTATACGGCCCTAGATCCACATATAGAGAAGAAAGGAAATCATTAGATATTACTCTATGTTTCTTCATCTATATTGATTAGTTTGATTCTAGGTTTCATACTCACATCTTGAGTTGAATCAAACTAATGAATACTTAGATGGTATTTCCTATCTATCTTTGATCTAAGTATTCGGCGGATCATCACCACCCAAAAAACAATGATTTACCCCAAAATCGGCGCGTGGATTCGCGTGTCCTTGTGGATTCAAGGTTCAACCGCTCTCGTGGATTCGGAGCGAGGTACGTTCGTGGATTCGAAGCGTACTACTGGGTGAAGACCGTGGATTCGGTCAGACGTCGTGGACTCGACGTTGGACGCCGTGGATTCGGCGTTGGACGCAGATCGTGGATTCGAGACGCGTTGCGGAACGAGCGGAGAAGATCAACTAGGAGCGTATGGAAAAGGTTGAGTCGTCAGTGAGTACGGTATATCACCTTGTACGTGTTTAATTCTAGTAGATTTCACCGTGTTATCGGTCCCGTGGTTTTTTACTCCGGTTTGGAGTTTTCCACGTAAAAATCTTGCGTGTTCATTTATATTTCCGCATTGGGTTTTTATTGCGCAATGATTTTTTGAGTGTTTATTGTTTACACCTATTCACCCCCCTCTAGGTGTTTTTTCTCCTATTTAGATCTATATTACATATAACCCAACAACATAGAATTAAATCAAGTATTTCCTTTCTTCTCTATATGTGGAATATTTATGGATTAATTGGATTCCACTTAGCGTCGTCACCTTAAAAGATGAATTAAAGGGTCTATTTATAGGTTAGAAAACTTGTGGAAGAAGATAAGAATCAAAAACTAACCATTTCTGGAATTTTACAGGACGACAGTCCGGACTGGAGTTGGCGGTCCGGACTGTCTCAGCGAAACAGACAATTTCTAGAAAAGACGGCATTCGGGGTCCGGACTGAAATCCACGGTCCGGACTGTTCATGCTTTTCTTGCAAATTCCACGTTCGGGGTCCGGACTGAAATTCCCAGGGTCCGGACTGGAATTATGCACGAACTAACCTATGTTCGGGGTCCGGACTGTAAAGCCCGATCCGGACTCTGAACATATGGAATGTCCAGTTTTTTGATTTTTATGCAATAAAAAATTCATCCAAGTGTTTCTACACTATAAGAAGTATTCGGATCATCAAACTTATTTAATTAAATGTACCTGATCCTTTTGAATTCTTCTTACTTGAGATTGAGGTATACGATCCAACTTTTTCATCTTCAATCTTCAAGACTTTACCGATTTCACGAAATACGCCAACTCAAATTCCGTAACAAACTCTTTAACTTCGTAGTCACATACCCTTTTCCTTAGAGTTTGACTCTAAGTTAAATATTCTTGGATACAATCTTACTTAATTTGTAACAGATGCCACTCGTCCTCTTCCTAGGGTTAATGCCACACATTATTTACCCTTACTCTAGGTTTTCTCCTAGTTTTCACATCCATACAGTTCGACGCAGTTTTCTCCTAAGTCATATGTCATTTCTGCACTTTTCTCTAAGTTCAGTTACATAAATCTCTAGGGTTATACCCTAACATGATTGCCATCATAAATTAATCCATAACTTTTACGCATGCAAATATTACCATCATTTTCATAAATAACAATTGTCATTTACGCATGCAATATAATCTATATTTGACGAATCAGAAAAGTCCCTTTCCTCTATGTTCATTTAAACATACAAATATATATCCCCTATATTTGGCAAATCAAAAGTTTGCATTTCCTCTAAATTCATTTATACATGCAAATATATCACCTGATTTAGGTAAACCATAAATTTGCACTTTTTTCCTAAGTCCATTTACACATGCAAATATATCACCTAATTTAGGTAAATCACAAATTTGCACTTTTCCCCTAAGTCCATTTACACATGCAAATATATCACTTAATTTAGGTAAACCACAAATTTGCACTTTTCCCCTAAGTTCATTTACACATTCAAATATATCATCTATTTTTAACAAATCAAAAATTACTTTTTCCTCTAAGTCCGTTTACACATACAAATTTATCATCTATTTTTGACAAATTAAAAATTACTTTTTCCTCTAAGTCTGTTTACAAATGCAAATTTATTCATCTATTTTTGACAAATCAAAAATTACTTTTTTCTCTAAGTCCGTTTACACATGCAAATTTATCATCTATTTTTGACAAATCAAAAATTACTTTTTCCTCTAAGTCCGTTTACACATGCAAATTTATTCATCTATTTTTGACAAATCAAAAATTACTTTTTCCTCTAAGTCCGTTTACACATGCAAATTTATCATCTATTTTTGAAAAATCAAAAATTACTTTTTCCTCTAAGTCCGTTTACACATACAAATTTATAATCTATTTTGATAATTCAAAAAATGCATCTCTCCTCTACACTAGCATTCTACTACAGTGTTTCTAAAATCAAAAGCAGAGGAAAATTGGAGATATCACCCTTTTTCGGTAGAATCCCCCACCTTGTGTCGCCCCGAATTGCACTTGCAATTGGTCTCCCCGCGATTTTTCTTGTCTCTTCGAGTTTGCAGGCAAAACGGTGCACATCATCCGAGTCTGCATGCAAAATGATGCATATCTTTCGAGTCTGCACGCAAAACGGTGCACATCTTCTGGGTCTACACGCAAAACGGTACACATCTTCTGAGTCTGCATGCAAAATGGTGCACATTTTCTGAGTCTGCACGTAAAACGGTGCACATCTTTTGAGTCTACACGTAAAATGGTGCACACCCCGAAATGCCCGGCTGTACTTCGCACAGCAAAACGGCACAGAAAATCCCCAGTCCCTAACAAGCACAAAGCACGGGGTCAAATCCAAAATCCAACGGGTAAATTCCAAAACTGTGCCGAAAGCACCGCAAAATAACAAACGGAACCTACATTGACATCGACGCACCGTCCAATGCACGCATGTGCGTCCGTCCGGCTCCTTGCAAAACCTCGCGTGCGCCCCACGGGACAACTGGTGTGCTCGCGGCACCCCAAATGTCACGCCCCGAGACCGCCAATTTGATCAGTTCGGGCACGCCAACAGACCCGCCAATCGTGCATGACCTCTTACTACCTGAAAGGAACGGTAACATCCATCTCCAATCAAAATAATGTGTATGATGAGATACAATATCAGAGTAAAAATCACTACTAATTTAAAACTTTCATTCAATAAACAATAAGTTTAAACTGTAAATGAAAGCATGATAAGTGTCACGCCCCGGGTGTAAACCAGAACCCGGGCCCGTCTACAGATCTGCCATGCACACGGTATTTCTCGCGTACACGAAGCGCCAATTACCTGCTCAGATATAAGAGATAATAATAAAAGAGCAATAAAAGTAGAGCTGAACTAAAACTAATACATCTCAGACTGAAGCTGGAAATAAAATACAATACATCTGTAAAAATAATACATCTGTCTCTCCCAGCTCACAAAAATAAATACAACCTGCTGGCAAAAGCCAGTCCCAAAGTTAAAGTACAACCGTCTGAGGAAACATGGGTACACCAACAGTCCAGCTAACTCGCTCATCCTGCCTCGAGATCTATCTACTCAGCCGTCCTCTCTCCTCGACCCGCCGCTGAAAGCCCAGCAGCACCCGCAGAAGACACTGCAAAACAAGGGAGAAGAAAAAGAGGAAAGAAGAATGGGGGTGAGAACTACTAGTAAACCAGTAGCCTCCCCTAGTGGGTAAAACCTCAAACTCTGACACACCCACTAGGTCTACCAGAGGCAAAAAGGAAAGAAGTGTGGTAAGCAATAATGACTGCTGAAGAAAGGAAACTACCACTACTATGCCTCCAAAATACAGTCCTAGACTGGAATAACCATATGCAACAATAACCAACTGTCCTAGATGGACCCAATCTGTACCGCCCTCATCATCGGACAAGTAAGCCGCGCCGATGTGATAGCAAAACTCCTGCTGCCGCCCTCATCATCGGGCAAATAAGCCGCGCCGATGTGATAGCAAAACTGTCAATAACTGTCTGACCCCGGCCTCCGGAGGGGAACTCGAGGGGAGCGACCCACACGAGGAAAGCATCACCGGGCAATAACCGCGCCGGTGTGATAAGTAGCAAAAGCAGGACTGGATCACAACTATAAAGCCCCAGTGGAACACACCCCTCCACTAAAAGAATACTGATCCCCAATCTGATGCACAAATGAACATCCGGTCAATCGCCCAAAATCCGCGATCGCCGCAATACCTCACAATCCACAACCAGGTCTCACAACCAACTCCGGTCAACCGCCCAATATCCGCGATCGCCGGAATAACCCACAATCACAATCATGTCCCACATCCGACATCAGGTCAACCGCCTACTATCCGCGGTAGCCGCTATAATCCCCCAATCCAAAATCGGGTAAAATAATATGTATCCGGTCAACCGCCTACTATCCGCGGTAGTCGCAACTCTACCTGTGGTGTCCCGGAATCCCCGTGCGACTTGACCGTGTGCTTGGTGGTGAGAAAACACCTATTTTTGGTGTATTGAGTCCGTTGTGCGTTGAATGGATGCCAAAAACGGACTCAGCGCGCGAAAACAGTCAAAATTGGCTATTTTCTGAGCTTAAACAGGCGAAACGTGTGCGAATATCGAGACGACACGGATCCCGAGGTGCCACGCACGGATCCCGAGGCATTGGCACGCGGCCCGAGGCATTGGCATGCGGCTCGAGGCGCGTGGCGTGCTGCGCAAGGCGCGCTGCAGGCGCGTGCATGGAGGTGCGCGCGTTCCTGCGCGGGTCAGCGCGGGAGGGCCGCCATGTGGCGGGCCCCCATTGGCGCCCGCGCGGACGCGAGAGGCGCCCGCGTGGGGGCGTGCGCCCGTGTGGCGCGCTCAGTGTCCCGCGCCCGTGTGGCGCGCTCGGTGTCCCGCGCCCGTGTGGTGCGCGGGCTACCGCGTCCACGTGGCGCGCTGGGGAGTGCGCCCCTGTGGCGCAGTAGGCGTGCGCCTGGGCTGGTGCGCGCGTCCGCTGTGGGTGGACCGCCACGTGGCGGTTCCCTATTGGGGGGCGCCGTGGACTGGGTCCAATGGACCCCCCCCCCCCTTTTCCTCCTTCTTCTTTTCTTCATCCTTCTCCCCGCACACCATTTTTCTCCTCTGTTCTTCCTTTTCTTCTCCAACCAAGCACCAAGAGGGAGAGAGGGAGGGGATTTCGTGGGGTGCGGCGGTGCGCCGTGGAACTCGCGGAGCGCGCGAGGTGTTCCAAAAAGTCGGTTGGGCGGCGCGGCGCTATGGAGGTAAGTCCCGCGTTTTGTCTTGCAGTTTTTTTGGCACAGCTTTAAGGCATCCTTTTGGGACATTGGATTTGACCCCATGCTCTTATGCGTGTTAGGGACTGTGTTTTTCTGTGCCGTTTATTGCGCGGACTGTCGCGGGCATTTTGGGCGCGCCTCGTTTTGTGTGCAGGCTCCGGCGACGTGCTCCGTTTTGCGTGCGGATTCCGTTTTGCGTGCGGACTCCGGCATCGTGCTCCGTTTTGCGTGCGAACTCCATTTTGCGTGCGGACTCCGGCGGCTACTCCGTTTTGCGTGCGGACTCCGACGGCGTGCTCCGTTTTGCGTGCGGACTCCGCCGACGTGCACCGTTTTGCGTGCGGACTCCGGTGGAGCCAAGGAATCGCGCGGAGACCAATTGCAAGTGTCTACGAGCAATTGTTGGCAAACCGAGGTGGGTGGCCCGTTTCCAAGATCTTCGGATTGCGCATTAATTCTATATGTGTAGGAACAAGCATGATAAAAATAGTGTGTTGTTAGCATGCAAGTCTGTGAAAGTTGCTATTCCTTGTATTATCTGATGATCTTGTCATCACCTTGCTTTCTATCATCTGTAAATTATTGTTATCTTGGAACTTGACCTAGCACCCCCGTCATATGCTGCATGTGTAACCAGACCAGTAGAAAACTCCAACTTGGGCTAGGTTTATTCTGCTTTAGACATCCACACTTCTTATTCCTTCCTGGGCATAGTGTTTTACTCGCCCGGGTAGTGGGCCGAGTGGTCGGAATTCTTTTAGTGTGGGATGCATATTACACTCGTGCTTGGGAGCAGAGCGGAGTCTGGTAGATGTAGTTGATCGTTTATCTGTGTTGGGAGCCGTTTGGGTGAACGGTGGTCCCGGGATGTGTTTTTTTTTTGTTGCCACTGTGTTAGTGGAAGTAGTATACCAGTGATAGCAGGACCTCGAACCCAGAACCTTTTTGGACACACACATGATTTTAGTCAACCAATGTTTTCTTCCAAGCATCGTAGGGTCGCCTGAGTTTGTTCTTGTTTGATTGGACGAAGGCATTAGCTCTTCGAGGTTTGGATATAAAACTTGTTTTCAATTGTTTTCCTAAAAAGAACTAAAAATTATTAAATATGGATTTCTTCCTGATCAAATGGCTTTCAGTAAGAAATGTCACCTTTTTCTATAAAATTAACCACTCGAGATGATTCGAGTGGTCTGGGTTCTAAGGGCTGCCTTTTCTTTGGGTCGAGAACAACGAGAGGCTATGCCTAGAGCCTGTTCTTGTTTGATTTGGGTTGTAGGTTCTAGTCTTTCGGGGTTCCCGGACCCTTCCTTGTGTCAGTTGTGGAGTTTATCCTGTCAGTGAGTTGGCCTGTTGAGGCAGTTGTTCGCAGTGGATGCGACGTTTGGCCTGTTGAGACAGTTGTTCGCAGTGGATGCGATGTTGGCCTGTTGAGGCAGTTGTTCGCAGTGGATGCGACGTTTGGCCTGTTTGGCCTGTTGAGGCAGTTGTTCGCAGTGGATGCGATGTTGGCCTGTTGAGGCAGTTGTTCGCAGTGGATGCGATGTTGGCCTGTTGAGGCAGTTGTTCGCAGTGGATGCGACGTTTGGCCTGTTTGGCCTGTTGAGACAGTTGTTCGCAGTGGATGCGATGTTGGATTCTTGAGGCAGTTGTTCGCAGTGGATGCGACGTTTGGCCTGTTTGGCCTGTTGAGACAGTTGTTCGCAGTGGATGCGATGTTGGCCTGTTGAGGCAGTTGTTCGCAGTGGATGCGATGTTGGCCTGTTGAGGCAGTTGTTCGCAGTGGATGCGACGTTTGGCCTGTTTGGCCTGTTGAGACAGTTGTTCGCAGTGGATGCGATGTCTGGCCTGTTGAGGCAGTTGTTCGCAGTGGATGCGATGTTTGGCCTGTTGAGGCAGTTGTTCGCAGTGGATGCGATGTTGGCTGTTGTTCTTTTTAGGTGCCTTTTCTGTTTCTTTTTCGGGACGAAAGCTACGGGGACCGTGCCTGGAACCTGTTCTTGTTTGATAGGGTTGTAGGTGTTGGTCCTTTGGAACTTTCGGGCCCTGGTTGGTTTCCTCCGCATGTTTTACCGAGGAAGTGTGTTTCGAACTGTAAGGGGGTCGGAAACTTCGATAGGTGGAGCCTGGATTTTTGTTCTTGTTTGATTGGGATTCTAGGCACCAACCTATCGGGATTTTCGAACCCTTATGGTGTCGGTCCTTCCTGTGTTACCTGTGAGATGTGATGTTGGTTACTGTCGATATTGTTGATCGTGGTTTTGGACTATAGCTGTCACGCCCCGGGGTCGAATCTGCGACTCGGGCCCGCCAACAGATCCGCCGCCCATACGGAAAACCCCGTATAGACGAAGCGTCTAACCTGCAAAAGGAATGATACTATAGCTATACTGATATCAGAGCTGAAAAGTACACTACTGAAATAAAAATAATACAACCCAAGTCCTCACAAACGTACAAAGTCTCTCAACTATAAAAGAAAACGTACAAGTGAACCTCACTACAAAGGTCTCTCAAAATGTAACTCTCAAAATAGTAAGGGGGTACATCTACTCTCTGGACGACAACTGGTAGGGATCTATCTCGCGACTCCCTTACCTCGATCAGCCGGATCAGCAACAGGAGTAACAGGAACAGGAGTAGAAGGCCCTGGGGAAATATACACCACGACGGGTGTGAGAACTACGTCCCACAGTAGTTCTCAGTGGGTGCCGCCAACAAGCCCGACGGTCTGCCCACTAAGTCTACTAGAGGCATAAAGTAACAAATGCAGTACTGAAAGGAAAGAGCTGGAAAAATAAACTCTACAGCTACTATGCCTCTATCTAGATGCTCAAAAAGTGGAACAGATGGAAACATGATGCATCTACTATCACTGAAGTATAGTCGCCCAACCAACCTGACTGCCACAAAGGGTCCAGTCAAACCTGCGCCCACCTACTGCCGCACATCCTCAACAGGACGGGTCTACCGTAGGGTGTCCGTGACTGCCAAAGCTGGCCCAGCCAGAGGGACTGCGTCGACAAGTCGCGATAGCAAGTAACAGGCCCAACTCCGGAGTGGCACTCGAGGGGCGCGACCCCACCGAGCAAAGTATCCGCGCATCTCTGTCGAGCTCAAATGGCTCATGCAGGCTATAGTCCAAATCCATGATCAACAAGAACCACAGTAACTGAATACTCACAGCCGGGACCACCGTCAACCCAACGGCTCCCACATAGAACCCATACTCACAGAAAGGACCGACACCATAAGGGTTCGAAAACCCCGATAAGTCGGCGCCTAAAACCCCAATCAAACAAGAACAGACTCCAGGCCCCGCCTATCAAGGTTCCCGACCTCCTTACAGTTCGGGAATGCAAAACCTTGGTACAACATGCGGAAGACACCAACCAGGGTCCGAAAGTTTCGGGAGACCAACACCTACAACCCTATCAAACAAGAACAGTTTCCAGGCACAGCCCCCATAGCTTTCGTCCCGAAGAGGAACGGCCCCTAGAACCCAGATCACCCAAACTCTCTCGGGTGAGGAAGTTGTAATAAAAAGATGACAGTTGTTACTGAAAACTATTTTAATCTGAGAAACCCAAATTAATATATTTTAGTTCTTTCAATAAAATCTGTTTAAATAAGTCTTATTTTCCAAACTCCGAAGGGCTATTACCTTCACCCAAATCAAACAAGAACAGGCTCCGGCGACCCCTCGAAATTTTGGAAGAAAACATTAGTTTACAGAAATCATGTGTGCCTGAAATCAGTCTGGGTCCTAGGTCGTACTAACACCGATATGCAACTGCCATGAACACAGTGGAGACAAATAAAACAAGGAAACAAGACATCTCGGGACTGCCGTTTACCTAAACGGCTCCCACCACAGATAAACGCCCAAGTACAACTACCAGACTCCACTCGGCCCCCGGCACGAGTGTAACATGCATCCCACACTAACCCAACTACTCAGCCCACTATCAAGGCGAGAAAAGCTCTATATCCAAGGAAAGGAATCCAAAGGGATGGGGACTAGAACATACAAGAGCATTGCCCATGTGAACATATTCCGACAGTCTGGCTAAATAAATGCAATCATATGTCGGGGTGCTAGTCAAATCACATGACTCATATCTAAGATAACATCTATTCTAGTATGATCAAAGCTACACTACTAGAATTAGGGGGAAAGTCCGCAGACTTGGAGGAAAATCCAATAAACTCACAATCATGCATAATCCTACTAAAATAGAATTAATGTCCAGTCCATCGATTTTGAAGAAAAGGTCACCCACCTGTAACGCGCGTTAAACCAAGATCCAAATAAGCTGAAACTGCACGGGGATGAATCCTCAGATTCCCACGATTCCAACGGGCCTAAAAACACCCAAAAACTCCTCCTGGGTACAAAGATATAGCCCAAACATTACAAACAATGCAAAATTCCATGTGTACAGTTTTGCTGAAATTTCTGTCCAAAAGAAGCATTATTGTCAACTTTGAGGTAAATTCCAAAAATTCCAATAAAAATACGACGGCGATCATCGCGAAGCTTAGATGTCAATCGAGTCCTTAATCATCGAATTCCGATGTCCGGTTGTGAAGATACAAATCCGACAAGGCTCTGCTGTCCAGAAAAACTACCAGCAAAACAGGGGCTTAGAGATGCCTCGTAAACCATGCCAAAAGTGCGAAACAAGGTGAAGCGATCAACACAGAAAATGAAGCCTTACCTCTTAGGATCGCGCTGCCGCAGAAATCGCTCAAAAATTCCTCCTGGTTAGAGCACAGGAATTTTCCGACTGAACTCCGACGATAACGGGCCTCCGATGAAAAAACATCGCTCTGCGCTACGATGTCGAAGTCGTCAACGCCGCGGCCTCCAAAAATTCCGAGCCTCTGCCAGAAGATGCGCAACACGAGAATCTCCAACTTTGCTAAAGGGTCCAAGGGTAAGAGGGTTCGGGAAAAGGGTGAAAAACATATTCCGACAGTCTGGCTAAATAAATGCAATCATATGTCGGGGTGCTAGTCAAATCACATGACTCATATCTAAGATAACATCTATTCTAGTATGATCAAAGCTACACTACTAGAATTAGGGGGAAAGTCCGCAGACTTGGAGGAAAATCCAATAAACTCACAATCATGCATAATCCTACTAAAATAGAATTAATGTCCAGTCCATCGATTTTGAAGAAAAGGTCACCCACCTGTAACGCGCGTTAAACCAAGATCCAAATAAGCTGAAACTGCACGGGGATGAATCCTCAGATTCCCACGATTCCAACGGGCCTAAAAACACCCAAAAACTCCTCCTGGGTACAAAGATATAGCCCAAACATTACAAACAATGCAAAATTCCATGTGTACAGTTTTGCTGAAATTTCTGTCCAAAAGAAGCATTATTATCACCTTTGAGGTAAATTCCAAAAATTCCAATAAAAAGACGATGGCGATCCTCGCGAAGCGTAGATGTCAATCGAGTCCTTAATCGTCGAATTCTGATGTCCGGTTGTGAAGATAAAAATCCGACAAGGCTCTGCTGTCCAGAAAAACTACCAGCAAAACAGTTGCTTAGAGATGCCTCGTAAACCATGCCAAAAGTGCGAAATGAGGTGAAGCGATCAGCACGGAAAATGAAACCTTACCTCTTAGGATCGCGTTGCCGCAAAAATCGCTCAAAAATTCCTCCTGGTTAGAGCACAAGAATTTTCCGACTGAACTCCGACGATAACGGGCCTCCGATCAAAAAATGTCGCTCTGCGCTACGATGTAGAAGTCGTCGACGCCGCGGCCTCCAAAAATTCCGAGTCTCTGCCAGAAGATGCGCAACACGAGGATCTCCAACTTTGCTAAAGGGTCCAAGGGTAAGAGGGTTTGGGAAAAGGGTGAAAAAGCCCAAGCAAGAGGGCCTATTTATAGGCCCACAAAGGAAAAGAAGTCAAAATGGTCAATTGGGCCCAAATCCGGGCGCCCGTACATTTCGGGCGGCTACAGTAACGGGCCGGCCCGTTACTGTGCGCGCCCGGAATTACGGGAGCGCGACACCTGTCCCTGACGTCACTGTTCCGCACACCGCGCGCACGTGGGCGGCGTGAGCCCGCCAATCACGTGATGCCACGTGTCCCCCACGAGGTTCACGCGGTCCACGCCCCCGGTCTACGTGCCGGGTCTTTCGGAATATGTCAGCCAATCAGGAGCCGCCACGTGTCACAGCCGCCGCCGCCTTCTTTAACGCCGCCGGACCAATGAGCTGCTGCCACGTGGCAAACCAACTTCTCGGTGCTCCCGGTGCACGCCTATTCTGTGGACCCCGCGCCTGCGCGCTGCCCGCGCCTGCCCGCGCTGCCCGCGGCCCTGCTCCGCCCCTGCGCCGCCTTGCTCCGCCGTGCGCCGCCGCTGCCGGTCGCCGGAACAGTGTTTCCGGCAGCCGGATTTACTGTTCCGGCGTGAACAGTAATTTGTGCCGAAAATTAATTGAATATACCATTTTGATCGTTTTCGCGCGCTGAGTCCAAATCCGCCGTCCATTTCGCCAAATTCTCATCCGAAATTTTGCCGAAAGTCCCCGAAAAAGCCAATTTGCTCCGTTTTTCGTGCCGGATCTATTTTAAAAATCCGTTTTCGACACTATGAGCTCCGATACATTGTGTAAGCTTCCTGTAATCACTATTAAAGCTGTAAAGGCTTCTACAAAAGTCCGGATCATCACATCCTCCCCTACTAAAAAGAGTTTCGTCCTCGAAACTAACATCCTCAACGGGAGTCTCAAACAGAAAAGTGGGTATCCATCAACACCGACTCCAGCTCCCCAAACACCACTCACTCCCCGTGATTGCTCCTCAACAAAGACAAGTACGGCATGGCCCTGTTGCGCAATCCTCTCATCTCACGAGACAGGATTCGCAACGGGCGTCCCTCGTACTGCAAACACTCACGGATCCTAAGTGGAGTGAGTCAATCACAGGCGAGGGATCCAAAATATACTATCACTGAGCTGGGATGTGGAACACGAGGACTTCCAACAAATTGCGGGGACAAGCAACAACCTCAAAAAGCAAACCCACTGTACTAACTCGTCCAAATCTACTCGAAGTACGCCAATACAATCAACAAGAAAGGTAAAGGCCCCACTAGCAGGAAAGTCATCAACCACAACTCTCTATTTAGAAAACAGCTGAAATTAATGAAAAGTCCAAAAATTTCGAAAGACCAGTGCCTTCGCCCCAATCAAACAAGAACAGGTTCGGGCACTGTCTCCATTTCTAGAGTAGCCTTTCGAAGTTTTCGTCCTGCTCATAAATTTCAGTATAAAGACAAGAAAAAGAAGCGAAGTGTTGAAGTCATTCCTGCTGTGGCTACAAAACGGAAGCTACTATCTAACCGTGACCCCTAGGGACACATCCTCTAGTCCTAATCATCACCTACGCTCAAAAGGTAGCACCTAACCCAAAACTGCTGAAGCCACTGCTGCAGGGAGGCTACTCGGGTGACCTGTAAAAAAAAATGACCTCCTGTTGTCCTACTCGCGGTAAGGTCGCCGTTCTCATTCCACAATCAGTCGTTGCACGATACCGCGCCAGCTGGTCCATCGCGTGTGCTCAATCTGAGTCGTGGAGCCGTCACTGAACCTTCACACCTACCGGTATAATTCCAAGTCTCAACTGTCTTGATCATGCCCCACAATCCTCCTCTTCTCGTAGGATACTGTGAAGAATCCAATCGCTAATGCAAGTAGCAAAATTCCTAGCCCTTATCCATGCAAAAATGCAAATGCCCTACTAACATATGCAGAAGGATGCAGCGGTACCGAAATGCTCAACTCAGCTGACTGAAAATAAACTCATACCTGTGGCAACACGATCTGCTGCCGGGGTGCCCTCCACCAGAGCTGCGTAAACCCGTCCACTGGGTGCTGAAGACCGTCGTCCCGTCTTTCCCGACGTGGTACCCCACTCTGTCTGACGGTATACCGGAGGGGCCTCCGCTTCCTGAACAGGCAAGGGAGGTGCTACAGCAAGGGGTAGCACTGACAGAATGGCTCGGGGACAAGCTGCTCGAAAATGTCCCAACTCTCCACATAGGAAACACCGTCCCTGTCTCTGGTCACACTGTGACGGTGGATGAGGGCCGCCACAGATGACACACCGCTCACGTCGCTGCTGCCGGAGCTGTTGTCGTTGCTGATACCGCGGCTGCTGCGGTTGCCCACCAGATCTCTGGCGCCCCTGAAACCTACAACCCTCAGAGTGAGATCATGGAAGTCTCGAAGGTGCCTGCCGACTCGTCTGTCCCTCATCAACCGGTGCTGGGCGCTTCGCCCCTGGAATCACTGCAGGAGCTGGAGCCACCTTATCCATCACCGCCTCTCCGCACTCAACATAAAGTGCCTGCTCCATAGATGCATCCAACGTCTGCAATCTGTGCGAACGGACGAGCTGATAAATCTCCCGGCGCAAACCCCGCTCAAACATGTAAATCTGATGCGCCTCGTCCCTGGCCGCGTGCGGTACACAGGCCAACAACTGGTTAAAGTCTGCGATGTACTCATGCACGGGCCGATCTCCCTGACGAAGATTCTTTAGCTGCTCCTCTAACCTCTGCCTGACACTCTCCGGGAAAAAGGCTCCAAGCAATAGACTGCGGAACTCCGCCCAAGTAAGAAGCTGACTCCCAGGTGGACCAACAGGTCTAACACGCCGCCACCAGGCCTCGGCGTTGTGCTCCAAGAAGTTTGTCACCAACAGTACCTGAAATCGCTCCTCGATAAACAGGCTCTCGAAATGTCGCTCCATCGCCGTGATCCACGACTCCGCCTCCCACGGTTCCGAACTCTGCCCCGAGAAATGAGGTGGGTCAAACTGACGAAACTTTATCAACAAATCAACCACCTCACGCCGCTCTGCAGGGGTCAACTGTCCTGCCGTCCCGGACGGCTGTCTGCTAGTTACCGGTGTAACAGGGGCTGCCGGTGCCGCTGGTACAACAGGAGGTGCCACAGCTGGGGAAGAAGGTGTAGGGAAACTCTCAGGGGGTGCTGTGACAGGGTTCGCCCTCTGTACAAACAAGCGCATCATCCGGTACATGGTCTCCTCCTGGCGTCGTGAAGTCTCCTCCTGACGTCGAGCAGCCTCCGACAACTGGGTCATCTGAGCCCGAAGCTCCTGCACCTCACTCTGCTGACCCTGTGATGACTCCTCCTGCTCAGGCTCATCGGAGGAGGAAGGCTGAGAACGCGTCTGCATCCTGCGTCGGGGAAGCATCGTACACACCTGCAACAACATTCAAACATCAGGACAACACTCGACCCAATCTAGCGAAAGTCTAGGGCATGTCACCCATTACACAGCATTATGTTGTCTGCAGCCAACATAATCACTTAGGAGAATAAACATGCCAATCACTCATCCCATCCCGTGGGAGAGGTATAAACTCAATCAGGACTCTCGCTAAAAGTCACGGCTCTCACGTAGTCATCCTAATGTCCAACCACAAGCCTAGGGTTTCTAAGTCCACAATGACCTACAACCTAGGCTCTGATACCACTCTAATCTGTCACGCCCCGGGGTCGAATCTGCGACCCGGGCCCGCCAACAGATCCGCCGCTCATATGGAAAACCCCGTATAGACGAAGCGTCTAACCTACAAAAGGAATGATACTATAGCTATACTGATATCAGAGCTGAAAAGTACACTACTGAAATAAAAATAATACAACCCAAGTCCTCACAAACGTACAAAGTCTCTCAACTATAAAAGAAAACGTACAAGTGAACCTCACTACAAAGGTCTCTCAAAATGTAACTCTCAAAATAGTAAGGGGGTACATCTACTCTCTGGACGACAACTGGTAGGGATCTATCTCGCGACTCCCTTACCTCGATCAGCCGGATCAGCAACAGGAGTAACAGGAACAAGAGTAGAAGGCCCTGGGAAATATACACCACGACGGGTGTGAGAACTACGTCCCACAGTAGTTCTCAGTGGGTGCCGCCAACAAGCTCGACGGTCTGCCCACTAAGTCTACTAGAGGCATAAAGTAACAAATGCAGTACTGAAAGGAAAGAGCTGGAAAAATAAACTCTACAGCTACTATGCCTCTATCTAGATGCTCAAAAAGTGGAACAGATGGAAACATGATGCATCTACTATCACTGAAGTATAGTCGCCCAACCAACCTGACTGCCACAAAGGGTCCAGTCAAATCTGCGCCCACCTACTGCCGCACATCCTCAACAGGACGGGTCTACCGTAGGGTGTCCGTGACTGCCAAAGCTGGCCCAGCCAGAGGGACTGCGTCGACAAGTCGCGATAGCAAGTAACAGGCCCAACTCCGGAGTGGCACTCGAGGGGCGCGACCCCACCGAGCAAAGTATCCGCGCATCTCTGTCGAGCTCAAATGGCTCATGCAGGCTATAGTCCAAATCCATGATCAACAAGAACCACAGTAACTGAATACTCACAGCCGGGACCACCGTCAACCCAACGGCTCCCACATAGAACCCATACTCACAGAAAGGACCGACACCATAAGGGTTCGAAAACCCCGATAAGTCGGCGCCTAGAACCCCAATCAAACAAGAACAGACTCCAGGCCCCGCCTATCAAGGTTCCCGACCTCCTTACAGTTCGGGAATGCAAAACCTTGGTACAACATGCGGAAGACACCAACCAGGGTCCGAAAGTTCCGGGAGACCAACACCTACAACCCTATCAAACAAGAACAGGTTCCAGGCACAGCCCCCGTAGCTTTCGTCACGAAGAGGAACGGCCCCTAGAACCCAGATCACCCAAACTCTCTCGGGTGAGGAAGTTGTAATAAAAAGATGACAGTTGTTACTGAAAACTATTTTAATCTGAGAAACCCAAATTAATATATTTTAGTTCTTTCAATAAAATCTGTTTAAATAAGTCTTATTTTCCAAACTCCGAAGGGCTATTACCTTCACCCAAATCAAACAAGAACAGGCTCCGGCGACCCCTCGAAATTTTGGAAGAAAACATTAGTTTACAGAAATCATGTGTGCCTGAAATCAGTCTGGGTCCTAGGTTGTACTAACACCGATATGCAACTGCCATGAACACAGTGGAGACAAATAAAACAAGGAAACAAGACATCTCGGGACTGCCGTTTACCCAAACGGCTCCCACCACAGATAAACGCCCAAGTACAACTACCAGACTCCACTCGGCCCCCGGCACGAGTGTAACATGCATCCCACACTAACCCAACTACTCAGCCCACTATCAAGGCGAGAAAAGCTCTATATCCAAGGAAAGGAATCCAAAGGGATGGGGACTAGAACATACAAGAGCATTGCCCATGAGAACATATTCCGACAGTCTGGCTAAATAAATGCAATCATATGTCGGGGTGCTAGTCAAATCACATGACTCATATCAAAGATAACATCTTTTCTAGTATGATCAAAGCTACACTACTAGAATTAGGGGGAAAGTCCGCAGACTTGGAGGAAAATCCAATAAACTCACAATCATGCATAATCCTACTAAAATAGAATTAATGTCCAGTCCATCGATTTTGAAGAAAAGGTCACCCACCTGTAACGCACGTTAAACCAAGATCCAAATAAGTTGAAACTACACGGGGATGAATCCTCAGATTCCCACGATTCCAACGGGCCTAAAAACACCCAAAAACTCCTCCTGGGTACAAAGATATAGCCCAAACATTACAAACAATGCAAAATTCCATGTGTACAGTTTTGCTGAAATTTCTGTCCAAAAGAAGCATTATTGTCAACTTTGAGGTAAATTCCAAAAATTCCAATAAAAATACGACGGCGATCATCGCGAGCTTAGATGTCAATCGAGTCCTTAATCGTCGAATTCCGATGTCCGGTTGTGAAGATACAAATCCGACAAGGCTCTGCTGTCCAGAAAAACTACCAGCAAAATAGGGGCTTAGAGATGCCTCGTAAACCGTGCCAAAAGTGCGAAACAAGGTGAAGCGATCAACACAAAAAATGAAGCCTTACCTCTTAGGATCGCGCTGCCGCGGAAATCGCTCAAAAATTCCTCCTGGTTAGAGCACAGGAATTTTCCGACTGAACTCCGACGATAACGGGCCTCCGATGAAAAAACATCGCTCTGCGCTACGATGTCGAAGTCGTCAACGCCGCGGCCTCCAAAAATTCCGAGCCTCTGCCATAAGATGCGCAACACGAGAATCTCCAACTTTGCTAAAGGGTCCAAGGGTAAGAGGGTTCGGGAAAAGGGTGAAAAAGCCCAAGCAAGAGGGCCTATTTATAGGCCCACAAAGGAAAAGAAGTCAAAATGGTCAATTGGGCCCAAATCCGGGCGCCCGTACATTTCGGGCGGCTACAGTAACGGGCCGGCCCGTTACTATGCGCACCCGGAATTACGGGAGCGCGACACCTGTCCCTGGCGTCACTGTTCCGCACACCGCGCGCACGTGGGCGGCGTGAGCCCGCCAATCACGTGATGCCACGTGTCCCCCACGAGGTTCACGCGGTCCACGCCCCCGGTCTACGCGACGGGTCTTCCGGAATATGTCAGCCAATCAGGAGCCGCCACGTGTCACAGCCGCCGCCGCCTTCTTTGACGCCGCCGGACCAATGAGCTGCTGCCACGTGGCAAACCAACTTCTCGGTGCTCCCGGTGCACGCCTATTCTGTGGACCCCGCGCCTGCGCGCTGCCCGCGCCTGCCCGCGCTGCCCGCGGCCCTGCTCCGCCCCTGCGCCGCCTTGCTCCACCGTGCGCCGCCTTGCTCCGCCGTGCGCCGCCGTCTGCCGCCGCCGCCGTTCGCCGGAACAGTGTTTCCGGCAGCCAGAATTACTGTTCCGGCGTGAACAGTAATTTGTGCCGAAAATTAAGTGAATATACCATTTTGATCGTTTTCGCGCGCTGAGTCCAAATCCGCCGTCCATTTCGCCAAATTCTCATCCGAAATTTTGCCGAAAGCCCCCGGAAAAGCCAATTTGCTCCGTTTTTCGTGCCGAATCCATTTTAAAAATCCGTTTTCGACACTACGAGCTCCGATACATTGTGTAAGCTTCCTGTAATCACTATTAAAGCTATAAAGGCTTCTACAAAAGTCCGGATCATCACAATAGCCTGCAGTGCCACTTTGAGCTCGACAGAGTGCGCAGATACCTTTGTCCTCGTTGGGGTTGCTCCCCTCGAGTGCCACGTCCGGGGTGGGTCTGCACTTTGGTATCGCGACTTGTCGACGCCGTCCCTTTGGCTGTGCCAGTTTTGGCAGTCACGGACACCCTACGGTAGACCCGTCCTCTTATGGATGTGCGGCAGTAGGTGGGCGCAGGTTTGACTGGACCCGAGGAGGCAATCAGGTAGATTAGGTGATCTGTGTTGAGGGATAGTAGATGCACCATGTTATCATCTGTTCCACTTTTTGAGCATCTAGGTAGAGGCATAGTAGCTGTAGAGTCATTCTTTTCCAGCTCTTTTCTTTCAGCATCACTTTGTTACTTTATGCCTCTAGTAGACTTAGTGGGCAGACCGTCGGGCTTGTTGGCGGCACTCACTGAGAACTACTGTGGGATGTAGTTCTCACACCCGTCGTGGTGTCTTTTCCCCAGGAACTTCTGCTCCAGTTCCTATTGTTCCAGTTGCTGATCCTGCTGATCGAGGTGAGGGAGTCGCGAGATAGATCCCTACCAGTCGTCCTCCAGAGAGAGTAGGTGTACCCTCTTTTTATATTTGGAGAGTTTCTTGTTGAGAGACCTTGTAGTGAGGTATAGAGTTGTATTTTACTTTACAGTTTGAGAGACTTATGTATTTGAGGAGGATTTTGAGTTGTATATATTTTCATTTTCGGCAGTTTATTTTCACCTCTGATATCTATATAGTATAGTTGATCTTTTGCTGGTTAGTCGCTTCGTCTATACAGGGCTTCCCGTATGGGCGGATCTGTTGGCGAGCCCGGGTCGTAGTTTCGACGCCGGGGCGTGACACTACCGACCACATCAAGTCCAACCCCTGACCTCCGGTCAACCGCCCAAAATCCGCGGTTGCCACAAAGCCCTCTAGTCCATAATCATGCCCTAACACCGATGTCCTATAACCGACATCCGGTCAACCGCCTAATATCCGCGGTCGCCGCCAAAACCCATAATCCACAATCCAGGCCCCGGCTACACTAACCCAAACCCCTGCTCAAACCCGAGCAACATGAACCACCTGACTAACGAAAAGGAGAAAAGAAGCAAACATGGTTTCTCCTAAGTCAAGTTCCAACATGATAGTGTAGCGATAAGAAATGGCCTATCTAGATGTCCATACAAGCATGCAAGTGTTTTCAAGGAAACATAAATTAAGTCATTGATCATTAACAGTATCCACCTATGCATGTCACCTATCCTCAAGTAATACCACTAACAGGATAAATCATCTTGACCAAATATAATAAACAATTCCACATGCAAGGTTAAGTGCTAACATAGCAATCCATGATTCCACACAAGCATGCATAAGTCCCAATTAAATATTCAATTATGTTTCCCACATAGTGATTCTCTAATAACATTTCCAACATGATATGCTCATAAGAATAGCAATTATCGATCATAATGCTCCAAAGATGATCACTCTAATACTCCTAGTGGGTAAGTCAGAAAAGAGGGATATAGCAACCACCCACCTCGATCGCTAAATCCAAGTCCAAATAGTTCTCTCGCCCAAACAGATAATCTGCCACGATCACTGTACAAAATATCCCCAACATACAGACAAATAAACACACAAGTACCCAAATACATGCTGTTCCAGAATTCAGTCCCAAAGATGCCCTGTTTTTACCTGCGAGATGGAGACCAAAAATTCCTGAAAAATTGCCGCTGCGATCCTCGCATCGAGACGATCGAAATGAGTACTCGCAAACCCAAATCCGATACCTGTAGGCCGAGTTACAAAATCAACAAGATAACCATCCCAAAATTCCCAAGAGCAAAATCTGTAGCACTAAGCTCTGGAAAATGGGATTTTTCACCTTCGGGCCTACCTCCAAAAATTCCATAAAAATTCGAGGACATTCCTTGCGATGTGTAGATACAAAATTACTATTGGAACGTCTCAATCCGATGCCTGAGCGCAAAGTTATCGCCGAAACACTGTGGCGCTGTCCAAAACTCCGCCCAAGAAAATGGGTCAAAAGAAAGCTCGGGAAACTCCAAGATAAACCTGAAATGAGAGGAAGCTCAAATCACGAAGATTGTAGTCCTACCTGTCGTGAAGCCAACGGCGCACGAATTGATGAAAACGGAGGTCGGAGTAAGCCGGGGAGTCCTCGCACCGAAACGCGACGAAGGAGATCACAAATGAACGAGCGTCGCGCCACACCGTAAAAATGAAAACCTCGAAGTGTGTGCCACAGAAAAATCTGGGAATCCACAGGTGGAACCAGCTCTGGGAGAGGAAGAACTTTGGTGAAGGTCGCACTGTGAGAAGATGAACAGGAAAAGAGATACAAGCTGCTGTTCTTGGCTTATTTATAGGCTGGGAAAACAATTCACTTAATGACCAATAGGTCCCTTCTTTCGGGCGCCCGAATCCTTCGGGCACTGCAAACCGGGCTGCACCGAGCTGTCCAACCTGAGCCCGAATCGCTAAGGATGCGCCACGTGGCCACAAAACAGGCAACAACCAAAGCCACCACTCCCGCTGCGCCGCGTGGCCACCCGCGGAGGTCAACACGTGGCGCGCACCCGGTCAGCGCGCGTAGGCGCGCACAGGCACGCAGCCCGAGGCACCCCGGTGCGCCTCCGTGGATCCTGCCTTCGAGAGCCCGCCAACCAAAATCCGCCACGTGTCCCGCCGGTCCACCATGCACCCCGCGCTCTCCGTAGACCGCGCCCCGCGGACCGGCCCACTCCCGAGCCGCCACGCGTCCAGCCCCCGGTGCACGCCCGCCGCGTGGACCGGGCGGCCCGCACCTCTACCCGCCGCACTGCCCGCGGCTGCGCCGCCACGCTCCGCCGCTGCCCGCCGGCCGGAACAGTAACCCCAAGCCTCGGAAAACGTGCTTTTGCATCTGGACTCCAAAAAATATAAGTAAATAGTTCATTTTTACCGTTTTCGCGCACTGAATCCAAATCCGCCATCCGTTTTTCCAAATTCCACTTCTAAAAATTACCGAAGGCATCCGAAAAGGTGTTTTTAATCCAAATTTCGCACTGAGTCTAATTTTGATATCCGTTTTGCGCGAAACAACTTCTAAACATTCGACGGGGTCCTCCGATTACCCACGTGATCCATTTTAAGTCCAGAGTCCATCACTTATGTCCAATTCGTGCACAAACACCTCCAACACACAGTATAGGCCCCCAGAAGCTGCCAAACACACTGCAGAAGCTCTGCTGATCCAACTGTAATCCTCTTGAGGAAATTCGGATCCTCACATCCTCCCCCACTAAAAGAAAGTTTCGTCCTCGAAACTAAAGTCATTCCTCAATCCGGATCTCAACCAAGTAGAGGGGGGTAAATATCCAATCATCCACCAATCAAGCTCCCAAGGCTGTCTAATACCTCCTCGAGAGACGCGATGCAATCCTCGGGTCTCTAACTAGAACAAAATAAAGGTGGGCACTCTAGAAACTGCACCACCTCAACCAAGTACAACTGGGCTAACCGCTCGAGCTACCAAGTAGTCTGCATCGGTACAAGCATCCGCTCCTCCCAAGGCCCCCGATAATCCAACCATAAGTCCATCGGCACAAAAGCTTGATCCAAGTACCTATGTACTCCCGAGGTATCCAATATAAGTCCCCCAACTGATCACGTAGACTCTGATCTCTAATCTTTAAACCGTCGGGGTGTAGAAGCAATTCCCCAACTCTCCGGCATCAACACACAGCCATATGTAGTCGAGGAAACCAGATTACAAATCCACCTTCAGGAAGACTCGGGACCCTTAAAGCTGGTAAATCAAATCCTCCATGCTCGACAAGGGTGCTAGCTCCAGATGGTCACTTCACCTAATTCCCGGGGATCCACACAAAGCCGAAGTGAACCAACCTTCCACATCTCGAATAGCACCGGCGCCCCCAAAGGTGACACACTTGGTCTGACAAAATTCCCAAAACATCGAATCCTGGAGTTGTGTCCTCAACTCCCAAACTAGTGACATGCTAGACAACTCCAATAGGAGAACAGCTGGGAACTCGCAACCAAAGGGGGTATCCCCGAGTCCCGGTGCCGCCGTAGGTCCCTCAACCACACTAGCCATAAAGGCTACGCATCCACTGCGAAACATCCGCCTCGCTCATGAAGTCAAAACTATAGAGGCGAAGATAACCCTCAAGCAACCCAGGTACACCAACACCTCCAGACCTGGCTTCCCAAGAAAACCGTCCTCGCGGCATAATCAACTGCCGTGAAAGAAAAATCGAACCAGCCAGCCCAGCGGGTACCACAACAACATCCCGCAGCTGAGCCAAGACCATCAGGTCTACCGGCAAAATCCAGGACTCAAGCTGCACCGGGCAGGACCAACAACTCTCCTCCACGTGCCAAGTGTGATCGGGAAAATAAGCCTCCCGTGCACGTGGTGACCATCCTACCCCTAACCCAAGCAATGAAGCAAAAGCACTACCCACCAAGAAGGGAATGCAGGCATGTGTTCGTGAAGGTTTTGACATACGGCGATGTTCTAATTATTTCTTGACCTACAGGTGTCGGATTTGGACGTGCAAGTACTCATTTCGATCGGCTCACCGCGAGGATCGCAACGGTTATTTTTCTAGAATTTTCTGAGGTCATCTCGCAGGTGAAAATTGACCATCTTGTGGACTGTTGTGCGGACAGTGGCATTGTATTAATTGTAGGATTAATTTGTGCACCGTGTTGGTTGTTGTTGCAGTGTTCGCAGTGAGCTGGGATTTTCTTTGAGAGAGGGCGAGTTTGAAGTGGTGTTTCATGTACTTCGCGATGGAGGTGGGTGGTTGCTATATCCCTCTATTCTGACATACCCACTAGGAATATTAGAGAGATCCTTTCATTGGACATATTGAATGATCACCTAATGGACATGCATGCTTAAATTAAAATAGTTGTGAGCCTATCATATGGAAAATACTATTGTGGAAATTTGATAGTGGTTGGAACTTATACATATTTGTATGGACAAAATATTAGCTCTTAACCTTGCATGTGGAATTTACTTTCATGTTGGGATAATATGAAATGTCTAGTGGGAGGGTACCACTTGAGGATCTTTTGGACATGCATAGGTGGATGGTTTATGTGAAGGTAATTAGTGGATTATAGACATGTGTGGTTGGATAATGATTTTAGCATGATGGTTATATCCATGCGGAGCTATTAATTGATACACATGTGGAACCTCTATTTGTCACACTTTCTTTATCTTTCATGAGGACTTAAGCATGCTTGTTTGGTCATCTAGATAGGCCACTATTTGTTACTACACTATTATATTGGTACTTGACTTAGGAGAAACCATGCTTGCTTCTTTCTCCTTATTCTTTAGTCAGGTGGTTCTTGTTGCTCGGGTTTGAGCAGGGGTACGGGATAGTGTAGCCGGGACCTTGGGGTCGGGGACAGGTGGTATTTGATTATGGATTAGAGGTTATTGCGGCTACCGCGGATATTAGGCGGTTGACCAGATACAGATTATTTTACCCGATTTTGGATTAGGGGTTATCGCGGCGACCGCGGATATTAGGCGGTTGACCGGATGGTTACATATGCATCAGATTGGGGATCGGGTTTCCCTTTAGTGAATGGGTTTTTCCACTTTGATCAGAGTCGTGATCCAGTTCTGCTATAGTGAGATATCGAGTTCCCCTCTAGAGCGTTGGGGAGTTCCCCTCTAGAGCGTGGGGGTCAGACAGTGATTGAGTTTGTTATCACACCGGCGCGGCTTTATATGCCCGGTGATGCTTTCCTCGTGTGGGTCGCTCCCCTCGAGTTCCCCTCCGGAGGCTGGGATCAGACAGTTATTGACAGTTTTTGCCATCACATCGGCGCGGTTATTGCCCGATGATGAGGGCGACAGCAGGCAGTACAAGTTTTTACTGGTGGATAGATTGGGTTACCGGGACAGTTTGGTTACTGATGCATTTAGAGGCATAGTATTGGTAGTTTCCTTTTTTAGCAGTTTTGTTGTTTACCACTCTTCTTCTCCCTTTTTCCTCTGGTAGACCTAGTGGGTGCGTCGGAGTTTGAGGCTTTACCCACTAGGGGAGGCTACTGGTTTACTAGTAGTTCTCACCCCCATTTTCCTTTCCTCTTTGTCTTCTCCTTTGTTTCGCAGTGTCTTCTGCGGGTGCTGCTGGGTTTTCAGCGGCGGGTCGAGGTGAGAGGACGGCTGAGTAGATAGATCTCGAGGCAGGATGAGCGAGTTAGCTGGACTATTGGTGTACCCTTTTTCCTCAGACGGTTGTACTTTACTTTTGGGTCTGGCTTTGGCCAGCTGTTTGTATTTTATTTGGTGAGCTGGGAGAGACAGATGTATTATTTTTACAGATGTACTGTATTTTATTTCCAGCTTCAGTCTGAGATGTATTAGTTTTTAGTTCAGCTCCGTTTTATGCTCTTTTTATTATCTCTTATATCTGAGCAGGTTACTAGCGCTTCGTGTACGTGGGAAATACCGTGTGCACGGCGGATCTGTAGACGGGCCCGGGTTCTGGTTTATACCGGGGCGTGACAATTGTTCCTTTTCCAACAATTTTAGAAGATCGACCGTCTCCAAAAACTACAAGTCCTCCGGAGATTTTCTCTAAAGTTTGAAAACAATTTTTGTCACCGGTCATGTGATGGGAACATCCACTATCCAGATACCAAGACGAGTTGTCAAAAGCATGCAGTGATGTATGAATGACAAGACAAGGGAAGATTTCACCTTTGCGCACCCAAACCTTTTGAGTTTTGGAGTACGTCGACAATGATTGTGAAGTTATTCTCCTTGGTGAATGCATCTTGTTTGATTGATCGCTTTTCTTTGATGACGTCGTCTTGTTAAGTGTACTACCAAGATTCTTTACCTTTGAAAAATTCTCCTTTGATTTCTGGGGGATGAACTTGTTGGTGGTTGTTGCAAGAGGCGCTTGATTTGATCGTTTTGCTCCATTCTTGCAATTGCGTCTTATGTGCCCTGCAAAACCGCAACGAAAACATACCTTTGTACATGTCGAACCCGAAGTAGGTGAGGTAGGCTTGTTTACGTTGGATGCATTAAGTTTCGTCGGTGGAGGAGGAGGAGGAGCAACCGACTGAGGCACAAAAATTGTTTCACTCGAACTAGGACTGTTTCCAGTTCGATCGTATCCAAGGCCCAAACGATTCGTTTGACCAAGACCAAGCATCTTATCCAACTTGCTCCTTCCGGAAGAGAAACGCTTCAAATCTTCCTTAAGTTGGAATATGGTCTTCGTCATTTCCATCTTCTCTTGTCGAGCCTCGGTGTAGAGCTTCAAGAAGTAATTAGCTTTATCCACCAACTTGTTGTGTGACACCCCCGGAATTTGGATTAGTCCTCTATATAAATGATATAATAGGACTAAATCTCTAACCCGGCTATAGCATTTTGGATGGTAGCAAGATCCAAGAGGAACATGAGAGTTAAGCGTGCTAGAGCTAGAGTAGTTCTAGGATGGGTGACCCCCTGGGAAGTGGGGCGTCACAGTTGGTATCAGAGCCATTCACCAGCCGGAAATGTGAGATGAGTCTCGGCTGAGCCAGGGTTATATAGCGGGTAGAGCGAGGCTCCCCGGCTAATGACCGTTGTGAGTGGAGTGCAGCTCCTGACAAGGTCGGCTAAGGCTAGCGAGACGAGTCTCACATCGCCTGGTGCTTGTGAGTGTGCTTGAGCTTGAGTGTGCTTGCGAGGCTCCCCGGCTAATGATCGTTGTGAGTGGAGTGCAGCTCCTCACAAGGTCGGCTAAGGCTAGCGAGATGAGTCACACATCGCCTGGTGCTTGTGAGTGTGCTTGAGCCTGACGTGGACGTCAGGGCTTAAAGGGGGGAAGAATGTGACACCCCCGGAATTTGGATTAGTCCTCTATATAAATGATATAATAGGACTAAATCTCTAACCCGGCTATAGCATTTTGGATGGTAGCAAGATCCAAGAGGAACATGAGAGTTAAGCGTGCTAGAGCTAGAGTAGTTCTAGGATGGGTGACCCCCTAGGAAGTGGGGCGTCACATGTTGTGTTCCTTCTCGAAATGCTCCTTCTTCACTTGAAGGGAAACATTTGCTTTGATCAAATTGTCCCTTTCCACTTCAAGAGCGTTTGAGACAGAAGTTGCCTTTTTAGTTTCTTCCTCAAGATCCTGCAATCTTCTTCTCAAACTCTTGTTTTGCTTTGCCAATTTCTTTGAATCCTTCAGTAGTTTATGATAGGCAAAAGCAAAGTCTTCACCTTCGGAATCACTCGGTTCATTGTCCGTTGCATTCTTTTCAACCTGGGAGGAGTTGGATAATGAACCGGATGTACTTGCCATAAAGCACACGTAAGGTGAAGTTGTGGACGCGTGGAATGCCGTCGCGTTGTTATCCTCATCACTGGAAGATGACTCATTGGAAGTTGAGGTGTCATCCCAAGTGACGGCTTGCATCGCCTTCTTCTTTGACGGATTCTTGTTGGGACATTCTGTTGAGATGTGACCGTAGCCTCGACACTTGAAGCATTGGATTTGTCCCTCCGAGTTCTTCTTGTCCTTTGAAAAACTCTCTTGCTTTCTTGACTTAAAACCTGAAGACTTAGAAGAGGAAGGCTTTCCAGAAGAATAGTTAGTAGGAAAAGTCATTTCATAAGTTTGAAGTGCACCAACTAATTCTTCTACTTTGATTTCGTCCCGGTGTTTTACTGTTTCAATGGCTGCAACCTTAGCACGAAATCTTTCAGGAAGAGTCCTTAATATCTTTCTTACAACTTTTGATTCTGGAATTTTCTCTCCCAAGTTAGCACGTGTATTAACGATATCTTGCAATCGTGTATAATAATCTGTGAACGATTCATTTTCTGCCATAAAAATTGAGTCAAATTTGCTCGTAAGCATTTGCAGTTTTTGAATCTTCACAAGGCTTGTTCCCTCATGTGTAACTTGTAGAACATCCTAGATTTCTTTCGCAGTCTCACATGCCGAGACGCGAGAGAATTCGGTTTGCGACAAAGCATTAAATAAAGCATTAATCCCTTTGCCGTTGTAAGAAGATGTATTAATTTCTTCCTTGGTCGATTTCGACCTAGGTTTGATGGTGCAAACATCAGCAATAATTTCAGTAGGATTTGTCCATGCAAACTCGATTGATTGCCATACCCGTTCATCGATGGAAATTAAAAACGCTCTCATGCGTACTTTCCAATTAGCATAGTTTGTTCCATCGAAGAACGGTGGTCTATTGATGTTTCCACCTTCAACCATTGTTTACAACCCTATTTCCGCTCTGATACCACTTGTGGGTTATGATAAATATGGATCTGAATAGGGGAAAAACCACCTAGAGGGGGGGGTGAATAGGTGTAAACAATAAACACACCAAATCTTTGCGTAAAAATAACCCAATGCGCAAAAGTAAATAACACGCAGAGATTTTACGTGGAAAACTCCAATCCATGAGTAAAAAACCACGGGACTGATAACACGGTGAAATCCACTAGAATTAAAACACGTACAAGGTGATTTACCATAAACCTACGACTCAACCTTTTCCATACGCTCCTAATTGATCTTCTCCGCTCGCTCCACAACGCGCCTCGAATCCACGATTTGCGTCCAACGCCGAATCCACAGCGTCCAACGTCGAGTCCACGACGTCCAACCGAATCCACGGTCTCCACCAAGTAGTACGTCTCGAATCCACGAACGCACCTCGTTTCGAATCCACGAAACGGTAGCACCTTGAGTCCACAAGGCCACGCGAATCCACGCGCCGATTTTTGGCAAAATCGTTGTTTGTTGGTGGTGAAAATCCGCCGAATACTTAGATCAAAGATAGATCGGAAATACCATCTAAGTATTCATTAATTTGATTCTACAAGAGATATGAGCTTTGAAACCCTAGAATCAAATTAATCAATATAGATGAAGAAACATAGAATAGATCTAGTTTTTTCCTTTCTTCTCTATATGTGGATTTTTCTAAGTTTTTCCAAATTTTTTGTTTATTTTTGGATTCTCAAAACTTCCACCGGATTACCCTAAAAGATGAATCAAAGGGTTTATTTATAGGTTAGAAACCTTTGGAAGAGGATAAGAATCAAAAACTACCTTATATGGAATTTTTCGGGTCGACGGTCCGGACTGGAATAAGTTGGGTCCGGACTGTCGTCATTAAACAGAACTTTTCCAGAAAAACATGTTTGGGGTCCGGACTGAAATGTTGGCAGTCCGGACTGTTCATGCGATTTCTGCAGAATCCATGTTCGGGGTCCGGACTGAACCAGGGAAGGTCCGGACTGAAATTCCGCATGAACTAAACTATGTTCGGGGTCCGGACTGGAATGCCCTGATCCGGATCCTGAACATATTACATGTCCAGTTTTTGATTTTTATGCAATTAAAAATCCATCCAAGTGTTTCTACACTATAAGAAGTATTCGGATCACCAAAATTATTTAGTTAAACGTACCAGATCCTTTTGAATTCTTCTTTCTTGAGATTGAGGTATATGATCCAAACATCTTCATCTTCAATCTTCAAGTCTTAACCACTTTCACGAAATACGCCAAAACAAATTCCTTAACACGTCCAACTTTGGGGACTTCTACAGAGGACTCACCTGTAACTCCTCTGCATCTTCATCAGCAAAGAGATGGATTATAGAGGCTTCATCACCATCATCTTCTCCATGAGGCAAGCACCACCATTGTTGCTGTTGGTGGACCTTCCCATTGTGTTTCAGTACGAAAATTCCCCAGGACTCATTTCGTGGAATTTTGAGCTCATTTTTGGTTCTACGTTTTCACAAGAGGTAAGGCTACAATTTTTGTATTCAACTGTTCCCTCAGATCTCATGATTTTACAGAGTTTTAAGGCCATCTTTGGGACCCTTCATTTCAGTCTGGAATCCTGAACAATCCTTAGTGTTTGGCCTTTCTGGGCAATAGGATGGGAATTTTTGGATGATTTTTGTCGGGAAATTTCTAGGCTCGAAGACCTACAATATTGGTATGTATCATTTTCCCCAGATCTGAGTTTTTATTAGGGTTTATTCATGATCTTTGGAGCACCTTGCTGCATTTGTGTACAGATGGAACTTGGTGGATAGTTCAAAGTGTTTATGGGTTTTCTCCTTCATCCGAGCATGAAATTTGGAGTTCTTTAGCTCAATTTGTATCTACTCTCGACAAGGAATCCAATGGTACCTCTCTTGCATGATTTGGAGCACGTTTGGTTTGGTAACTTTAATGATCTTTTCAAGTGCTGTTATAAGGTTTACTGCAGTCCCTGTTTTAGTTTTGATTTGAGCAATGCACCTTGGAATGCAGATAACTTTGTGGATATAAAGTCTTTTTCAGAAATTCAAGTTGGTACTTCTTCGTAACTTCAAGGTGAGAAAATTCTCTTTTGTGATATGTGGATAAATCCCTTTGGAAAAGCCCCTAATTAAGCTTGGAAATGCTAGCAAGTTTATGTTAGCAGTTTTTGGACAGCATTGTGATTTTTGCTTCATTTGAATGTTAGGGGAAATTAATGGTGGATTTTTTTAGGACTTGAAGATATTTGTATGAAAGAGGGCATCTTTGTTTTACTGTTGGAGACTTCATTTTGAGGTATTTGAGGTTGCACATACTTTTTATTTAACCTTGTTGCACTTGCTGAAATTGTGGAAATTGATTGCGTAGTGTGCATTGCTTCAGTGATTGCGCCCAATCCGTGAGGCGGATTTGGATGATTTTCACGGCATCGTACTCCTGGAAGGATAAGGATTACTCATGCCAAATTTCAGCTAAATCGGGCAGCGGATCGTCAAGTTCCAGGTGGGTGGTTGTGCTTTGCCGAGAACAATGATTTAACCACTCGGGCTATTGGTTTCCCTCATGGCATAGTTGATTGTTGTTCTCTTCTCCTTGGTATAATATGTTAAGGAATTTGTATTGGCGTATTTCGTGAAAGTGTTTATGTCTTGAAGATTGAAGATGAAGATGGTTGGATCATATACCTCAATCTCAAGAAAGAAGAATTCAAAAGGATCAGGTACGTTTAACTAAATAAGTTTGGTGATCCGAATACTTCTTATAGTGTAGAAAGACTTGGATGGGTTTTTAATCGCATAAAAATCAAAAACTGGACATGTAATATGTTCAGATCCGCCACCTATGCCAAACCCGCATAGGCGAAGCGTCCTACCTGCAAAAAGAACTACAGCTAACAGATATCAGAGCTAAAAGATAAAACTGCTGTAGAATAAAATCAACCACTGTACAACTGAAGATAAAACGACAAGGTCCATCTCCCAAAAATGATAATCATACATTAACCTCGAGTACAAAACTCATAGCTCAACAGGGAGATATCTCAAATAAAACATCAGTGTACAAGCTCTCAATACATCATATCCTCACTACATCAGTCTCTCAAAAGAGGAAATAAATACCAATCTACCGACTATACTGAAGATCTCCTCCAAAGGGGGTACCGCTACTCTCCAAAGATGGGTCTGGATCTAGCTCGCTACTCCCTCACCACGCACAGCAACCACAGAACGGCAACACCCGCCAAGACTCTGCAAAACAAAGAGGAGAAAGGACAAAAGGGGGAAAACCCCCAACGGGCGTGAGAACTACGCAATAAGGGAGTTCTCAGTGGGTATCGCCACTAGGCCCGACGATCTGCCCACCAAGACTACTAGAGGCAAAAGATAACCGATGCAGTAAAACTGAAAGAAGAAGCTGGAAACACTCTACAGCTACCATGCCTCTATCCAAATGCTCAAATGGGGAAACTCTGATGAAGATATGCAACACTCGCACACGAGGTGCTCAATCGACCCAATCGAGCTGACTGCCACATCGGGTCCAGTCAAACCTGCGCCCACCTACAACCACCTCCCGCTGACGGGCAGGAATTACGTAGGGCGTCCAAACGGACTAACTCGCTATCGAGTAGTGGCTCATGCAGGCTATAGTCAAATCCATGCCCTCTCTCTCTCAGAACGGAAAGACTCAAGATGCTCAACCTCTCACACAATGGTCAAAGAACTCACAACGACCACGGGACCACCGTCAAACCCCGAACGGTTCCCAACAATACTAGCACTGGTCTAAACACGGCTACTAGACTCCACTCGGTCCCCCAGGCACGAGTGTAACAAAAAGTATCTGCCTGAATAAACCCAATCGATAGACCAGTAATCACTGGTACTGCCTGCTCTGCTGGTACGGTCGCATCCCAAGGTAAGTAACAGATCGGCATCGAACCGTCCGATCGCACACAAAAGTAAGTAACAGACTGGCCTCGATCCGTCCAGTCGCACACTCCGGAGTGGCACTCGAGGGGAGCGACCCACACGAGTAAAGTAACTCTGTCATCAGTATCACAAGTATCTCTGTAACCACTGTCTTATAATAGCAGGACTGGATCAAGACTATGATCAAAGTGGGAAACTCCGTCCCCTAACAAAACCCCGATCTGACGCAATAGTACTCAAAAAGTGGGAAACACCATCCACTAGAACAAATCTGATACCCAATCTGATGCAATAGTCAACATCCGGTCAACCGCCCAAAGTCCGCGGTCACCGCAATAACCCACGACCCACAATTGGGTAAAATAATCAAGATCCGGTCAACCGCCTACTGTCCGCGGTTGCCGCAATAACCCACGACCCACAATTGGGTAAAATAATCAAGATCCGGTCAACCACCTACTGTCCGCGGTTGCCGCAATAACCCACGATCCAACATCAAGCACACCCTGTCTCTGACCCGAAGGTCCCAGCTACACTATCCCAAACCTCTGCTCGAACCCGAGCAACACAGACCGCCTGACTAACAAGAAGGAGAAAGGAATAACATGGTTTCTCCTAAGTCAAGTTCCAAAATGTAGTGCAGCAGTAAAAGATGGCCTAACTATATGTCCATACACATATGTCCATACAAGCATGCATTTGTCCTCAAGAAGAATAAGGAAAATAAACCTCATGCCAGAATTAGCAATGACCATACCTGTCCATGATTTTCGATCCATAATCACTCCTTGGAGTAGAACCTGCACATAACTACATAATCCTATCCCATTGTATAAACCAGCCTCATAAAAGGGTTATATGCTAACATGGCATGATGATTAATCATATGGGGCAACCTTGCCTTAGGTAAGCTTCCACTAATCATCAACATAAATGTCTGATTAATACCATTGTCATAATATGAATAATTAACTTGCAATTCCCATAAATCAACGTTGTTAAGCTTACCAATCAATCCCAGGTATTGTACCCTACACCTGCATGCAATTCTAACATATAGAGTTAGAGAACCGTCCACCGGTTCTCGGAACAAAGCACCCACCTGAAAAGCTGACTGTCCAAAGCCCAACAGCTGAAAACACCAGATAACTCTAATCCCTTGCTCCAATAAGTTCAGCACACCCGTAACTCTCCTGGCACAACACAAAGTCCACTATTACACATACATTCCAAAATCTAATCTCACACACACATACAACAACAGTCCCAAAAATGCTTAATTTTCACCTGCAGCAAGAGCCCAGAAAATTCCCAGAAAAATATTACCGCGATCCTCGCGTCGATAGCTTCGCAACGGTAGCTTGCACGCCCAAATCTGAGTTCGGTAAGCCAAGATATAAATTCGACAAGGTGGTACACTCATACAAAAATCTGTATTAAAACTGTACACTGTTCACTGAGAAAACAGTAATTTTCACCTCTGATGAAATCTCAGAAAAATCCAAGAAAAATACGAGCGCGTTCCTTGCAATCTGTAGATGAAAAAGTTGTATAAGCTCGTTTCCGGCTGACGCTTGTGCGCAAAGATATGGCCAAAACACCTCGATGCTGTCCCACAAAGCCAAACAGAAAAAGGGTCACAGTGTTTCCTCGGGATCCGTGCCAAAAACTCGAAACAGGAAAGCGCGATCAATACGAAAGATGAAGCCCTACCTCTTAGGAGTCTGTCGGCGCAAGAATCACTGCAAAATGATCTCGGGGTAGCCCAGGGGAGCCAAAACACTGTCGCTGCGCCGAAGAAGAACACTAGAAAGCAACATCGCGCCGCACCGTAAAATCCAGAACCTCGGGATGCGTGCTCTTAAAATCCTAAAACATGGCAGGAAGATCAAGAATTAAGAGATGAACAAGTCTTCTTCATGGTGCTCGGGCAGATGGTGCGTGGGCTGAGAGAAAAGAGCCAAAGAAGAGGGCTCGGGTGCTATTTATAGGCAGCAGAAAACAATTGGGAAAAATTCCCATTGTGTCCCATTTTTCGGGCGCCCGAAACTTTTCGGGCGCGCACAGTGCGGCCCGGCCCAAAACTTTCGGGCGCGCACAGTGTGGCCCAGCCCAAAATACGCGGTCGGACGGGATCCAGGCTTCGTCCGACCCGCCCCAGCGCTCGCCACGTGTCGCCCGAACAGGCAACAGCCAAACCGGCGTCCCTCGCTCCGCCACGTGGCGTTGACCGTGCCTGCCCCGCGCACGTCGCCCCGGCTGACCCGCGCGTACGGCCACCTTCCTGCCGGTACGGCCACCTGCCCGCCTGCCAGCGCACGTCGCCCCACCTGCCACGCACAGTACCCCGTCCAATGGGGAGGCGCCACGTGTCACACCCTTGGCCTGCTGCGCCCGGTGCACGCAATTTCAATGCACCGAACCAGTGCGCAGATGCCACGTGTCCCAAGCCGGTCTACCGTGCACCACCGGCCTGCTCCGTACCACAACACCGACCAGTAAGAACCTGCCACGTGTCCCTTCCTCGGGTGCACGACGGCCGCGTGGACCGCGCACCTGACCGCGCCCCCGCGCGCCTGCCCGCACCCCTGTGCGCCTGCCCGCGGCCGCGCGCCGCCTGCCCGAGCCCGCGCCGCCGCCTTCCGCCGCCGCCCGCCGCCGCCGGCTGCCGCCGGCGATCGCCGGAAATACTGTTCCGGCCATGAACAGTGATTTTACTGTAGCAAGCTCCGAAAAATACAAGTAAATAGCCCATCTTGACCGTTTTCGCGCGCTGATTCCAAATCCGGCGTCCATTTTGCCAAATTCCAATCCTATAATTTGCCGGAGGCTCCCGGAAAGGTATTTTTAATCCGAATTCCGCGCCGAGCCTAAATTCGATATCCACTTCGCGCGTAAACTCTTCTAAACATCCGATGGGGTCCCCCGATTACCTACGAGATCCATTTTAAGCCTCGAGTCCATCTCTTGTGTCCAAATTGGCGCGCGAACACCGCCGACATGCCACGTAGGCTTCCAGAAGCTGCTGGTCACACTGTAGAAGCCCTGCAAAGATCCGGGTCACCACACCCCTGGTTCAGTCCGGACCCCAAACGTGGATTTTGCAGAAATCGCATGAACAGTCCGGACCGTGGTTTCTTCAGTCCGGACCCCGAACGTGGTTTTCTGGAAAAGTTCTGTTTATTGACGACAGTCCGGACCGTCGACCTGAAAACTTCCAGGTAAGGTTGGTTTTTGATTCTTATCCTCTTCCAACGGTTTCTAACCTATAAATAAACCCTAATTCTATCTTTTAGGGTAATCCAAAACTAAGTTTTGTACTTCAGGTAATGACGGAAAAATATTAACAGAGAAAAACTTAGAAAAATCCACACATATAGAGAAGAAAAGAAAAACTAGATCTACTCTATGTTTCTTCATCTATATGGATTAATTTGATTCTAGGTTTTCAAACTCAGATTTTGAGAAGAATCAAATTAATGAATACTTAGATGGTATTTCCGATCTATCTTTGATCTAAGTATTCGGCGGATTATTGTTACGGCATTTTGGTGTTGGCATATTTCGTGAGTCAAGTCAGTGAGTTGAGTCGGAGTCTTAAAGGGATCAAATTGTCAATCAGCAATCAAAGACTTAGAGAAGATTCAACAAGAGCTCAAGTTGACACTCAATGTCTTGAGTCTTGAAGATTGAAGATGAAGAATTGTGGATCAGTTACATCAATCTCAAGAAGAAAGTATTCAAAAGGATCAGGTATGTTTAACTAAATAATTTTAGTGATCCGAATACCTTCTTATAGTGTAGAAACACTTGGATGAACATTTATTGTCATAATAATCAAAAACTGGTGTTCGGACATGTTCAGGATCCGGATCAGAGCCAACGATCCGGATCCCGAAGGTTGTTGCTTCATACAAGACTTCGATCCGGATCCATGCAATTTCTGATCCGGATCCCGAATGTTAAGTTTTCTGATTTGTATGAACGATCCGGATCGGGCAATGCGATCCGGATCCCGAACCATGGTATTTCTGGAATCGTCAATCTCGTTACGACGATCCGGATCGCAGTAAATCCGATCCGGATCGCCGTCCTGAAAATTTCCAGATAAGGTATGTTTTTGATTCTTATCTCTTTCCAAAGGTTTCTAAACTATAAATAGACGTTTAGGGTTTCTCAAAAACGTGGGAGGTACGGCCGATCTTTTTATAAAACTCTTGAGAGCAACCCTAGAGGCTAGGTTTTTATCGATCTTCTTTATAGCCTCTTTTAGGTCAATTCGACGGTTCTTTCAAGAACATATCTTTTGTCGAATTGATCTAATCTTTGCTTAGAGATTTCTTCTACGGTTCTTCATTGATAATCTAAGCAAAGGATCACCATCGAAGTCAATATTCTTATCGACTGAGTTTGCGTCGTGGATTCGACGTGGCATCGTGGATTCGGTGTGCTAAAGGCGTTTCGTGGATTCGAAACGTGTGCTCGTGGATTCGAGTGGCGTTCGTGGATTCGAACGTGTGCAGTGGGCGTGCAAAATCGGTGGAGCGCGAGGTCCAAGAAATTAAAGGAGGGGTTAAATCCGTGGAGACGGTAATCACCTTGTTATTCTTCTTTTCTTAGGGATTATTATTGCGTGGATATCCAACCGGTCAGCGCAAGGTCCGAAGAAGCTGAAGGAGGGGTTGAGTCCGTGGAGTCGGTAATCACCTTGTTATTCTTCTATTCTTAGTGGATTGTTATTACGTGTTGGTCCCGTGGTTTTTCTCCTGGATTGGAGTTTCCACGTATATCTCGGTGTGCTGTTTTTATTTTCCGCATTGGTTTTTATTTTGCACTGAGATTTGGTTTTATAAGTATTACACCTATTCACCCCCCCCTCTAGTTGTTTGATAGTACCTATTTAGATCCTTTGGGATTCATAACTCAACAATTATCACCACCAACAAAACCACGATTTTCCCCAAAATCGGCGCGTGGATTCGCGTGGCCTTGTGGATTCAAGGTGCTACCGCTCTCGTGGATTCGGAGCGAGGTACGTTCGTGTGATCGAGACGTACTACTTGGTGGAGACCGTGGATTCGGTCAGACGTCGTGGATTCGACGTTGGACGCCGTGGATTCGGCGTTGGACGAAAATCGTGGATTCGAGGCGCATTGCGGAGCGAGCGGAGAAGATCAACTCAGAGCGTATGTGTAGTGGTCCAGGATTTCGTATAGTTTTTCCCGTGAATCCTTGGTGTGAAACACCTATCATTGGTGTATTAGGCCCACAGTACATCAAAGGGATGCTTCGGATGGACACAGCGTGGTATTTACTGTTGGTTTGGCCTTCGGAGGTATTTGCCGAATTTTAGAGAAGGCTTTGGGCCAATCGGATGCCGTATTTGGATTCAGCGCGGAAAAACGCTTGAAAACGGCTATTTACTTATTTATTTTGGAGTCCGGATGCCCAAAAACGGACCCCCGGAAGTTTTCTGCGCAAAATGGTGCATGGGGGGAGCTGTGGACCGGCCGGGGACACGTGGCAGGCGCTTATTGGGCCGGCGCGCCACTCTCGGTCCACGGAAAAAGGCCGCCGGTGCACGGTGGACCGGCGGGCCACGTGGCGGCGCGCTATTGGCCCGGTGTAGTGCGCTCGGCGCGCGGGGGCAGGCGCGGGCAGCTCTGGCAGGCCGGGCAGGTGCGGCGTGTGCACAGTGGACGGTGGACCGGGGCGCGCCACGTGGCGGCCCCGGATTGGTCGGTCCATGTGCGCTTGGCGCACGCAGAGCCGCGCGTTTGCGGCCGTACGCACGTGGGCGCACGTGGGCGCGCGTAGGCGGCGGTGGTCGCCGACAGCCGTGTCGGGCGCGGGCCACGTGTCGCCGCGCCATTGGCGGGCGCGCCCACCGCGCCACCAATCACGGGGGACACGTGGCGCTTCCCCGTTGGGCCAAACAGGCAGCACGTGGCGCTTCCCCGTTGGGCCGCATGGCTGCTGCCTGTTTGGCGGACACGTGGCGGGCCCTGGGCCGGGTCGGACGGACGGTTGGACGCTGCTGGATCCCGTGTGCGGGCCGGGCTGGGCCGGGCCGCACTGTGCGCGCCCGGAAAATCCCGGGCCGGGCCGCACTGTTCACGCCCGAAATGTGCCGGGTCGCACTGTAGCAGCCCGAAACTGGGGACTTAAAGGGAATTTTCCCAATTGTTTTTGTGGGCCTATAAATAGGCCCTCCCCTCCCCTCTTCTTCTGTTTTTCCAAGAGATAGAGAGAGAACCAGAGAGAGGCCATTGAAGAGAAGTTGTTCCTCACTGATTTTTCTAGCTCGTGGTGCGTTCCCAGATTTTTTGGAAGTTCGACAGCGGCGATCTGGATTTTACAGTGTGCCTCGTTTTTCCCCCAATCTTGGCCCGTTATCGTCGCATTTCAGTCCGAGGAGTTCCCTGCGCAGTACAGGAGTCCTCTTTCAACGATTTCTTCACCGGTGTGTTCCTGAGAGGTAGGGCTTCGTTTTCTGTGTTGGTGGTTTCTCTGGATTCCGATTCCTTGGCACGATTCCCGAGGTGTTTTGACCCCTCTTTTGCTGTTTGGATGTTTGGACAGCGGCAACTTCGACGAATTGTTTCTCGGCGTAGGAATATCAGATCAAGGCGATTCAAGAGTCGATTTTGGGCTACTTTTCGCGAGGAACGCAACCGTGATTTTTCTGGGATTTTTGGAGCTCGGGACAGAGGTGAAATTCCTCGTTTTGCATGCTGATTATAAAAATAGCAAAATCTGTTTTGAGACTGGTAGTTTTTACACCGTGTACACTTGTGTGATGTTGTAGGATATTGTTTCAGCTGACAGCGGGATATTTCTTGGGTGTTGTCCACGCTTTTCGAGGTGGGTGGTTGTGTTTCCCTCTTTGTTGACTTGCTCACTAGGAGTATTAGAGTTCCCCAATTATATTTGTGACAACTGGCTGTTAGCATGTGAACCTGGTGCAATGCCCCCTAATTTGATTAATAACCTCTATGCGATAAATTTGGGACAATAATGTTGGACAATTGCTATATCCTGAACCGCATGCAAATAAGGAATACATAAATGTTTTCAAACAATTCTTTGCAAAAACCCTCGATTATTCTTCTAATACTTTTTAAGATGGACAATTGCATGCTTAGTTGGACAACTAGTTAAGCCACCATTTTACTGCAGCACTATATTATGGGATTTGACTTAGGAGAAAACACGTTTTATTGTTGTTCTTCTCTATCGCTGCATGATGCTCGAGTCTGATCGGGATTTCGAGATAGTATTGTCTGGGACAGTTTAGACTAGTTTTGGGGATTGTGGGGCATAGTGGCAACCGCGGACGTCAGGCGGTTGGCCAGATGTTTTTATCTTATCAGATTGGGATTTACGGGTTCAGCGGCGACCGCGGATTTTGGGCGGTTGACCGGACGTTATCATCATATCAGATTGGGGACCGGGATTGCATTAGTGGATGGTGTTTCCCACTTATTGAGTACTATTACATCTGATTGGGGATCAGATTTCTTTAGTGGATGGATATTCCCACTTTGATCATAGTCATGATCCAGTCTTGCTATATTGAGATACTTGACAGAGATACTTGTGATATTGGTTACAGAGATGCTTGATACAGAGATACTTTACTCGTGTGGGTCGCTCCCCTCGAGTGCCACTCCGGAGTAGGCTTTACACCGTGCCGAGCGCCGGGCACAAACTTTACACCGTGCCGAGCGCCGGGCACAGACTTTACACCGTGCCGAGCGCCGGGCACAGACAGAGCAGGCAGTGCCAGTATCTCCTGGCCTTTGATTGAGTCTCCTTGGGCAGTTGGGTTATAGCCGCATATATACAGTCATCTTCTTGGCACTGCATTTTGACGCATTGTAGTTGTCACGCCCCGGGGTCGAAACTGCGACCCGGGCTCGCTAACAGATCCGCCATCTGTACGGAAACTGCCGTACAGACGAAGCGTCTAACCTGCAAAGACAGAACTACAGCTACACAGATATCAGAGCGGATAAGAAAGCTGTACTATAAAATTTCACAACTACAAAACTGCAACAACACCTAGCCTATCTCCCAAAACAAGATAATACAAATAGAAGTCCACCTATACAACATCTACAAATCCAACTGGGAGATAGCTAAACAGGAAATAAAGCCAAACATAACCAACTCCCACAGTCTGGGATGGTACATCTACCTCACTCTAAAGTAACAATGCTGGTAGGGAACTATCACGCGACTCCCTGTCCTCGGTCCGTCCAGTCAAGCTCGGCAGGAACGGAAGAAAAGCCTCAGCAACCTGTCACCGACAGAGGGTGTGAGAACTACATCCTACAGTAGTTCTCAGTGGGTACCGTCTCCAAGAACCACGGTCTGCCCACTAAGTCCACTAGAGGCAAGAGATAATAGAAAAGACTGATAATATAAATAAGCTGGAAAAGAATCTACAGCTATCATGCCTCTATCTACTATGCTCAATAGGAAGGGGATATGGATGATGGTATGCAGTCGCTCACTGCTGACAATATGTCACAAGTACTATGCTCAAGAAACTCTACTATGACACATGCTATGCCAACACTCTCTCAGTGTAACCTATATCTCATCGACTGCCCCACAGGGTCCAGTCGAGTCAAGCCTGCGCCCCCTGGTGTATCAACCAGGGTGTCCAATCGGACAAACTCGATATCTCACAAAGTGACCCCATGGTAGCTCGGCCAGGGGTATCCAGCGACCTCTAGTATATGAACTAGGCGCATCATCGCAGCCTCGTCAGGCTCGGTATCATCATCGCAGCCTCATCAGGCTCGGAATCATCAACGCACCCGTGGCGTAGCTCGAGGGGTGCGACCCCACCGAACTCAAGTATCACAACTGTATCACTGTCTCACAAGTGGCTCCTGCAGGCTATAGTCCACGATCAAACAGATCGGTATCTCGATGCTCGAAGCACAACTCAGTCGGAGAACCCTCCACGACTCAATCTCACAACACTGACCCACTCAACGAAAGTACTACACAGCTGGGACCACCGTCTCTCCCAACGGCTCCCACAAGAACGCCCCACTCAACTCAACACACAAACTCACGGCCGGAGATGCTCCACAGCCAGATCTGCGAAGGGTCCGAAACCCCGGGAGACTAACATCTACGTCCCCAAGAAAGAAAACAGCCCTTAGAACCCAGATCACTCGAATCCGCTCGGGTGGATAAGTTTATAAGAAACCATGTCATTTATTTCAGAAAACCATTCGATCTGAGAGAAATCCATCTTTTTAATGATTTTTAGTCTTTTTAGGAAAACCCTTTGAAATTAAGTTTTATGCCCAAACCTCGAAGAGCTAATGCCCTCGTCCTATCAAACAAGAACAGACTCAGGCGACCTTGCGAGGCTTGGAAGAAACATTGGCTGACTAAAATCATGTCTTTATCTAAAAAGGTTCTGGGTTCAAGGTCCTGCTAACACACGTGCACCACTATCACAACATGGTGGTGACGAGAAGAACAGCGAAAAGAGAAACTCCGGGACCACCGTTTATCTGAAACGGTTCCCCAAAACACCAACACTGGCCTAATCCGGCCACCAGACCCCACTCGGCCCCCGGGCCCGAGTGTAACACCCGTCCCACAACGCTCTGATCACTCGGCCCACTACCCGGGCGAAGAACTCTATGTCCCGAAGGATAGGAAAAGTGTGGGATGTCTAAAGCACAAAAGAACCTAGCCCAGATTAAGGCTCTCAATTGGTCTGGTCAAACACATGCACATATGACGGGGGTGCTAGTTAAGTTCCAAGAAAACACTTAAACTAGCATGCAATCCTATCACAATAGAATTAGAAGGAAGTCCGTAGACTTGGAGAGAAAAACCAACCCACCTTTGCGCGCCACCAATTGCTTGTCGACACTTGCAATTGGGCTCAGCGGGATTACCTTGCCTCCACGAGGTCCGCACGCAAAACGGAGCACGCTGCGTCCAACCACACGACCGCGCGCTCCGCGGATGTCCCGAAACAAGCCTGCGGGTCCACGCGACGGAAAAACCCACAACCGCCCCCGGCGGAAGCTAAAAACCACACCGCAAGCTGCCAGAAGCGAAGAAATTGCAAAATCAATCAAACGGTCGAAAACTGAGCATCCGACGGCGAAAAACTGCTCCGTCGGCGAAAAACTGCGCCCGACGGCGAAAAACAGCACGCGGCGGCGAAAAACTGCGCCCGACGGCGAAAAACAGCTCCGTCGGCGAAAACCAGCGCCCGACGGCGAAAACAGCTCCGTCGGCGGAAACCAGCGCCCGACGGCGAAAACAGCTCCGTCGGCGGAAAAACTGCTCAAAACAGCTTGCGAAAACAGCTCGCGAAAACCCTGCGAAAACTGTGCAAAACTGCGCGGAAACCATGCGCGAAAACTGCGAAAACCGCTCGCAAAAATCTGCTCGACAACCGCGCGAAATCTGCGTGAAAACAGCGCGCGAAAACTGCGAAAACCGCTCGCAAAATCTGCTCGAAAACCGCGCGAAATCTGCGCGAAAACAGCGCGCGAAAACTGCGAAAACCGCTCGCAAAAACAGCGAGAAACGGCTTGCGAAAACAGCAAGCGAACCGCACGCGCCCGCGCTCAACGAGCCACTGCCAGCAAAACCGACCGCGCGGCACAGCCAGCCGCACGGCTCCGGCAGGCCTGCCGCGCGGCGCTGGCCCGGCCGCGCGGCGCCTTGCAGCGCCGCGCGCGCGCGGCCACACTGGGCCCGCGGCACTGCGCGCTGCCCGCGCAGGGCCCGCGGCACCGCGCACAACCCGCAAGGGTCCGCGCGGTGCGCGCCCTGCGCGCGGCCTTGCGGCACCGCGCGCGCCTTGCGCGCGGTCCGCAGAGCTGCGCGCGGCCCGCGCAGCGCCCTGCGCGCTGCGCGCGGCCCGCGCAGGGCACGCGGCACCGCGCGCGGCCCGCCAGGGCCCGCGCGGTGCGCACCCATGATCAATTTTTATAAAACCCATGATCAATTTTTAAAAACCAAAAATCCCCAAAAGCTCAAAACTCCAATAAAAATCTGAGAGTTGCTTACCTCTTCGTCGACGCTCGCCGCACGCCCACGAGCTTCCCTCGGCCACCAACGGGGAGCCCAAAAAATCCAAGATCACCTCAAAAACCCTCTTCTTCCTCTTCTTCTTCCTTTTCCTCTCTTTTCTTTTCCTTTCTTTCTTTCTTCCTTTCTTTCTTTCTTTCTTTCTTTCTTTCTCTGCTGCAGAGGGAGAGGTGGGAAGCTTTTATAAAGCAAAAGCAATTAATTAAATAAATAACTTAATCCAAAAATCCCCACCAACTCACTTTTTGCCTTCGGGCTTTCCGCCGCTGTCCGGAACCTCCCGAACTCCGCTGTAAATCGAAAGTACACGCGCTCACAGCTTTTTCTCTTCAAAAAGCTCATCCGTTGAGGCGGGGTGCTCAAATCAAATACCGGCTCCAAAATTGCCAGTTCCGACTCACTTTTTGCCTCCGGGTCCTCCGCGTCAGTCCGGAACCTCCCGAACCTCGCTGTAAATCAAAAGTACACATGTCCACAGCTTTTTCCCCTCAAAAAGCTCATCCGTTGAGTCGGGGTGCTCAAATCAAATACCGGCTCCAAAATTGCCAGTTCCGACTCACTTTTTGCCTCCGGGTCCTCCGCGTCAGTCCGGAACCTCCCGAACCTCGCTGGAAATCGAAAGTACACGTGTTCCAAGTGTTCTTGAATTTCCAGCACTCCGCGGTGAAGTCGGTAATTTCCAAATCTCATCCTCAATCGGCATACAAAGCCCGGAAAAACCCCGAATCGAGCTGGAGCTTCTGCGTTGATCCGAATCAACCCGGCATCATCTGTAAACTCAAATGCAACATGCCCAAGGCAACTCTCTGCTCCAAGTCATCTATGTGGTTGGCGCGCTATCCAAAGACCCGGTACTTTACAGTAGTGGTAGCTTCCTTTTTCAGCAGTCTTTATTGCATACCACTGTTCCTTTCTTTTGCCTCTTATAGTCCTAGTGGGTGCGTCAGCATTTGAGGTTTTTACCCACTAGGGGAGGCTACTGGTTTATCTAGTAGTTCTCACCCCCATGGTTGTTCTCTGTCTTCTCCCCCTTTGTTTTGCAGAGTCGTCTGTGGGAGCTGCTGGGCCTTCAGCGGCAGAACGAGGTAAGAGGATCGCCGACTAGCTAGATCATCTACCCCGAGCGAGAGATTAGCGAGGTTTTTATTGTACCCCTTTTGTATCTCAGACTTCACTAGTTTACTTTTGGGACTGGTTTTAGCCAGCTATTTGTATTTTGTTTAGTGAGCTGGGGTTTATTGTATTTTATTTCAGCTTGTATCTTTTTTTCAGTCTGAGATTACTTATAGTTCTTTTAGTTCAGCTCTGTTTATGCTCTTCTATTGTATATCATATATCTGAGCAGGTTACCAGCGCTTCGTGTACATGGAAAATTCTGTGTGCACGGCGGATCTGTTGGCGAGCCCGGGTCCTGCTTTACACCCGGGGCGTGACAGATTAAGTTGGTATCAGAGCTTAGGGATAAGTCAGTTGGGACTTAGGAAACCCTAGGCTTTTGGCAGACCCTAGGATGATAGGGCGTAAGAGACGGGACATTCCGCGAAAGTCGTTGATTTATTTATTGGACACTTTTATTGGACTCTTCCAGTGAGTGGAGAGGGATCGACATACCCAATTTCTGGTGGACCGTTATGTTGGCTGCAGACAACATAAAGTCACAGAAAAAGGGGGATGTCTTTGACTTTCGCTAGATTGGGTCGTGTGGGGTTTATTGCTGATTTGTGCCTTTTTGTGACAGCATGTCGCCCCGTCGTCGTTCTCCCGCCGGGGGTATCCCCACCTGTAGAATACCGGGTTTTCGGATAGTGCACCGACCTCGCAAGATGGTGTGATGTGGAGGATTTACTTTGGACGAGTCCAAAGTCAGGTTAACAGATGAGTTCGGATTGATTCAGATATACGCGGAAGCCCCAGCTTGATTCGGGGTTTTCCGGACATTGTGCGCCGATAGAGGATTGGCTTCGGGGAAGCCTCGACTTCACAGTGGAGTGCAGAAAAATTGGGAAATACCTGAAATAGGTGTACTTTGGAATTACAGCGGATTTCGGGAGGTTCCGGACTGATGCGGAGGATCCGAAGGCGAAAAGTGAGTTGGAACTGGCAGTTTTGGAGCCGGTTTTTGGATTTATCACACTGACTCCACTGTTGAGCTTTTTGAGTGGGAAAAGCTTTGGACATGTGTATTTTCAAATTACAGCGGAATTCGGGAGGTTCCGGACTGATGCGGGAGCCCCGAAGGCGAAAAGTGAGTTGGAGTTGGCAAAAAGGGATTAATTAAATTAATTAATTAATTTAATAAGTTAATTAATTATCTGGTGATGTTTTAGCCTGTGATATAGAGAAAGAGAATGGGAATTGAAGTAATTGGATTAAGAGAGTGGATATTTGAATGCATTTAATTAGAGGAATGAGTTTTTTATTCTGGTGCATTTAATGCTTGCCAACTACCCCTCACCCACCTCCCTTAATTTATTAAGAAGCCCTCCACGTCATCGTCTCCTTCTTAATAGCAACAGAGGAAATGGGTAATGGAAACAGAGGAAAAGAAAGAAAGGGAGAAAGAGAGAGAAGAAATAGTAGAAGATGGAAATGGTGATTTTTGAGGGTGGTTTTGGAGGTTTTGGATGTTGGACTTCCTCCTTGAAGTCGAGTCGTGCAAGCGGTGCGCGCGCGTGCGTCGACCACCTTGCATGGTAAGTTTTGTTTTGGGTTTTTCTTTTGTGTGTGGAGCTGGGTTTGGAGGGGTTGGCGGACGGCAAGCAGCCGGGGAGCAGCGAGCGGGCGACAACACGACCGCGGGCGCTGCGCAGCTAGGTGCTGCGCAGCGCATTGCCGCGCAGCCGGTCGCGCGCTGCGCGCTGGGCGCAGCGGCGGCGCGCTGCGTGCTGGGCGCAACGGCGGCGCGCGCTGCGCGCAGGGCGCAGCGGCGGCACGCGCTGCGGGCCTGGGGGGCCATGCGGCCGGCCCAGGCGTCGTGCGGGCACCTGCTGGCGGCTGCGGTGGCGGCACATTTGGTTGGGGCTGCGTCGACGTGCGGCACGCTTTTTCGCGCAGGGTTTTCGTTGGCCGGACTGATGTGGATTCCTCCTTTCCTTTTTCTTTGTTCTTGGTTCAGCTGAGGTTGTGCGCGTAGGATCTTGGTGCCGCGCAAGCTGTAGGTCCCGGCGGAGCTCGGCAGGTGGAAGCACCTTCAAAGGTGAGTTTTTGTTATTTTTCCCAGGTTCGAGATTGTTGCGGTGTTTGAATTTGTGTGTGCTAAAGGTGCTGGTATTTGTATGCTGTGAGCAGGTGTGAGCCTAAGGTGGACGTTTGTGAAGTGTGAGAGCTATGTGTGTGCTGGGAATAATGTTTATGTCCTTGGAAGCTTGTGGAGGAATCATATGAGTTTTTTTTGTTGGCTGTGGGTGTGCAGGGGAGATGATGTGTGTGTGCTGTGGTTTTGTATTTCTTAGAGGGTAATTGAGGATGTTGTGTGAATTGTGAGCATGTGTTCATTGATGGTGGACTTCATGTGGGCAGATGTTAATGTTGAAGCTTCTAAGTAATTGTGTGTTTTGGTGTAAACCTGTAGAGTGCAAGCAGAGTTATGGTTTATTGTGCATAAGTGATCATTAATTTAATTAATGGGTAAATTGGAACACTTAGTGTGCTGTGAGCCTTTGTGGATTCTTGGAGCTTGCAAATTATGTGTAAGTTATGTGTTTAATTATGATGGATTTAATTATGCAAATTGGTACTGTAAGGTGGAATTAAGGGATGATATATGTGTGGACATGGTTTATTGTGTGCAGATTGGAGCTTCTTGTATGCTGGGCATTTGTTGTGAGAGTAATTGAAGTGTATGTGTTTTTAAGTGTGCTGTTGAGTGTGTGTGGGTGGATTTTTGGATTTTAAGAGTTCTGGCGGTGTATTTTGACAGTGGAGTGCTTGTTTGCGCGTCGAATGTTTGTAGTGGACTCTGGGAATTTATTTGAGCTACTGGGGATTTTTCGGATTCGCGGCAAGGTGCGCGCACGAGGCACGATTCTCAAGGTTTCGTCAGTTCGAGGTTCCGACACTTCACCAACTTCAGCAATTGCCTGCGGAAAGCGTTCCAGGTGGGTTGGAATTTCTTCCAAAATTTATGAAATGCCCTTTAATGCTTCTGAATGCAGTTTGTTCATGTCTAGAGTGCTATTTTTCACTATTACTAAATCTGATAGTTGCCTGAAATTTTCTGTAAAAGTTATTAGAACCCCAGATCATTTTTAGCATACTCCTGATACTATATGACACTAGATTTCACGTTTTGTTGGCATCATCTTTACACCTGGATCGTTTTAAAAATCGAGAAAACCCGTTTTAAGGAAAATCAACATTTTCAAAGTGGTTTTTAAATTATGAGTTCGCCAGGGGTATGACATAGGTCCAGGTGGCCCGTTATGCTTGTATACTCGTGCCAGGGGGCCGAGGGGATTTTTAGAGATTTGTGAGATGAGTTTCTAGTGTCATGTGAGTGTGAGCTTTTGTTGGGATCGATGAGGTTTTCTAGATTATGGGTCGTGCATATCAGATTTAGTCGGGGAGGTGGTTCTCCGACATAGCTGTGAGAGTGTTGGGCACTTCCTGATCGAGTCATGGAGGGTTTTCCCGACTGAGTTGTGTCGTTGGAGCATTTGAGTTTCCGATTTATTTGATCGTGGATCATAGCCTGCTATATTGAGATACTTGACAGAGATACTTGTTACTGAGACACTTTACTCGTGCGGGTCGCTCCCCTCGAGTGCCACTCCGGAGGTAGGCTTGACCGAGCCGTGTGCCGGTCTGTTATTTATATTTTGACCGAGCCGTGTGCCTGTGACGCCCCACTTCCCAGGGGGTCACCCATCCTAGAAGATGGGTGACCCCCTGGGAAGTGGGGCGTCACAGTGCCGGTCCGTTACCTATACTGAGATCGAGCCGTGTGCCGATCAGTTACTGAGTTCGACAGCAGGGCAGGCAGTACCGGTTTTTACTGGTGGATTGATTGGGTTATCTTTGGTCAGGTACTTTTATTGTTGCACTCATGCCTAGGGGCTGAGGGGTGTCTTATAGCTGTGTTAGACCAGTGCTCGTGTGTTGGGAACCGTTGGGTTGACGGTGGTCCCGGATCATTGAGAGTACTTTGACCGTTGTGCGAGATGTGAGGAGCTTGAGTCTATTCCGTTCTGAGGGAGAGCGTGGATTTCGACTATAGCCTGTATGTGCCACTTTTCGATAGCGAGTTAGTCCGATTGGTCACCCTATGTTGATATACTAGGGAGGCGTAGGCTTGACTGGACCCGATGTGGCAGTCAGCTCGATTGGGTCGATTGAGCACCTCGTGTGCGAGTGGTGTATGCATAGCATGTTCATAGATGAGATTTCCTTTGAGCATGATACTTGAGGCATGTTAGCAGTAGCGAGTGTATGCACTTTTCATCATTAGCATAGCTTTCTTGAGCATGATGATTGAGACATTATAGCTATAGTTCTTTTCAGCTTTTATCTATCTATCTATCTATCTATCTATCTATCTATCTGCATGCCTATCTGTTGTGCCTCCTGTAGACTTAGTGGGCATACCGTGGATATTGGTGACGGTACCCACTGGGATCTACCTTCTGCAGTAGATCTCACACCCGCTGCGGTGACAGGTTTCCTGAGGCTGCTGTTCCGGCTGAGCTAGCGCGGAGACAGCTGATCGAGGTGAGGATGCGATCGTGTAGTTCCTTACCAGCATTGAGAGTTTGAGGTAGATGTACCCGGTGGTATATTTTATATTTTCACTTTTGTACTGGACATTCTGAGAGATCAGTGAGGATTTTTGTATATTGTTTTATAGCTGAGAGACTTTGTATCGAGGTTTTATTTATATCAGATGTTCAGTTGATCTCTATAGCTTCTAGTTTTATTTCAGCTCTGATACATGTTTTGCTATAGATCTGACTTGCATGGTAGACGCTTCGTCTGTACGGCAGTTTTCGTACAGTCGGCGGATCTGTTGGCGAGCCCGGGTCGCAGTCTCGACCCCGGGGCGTGACAGATTAGGGTGGTATCAGAGCCTAGGAATATAGGTCGTTGAGGACTTAGAGACCCTAGGCTATTGGTTGGACACTAGGATGACTGTCGTGAGAGACGTGACTTCAGCGAGAGTCCTGATTGAGTTGTACCTCCCCCAGAGGATTGGGGTGAGTGAGTTTACATGTTATTTCTCTAAAGACGATTATGTTGGCTGCAGACAACATAATTCTTTAGTAAGGGTAACATGTTTTAGACTTTCGCTTGATTGGGTCGAGAGAGTTCTTGGTCCTAATGTTTGTTTTGTTGCAGTGGTTTTGATGCTTCCGAGATGCCGTGCAGCGGCAAGGGCGTGTTTGACCTTGGATGAGGAGTCAAACAGCGGAAGGCTAAATGGATAGAGCAGAGTGAGGTCTGAGAGTTACAGGCCCAAGTAGCCCAGACATTTGAGGCGATGCGGCGCCAGGAAGAGAACATGGAGCGCGTGATGCGCATGCTTGAGCTGAGGGCATCCTCCCGGGGCATCGCCGGTAGTACTTCCGGTCGCGACATCGTCGATTTCGACCCTGATCGCACCACGGATGGTGCAGAAGCAGCAAGAGGTTGCTGACCGGTTGTTTTACTCCATCCAGTTCCATCCCCTGCAGATTTCGGGATTGAGTTTGGAGCCTTGGGAGGCCGAGAACTGGATCGCTGCTATGGAAGAGTTGTTCGAGGATTTGTTCATCCAGGAGAAGCATCAGGGCGCTTGGTCTTGTAATTTGGATAAGGACGCCGAGAGTTGGTGGCGTCGAGTTCATCCTGTGGTCTGATTGAGTGGGGACTGCATCGGGATATCTATTTCTTTGTGCATTCTCGGCGAGTGCCGACTTTTGATGCAGCGATTGTGCATGCTCGATGGATTGACCGAGGATCAGTGATCACTTCCAGGAGGGACGAGGAGCGAGGGACCAGCTCCAGTGAGAGACGTCCAGCGACGTCAGATTTTGGGTTAGTTGAGTGGGTCGAGGTTGCCATGATTCCAGTCTCAGGATCATGGGTCTCAGAGGAGACAAAGACCAGGAGGTTCTCGACGGACGAGGGTACCAACAGTAGTGTCAGGATATCTTCAAGCTGAGTGTCCCGGAGTGGTACTCTTGGTTTTGCCGCTTGCAACGGCATCCCCCTCTACCCCTTCGGGATGAAGAGGTTCATCCGATGTACCGACAGACTGATGGAGCCGTCATGCCGAGGCAGTTAGAGCGATGGCCACCAGTATCTATTTGTTGAGTTTGTGCAGCCGGCTGGAGAGCGCCAGGATAGTGGATCACATTTTACCTGGTGCGGTTTCCTTTGGTCGTCAAAGTTAGTGCTTGTTGATGCCGACACAGCTTGTGCATGTTTTAGTGAAGCAGGGGTAGCTTCGCATGGGCCAGAGATGAGGCTGTTGGCTTGTGCACGTGAGGATCAGGTTCCAGATCACGAATAGCACATGGAAGAGAGTGTTGCCAGTCCTGCCAGTGCAGTTAGGACCTTGGATTCGAGCATCGAGTTGTTAGTCCTATATCAGTTTAGAGGTGTTGTTATGAGGTTGGATAGGGATTGGCTATCCCAATTTATGCTTTCATGGATTGCCGAGAGAGGACAATGACCCTCCGTGGACCTGGTTAGGAGGAGTACGCTTATAGAGGGAGCTAGACCACGGCAGAGTTGAGCCGTGGTCGTATTGCGTTGCTAGCAACGGTAAAAGAGGTGCCTACGGCGGCACCGGGAATAAAGGATATCCTTATCGCCCGTGTGATCCCGGGTACGAGTCTACCTGAGCTGGTATTGTAGCCGCCGTCTAGTGAGATCGAGATCGAGATGGTGATTAACGTGGTTTTGGAAAACCGCGCCGACTTCGGCAGCACCCCTTGGAGTATCACCCGTGAGACAAAGAAAGAGAGCTGATAGCGCAAGTTACGGGATTTGACGGATCAAGGGGTCCAGGTGACCCAGTGCTACGTCATCGGGATACGACAGTGAGGATCCGAGAGATGGTTTTGGTTAGGATGCCATGCCGTTGGTACACGGCAGTGATGCCACGTTGGGAGTGCACAACGGTGAGGGCTCTATGATGAGTTGAGCACAGACAGGGTTGGATTGCCTTTCGGCAGATGCCCCTTTGTGAGATAGATAGCCTTGTGGAACCATACAGCCGAGGGCTGTGCCCCGTTAGTGTACAGGATCCAGTAGGGGCATTGTGAGCTTACAATGCGGTTCAAATGGATTGACTAATGCCCTGCCGCCTTTAGGACTTGAGGAATTGAGTGTTCCAACTGTGTTTGGACGGGTTGGCAGCCAGACCCGTCGTGGATAGTTGGATTTATTTCCGAGGTGGCTTAGAGCTTCAGGGAGGACTTGAGAATAGTGCGGCAACTTCTAAGAGGAAAGAAGTTTTTGCCAAGTTGTGAGATTTGCACTTGACTCTGAAGGTTTGTTGTTAGGACTTGCGTTTTCAGTTACATGGGTGACAAAGGACCCAACGAAGAGTAATGCCGTTGGGAATTAGCCTACTATTGACAGAGGTCAGAAGCTTTTGGACTAAGCAGGGCCGGTATAGCTTCGAGGAGTTAAAGCTGAGTATGATATCAGCATTGTTATGGATGATTGCCAGTGATAGAGAGAGCATGGAATTATCCAGAGACCCTTGTACCTGAAGTATTTGTTACTCAGGAAGATTTTGGTTGAGGGCAGCGCCGGTGGGGCTGAGTTGGAGCTGTTTGATTGATCTTATAGCATATCATTTTTCCGGCGAGGACTTTATGTCAGTACGCCTTGGCTAGGCGTGCAGAGCGACCCTGGAATGAGGTCTTCGATCCGTGGTTGCCACTTTTGGATCTTGGGATTTGAGAGTTGGAATTTGAGCATTGTTTCCTGTTGTTGAACTACTTCCCGGTAAATTGATATGAGAGATGCATCTGCGGAACTTGAGTGTTTTGGTTGCTAAGGGGCAACGAAGGAGTTATGCCTATTGGAGGCTTAGAGTTTGGATTTGGGAACCATAATTGTGGAAACCACTATCCGCAAGAATAAGATCATTCGAGATTTACGCGGGGAGTTTGATCCGCGAGTGTTTTTTCTGGCTGGAAAAAGTGGATTTGACCCCCCTTGCATATTTTGGATTTCACTTCTTTGTAGTATGGACGAGGAATTGAGCTATCTGAAGCGACCGATGCAGGTCTTCCTTATATGACAAGGGGATTTTGCAGTCGAGATCTATCTTTGAGTGAATGTTCAGTGGAGCCATCTTGTTGAGTGAGAACGACCACCCGAGAGCCTGAGGATGAGTTAGGGATCCCCTATCCCACATTTGATTGAGTCACCCTCCTGAGTGATGGATTTATTCTAGTTTCGAGGACGAAAACCCTTTTAAGGAGGGGAAGAGTGTAGAATACCGGGTTTTCGGATAGTGCACCGACCTCGCAAGATGGTGTGATGTGGAGGATTTACTTTGGTACGAGTCCAAAGTCAGGTTAACAGATGAGTTCGGATTGGATTCAGATCTACGCGGAAGCCCCAGCTTGATTCGGGGTTTTTCCAGACATTGTGCGCCGATAGAGGATTGGCTTCGGGGAAGCCTCGACTTCACAGTGGATGTGCAGAGAAAATTGGGAAATACCTGAAATAGGTGTACTTTGGAATTACAGCGGATTTTCGGGAGGTTCCGGACTGACGCGGAGGACCCGAAGGCGAAAAGTGAGTTGGAACTGGCAGTTTTGGAGCCGGGTTTTTGGATTTATCACACTGACCTCCACTGTTGAGCTTTTTGAGTGGGAAAAGCTTTGGACATGTGTATTTCAAATTACAGCGGAATTTGGGAGGTTCCGGACTGATGCGGGAGCCCCGAAGGCGAAAAAGTGAGTTGGAGTTGGCAAAAAGGGATTAATTAAATTAATTAATTAATTTAATATAGTTAATTAATTATCTGGTGATGTTTTAGCCTGTGATATAGAGAAAGAGAATGGGAATTGAAGTAATTGGATTAAGAGAGTGGATATTTGAATGCATTTAATTAGAGGAATGAGTTTTTATTCTGGTGCATTTAATGCTTGCCAACTACCCCTCACCCACCTCCCTTAATTTATTAAGAAGCCCTCCACGTCATCGTCTCCTTCTTAATAGCAACAGAGGAAATGGGTAATGGAAACAGAGGAAAAGAAAGAAAGGGAGAAAGAGAGAGAAGAAATAGTAGAAGATGGAAATGGTGATTTTTGAGGGTGGTTTGGAGGTTTTGGATGTTGGACTTCCTCCTTGAAGCCGAGTCGTGCAAGCGGTGCGCGCGCGTGCGTCGACCACCTTGCATGGTAAGTTTTGTTTTGGGTTTTTCTTTGTGTGTGGAGTTGGGTTTGGAGGGGTGGCGGACGGCAAGCAGCCGGGGAGCAGCGAGCGGGCGACAACACGACCGTGGGGGCGCTGCGCAGCTAGGTGCTGCGCCCAGCGCATTGCGCCGCGCAGCCGGTCGCGCGCTGCGCGCTTGGGCGCAGCGGCGGCGCGCTGCGTGCTGGGCGCAACGGCGGCAGCGCGCTGCGCGCAGGGGCGCAGCGGCGGCACGCGCTGCGGGCCTGGGGGGGCCATGCGGCCGGCCCAGTCGTCGTGCGGTCACCTGCTGGCGGCTGCGGTGGCGGCACATTTGGTTGGGGCTGCGTCGACGGCGGGCACGCTTTTCGCGCAGGGTTTTCGTTGGCCGGACTGATGTGGATTCCTCCTTTCCTTTTTCTTTGTTCTTGGTTCGCTGAGGTTGTGCGCTAGGATCTTGTGCCGGCAGGCGCAAGCTGTAGGTCCCGCGGAGCTCGGCAGGTGGAAGCACTTCAAAGGTGAGTTTTTGTTATTTTTCCCAGGGTTCGGATTGTTGCGGTGTTTGAATTTGTGTGTGCTAAAGGTGCTGGTATTTGTATGCTGTGAGCAGGTGTGAGCCTAAGGTGGACGTTTGTGAAGTGTGAGAGCTATGTGTGTGCTGGGAATAATGTTTATGTCCTTGGAAGCTTGTGGAGGAATCATATGAGTTTTTTTTTTGGTTGGTGGGTGTGCAGGGGAGATGATGTGTGGTGCTGTGGTTTTGTATTTCTTAGAGGGTAATTGAGGATGTTGTGTGAATTGTGAGCATGTGTTCATTGATGGTGGACTTCATGTGGGCAGATGTTATGTTGAAGCTTCAAGTAATTGTGTGTTTTGGTGTAAACCTGTAGAGTGCAAGCAGAGTTATGGTTATTGTGCATAAGTGATCATTAATTTAATTAATGGGTAAATTGGAACACTTAGTGTGCTGTGAGCCTTTGTGGATTCTTGGAGCTTGCAAATTATGTGTAAGTTATGTGTTTAATTATGATGGATTTAATTATGCAAATTGGTACTGTAAGGTGGAATTAAGGGATGATATATGTGTGGACATGGTTTATTTGTGTGCAGATTGGAGCTTCTTGTATGCTGGGCATTTGTTGTGAGAGTAATTGAAGTGTATGTGTTTTTAAGTGTGCTGTTGAGTGTGTGTGGTGGATTTTGGATTTTAAGAGTTCTGGCGGTGTATTTTGACAGTGGAGTGCTTGTTTGCGCGTCGAATGTTTGTAGTGGACTCTGGGAATTTATTTGAGCTACCGGGATTTTTCGGATTCGCGGCAAGGTGCGCGCACGAGGCACGATTCTCAAGGTTTCGTCAGTTCGAGGTTCCGACACTTCACCAACTTCAGCAATTGCCTGCGGAAAGCGTTCCAGGTGGGTTGGAATTCTTCTTCAAAATTTATGAAATGCCCTTTAATGCTTCTGAATGCAGTTTGTTCATGTCTAGAGTGCTATTTTTCACTATTACTAAATCTGATAGTTGCCTGAAATTTTCTGTAAAAGTTTTGGAACCCCAGATCATTTTTAGCATACTCCTGATACTATATGACACTAGATTTCACGTTTTTGTTGGCATCATCTTTACACCTGGATCGTTTTAAAAATCGAAAAACCCGTTTAAGGAAAATCAACATTTTCAAAGTGGTTTTTTAAATTATGATTCGCCAGGGTTATGACATAGGTCCAGGTGGCCCGTTTATGCTTGTATACTCGTGCCAGGGGGGAGGCCACGGGGGGGATTTTAGAGATTTGTGAGATGAGTTCTAGTGTCATGTGAGTGTGAGCTTTTGTGGGATCGATGAGTTTTCTAGATTATGGTAGGGTGCATAGCAGATTTAGTCGGGGAGTGGTTTCTCCGACATAGCTGTGAGAGTGTTGGGCACGTT
>CM055065.1:37153031-37219484 GCA_029204045.2 Tillandsia leiboldiana
TGAGGCTGCTGTTCCGGCTGAGCTAGCGCGGAGACAGCTGATCGAGGTGAGGATGCGATCGTGTAGTTCCTTACCAGCATTGAGAGTTTGAGGTAGATGTACCCGGTGGTATATTTTATATTTTCACTTTTGTACTGGACATTCTGAGAGATCAGTGAGGATTTTTGTATATTGTTTTATAGCTGAGAGACTTTGTATCGAGGTTTTATTTATATCAGATGTTCAGTTGATCTCTATAGCTTCTAGTTTTATTTCAGCTCTGATACATGTTTTGCTATAGATCTGACTTGCATGGTAGACGCTTCGTCTGTACGGCAGTTTTCGTACAGTCGGCGGATCTGTTGGCGAGCCCGGGTCGCAGTCTCGACCCCGGGGCGTGACAGATTAGGGGTGGTATCAGAGCCTAGGAATATAGGTCGTGAGGACTTAGAGACCCTAGGCTATTGGTTGGACACTAGGATGACTGTCGTGAGAGACGTGACTTCAGCGAGAGTCCTGATTGAGTTGTACCTCCCCCAGAGGATTGGGGTGAGTGAGTTTACATGTTATTTCTCTAAAGACGATTATGTTGGCTGCAGACAACATAATTCTTTAGTAAGGGTAACATGTTTTAGACTTTCGCTTGATTGGGTCGAGAGAGTTCTTGGTCCTAATGTTTGTTTTGTTGCAGTGGTTTTGATGCTTCCGAGATGCCGTGCAGCGGCAAGGGCGTGTTTGACCTTGGATGAGGAGTCAAACAGCGGAAGGCTAAATGGATAGAGCAGAGTGAGGTCTGAGAGTTACAGGCCCAAGTAGCCCAGACATTTGAGGCGATGCGGCGCCAGGAAGAGAACATGGAGCGCGTGATGCGCATGCTTGAGCTGAGGGCATCTCCCGGGGCATCGCCGGTAGTACTTCCGGTCGCGACATCGTCGATTTCGACCCTGATCGCACCACGGATGGTGCAGAAGCAGCAAGAGGTTGCTGACCGGTTGTTTTACTCCATCCAGTTCCATCCCCTGCAGATTTCGGGATTGAGTTTGGAGCCTTGGGAGGCCGAGAACTGGATCGCTGCTATGGAAGAGTTGTTCGAGGATTTGTTCATCCAGGAGAAGCATCAGGGCGCTTGGTCTTGTAATTTGGATAAGGACGCCGAGAGTTGGTGGCGTCGAGTTCATCCTGTTGGTCTGATTGAGTGGGGACTGCATCGGGATATCTATTTCTTTGTGCATTCTCGGCGAGTGCCGACTTTTGATGCAGCGATTGTGCATGCTCGATGGATTGACCGAGGATCAGTGATCACTTCCAGGAGGGACGAGGAGCGAGGGACCAGCTCCAGTGAGAGACGTCCAGCGACGTCAGATTTTGGGTTAGTTGAGTGGGTCGAGGTTGCCATGATTCCAGTCTCAGGATCATGGGTCTCAGAGGAGACAAAGACCAGGAGGTTCTCGACGGACGAGGTACCAACAGTAGTGTCAGGATATCTTCAAGCTGAGTGTCCCGGAGTGGTACTCTTGGTTTTGCCGCTTGCAACGGCATCCCCTCTACCCCTTCGGGATGAAGAGGTTCATCCGATGTACCGACAGACTGATGGAGCCGTCATGCCGAGGCAGTTAGAGCGATGGCCACCAGTATCTATTTGTTGAGTTTGTGCAGCCGGCTGGAGAGCGCCAGGATAGTGGATCACATTTTACCTGGTGCGGTTTCCTTTGGTCGTCAAAGTTAGTGCTTGTTGATGCCGACACAGCTTGTGCATGTTTTAGTGAAGCAGGGGTAGCTTCGCATGGGCCAGAGATGAGGCTGTTGGCTTGTGCACGTGAGGATCAGGTTCCAGATCACGAATAGCACATGGAAGAGAGTGTTGCCAGTCCTGCCAGTGCAGTTAGGACCTTGGATTCGAGCATCGAGTTGTTAGTCCTATATCAGTTTAGAGGTGTTGTTATGAGGTTGGATAGGGATTGGCTATCCCAATTTATGCTTTCATGGATTGCCGAGAGAGGACAATGACCCTCCGTGGACCTGGTTAGGAGGAGTACGCTTATAGAGGGAGCTAGACCACGGCAGAGTTGAGCCGTGGTCGTATTGCGTTGCTAGCAACGGTAAAAGAGGTGCCTACGGCGGCACCGGGAATAAAGGATATCCTTATCGCCCGTGTGATCCCGGGTACGAGTCTACCTGAGCTGGTATTGTAGCCGCCGTCTAGTGAGATCGAGATCGAGATGGTGATTAACGTGGTTTTGGAAAACCGCGCCGACTTCGGCAGCACCCCTTGGAGTATCACCCGTGAGACAAAGAAAGAGAGCTGATAGCGCAGTTACGGGATTTGACGGATCAAGGGGTCCAGGTGACCCAGTGCTACGTCATCGGGATACGACAGTGAGGATCCGAGAGATTGGTTTTGGTTAGGATGCCATGCCGTTGGTACACGGCAGTGATGCCACGTTGGGAGTGCACAACGGTGAGGGCTCTATGATGAGTTGAGCACAGACAGGGTTGGATTGCCTTTCGGCAGATGCCCCTTTGTGAGATAGATAGCCTTGTGGAACCATACAGCCGAGGGCTGTGCCCCGTTAGTGTACAGGATCCAGTAGGGGCATTGTGAGCTTACAATGCGGTCAAATGGATTGACTAATGCCCTGCCGCCTTTAGGACTTGAGGAATTGAGTGTTCCAACTGTGTTTGGACGGGTTGGCAGCCAGACCCGTCGTGGATAGTTGGATTTATTTCCGAGGTGGCTTAGAGCTTCAGGAGGACTTGAGAATAGTGCGGCAACTTCTAAGAGGAAAGAAGTTTTTGCCAAGTTGTGAGATTTGCACTTGACTCTGAAGGTTTGTTGTTAGGACTTGCGTTTTCAGTTACATGGGTGACAAAGGACCCAACGAAGAGTAATGCCGTTGGGAATTAGCCTACTATTGACAGAGGTCAGAAGCTTTTGGACTAAGCAGGGCCGGTATAGCTTCGAGGAGTTAAAGCTGAGTATGATATCAGCATTGTTATGGATGATTGCCAGTGATAGAGAGAGCATGGAATTATCCAGAGACCCTTGTACCTGAAGTATTTGTTACTCAGGAAGATTTTGGTTGAGGCAGCGCCGGTGGGCTGAGTTGGAGCTGTTTGATTGATCTTATAGCATATCATTTTTCCGGCGAGGACTTTATGTCAGTACGCCTTGGCTAGGCGTGCAGAGCGACCCTGGAATGAGGTCTTCGATCCGTGGTTGCCACTTTTGGATCTTGGGATTTGAGAGTTGGAATTTGAGCATTGTTTCCTGTTGTTGAACTACTTCCCGGTAAATTGATATGAGAGATGCATCTGCGGAACTTGAGTGTTTTGGTTGCTAAGGGGCAACGAAGGAGTTATGCCTATTGGAGGCTTAGAGTTTGGATTTGGGAACCATAATTGTGGAAACCACTATCCGCAAGAATAAGATCATTCGAGATTTACGCGGGGAGTTTGATCCGCGAGTGTTTTTCTGGCTGGAAAAAGTGGATTTGACCCCCCTTGCATATTTTGGATTTCACTTCTTTGTAGATGGACGAGGAATTGAGCTATCTGAAGCGACCGATGCAGGTCTTCCTTATATGACAAGGGGATTTTGCAGTCGAGATCTATCTTTGAGTGAATGTTCAGTGGAGCCATCTTGTTGAGTGAGAACGACCACCCGAGAGCCTGAGGATGAGTTAGGGATCCCCTATCCCCATTTGATTGAGTCACCCTCCTGAGTGATGGATTTATTCTAGTTTCGAGGACGAAACCCTTTTAAGGAGGGGAGAGTGTAGAATACCGGGTTTTCGGATAGTGCACCGACCTCGCAAGATGGTGTGATGTGGAGGATTTACTTTGGACGAGTCCAAAGTCAGGTTAACAGATGAGTTCGGATTGATTCAGATATACGCGGAAGCCCCAGCTTGATTCGGGGTTTTCCAGACATTGTGCGCCGATAGAGGATTGGCTTCGGGGAAGCCTCGACTTCACAGTGGAGTGCAGAAAAATTGGGAAATACCTGAAATAGGTGTACTTTGGAATTACAGCGGATTTCGGGAGGTTCCGGACTGACGCGGAGGACCCGAAGGCGAAAAGTGAGTTGGAACTGGCAGTTTTGGAGCCGGTTTTTGGATTTATCACACTGACTCCACTGTTGAGCTTTTTGAGTGGGAAAAGCTTTGGACATGTGTATTTTCAAATTACAGCGGAATTTGGGAGGTTCCGGACTGATGCGGGAGCCCCGAAGGCGAAAAGTGAGTTGGAGTTGGCAAAAAGGGATTAATTAAATTAATTAATTAATTTAATAAGTTAATTAATTATCTGGTGATGTTTTAGCCTGTGATATAGAGAAAGAGAATGGGAATTGAAGTAATTGGATTAAGAGAGTGGATATTTGAATGCATTTAATTAGAGGAATGAGTTTTTTATTCTGGTGCATTTAATGCTTGCCAACTACCCCTCACCCACCTCCCTTAATTTATTAAGAAGCCCTCCACGTCATCGTCTCCTTCTTAATAGCAACAGAGGAAATGGGTAATGGAAACAGAGGAAAAGAAAGAAAGGGAGAAAGAGAGAGAAGAAATAGTAGAAGATGGAAATGGTGATTTTTGAGGGTGGTTTTGGAGGTTTTGGATGTTGGACTTCCTCCTTGAAGCCGAGTCGTGCAAGCGGTGCGCGCGCGTGCGTCGACCACCTTGCATGGTAAGTTTTGTTTTGGGTTTTTCTTTTGTGTGTGGAGTTGGGTTTGGAGGGGTTGGCGGACGGCAAGCAGCCGGGGAGCAGCGAGCGGGCGACAACACGACCGTGGGCGCTGCGCAGCTAGGTGCTGCGCAGCGCATTGCCGCGCAGCCGGTCGCGCGCTGCGCGCTGGGCGCAGCGGCGGCGCGCTGCGTGCTGGGCGCAACGGCGGCGCGCGCTGCGCGCAGGGCGCAGCGGCGGCACGCGCTGCGGGCCTGGGGGGCCATGCGGCCGGCCCAGGCGTCGTGCGGGCACCTGCTGGCGGCTGCGGTGGCGGCACATTTGGTTGGGGCTGCGTCGACGTGCGGCACGCTTTTTCGCGCAGGGTTTTCGTTGGCCGGACTGATGTGGATTCCTCCTTTCCTTTTTCTTTGTTCTTGGTTCAGCTGAGGTTGTGCGCGTAGGATCTTGGTGCCGCGCAAGCTGTAGGTCCCGGCGGAGCTCGGCAGGTGGAAGCACCTTCAAAGGTGAGTTTTTGTTATTTTTCCCAGGTTCGAGATTGTTGCGGTGTTTGAATTTGTGTGTGCTAAAGGTGCTGGTATTTGTATGCTGTGAGCAGGTGTGAGCCTAAGGTGGACGTTTGTGAAGTGTGAGAGCTATGTGTGTGCTGGGAATAATGTTTATGTCCTTGGAAGCTTGTGGAGGAATCATATGAGTTTTTTTTTGTTGGCTGTGGGTGTGCAGGGGAGATGATGTGTGTGTGCTGTGGTTTTGTATTTCTTAGAGGGTAATTGAGGATGTTGTGTGAATTGTGAGCATGTGTTCATTGATGGTGGACTTCATGTGGGCAGATGTTAATGTTGAAGCTTCTAAGTAATTGTGTGTTTTGGTGTAAACCTGTAGAGTGCAAGCAGAGTTATGGTTTATTGTGCATAAGTGATCATTAATTTAATTAATGGGTAAATTGGAACACTTAGTGTGCTGTGAGCCTTTGTGGATTCTTGGAGCTTGCAAATTATGTGTAAGTTATGTGTTTAATTATGATGGATTTAATTATGCAAATTGGTACTGTAAGGTGGAATTAAGGGATGATATATGTGTGGACATGGTTTATTGTGTGCAGATTGGAGCTTCTTGTATGCTGGGCATTTGTTGTGAGAGTAATTGAAGTGTATGTGTTTTTAAGTGTGCTGTTGAGTGTGTGTGGGTGGATTTTTGGATTTTAAGAGTTCTGGCGGTGTATTTTGACAGTGGAGTGCTTGTTTGCGCGTCGAATGTTTGTAGTGGACTCTGGGAATTTATTTGAGCTACCGGGGATTTTTCGGATTCGCGGCAAGGTGCGCGCACGAGGCACGATTCTCAAGGTTTCGTCAGTTCGAGGTTCCGACACTTCACCAACTTCAGCAATTGCCTGCGGAAAGCGTTCCAGGTGGGTTGGAATTTCTTCCAAAATTTATGAAATGCCCTTTAATGCTTCTGAATGCAGTTTGTTCATGTCTAGAGTGCTATTTTTCACTATTACTAAATCTGATAGTTGCCTGAAATTTTCTGTAAAAGTTATTGGAACCCCAGATCATTTTTAGCATACTCCTGATACTATATGACACTAGATTTCACGTTTTGTTGGCATCATCTTTACACCTGGATCGTTTTAAAAATCGAGAAAACCCGTTTTAAGGAAAATCAACATTTTCAAAGTGGTTTTTAAATTATGAGTTCGCCAGGGGTATGACATAGGTCCAGGTGGCCCGTTATGCTTGTATACTCGTGCCAGGGGGCCGAGGGGATTTTTAGAGATTTGTGAGATGAGTTTCTAGTGTCATGTGAGTGTGAGCTTTTGTTGGGATCGATGAGGTTTTCTAGATTATGGGTCGTGCATATCAGATTTAGTCGGGGAGGTGGTTCTCCGACATAGCTGTGAGAGTGTTGGGCACTTCCTGATCGAGTCATGGAGGGTTTTCCCGACTGAGTTGTGTCGTTGGAGCATTTGAGTTTCCGATTTATTTGATCGTGGATCATAGCCTGCTATATTGAGATACTTGACAGAGATACTTGTTACTGAGACACTTTACTCGTGCGGGTCGCTCCCCTCGAGTGCCACTCCGGAGGTAGGCTTGACCGAGCCGTGTGCCGGTCTGTTATTTATATTTTGACCGAGCCGTGTGCCGGTCCGTTACCTATACTGAGATCGAGCCGTGTGCCGATCAGTTACTGAGTTCGACAGCAGGGCAGGCAGTACCGGTTTTTACTGGTGGATTGATTGGGTTATCTTTGGTCAGGTACTTTTATTGTTGCACTCATGCCTAGGGGCTGAGGGGTGTCTTATAGCTGTGTTAGACCAGTGCTCGTGTGTTGGGAACCGTTGGGTTGACGGTGGTCCCGGATCATTGAGAGTACTTTGACCGTTGTGCGAGATGTGAGGAGCTTAAGTCTATTCCGTTCTGAGGGAGAGCGTGGATTTCGACTATAGCCTGTATGTGCCACTTTTCGATAGCGAGTTAGTCCGATTGGTCACCCTATGTTGATATACTAGGGAGGCGTAGGCTTGACTGGACCCGATGTGGCAGTCAGCTCGATTGGGTCGATTGAGCACCTCGTGTGCGAGTGGTGTATGCATAGCATGTTCATAGATGAGATTTCCTTTGAGCATGATACTTGAGGCATGTTAGCAGTAGCGAGTGTATGCACTTTTCATCATTAGCATAGCTTTCTTGAGCATGATGATTGAGACATGATAGCTATAGTTCTTTTCAGCTTTTATCTATCTATCTATCTATCTATCTATCTATCTGCATGCCTATCTGTTGTGCCTCCTGTAGACTTAGTGGGCATACCGTGGATATTGGTGACGGTACCCACTGGGATCTACCTTCTGCAGTAGATCTCACACCCGCTGCGGTGACAGGTTTCCTGAGGCTGCTGTTCCGGCTGAGCTAGCGCGGAGACAGCTGATCGAGGTGAGGATGCGATCGTGTAGTTCCTTACCAGCATTGAGAGTTTGAGGTAGATGTACCCGGTGGTATATTTTATATTTTCACTTTTGTACTGGACATTCTGAGAGATCAGTGAGGATTTTTGTATATTGTTTTATAGCTGAGAGACTTTGTATCGAGGTTTTATTTATATCAGATGTTCAGTTGATCTCTATAGCTTCTAGTTTTATTTCAGCTCTGATACATGTTTTGCTATAGATCTGACTTGCATGGTAGACGCTTCGTCTGTACGGCAGTTTTCGTACAGTCGGCGGATCTGTTGGCGAGCCCGGGTCGCAGTCTCGACCCCGGGGCGTGACACCACCCCTTCTGAGGAGCCCGAGCAGGCTGTATCTGCCGAGCTGGGGGAACTGCGGGCCTTGGTGACTCATTTGGTGGCGAGGATCTTTCGACAGGACCAGCGCCTGGAGCAGCTGCTGGCGCAGAGAGGTGATTCGGCAGTTGGAGAGGGGGCCAGGGCTTCAGAGCAGCATTTAGAGAGGAAACGCCCAGCCCCGGATGTTGTTGGACTGGCCACTTCTCGCAGACGGCTACGGTATCGCGGCAGGTGTGTTTTTTGTAGAGGGCAGCATCCACCAGGTACCTGTGATTTGAGGCGGGGTCGATGCTTCCGATGTGGACAGTCTGGCCACATCTGAGCTACATGCCCCCTTCCGACCTTAGTAGCGCCTTCTTCGGCGTTGGCCTCTCTCGTATTCCACCAGAGGTCTCGACAGCAGCAGCAGCAGTCACGACAATTGCGGGCTCCCTACAATTGTATTTTCTGTGGAGGTCAGCATTTTCCCGGTACCTGCAACCAGCGGTGGGGTCGCTGCTATGGGTGTGGACAGCCCGGGCACAAGCGAGTTGCATGCCCTTCGGGGACGGCTGCGGCACCTACTTTAGTGTCCGTTCCTACTACTTCCCAGCTACGACCGGGAGCTTCACCGACAGGTCTCCAGGCAGACCGAGTTTCACCTCCACACCCTTCTGGTGAGAGACAGCCGTCGTTGAGCGGTCAGGATGGCTTAGCGCAGGCGGGGGATTCTGCTACAGCTGACTGTGTGGTGGCAGGTATGGTCTATTACTGGCATTTGGATTCATATCTTATTTGTTATACGAGCATCGCATTCTGTCATTAGTAGATCAGTTGCATCATTACATGGGTTAGAGGTAGGACTTTTGCCACATGCACGAGAGGTTCAAATTTCCAATCACACCTTGCACGTGGAGGAGTGTTGTTGGTCCTGCCCGATGCCGATCGAGTCCTGGATTATGCCAGCGGACCTGCAGGTCTTGAGACAACTGAGGGACTTTAATGTGGTTCTTGGGATGGACTGGCTGGCTCGGTATTTTGCGACTATTGATGGTGCCGCGAGGACTGTCACTTTTAGAGAGCCAGGCCAGGAAATGTTTGTATATCGGGGATGTCAGAGTGCTTTCTTTGCCTCTATGGTTTCGACTTCCCGAGCGAGGCGGATGATTCATCGAGGATGTGTAGCCTTTTTGGCTAGTGTTGTTGAGGGGCCTACAGCGGCACCGGGACTCAGGGATATTCCTATTGCCCGCGAGTTTCCGGATGTTTTTCCACCTGAGCTGGCTAGTATGCCACCAGACAGAGAGATTGAGTTTGTGATTGACATAGTTCCAGGAACTGCGCCAATCTCTAAGGCTCCTTATCGGATGGCACCGGCTGAGCTGCGAGAGCTTAAAGCACAGCTGCAAGATCTGATGGATAAGAGCTTTATTAGACCAAGTGTGTCACCTTGGGGAGCACCGGTGCTATTCGTGAAGAAGAAAGATAGGTCACTTAGACTGTGTGTAGACTATAGGGAGCTGAATAAACTGACCATCAAGAACAAGTACCCCCTGTCGCGCATCGACGATCTCTTTGATCAGCTGCAAGGGTCTTGTGTATTTTCCAAGATTGATCTACAGTCTAGTTACCACCAATTGAAGGTGAAGGCCGAGGATATTCCTAAGACTGCTTTCAGATCACGGTATGGGCATTATGAGGTTACAGTTATGCCGTTTGGATTGACTAATGCCCCTGCCGCCTTTATGGACTTGATGAACAGGATATTTCGACCCTTTCTGGATCGTTTCGTGGTGGTGTTCATTGATGATATCCTTATTTACTCCCGAAGCGAGGCCGAGCATGAGGAGCAGTTGAGGACTGTGCTACAACTTCTACGAGATAAGAAGTTGTATGCCAAGCTGGCAAAGTGCGAGTTTTGGCTTCGGGAGGTAACTTTCTTGGGCCATGTGATTTCCGCCGCAGGTGTAGCTGTAGACCCGGCGAAGATTGAGGCAGTTCGTGATTGGCCCCGACCGACGACTGTATCAGAGGTGCGCAGCTTCATGGGATTAGCTGGCTATTATCGGCGGTTTGTGGAAGGCTTTGCGAAGCTCTCCACACCCCTCACTCGATTGACGCGTAAAGGGGTTAAGTTTACCTGGAGTGAGAACTGCCAGAGAAGCTTCGAGGAGCTGAAGGACAGACTGATGACTACTCCTATCCTTTCCCTTCCTATTATAGGAAAAGGATATGTGATCTACAGTGATGCATCGCACAGTGGACTCGGTTGCGTGTTGATGCAGGATGAGAGGGTGATTGCTTATGCATCAAGACAGCTTAAGGATTACGAGAAGAATTACCCTACCCATGACTTGGAGCTTGCTGCCGTGGTGTTTGCACTGAAGCTTTGGCGCCATTATCTATATGGGGAGCACTATGAGATCTACACCGACCACAAGAGCCTAAAGTACCTGTTCACGCAGAAGGAGCTGAACTTGAGGCAACGTAGGTGGTTAGAGCTATTAAAGGATTATGATGTGGACATTCTCTACCACCCAGGCAAGGCTAACGTGGTCGCTGATGCATTGAGCAGGAGAGCAGTGCAGAGCTTGTCTATGTTGATTACAGATCAGGCGCCATTGTTAGAGGAGATGAGACGATTCGAGTTAGAGGTTGTGTCCCCTGGGGTCTCTGCTAGACTGATGTCATTAGTCGTGCAGCCCACTCTACTGGACAGAATCAAGGAGAGACAGAGTGAGGACCCCTATTTGACCAGGATTAGAGATCAGATTCCGAGTGATCGATCAGGTGATTTTTCAGTGGATGCTTCGGGAGTACTGAGGTACAGATGTGACGCCCCACTTCCCAGGGGGTCACCCATCCTAGAACTACTCTAGCTCTAGCACGCTTAACTCTCATGTTCCTCTTGGATCTTGCTACCATCCAAAATGCTATAGCCGGGTTAGAGATTTTAGTCCTATTATATCATTTATATAGAGGACTAATCCAAATTCCGGGGTGTCACATTCTTCCCCCCTTTAAGCCCTGACGTCCACGTCAGGCTCAAGCACACTCACAAGCACCAGGCGATGTGAGACTCGTCTTGCTAGCCTTAGCCGACCTTGTGGGGAGCTGCACTCCACCCACAACGGCCATTAGCCGGGGAGCCTCGCTCTACCCGCTATATAACCCTGGCTCAGCCGAGACTCATCTCACATTTCCGGCTGGTGAATGGCTCTGATACCAACTGTGACGCCCCACTTCCCAGGGGGTCACCCATCCTAGAACTACTCTAGCGCTAGCACGCTTAACTCTCATGTTCCTCTTGGATCTTGCTACCATCCAAAATGCTATAGCCGGGTTAGAGATTTTAGTCCTATTATATCATTTATATAGAGGACTAATCCAAATTCTGGGGTGTCACAACAGAGACCCGAGGTTTGCTTCGCGATTCTGGAGGAGTTTACAGACTACCTTGGGGACTCAGCTCAGATTCAGTACAGCTTTCCACCCACAGACTGATGGACAGTCAGAGCGGACGATTCAGATCCTTGAGGATATGCTGAGGGCTTGTGTCCTGGATTTTGGCGGTGGATGGACTCGACACTTACCATTGGCTGAGTTTGCGTACAACAACAGCTTTCAAGCGAGCATCCAAATGGCTCCGTTTGAAGCGTTGTACGGACGTAAATGTCGATCACCCCTATATTGGAGTGATGTGGGGGAGAGAAGGACTCTGGGACCAGATTTGTTGCTAGAGGCAGAGGAAAAGGTCAGAGTGATTCGACAGCACCTTCAGATCGCTCAGAGTCGACAGAGGAGCTATGCTGATGTTCGGAGACGAGATTAGAGTTTCAGGTGGGAGATCATGTATTTTTGAAAGTCTCGCCGTCCAAAGGGATAAGGAGGTTTGGCATTGCGGGAAACTCAGTCCCCGATACATTGGACCCTTTGAGGTATTGGAGCGTATAGGACCAGTTGCTTACCGACTTGCACTTCCCCCGAGACTTGCTGGTGTCCATGATGTGTTCCATGTTTCCACCCTGAGGAGGTACGTCTTCGACCCGTCGCACGTCATCGACTTTGCGCCTCTCGAGATCAGCGAGGATTTGAGATATGAGGAGCGCCCATTGCGGATCCTAGATCGGGAGGTGAAAGAATTGCGTAATCGTACCATCCCCTATGTGAAGATCCTTTGGAACAATCATGATGAGCGCGAGGCGACGTGGGAGCTCGAGTCAGAGATGATGGACGCCTACCCTTACCTGTTCGAGGCTCAGGATTGAGGTATGATTTTCGTTTCGAGGACGAAACTTTTGTTAGTGGGGGAGGATGTAGTGGTCCAGGATTTCGTATAGTTTTTCCCGTGAATCCTTGGTGTGAAACACCTATCATTGGTGTATTAGGCCCACAGTACATCAAAGGGATGCCTCGGATGGACACAGCGTGGTATTTACTGTTGGTTTGGCCTTCGGAGGTATTTGCCAAATTTTAGAGAAGGCTTTGGGCCAATCGGAGGCCGTATTTGGATTCAGTGCGGAAAAACGCTTGAAAACGGCTATTTACTTATTTATTTTGGAGTCCGGATGCCCAAAAACGGACCCCCGGAAGTTTTCTGCGCAAAATGGTGCATGGGGGGAGCTGTCGACCGGCCGGGGACACGTGGCAGGCGCTTATTGGGCCGGCGCGCCACTCTCGGTCCACGGAAAAAGGCCGCCGGTGCACGGTGGACCGGCGGGCCACGTGGCGGCGCGCTATTGGCCCGGTGTAGTGCGCTCGGCGCGCGGGGGCAGGCGCGGGCAGCACGGGCAGGCCGGGCAGGTGCGGCGTGTGCACAGTGCACGGTGGACCGGGGCGCGCCACGTGGCGGCCCCGGATTGGTCGGCCCATGTGCGCTTGGCGCACGCAGAGCCGCGCGTTTGCGGCCGTACGCACGTGGGCGCGCGTGGGCGGCGATGGTCGCCGACAGCCGTGTCGGGCGCGGGCCACGTGTCGCCGCGCCATTGGCGGGCGCGCCCACCGCGCCGCCAATCACGGGGGACACGTGGCGCTTCCCCGTTGGGCCGCACGGCTGCTGCCTGTTTGGCGGACACGTGGCGGGCCCTGGGCCGGGTCGGACGGACGGTTGGACGCTGCTGGATCCCGTGTGCGGGCCGGGCTGGGCCGGGCCGCACTGTGCGCGCCCGGAAAATCCCGGGCCGGGCCGCACTGTTCACGCCAGAAATAGGCCGGGTCGCACTGTAGCAGCCCGAAACTGGGGACTTAAAGGGAATTTTCCCAATTGTTTTTGTGGGCCTATAAATAGGCCCTCCCCTCCCCTCTTCTTCTGTTTTTCCAAGAGATAGAGAGAGAACCAGAGAGAGGCCATTGAAGAGAAGTTGTTCCTCACTGATTTTTCTAGCCCGTGGTGCGTTCCCAGATTTTCTGGAAGTTCGACAGCGGCGATCCGGATTTTACAGTGTGCCTCGTTTTTCCCCCAATCTTGGCCCGTTATCGTCGCATTTCAGTCCGAGAAGTTCCCTGCGCAGTACAGGAGTCCTTTTTCGACGATTTCTTCACCGGTGTGTTCCTGAGAGGTAGGGCTTCGTTTTCCGTGTTGGTGGTTTCTCTGGATTCCGATTCCTTCGCACGATTCCCGAGGTGTTTTGACCCCTCTTTTGCTGTTTGGATGTTTGGACAGCGGCAACTTCGACGAATTGTTTCTTGGCGTAGGAATATCAGATCGAGGCGATTCAAGAGTCGATTTTGGGCTACTTTTCGCGAGGAACGTAACCGTGATTTTTCTGGGATTTTTGGAGCTCGAGACAGAGGTGAAATTCCTCGTTTTGCGTGCTGATTATAAAAACAGCAAAATCTGTTTTGAGACTGGTAGTTTTTACACCGTGTACACTTGTGTGATGCTGTAGGATATTGTTTCAGCTGACGGTGTGCTTAGAGGACAGCGGGATATTTCTTGGGTGTTGTGCTCGCTTTTCGAGGTGGGTGGTTGTGTTTCCCTCTTTGTTGACTTGCTCACTAGGAGTATTAGAGTTTCCCAATTATATTTGTGACAACTAGCTGTTAGCATGTGAACCTGGTGCAATGCCCCCTAATTTGATTAATAACCTCTATGCGATAAATTTGGGACAATAATGTTGGACAATTGCTATATCCTGAACCGCATGCAAATAAGGAATACATAAATGTTTTCAAACAATTCTTTGCAAAAACCCTCGATTATTCTTCTAATACTTTTTAAGATGGACAATTGCATGCTTATTTGGACAACTAGTTAAGCCACCATTTTACTGCAGCACTATATTATGGGATTTGACTTAGGAGAAAACACGTTTTATTGTTGTTCTTCTCTATCGCTGCATGATGCTCGAGTCTGATCGGGATTTCGAGATAGTATTGTCTGGGACAGTTTAGACTAGTTTTGGGGATTGTGGGGCATAGTGGCAACCGCGGACGTCAGGCGGTTGGCCAGATGTTTTTATCTTATCAGATTGGGATTTACGGGTTCAGCGGCGACCGCGGATTTTGGGCGGTTGACCGGATGTTATCATCATATCAGATTGGGGACCGGGATTGCATTAGTGGATGGTGTTTCCCACTTATTGAGTACTATTACATCTGATTGGGGATCAGATTTCTTTAGTGGATGGATATTCCCACTTTGATCATAGTCATGATCCAGTCCTGCTATATTGAGATACTTGACAGAGATACTTGTGATATTGGTTACAGAGATGCTTGATACAGAGATACTTTACTCGTGTGGGTCGCTCCCCTCGAGTGCCACTCCGGAGTAGGCTTTACACCGTGCCGAGCGCCGGGCACAGACTTTACACCGTGCCGAGCGCCGGGCACAGACAGAGCAGGCAGTTCCAGTATCTCCTGGCCTTTGATTGAGTCTCCTTGGGCAGTTGGGTTATAGCTGCATATATACAGTCATCTTCTTGGCACTGCATTTTGACGCATTGTAGTGGTAGCTTCCTTTTTCAGCAGTCTTTATTGCATACCACTGTTCCTTTCTTTTGCCTCTTATAGTCCTAGTGGGTGTGTCAGCATTTGAGGTTTTTACCCACTAGGGGAGGCTACTGGTTTATCTAGTAGTTCTCACCCCCATGGTTGTTCTCTGTCTTCTCCCCCTTTGTTTTGCAGAGTCGTCTGTGGGAGCTGCTGGGCCTTCAGCGGCAGAACGAGGTAAGAGGATTGCCGACTAGCTAGATCATCTACCCCGAGCGAGAGATTAGCGAGGTTTTTATTGTACCCCTTTTGTATCTCAGACTTCAGTAGTTTACTTTTGGGACTGGTTTTAGCCAGCTGTTTGTATTTTGTTTAGTGAGCTGGGAGTTTATTGTATTTTATTTCAGCTTGTATCTTTTTTCCAGTCTGAGATTACTTATAGTTCTTTTAGTTCAGCTCTGTTTATGCTCTTCTATTGTATATCATATATCTGAGCAGGTTACCAGCGCTTCGTGTACATGGAAAATTCTGTGTGCACGGCGGATCTGTTGGCGAGCCCGGGTCCTGGTTTACACCCGGGGCGTGACAGTATGGAAAAAAGATGAGTCGTTTGTGAGTACGGTATATCACCTTTGTACGTGTTTAATCTTAGTTGATTTCACCGTGTGATCAGTCCCGTGGTTTTTTACTCCTGGTTTTGGAGTTTTTTCACGTAAAATCTTGCGTGTTATTTTCATTTCCGTATTGGGTTTTATTACGCAAAGATTTTTGAGTGTTTATTGTTTACACCTATTCACCCCCCTCTATGTGTTTTTTTCCCTATTTAGATCCATATTATCATAACCCAACATAATATGCTTGGATATCCATGTTTAGATTAAGTTAATTGATCCTCAGTGTATACACATGTGAATGAATAGTTGATTGATGTTGCATTATCTCATATGAAGCGATTATAAGTGATCATCCTTAAATTTGTGGCTATGTGAGAGTAATTGGGAAAATTAATCTTTAGCCTACCCTTTGTGATGAATGGTTAACTTGATTCATGTGAGAATGACTTTGGTTGATGTATGTGAAGGATTGGCTATTGTATGAAGAGGACATGCTTAATTTATGCGAGAATAATTTTGGTTGCTATATACGAATGGTTCATTAACTCAAGTGTGAATGTTGGGTTGGTTGATGTGAGAAGGACATGGTTGCTATGTGAGAAGGGTTATTGTGGCTTTATGTGAATGTCATATGGGCTAAGTGTGAATGGCTATTATGGATATGTGAGGGTGATCTTGTTGATGATTCTTGAACCTATGTCGTGAGAGGTTATATGTTAAATGATTCTTGACTTATCTATATGAGTATAATTGACATTGTCGACCTTCATTCTACATCTTGTAATGGTTGTCATAATGGTCGATCCTTAGACTATTTTATGAGAGATTGTGTATTGTGGTTGGTCGACGATTTGGCTTATGTGCAAAAGAATGTTGTTGGTGGATTCTATGTGCATCCTATGGGAGATCAATGAAGGTTGTGGAACCTTAGCATATTCATTGGTGATAGTTGATTGAATGTCCATATTTAAGTGAGGTTAAATGATCTTCGGCATATCTATGTGTGAACGGATGGTTCATGTGAGGGTGGTTAGTGGTGGTGTGAGAATAGTTAACTTCTTAATCTTGATCTAATTTGTGTGAGATTAATTGTTGTCGGTTATCTCCTGACTCTCGTTAGGTGAAAATCGTGGTGGTTACTATTCTCTCTTTATTTTCAAATGAGAAAACTTTCATGCTTGTACAAACTTGGTTTATGACATATTAGCATTTAACCTCCTATGCGATTGATTATTATATTGGGATTGTCACGCCCCGAGATTCAAAAGTGGGTCTAATTTTTTTTTTTTTTTTTATATCAGAGTTTCAAAACCAAGCCAGGGCAATGACAGACTGCCACATATATAGAAGAGTCCCAATCCCCTATGGAATTGAGCCTTTCCTATATATGCACGGCTAGCTTTCACAACAACATCAGAGTAGTCTAAACTACGTACTACTAAAAGATGTTACAACATTTAAACAATTATTCACAATTTTGACAACTTGCTAAACCATAAACGGCTGTCCAGGGTCGATTGCTAACTCGGAACCTCACCAACTCGTCCCGACATCCCAGCACCCGCTCGACCTGAAAAATAGTCACCCGAGGGTGTGAGACACACCGGAGTGTATCCCAGTGGGCACGACGGGCCGGGAAATAGCAAGCCGTACCTACTGGGTACAATAATAAGCGGATAACAAAAGTAGGATATACTGAAACTGAAAGGTATATAATCTAAGCAGAGTACCATTAATCATGGATTAATCAACAGAGCAGTGTAATCATATATAAAGCTGATCATGCTATAACTGATAATCTGACAAGTAGGAATGAATATGTTATAGCTGACAAGCAGGAAATAGTCATACTATCACTGATAATCTGGCGAGCAGTAAATGATCATGCTATAACTGATAATCTGACAAGCAGAGAATGATAATATGATAAGCAGGAAATAACAAAGATCATGCGTCAAAGGTGTCACCACAAATATACCCAATCACTGCCACTTTTGGCCACAAGGGCCTCAGGCTAAATTTGCCATGGAGCAAATGGACCTCAGGCTAAAGCCCCTTTTGGTCATTGGGGCCTCAGGCTAAAGCCCCTTTTGGACACCCAATCAAGCTATCATAACCCCACTAGGCTCACGGGTCGATCAGACCTCTCTACCGGTAAAGAACACCCACACGGTGGCCAAACCGTCGGTGTGCGTGACGAAAAGCTTGGCTCGACGGCGATCATAATGCTGATGCTCAAACCATGGTCCACTGACCACATAGACGGCAAGAAGCCGAGGAAAATCCCCACTGGGATACTAGTATAACATGTCACATGCTGAAGTAGTATCTCCTATTCTAAATATGCAGTGAAGAATAGAGACAGGTATAGAACTATGCTAGTGACCAATCAAGCATGGCATGTGTCCAGGAAATGCATATCAACTGTTGAAGAAATCATAATATGACTCCACATGATACACAAGTAACTGCTGGAATGTAAGCACGATATGACAAGCAACTGCTGGAATGTAAGCATGATATATCTCAATATGGTAAACAAGCAACTGCTGGTAGATAAGCAAGTAATAAGAACAGGTATAAACTCAATAGCAATCATTCTGCTAAATCTCAGTCCACGGTCGGTAGACCGGACAGACGGCGAGAAGCCGAGGAAATCCCCACTAGGATATCGATACTGATGCAATTCATGCCAAGTACTGAGACTAGAACTCCTGTTCTAAACATGTAGTGAAGAATAGAGTATCACGAAAGGCTCATATGTATAATCAGGCAATATAGCTGAAATAACTGAATGCTGGAATGAAAGCATATAGTAAGGCTAAAGCATAGGTTCAGGGTTACACCAAGAACAGGGGTCCAACCTACCACGGCACCCAATAGGGCCGACCTGATAAAACGCGGACCGAAGATAAACCCACCTGTATATAGGAGGAACAACGACTCCACCAGAAGGTAGACGGTCACGATAACCACAAAACGGATCACTGCTGGCTCCTGACGACTGGGCCCTACAATAATACCAGATGACAACTCAGGGTCTATCAATGCTCAAGGCGCAACTAGCGCGAACCGACCAGTTCGTCGATTTGTGCTACATAAAGCAATTTAGCTTTTCAGAAACCCCAGGGAACTCCACTAATAGGCCAACATTACTTTAGAACATTTATCTAACCTTTCCAGGGTGTAACAATTGCAGCAGGGCCCCTGGGTTCACTCAGACTGGGCTTTATACACTAAATAACCACTGTTTTGGCTCGTTCTCTCAAACGGTAAATCATTTTTACAAGCCGTCACCTCCAGCAGGTGACATTCAACTTGCTGAACGCCGTGCTCACCCATTTGTGGCAGAACGATGCCCGAGGAAAACTTCGGGCCATGAATTACTCCTCTAACCTAGCCGAAACGCATTTTTGCTTCTTCGGCTCACCAAAACCCAAAACAAACGCGAGCATCGCGTTCAGTGACCCCAAAATAGCCAGGAGTACACCGTTACAATTTTTCAAACAGCCCCTACTACAGTTTTTAAGGAATTATTACATTAAGGCTTGATTATGACTTAACTTTGCATCTGTACCTCATTCATCAAAACTTTGTATATAAACATGCCTTTAAATATTGCAAGGACACTGGGGCTCACCATCTTGGCAGCCCATTCCTGCTGGTTCAACCAGAACCATATTCTTGCTCTCACATAAGTTCACAATGCACCAACCACTTTTCCACACAGATCAAGATTGATCTGAAGTGAGCATCAAGCTCAGGGGACCTTTCTAAGCAACTTTGATATTCAACTCGAAACCTAAATCCATCTCTTCCTTCTTTGTGGCATTTCCACAAGCACTTGGTGTGCACAACTTTACACAACACAAGCAACACCTTGTAGCAGGTTGTTCTCTGCAGTTACTGGACCATTTTGCTTCCAACTTGGAAGGGAATGATCCACTTCACTTACTGATCACTTCCCCTCAACTTGGAGCAATTAAACTCCCCCAAACCGGCCGGGCCCGAGGAAGAAGATGACCTCCTCGGCTTTGAAAATCGTGATGATCAACCCAGGACTTCTGGGCTTCATCCAAATGCACCAGCAGGTGCACCTCATCTCCCTGATGCTTTCCAAGCCCAAGCCTGGTCGACGGGGGAAGGCGGCGCCGGCCGGGCTCCAAGCTCCATTTCGAGCTTCAAGCCTCTAATGGCGGATTTCAGCAGAGGCCATATGAGGCTCTCTAACTGGCATGGTAGGTTCCCTAGACCCGTACGAAGCTTCCCGACCACCCCACCCCGGCCGGAGATGGCCGGAGCGCCGGCGGCCGGGATTTGGGCCATTCTTGGGTCAACCATGGCCGCCACCCTTCGGGGCTGCATGGACCTCATGCAAATGCATGGGTGCACTCTCCTTGGTCCCAGAAACCTTTCTGGACAAGTGCCCGGCGGCGAGGAGGCGCGCCGGCGCCGGAGCAACAAGCTCGGCCAACATGCACTATTCCAAAAAGCTAGGGCATCCTTTTTCTCGCAAACGGCTCGACCATAAATTCTCAAACTTTGCAAATTTATTCTCCACGTTATACAGTCTCAGCACACCAATTTTAGTGCGAATTGGTCAAGCGGTTTGTGAGATCTCTTGCGGCGGAGCTCTTCTAGGTTTCCGGCCAACCTTGCTTCCGCCGGCCAACCAGGCTGCATGGGAGCTCGGCCTCGAGCAGGGAGCACTCTTAGAACATGGGAAATCTACTGCTTTGGGTCCCGGGGGGTAACAATCAAGGGTTAGGGTGCTCTCACCTTGGCCGGAGTTGGTGAAGGTGGGAAGAAGCCAGTTTTGGGTCTCCTCTCCACGCACGGCCTCGGGCAACTCCAGCAGTGCTCCAGAGATGCCAAGGAATCCTTCAGGATCTTTGGATGAAGACTAGGAAGGAGTTGGTTCCATCCTCTTCCTTCTCTCTCTCCCGAAATCTTCACTATGGAGATTATGATCCACGGCCACCCCTTCACTCCGGGATAATGTGGAAGACTCAGAGGAGTCTGGTGCTTCGGATTCCACTCCCCAATCTCTTCGAATTCTGGCCCAGGGCAGTCCAAGAGGCCACAACACTTAATGCTAGAAACTTAGCCTCAAACCGGGTTCACACCTGCACCCCCAAGCTCCGAGCTCTTCACAATAGGTGCAAAATGCACCCAACACCTTATGGTTTAAGCCCTTTAATTTTTGGTACATAAAATATTATAGTTTTCTCAAAAATACCCCCTTTTTCAGTGCATTACACACATTTCGAGAAAATCCGTTCATCGAAATGCCAAACAGACTTCGCCACGACGTCCGGCTCGTCGAGACCTGTCAGGTAGCATATTTGTTTGGTTCGTTTGATGCTCGGATAAAATCTCGGGCCATTTAATTCGACGATTTGCGGTATATTGCACGCACTCCGATGCACCCGGGTCGCCAAACGCGAAATCCGTCAGTGCCATTGCGCTCAGAACGTCGAAATTAGTTAGAATCCATTACTCATACCCCTATGTCAGGGTTTTAGACAGTGGTTCGGCCAACTGTCGCTCGCGAAGGGTCGAAAATCGCGAGTTACTATTCACACTTAAGTTGCGGGGCCCGTTTTTGATTTCTGATTTCTGGAAGATCCGACCGTCGGATCAAAAATATATGAATATGAAACTTCTATGTTTCGACGAGACGATCGCAATGGTGATCTCGGATTTTCCAGATCAGACCCCGATCAAAAGTCGACATTTCTAGGCCACTATTGACCCACTAATTGCCCATTCTTGCTATTTTAATAATTCTGAAAATTATTTAAACTTAAATTTTGAATTTTAAAAATTACGGTTACTACAGGGATATCATGCTCTAATGGGTGTAAGAACACTGTTAGATGCCTTTCTTTTATTCTACATGAGGACACTTGCATGCTTGTATGGACATCTAGATAGGCCACCTTTTTCTGCTGCACTATCATGTTGGACTTGACTTAGGAGAAACCATGTTTCTTGCTTTTCTCCTTTCATACTAGGCTCAGGATATTTGTAGCTCGTGCGGGAGCAGGAGGTTTTGGGATAGTGTAGACAGATTCTTGGGATCTGGGACAGGCTGGCTTGAGGGCAGGGTATTGCGGCGACCGCGGACTTTGGGCGGCCGACCGGGTATTTACAGTTGCATCAGATTGGGGGGATCGGGCTTTCTTTAGTGGATGGGTTTTCCCACTTGATCAAAGTCGTGATACAGTCCTGCTGTAGCGAGATACTTGCGATATGGTTACTTTACTCGTGTGGGTCGCTGCCCTCGAGTGCTACTCCGGAGTAGGCTTAGGGCCGAGCCGTGTGCCGATCGATTGGTTATATTGGGATCGAGCCGTGTGCCGATCAGCTACTGAGTTCTTGAGTTCGACAATAGAGCAGGCAGTACCAGTGTTTACTGGTGGTCGGATTGGGTTTATTCAGGCAGGCATTTATTTACCGATGCATACATTTAGCTATACTTCTTAGCACGGCATTTAGAGGCATACTAGTGGTAGCTTCCTCTTATCAGTATTTCTATTTATAGCTTACCACCTCTCTTATTCCTTCTCTTGCCTCTGGTAGACTTAGTGGGTACGTCGAGGTTTGAGGCTTTACCCACTGTCACGCCCCCGGGGGTTTTTGAGTCTTTCAAAGCGGAAACTTGCGTGTATTGTTTTTTTTTTTTTCTTAACAAGGTAACTTAAACCTCATCCCCGGTGCGTGCCAGACCGCCACATACACAAATTCTCTCTGCCCACGGACAGAGTCTCCTTTGTATATGCACGGCGTCTCATTTACAACATGTGTTTCATTTACCACGTCATACATCAACCATCAACCATACAATCTTTAACCACACAGTCACAGTCAACAAGTACGAGAGTGTAAAGACATTTAATCATATTAAGAGGAACCTACAAGTTTGCAAACGGTGTCCACTCGACACCCATTCCTTTAAAAACGTCTACACATTCCCAGTAAGGCGGCTACATCGTTTCGGAAAGGATAAATCCACAGGTTTTCAAAGCAGTGCCCACACGACACTTGGTTTTGGAAAACATTTTCGAAACCCCTTTTTGTTCGGTATAAAACATGCCGCATATAAATCATCAAGGAACATTATAAAAATCACATCACAAAACCGTCTCTCAATCCAACATCCACAACATTCCACAATCAAGCAATTCAGAACTTAAAATTAGATAACAAGGGGAAGAGATAACTCAAGCAAGAAATAATGGAATAAACCTCATCCAGCTAATGTTCTTTAATCGCTGCCTCACCGTCGTCCCGACTACTACACCTAGTTAAACCTGTCACGGAGTGGGTAAAGTCAGTGACAAACAAAGTAGATGTCTTAATGATCAACATAGATTCAAGAATAAACCGAAATACACCGGAACCTTTCGCTAAAACCCTGTCACCAAATAAGCTGGGCACCAACCCCAGAGTACCTGTCGGAGAGACGGAAGTCCCTCCTCGTGCACAACCCCATTGATGCTTTTAACCCCTTCACGGAGCTAGTGCGGCCACCTTAGCTGTCGTGAAGATGTCCTCACGGCTCCCACCCCTTTGTGAGGCACACGGGTCAAAAGAGACCACTTCTCCGGAAAAGTACACCCATGCGGAGGCCAATCCGCCAGTGTACGTGCAGCATCCCACCCCAATATTTGCCGGTGTCGGCGTGTATTGAGCACTGCGACCGCAGTCGCTACAATTATCATGTTAGAATGAAAAGAAACATTTAAGCGAAAGATTTAACATTCCATCTACTTTGTTAGACAATTTAACGAGCCTTTTTATGATGATAGATGCACTTACTGCACTTGTTGCACTTATAGCAAGGGTACCCACCTAGTTGAAGATATACGACCACGCCCGCGACCCTCCTAAGCAAATCAGGACTCCTTGCTGCCTACTAAAATATCCAAGAGCACAAATTAACACCTTACCCTAATCAGGTAAAAACCAGTGGTCCCAACCACTGTTACGTTAAACCCGCAAAACCGAAATCGTCGTGCCTAGGGGACCGCAACGTCGGTCAAAAACCCAACAAGTCAAACCCATCGAGTAAAACTAAAAACTCATATCAAACCGGTAACATCAAAGACTAACAACAACCGGAACGCGACTATTTCGTCGCGAGCTCCGTCGGAACCCAAAACCGCTAACGGAAAATCAGCAAAACCCAATTCTCAACCGGCAGCCCACTCGGGACGTCAATGGTTAGACCAAGAAGACCCCGGCGGCGAAAATGATGAGAAAAGAGACCCGACGGCGCGCCCCCGACGATTTCGTCGAGGCGCGGAGCATCGGCGAAAATAGCACCCAACATGGCGAAACGGTGACCAAAAAGATCCCAGGTGGCCATGCCAAGAAAATCACGGAGATGGTGATCCCAACGGCGAAAACGGCGCTCAAAATGGTGGAAAAACGGACCCAAACGGAGCCACCGAACTTTGGGCTGTCGGGTGGTGCACAGGGGCAACCGTGGACCGGGTCTGCGCATCGGGCGGCAGTGCGGCATGCGCCGGGTGCACGCAGGAGGCGTGCACCGCGCGTCTTGGGCCGGGCCGGTGCACGCGCGAGGCGTGCACCGGGTCTGCGCGTCGGGTGGCCGTGCGGCATGCGCCGGGTGCACGCATGAGGCGTGCACCGCGCGCCTTGGGCCGGGCCGGTGCGCGAAACCGTGCGCCGGGTCTTGTGCTTCCGACGCTGCGGGCGTGCACCGGGTGCACGCCTGGACCCGTGGACCGCGCTGTACGGACAAGCACAGTAAACCCTAATTTCGCGGTTTTCTTCTCCGTTTTCGCTCCCGTGCGACTCCGGCGAAGACCCCGCGACCATGGTGACGACGGCGGCGGCCTCCCGTTTAACAACGGCGGCGGCGGCCTCCCGTTAACCCACTATGTTCCAACGAAACATCCCCAAAAATTTCCGAATAAATACACGATAATTCTAACGACTAAACCAACGATCGACGGACAACCAAAACGTCGATCGGAAGCCCGATAAAAAGAAACCGATTAAAAAAATCATCGATTAAACTCGATAAAAACCATCGATCACCCTCGATCAAGAACGAGAATAAAACATGGATCAAAACCCGACGAAAATCCACGATCGATGTACCAATTAAAACGACCTTACAAGAACACGGAAAACCCCCGATTAATTTGACAAACGTAACGATGATCACTAACCTTAATTTATCGGAACTAAAGAACCGATCTTGGTTCTCGCGGCGTTGGAGATCCGGATCCGCTCCCCGTAGATGACGGCATCATGTTCTCCGGTCTCCGGACGTCAATCGGGGCGATCGGGTTCCTCCGCTTTCTCCCTCTCTTTTCAAACTAGGGTTTCGTTTGGTTTTCGGTACGCACGAAAGAGGAGGGTTTGAGAAGGCGGTATCTTAAATTAGAGTTTTTTTCCGCTTTTCGGTGACCGGGGTTTAAATATCCTCTTATTAATTTAATTTCCCCTTTTATTTTATTCTTTTATTTCCCTTTTATTATTCGTACGTAAAAAGGAAAAGTCCCGAATATTCGGATATTTATCTTCTAACAATAAATATCTAATCCCACGAGATAAACCCCACCTTTTTAAATCCTAGTCACCGATTAATTAATTTCCTAATTAATTAATATAGGGAATAAATTCCCAGATTTAATTTCACGTCATTGATTAATTAATTCCTTAATTAATTAATCGCACGGAATATCCAAAATTCCTCAGAAAGCGTGCCGGATATTTTACACGGATTTCGATGCACACCTTAAGTCACTGCGATCTTAGAAACCCCATTCCGGGAGATCCGTAAGTCGGATTTTGGATCCGATTGCACCGTCGCTCATCGTTTTTCGAGCTCTATCACCGAAAAATACCCGCACCGCATGTTAGTCAACTCTAAAGAGCCCGATATTTTAATTCCCTCTAACTTACACTTTATTAGCTGGAGGGTAAAATAATACTAGAAAAGTCGTGTCATTACACCACTCACACTTTATAAAAAGTTTCGTCCTCGAAACTTAAACTCAACCCTCGCTAAACAATTCTGGGAAAACTTCCTTCATTTTCGTCTTGAGTCCCCAAGTCGCTTCGCGCTCCTCATGGTTACTCCATTACACCTTTACGTAAGGGATTGTCCAGTTGCAGAGTTTCTTTTCCTCCCATGCCAGCCTCCGTATCGAGGTTTGGCAGTAACGTCAACCGGTATGCCACCGGGCCTACGTGCCCCGAAATCCCAAATGTCGGGTCGTCGACTCCAACCAACAATCCCAAATGCTCGAATTATAAGAAATACGCAACCCATTTACTTAAGGCGTTCTGTCACACCGCCACCGATCTTGACCTGACTCAACCCACCTGGACGTCTAAGGCGTACTGTTACAACGCCTCGGGTCTTGGCCCGACTCACCTCACCTGGACGTCCAAGGCATACTGTTACAACGCCTCGGGTCTATTGTCACAAGGCCGGAAGTTGGACCTATTTAACCCTTAACTAAATAGCCGACAAATAAGACAACTAAGTCTTCACCTCCTTATTGGGCAGGAAGGTACGAAGCATTACTTCTAAGGGTCCCTCTGGGGTCGTGGCCAAAATTACTCTCTGTAAGAGGTCTTCCTTGCTACTACCTCCCTCGTAGCCGAAACGTCTGCTTTCCCCCGCCGGTCGCTGATGTTTCGCTTTCACCCGTTGGCACACCCAATATTGCGCCACAATTTGTGCCGCGTCGCTCTTCCGATTTGGGCCACCAGAAGGTCTGCCACAGATCCTTGCACCTCTTTGTACCTCCGGGATGCACGGTATATGAGGTATTATATACCTTTGCTGGACTTTCTTTCCTTATTTCTAGCTTACCGGGTACACAAATTCATCCCCGGCACCTTATTACATCATCTGTGTCAGTCATACAAACTCCGTCTTGCTCCGAGGACATTCTGTCTCGCACAAGTCGTAGTCGCGTGTCCGTTATTTGATCTCCCAAGATCCTCTTGGAGATTCGTCAGACTAAATCTTATAGTCCTTTCCGGGCTTCGGCAATGTGAGCACTGGCGCCTGTGCGTGTTCGTCTTTAAGTCCCTTGAAGCCCTCCTGGCACTGGGCCATCTAGACGTATCTCTCCTCCCTTTGGGTTAGCCGATTTGGGGAAGTGGCCTCCCACGAGGCATCTGTAGCGGTCTGCCCGTCCTAAGAAGCTTCGGATTTCCATCATCTCTGTTGGTCGAGCCCAGTTGATCCCTGATCCAATCCTCCTTGGATCCACTGCAATTCCAGACACCGAAACGATATGCCTCAAAAAGTCCCCCTTGCGGACCATAACTCACACTTTATAAGTTTTGGCATATGGTTTCTGACCCCGGAGGGTCTGGGGGATTACTCGCAAGTGTTCCCCATACCCCTTGTCTGTGCGAGAGTAGATCGGAACGTCCACTAAAAGGCCATCACCGACTGGTCTAAGAAGGGCTTGAATATCCTATTCATCATGCCCATGAGCACCGCTGGTGCATTAACGAGTCTAAACGGTACAACTGTAAACTTATGTTGACTATTCCGAGCTCGCAGGTCTGTTTTCAGTATGTCATTACCTCGGACTCTAGGCTGGCGATAGCCGGACCGCAGATCGTTCTTTGGGAACGCCGTTTCTCCTTGTAGTTGATCGCGTAGGTCATCTATCCGAGGTAGAGGAGTATTTGTCCTTCTCGTGTCGAGATCCATACGGTACTCGTGAACGCTACTCTACTGCCTTCTACCAAGCTCCTTGCCCGCAACAAAGAAAAGCGAGCAGAAGGCGTTCCTACAAGCTAAGTTTACAAGTTCCGGTAAGTCCGTTCCCGGAGACTCGCTTGGAACTTCAAGCAGTCAACTACCGCTTAAAGATTGCCGCGACTGTCGGCCCCAAGCGCTACACCGACAACCTTTAACGGAACCTCATTAGTTCTTAGAGACTAAGAACCCGCCTCACCCTCACTGGGCAGGAAGGGGTACAGCCGCCTGCCCCGAGGGGTAGCCAGAGGGTCCAACCGAACTTATTCCTACGATAGGGATTTCTTCTAATAACTAAGGTAGGGTGAAAACCTGAAGCGAGGTGAAAGAGTGGGATGCTTAGGTGTTGCCACCAAAGTTCTAGCACGATGGTCTGAAACTCGAGTATTACCTGTTACATCATGCTCTATGGGTCCGTCCTATGGTGGGTCATCGTATAGACTCTCCCTCCTCCCGATTGCGGAGACGAGGGTGTAGATGTTGCTACGGATGATGTCCCCGTTTTCGAGGGGCAGTTGCAATGATAGTGCCCCGGTTTGCCACTTCGAAAACAATGGTCTTGCTTCTGGAGACATCCGGTCACTTGGTATATTCCATCGCAAATGATGCAAGACTTGTCCACCGGCCATTGTCCTCTCGTCGGCGCATTCTTGGTTCCTTGTTGCAATCTCGAGTATTTAGGAGGCCGGCTCCTCTTGGTATTCTCTCTTCCGAAGCTTGGCCGAGTTCGTTTCTTATCCCTGTTGTGTTCTGAGCTCACCCGTCGGGCTCGTGAAATCGTAAATCCGCGCTCCACCGCGGTGGCTCTATCGGCCGCCTCCTGGAAGGCGTGCAAACCCGCCGTTTGCACCACCTTGAAGATGTCGCTCCATAAGCCATTCACAAATAGATGGGCCTTGTGAGATTCATCTCTTATAACAAGGGAACACATTTGATCAACCTCACAAATTGTCACGCCCCAGGGGTTTGTTTTAGCGGAAACGGTTCATAAAAGTCGAATATTTGACGCGTAAAATTTTTTTTTTTTTGTTTAAAAGAGAACCCCTCTTCCCCGGCACGTGCCCAGACCCGCCACACAAACAGGATCACTCTGCAAACGGACAGAGTCTCCCCTGTACGTGCACGGCGTAGCGTTGAGTACATGTTCCAACATACACAACCAATCAATCACAACAGTTGTTCACAAGCAACCAGTATTCTAAACTAATAAAAGAAGAACATATGGCCGATCAATTTGGAAAGGATAAATCCACAGTTTTGAAAGAGCGCCTACCCGGCGCTTACGTTTTGAAAGCTAGTTTCGAAATCGGCATAAATCAACAAGGTTTGAAAGCGGTGCCCACCCGACACCAAGTTTTGAAATCCCTTTCGCAATCCATAAATCCACAGGGTTTTGAAGCCAGTGCCCACACGACACTTAGATTTTAAAAACGGTTTTCGCAATCTTTTCTTTGGCTTCTGCCTTTTTGATCTTCAAATGGCCAATAGAAATAAAAGGAAAAGTAACGCACAAGGGGCACTAAATGCAACCCGTACCGACATCCACGCCGACCCCACGAGGGTATCGCGAACCTCTCACATAACTACAATGCAATGAAAAGCGAGAAAGAAAAGGAAATACAGTCCAGGGTCCCCAGCGACCCAGCTGCTCCTGTCCCGTCCTCACCACCGCCTACCTCTCCCCCCGTCCGAACCCTGTCACGAAGTGGGATGTCAGTGACGTAAAAGTAATAGAGCAGGAGAATATAATAAAACAAACCGTGAAGACAACCGGAGCAACCACCCCCTCACGGAGGAAAGGCAACCTGTACACCTGTATCCTGTAATACCCGGACACGTCGGACAACTAAACCGACGGTCCACACCGTACCTGCAGAAACCCGACCACGTCGGACAACTAAACCGACGGGTCGCACCGCTCGCACCTCGGCGCCTCAACCCCACCACTAATAAGGGGCCCCACTACGTCACCTCGTGGGTATACACGGGTCATAGACCACTTTTCCGGAAAAGCGCACCCTTTGCGGTGGCCAAACCGCGGGTGCGCGTGTGACAGCCTCGAGCCAAATAACCATAACCATCATCATGTCAGCATCATAATATATATAACAAAAGTAAAACGGCAACATGTATACTCAAAAGTAAAACCGTAACATATGCGATCGAAAGTAACCCGCTATCATGTATAATCAAAGTAAAGGCAATAATACGTGCACTCGAAGGTAGCCCGCCAACATGTAATTATCAAAAGGAAAACGACTGTCGGAAGACCGACGCCAAACACTATGACGAAACCCATTAACATGCATAAGCTATCACCCATCAATATTTAACCCCAGTATACTTAGAATTGACCCCGTCCGACATGATAGAGTTAGATGCTAGGACAAAGAAAATAACACCCACCTGAATGAAGGCCGATCCCGAACTCCCGCTGGACTACCGGGAGGCTGGTGCTGAACTGCTGGGCCCTGGGGGGGGTTGCCGGAGTTCCAGACCGGCGGGGATGGCCGGAGCCGAGCTCGGATGAAGCCTCGGGTGCAACTCTGGCGATCACTGACCCGACGTCAAGATCCCCATGCAAGTTGATGGAAGGACTCCCACAGCCCACAGGAGCTCACCATTACGATTTCCGGGTGTCCGGAGCGACGGCAAGGGCGCGGCGGCGGAGCTCGGCCGAGGATCAATGGCCGTTAATGGCGGATTCCGGCCGAGGGACTCCGGGCCGGTGCAACTTGGACCAACAGGTTCCAGTAGGTGCCAGGAAGCTTCTGGTGGCAGTGGCCGGCGGTGGGAGGCAGCGGCGGCGCCGGACGGCCGAGCTCGGCCGAGGTTGAAGAAAGCCCGAAACTAGGGCACGGCCGATCGAGCCCGATCCTTCACCGATGTCCCTCCAACTTCGTGGAGATGCTAAAGTCGGTGAGAAAGTCGATCTCAACGGTGCTGATCGCTGGTTGGACGGCCGGATCGCGGCGGCGCACGGGATCGGCCAGGAAGGCGATAATTCCGGTGATAGCGCTCCCGCCGGCGATCGGGACGGCGGCAGCAGCCCGGGCTGCAACCGGATGATCTCCTCGACGTCAGAAACACAATGATCGTGTCCATGGGCCAAATTAAAATGGAAGGTTCCAAGATATTACCTCGTCGGAAAGTTGGAAGAAGAAGGGGTTGGCCGCGGCGGCGCGCGGCGGCGACTGGGGACGGGTCCACCACAGCTCGGTTGCAGCTCCACAGGGGAACCCTACAGACGCGTTCTTGATTGCCCAAGAGCTTCTGTGTGGAGCCTACTCCTCCCAACCCGAGATGAAGAAGAAACGGCTTCACCTTCTTCTCCGGCGAGGGGAGGCGGCGGCCGGTGCGGGGAGGTCCGTGGAGTGCGGCATAGGAGAGGAGGTGGTTGGGTGCTGCGGCCAGAGGGGCTGTGGGTTTAGGGTTTGTGGAGAAGCCCTAGCTATACATGTGTATATATATTAGGTATGTACAATTTCGGTTTAGTCCCTCTAAGCTTTGCCATTTGCTATTAGGTCCTCTACAGTAGTTTTCCCTTGCACTTAAGTCCTTATCCAAGAACTAGCACGCAAAACGAGGCAACTTTAATAGGGTTTTATGTGCAAAAGCCCTATTTTCTCCATATTTCACGCTTTTCGAGACGTTCTGCTCGTCGAAACGAAAAATGGACTGCGCCATGACGTCCGGCTCGACGAGACCTATCAGGTAGCGATTTTTGATTTTCGAGAAACTGCCCGAATAAAATTGCGGTCCATAAAATACTGTCACGGAATACAGTTATCGTGCTTTTCGAGACTCTAGAGTCGTCAAACAGAATTTTCGACTGCGCCATTGCGTTCAGAATATCGAAACCGTTCGAAATGACTACCTGGATCACTATATTCGGATTCCGAACAGTGAAATAGTCAATGTTGTATTCGTCGGGGTCTCGAAAACCAGGGTTACTGTTCATCTACAGTAACTCACTTAAGTGCACTACAGTAACTCACTTAAGTGCACTGTGCGCAGAGGACGCTGGTACCTTGGTCGCGAGATTCGTCCACTTCTTAGTTGAATTCTGGAAGATCCGACCGTCAGATCGAAAAGTGCTGAATATGAATCTCGCTCAGTTCGACGAGACGATCGCAACGGTCAACTCGGATTTCCAAGATCATGTCCGGATTGGAAAGTAGCCTTTTTTTGTCTCGTAAAACGTGCAACTCGCACACTGGCAATTGACTAAATAAATCAACATAGGTCTTTTGAAAACAAAGCCAGGTCAAAAATTCACTTTTTGACTATTTATTAAAATAAAATATTTCGAGTTTTTACATCACTTACAACTTAAAAGAAGTTTCGTCCCCGAAACTTACAACTTAAAAAGAGTTTCATTCCCGAAGCTTACATCCTGAAGTCATACTCTATGAAAATGCTCGAAGAGTTTATTCGAGGGCTACAAGTCAGTCGCAAGGTATCGACAACTCTAAGGCTACTAATTTAGACCCAATCTGATACTCCCCATTATAGGGCAGAGTATTTCCTCAGTTCTTTCGACAGTCCGTTGCCTGCAGCCAACGTGCTTACCAAAAGGAACAGCGAAATACCATAGATCTGTCGCCAACAACTAGTTGGGGACGCAACTCCTATCAGAAGGTATATCACATACCTCCCAACACGATCTCAGTGCTAAAAACATAACCTTTATCAAGGATTACTACCACCTCGTGGTCACAAACATCACCATGACTAACACATAGGCGAGTCCACGTCGATCCACAAAATCTGTGCAAAAGGTGGGGTCAATTTGCATCCGCCCCAAACAGGGTTACCATCCGGCCCATAGGCCATTGAATTATGACACGGGGACACTGAAGGATCAACAACTTGTTCATCCTCTAAGCAAACTGTGAGGCTAGTGCAATATTAACAGTCATCTACTGCTGTGCCATCAGCTGGACGATTACGACAAGAACAGTGATTTAACCCTTAACCACTGTAACTGATCCGAGCACTCTGGCTCCATTCAAACATCAAGCCCACAGCCGAAACCATGACCGCGGCTAACCCTGCAATAACAACGATCCCAAACCAGAGTGCGTACGACTAATAACCGAAACAACGAGACTCAACTGTGTGAAGCACACCTGAGCTCCAAACCACTATGCCAAATACCCTGCGCTCTCTCGTGAACACAAGTCATCCTAGGGTTCGTTCCTAACCAAATACCCAGGTATCGGATCGGAAAGGCGGAATTGTGCATCGGAAACTGTGCAATTCACGCGCCGGCATGCAAATCGCTAAGGTTAGATCTGCTTCCTCGCCCGCAAGCACACTAGAATTTCTCGAGCGCTACATCACTCACACCTTAAAAGAAGTTTCATCCCCGAAACTTAAATACGCCAGGAATCCAATACATGGGGAAAGTGGCCAAACATGTCCGACTTGCGCTTCCCACTGGCCTTGCGCCCCTCGTGATCTGTACTGCTTCACAATCACAAACTCGCAACCCAAAACCTCAAGACTATGCCTTGGTCATGGGGAGCTGGCGACAAGACCCAGGGAGCACAGTCCTACTTCCGTCTTGGCACCCAAGGGGGTGCGACACTCAGATTAGCCTCTACCGCTCGGTCCCAATCCATTGCCCTTCCAAGCACCATACACTGAGCCGAGCTGCGTACCCCGAGACCAACGATCACATTCCCCACTAGGAGTACTTAAGCTCTAGGTCCGCTCAACAAAAGGAAAAATTAACCCCAAACGAACAAGATTTGCTAGTCCCGGTGGTCTCTTTTCTCAACCCCAGGGGGAATCCCAAGACCCCCACAACAACACTACTACACGAGCCCAAGCAACACGACTACATAAACGCGACAACCGAGCTAAAACGAGAAACAAAACTTAACCCGTACTCACACACCCCACAAGTTAGTTCTAGACTCCGCTAGTATAGCACTTAACCATCTATCTAGAAGACGGGACATATACTTTTCCCCCCGCTCCCCCGATCACTCGCGTTCTACGCTTCTATGCCTTATTCAATTCATTCATTCGTAGCTAAGTGTGGTATCTCCGTGGATGTCGGACACTGACTCTGCGTCCCCGGCCGATGATCTAGTACGGGCCATGTCTGTCACACATCACAAGAGTCAACTTTAGACTACCCTACTAACAACAACCATAAAGTGAGAGAAAGGACTCAACATTTTCCCCCCCCCTCAGTCACTCACGTTCTACAGTCCTATGCCCTACCCATTTCATTCGTATGTAGGCATGTGAGGGTTGTCCACGGATGTCGGCACTAACTGTTGTGATTGAAAGAACGCTCTGATACCATTTAATCTGTCACGCCCCAGGGGTTTGTTTTAGCGGAAACGGTTCATAAAAGTCGAATATTTGACGCGTAAAATACTTTTTTTTGTTTAAAAGAGAACCCCTCTTCCCCGGCACGTGCCCAGACCCGCCACACATACAGGATCACTCTGCAAACGGACAGAGTCTCCCCTGTACGTGCACGGCGTAGCGTTCAGTACATGTTCCAACATACACAACCAATCAATCACAACAGTTGTTCACAAGCAACCAGTATTCTAAACTAATAAAAGAAGAACATATGGCCGATCAATTTGGAAAGGATAAATCCACAGTTTTGAAAGAGCGCCTACCCGGCGCTTACGTTTTGAAAGCTAGTTTCGAAATCGGCATAAATCAACAAGGTTTGAAAGCGGTGCCCACCCGACACCAAGTTTTGAAATCCCTTTCGCAATCCATAAATCCACAGGGTTTTGAAGCCAGTGCCCACACGACACTTAGATTTTAAAAACGGTTTTCACAATCTTTTCTTTGGCTTCTGCCTTTTTGATCTTCAAATGGCCAATAGAAATAAAAGGAAAAGTAACGCACAAGGGGCACTAAATGCAACCCGTACCGACATCCACGCCGACCCCACGAGGGTATCGCGAACCTCTCACATAACTACAATGCAATGAAAAGCGAGAAAGAAAAGGAAATACAGTCCAGGGTCCCCAGCGACCCAGCTGCTCCTGTCCCGTCCTCACCACCGCCTACCTCTCCCCCCGTCCGAACCCTGTCACGAAGTGGGATGTCAGTGACGTAAAAGTAATAGAGCAGGAGAATATAATAAAACAAACCGTGAAGACAACCGGAGCAACCACCCCCTCACGGAGGAAAGGCAACCTGTACACCTGTATCCTGTAATACCCGGACACGTCGGACAACTAAACCGACGGTCCACACCGTACCTGCAGAAACCCGACCACGCCGGACAACTAAACCGACGGGTCGCACCGCTCGCACCTCGGCGCCTCAACCCCACCACTAATAAGGGGCCCCACTACGTCACCTCGTGGGTATACACGGGTCATAGACCACTTTTCCGGAAAAGCGCACCCTTTGCGGTGGCCAAACCGCGGGTGCGCGTGTGACAGCCTCGAGCCAAATAACCATAACCATCATCATGTCAGCATCATAATATATATAACAAAAGTAAAACGGCAACATGTATACTCAAAAGTAAAACCGTAACATATGCGATCGAAAGTAACCCGCTATCATGTATAATCAAAGTAAAGGCAATAATACGTGCACTCGAAGGTAGCCCGCCAACATGTAATTATCAAAAGGAAAACGACTGTCGGAAGACCGACGCCAAACACTATGACGAAACCCATTAACATGCATAAGCTATCACCCATCAATATTTAACCCCAGTATACTTAGAATTGACCCCGTCCGACATGATAGAGTTAGATGCTAGGACAAAGAAAATAACACCCACCTGAATGAAGGCCGATCCCGAACTCCCGCTGGACTACCGGGAGGCTGGTGCTGAACTGCTGGGCCCTGGGGGGGGTTGCCGGAGTTCCAGACCGGCGGGGATGGCCGGAGCCGAGCTCGGATGAAGCCTCGGGTGCAACTCTGGCGATCACTGACCCGACGTCAAGATCCCCATGCAAGTTGATGGAAGGACTCCTACAGCCCACAGGAGCTCACCATTACGATTTCCGGGTGTCCGGAGCGACGGCAAGGGCGCGGCGGCGGAGCTCGGCCGAGGATCAATAGCCGTTAATGGCGGATTCCGGCCGAGGGACTCCGGGCCGGTGCAACTTGGACCAACAGGTTCCAGTAGATGCCAGGAAGCTTCTGGTGGCAGTGGCCGGCGGTGGGAGGCAGCGGCGGCGCCGGACGGCCGAGCTCGGCCGAGGTTGAAGAAAGCCCGAAACTAGGGCACGGCCGATCGAGCCCGATCCTTCACCGATGTCCCTCCAACTTCGTGGAGATGCTAAAGTCGGTGAGAAAGTCGATCTCAACGGTGCTGATCGCTGGTTGGACGGCCGGATCGCGGCGGCGCACGGGATCGGCCAGGAAGGCGATAATTCCGGTGATAGCGCTCCCGCCGGCGATCGGGACGGCGGCAGCAGCCCGGGCTGCAACCGGATGATCTCCTCGACGTCAGAAACACAATGATCGTGTCCATGGGCCAAATTAAAACGGAAGGTTCCAAGATATTACCTCGTCGGAAAGTTGCAAGAAGAAAGGGTTGGCCGCGGCGGCGCGCGGCGGCGACTGGGGACGGGTCCACCACAGCTCGGTTGCAGCTCCACAGGGGAACCCTACAGACGCGTTCTTGATTGCCCAAGAGCTTCTGTGTGGAGCCTACTCCTCCCAACCCGAGATGAAGAAGAAACGGCTTCACCTTCTTCTCCGGCGAGGGGAGGCGGCGGCCGGTGCGGGGAGGTCCGTGGAGTGCGGCATAGGAGAGGAGGTGCTTGGGTGCTGCGGCCAGAGGGGCTGTGGGTTTAGGGTTTGTGGAGAAGCCCTAGCTATACATGTGTATATATATTAGGTATGTACAATTTCGGTTTAGTCCCTCTAAGCTTTGCCATTTGCTATTAGGTCCTCTACAGTAGTTTTCCCTTGCACTTAAGTCCTTATCCAAGAACTAGCACGCAAAACGAGGCAACTTTAATAGGGTTTTATGTGCAAAAAGCCCTATTTTCTCCGTATTTCACGCTTTTCGAGACGTTCTGCTCGTCGAAATGAAAAATGGACTGCGCCATGACGTCCGGCTCGACGAGACCTATCAGGTAGCGATTTTTGATTTTCGAGAAACTGCCCGAATAAAATTGCGGTCCATAAAATACTGTCACGGAATACAGTTATCGTGCTTTTCGAGACTCTAGAGTCGTCAAACAGAATTTTCGACTGCGCCATTGCGTTCAGAATATCGAAACCGTTCGAAATGACTACCTGGATCACTATATTCGGATTCCGAACAGTGAAATAGTCAATGTTGTATTCGTCGGGGTCTCGAAAACCAGGGTTACTGTTCATCTACAGTAACTCACTTAAGTGCACTACAGTAACTCACTTAAGTGCACTGTGCGCAGAGGACGCTGGTACCTTGGTCGCGAGATTCGTCCACTTCTTAGTTGAATTCTGGAAGATCCGACCGTCAGATCGAAAAGTGCTGAATATGAATCTCGCTCAGTTCGACGAGACGATCGCAACGGTCAACTCGGATTTCCAAGATCATGTCCGGATTGGAAAGTAGCCTTTTTTTGTCTCGTAAAACGTGCAACTCGCACACTGGCAATTGACTAAATAAATCAACATAGGTCTTTTGAAAACAAAACCAGGTCAAAAATTCACTTTTTGACTATTTATTAAAATAAAATATTTCGAGTTTTTACACAAATGCCCGTTGATATCCCATAACTGTCCGACTTCCTTACTTGATGGGCTTCAGGTCATCTTCCATCTGCTGTTTGATGCTGTCGGAGAGAAATGCCCCAAACAGTTTTCCTCGGAACGTGGTCCAAGATAGAAGGGCGGTGCCCTCCGAGGGGTCCGGGCGCACCGTCTTCCACCACTTGCGGGCGTCTCCCTCAAGAAAAAGGACTGCCAAAGGGACCCATTCACCCTCCTCCATTAGCAAAGCTTCGAAGAGCCTTTCCATGGTATCTACCTATTTTCCCACGACCCAAGGGTCGGCCGTCTCTCCCTCAAGGGGTTCCCAATAACGGCTCCTAGCGTAGGTCCCAAAGTTGCTGGTGCGGCTGGTCCGGGCAGAGAAGCCTGGGCGACCCCCATTGGTGTAGTCGACCATTGCACCCACTATCGCATATGTTCCATAAGGGTTGCTAGCTGCCCGGCCATCTCTTGTAGTCGTTGTCGGAGAAGCTGATACTCCGCCGTTGTTCCCACCGTACTTTCTGCCCCTGTGTTCTCCGCTGATAGCCCATTTCGGGCCATTATTCGCTATATGCAAAGAAACCAAGTCAACCCTAGACCTAACTGGTCTAGCACCACGACCTACGGACACACCGAAATTAAATACCCTTTTATCCCTCGTACACTCACGATCTACCGCACCTACACCTTGGTTATCTCATGTTCGATTTGCTTGTGGCATCATACACTGTGGATGTGGATCACTGACTGCTGTGGTTAAATTTGTTTTTCTCTGATACCATTTAATCTGTCACGCCCCCGGGGGTTTTTGAGTCTTTCAAAGCGGAAACTTGCGTGTATTGTTTTTTTTTTTTTCTTAACAAGGTAACTTAAACCTCATCCCCGGTGCGTGCCAGACCGCCACATACACAAATTCTCTCTGCCCACGGACAGAGTCTCCTTTGTATATGCACGGCGTCTCATTTACAACATGCGTTTCATTTACCACGTCATACATCAACCATCAACCATACAATCTTTAACCACACAGTCACAGTCAACAAGTACGAGAGTGTAAAGACATTTAATCATATTAAGAGGAACCTACAAGTTTGCAAACGGTGTCCACTCGACACCCATTCCTTTAAAAACGTCTACACATTCCCAGTAAGGCGGCTACATCGTTTCGGAAAGGATAAATCCACAGGTTTTCAAAGCAGTGCCCACACGACACTTGGTTTTGGAAAACATTTTCGAAACCCCTTTTTGTTCGGTATAAAACATGCCGCATATAAATCATCAAGGAACATTATAAAAATCACATCACAAAACCGTCTCTCAATCCAACATCCACAACATTCCACAATCAAGCAATTCAGAACTTAAACTTAGATAACAAGGGGAAGAGATAACTCAAGCAAGAAATAATGGAATAAACCTCATCCAGCTAATGTTCTTTAATCGCTGCCTCACCGTCGTCCCGACTACTACACCTAGTTAAACCTGTCACGGAGTGGGTAAAGTCAGTGACAAACAAAGTAGATGTCTTAACGATCAACATAGATTCAAGAACAAACCGAAATACACCGGAACCTTTCGCTAAAACCCTGTCACCAAATAAGCTGGGCACCAACCCCAGAGTACCTGTCGGAGAGACAGAAGTCCCTCCTCGTGCACAACCCCATTGATGCTTTTAACCCCTTCACGGAGCTAGTGCGGCCACCTTAGCTATCGTGAAGAGGTCCTCATGGCTCCCACCCCTTTGTGAGGCACACGGGTCAAAAGAGACCGCTTCTCCGGAAAAGTACACCCATGCGGAGGCCAATCCGCCTGTGTACGTGCAGCATCCCACCCCAATATTTGCCGGTGTCGGCGTGTATTGAGCACTGCGACCGCAGTCGCTACAATTATCATGTTAGAATGAAAAGAAACATTTAAGCGAGAGATTTAACATTCCATCTACTTTGTTAGACAATTTAACGAGCCTTTTTATGATGATAGATGCACTTACTGTACTTGTTGCACTTATAGCAAGGGTACCCACCTAGTTGAAGATATACGACCGCGCCTGCGACCCTCCTAAGCAAATCAGGACTCCTTGCTGCCTACTAAAATATCCAAGAGCACAAATTAACACCTTACCCTAATCAGGTAAAAACCAGTGGTCCCAACCACTGTTACGTTAAACCCGCAAAACCGAAATCGTCGTGCCTAGGGGACCGCAACGTCAGTCAAAAACCCAACAAGTCAAACCCATCGAGTAAAACTAAAAACTCATATCAAACCGGTAACATCAAAGACTAACAACAACCGGAACGCGACTATTTCGTCGCGAGCTCCGTCGGAATCCAAAACCGCTAACGGAAAACCAGCAAAACCCAATTCTCAACCGGCAGCCCACTCGGGACGTCAATGGTTAGACCAAGAAGACCCCGGCGGCGAAAATGATGAGAAAAGAGACCCGACGGCGCGCCCCCGACGATTTCGTCGAGGCGCGGAGCATCGGCGAAAATAGCACCCAACATAGCGAAACGGTGACCAAAAAGATCCCAGGTGGCCATGCCAAGAAAATCACGGAGATGGTGATCCCAACGGCGAAAATGGCGCTCAAAACGGTGGAAAAACGGACCCAAACGGAGCCACCGAACTTTGGGCTGTCGGGTGGTGCACAGGGGCAACCGTGGACCGGGTCTGCGCATCGGGCGGCAGTGCGGCATGCGCCGGGTGCACGCAGGAGGTGTGCACCGCGCGTCTTGTGCCGGGCCGGTGCACGCGCGAGGCGTACACCGGGTCTGCGCGTCGGGTGGCCGTGCGGCATGCGCCGGGTGCACGCATGAGGCATGCACCGCGCGCCTTGGGCCGGGCCGGTGCGCGAAACCGTGCGCCGGGTCTTGTGCTTCCGACGCTGCGGGCGTGCACCGGGTGCACGCCTGGACCCGTGGACCGCGCTGTACGGACAAGCACAGTAAACCCTAATTTCGCGGTTTTCTTCTCCGTTTTCGCTCCCGTGCGACTCCGGCGAAGACCCCGCGACCATGGTGACGACGGCGGTGGCCTCCCGTTTAACAACGGCGGCGGCGGCCTCCTGTTAACCCACTATGTTCCGACGAAACATCCCCAAAAATTTCCGAATAAATACACGATAATTCTAACGACTAAACCAACGATCGACGGACAACCAAAACGTCGATCGGAAGCCCGATAAAAAGAAACCGATTAAAAAAATCATCGATTAAACTCGATAAAAACCATCGATCACCCTCGATCAAGAACGAGAATAAAACATGGATCAAAACTCGACGAAAATCCGCGATCGATGTACCAATTAAAACGACCTTACAAGAACACGGAAAACCCCCGATTAATTTGACAAACGTAACGATGATCACTAACCTTAATTTATCGGAACTAAAGAACCGATCTTGGTTCTCGCGGCGTTGGAGATCCGGATCAGCTCCCCGTAGATGACGGCGTCTTGTTCTCCGGTCTCCGGACGTCAATCGGGGCGATCGGGTTCCTCCGCTTTCTCCCTCTCTTTTCAAACTAGGGTTTCGTTTGGTTTTCGGTACGCACGAAAGAGGAGGGTTTGAGAAGGCGGTATCTTAAATTAGGGTTTTTTTCTGCTTTCCGGTGACCGGGGTTTAAATATCCTCTTATTAATTTAATTTCCCCTTTTATTTTATTCTTTTATTTCCCTTTTATTATTCGTACATAAAAAGGAAGAGTCCCGAATATTCGGATATTTATCTTCTAATAATAAATATCTAATCCCACGAGATAAACCCCACCTTTTTAAATCATAGTCACCGATTAATTAATTTCCTAATTAATTAATATAGGGAATAAATTTTCAGATTTAATTTCACGTCATTGATTAATTAATTCCTTAATTAATTAATCACACGGAATATCCAAAATTCCTCAGAAAGCGTGCCGGATATTTTACACGGATTTCGATGCACACCTTAAGTCACCGCGATCTTAGAAATCCCATTCCGGGAGATCCGTAAGTCGGATTTTGGATCCGATTGCACCGTCGCTCATCGTTTTTCGAGCTCTATCGCCGAAAAATACCCGCACCGCATGTTAGTCAACTCTAAAGAGCCCGATATTTTAATTCCCTCTAACTTACACTTTATTAGCAGGAGGGTAAAATAATACTAGAAAAGTCGTGTCATTACACCCACAGAGGGAGGCTACTGGTTTTACTAGTGGTTCTCACCCCCCATTGTTGTTTTTCCCCTTTCCTCCCTTTGTTTTGCAGTGTCTGCTGCGGGAGTTGCCGATCTTTCGGTTGACGGTTCGAGGCGAGGGAGTTGCGAGATAGATCCCTACCAGTGTTGATTTCTACAGTGGGATAGATGTACCAATCCGGATTGTGGGTTTCACTGTACCCAGTTGTATTTTATTATTTCAGTTTATCTCCCTTTTTGGATTTATAGATGTTATATAGGCGGCTTTTACTTGTATTACAGTTTCAGTGGACCGGATTATTGTATCATTATTTATGGGAGATGGATATTGTACTTTATTTTTCAGTTGTACAGTGATTCAGACTTTTATTACAGCAGTTTTTCTTCAGCTCTGATATCCATTTAGTTGTTAGATGATACTTTTGCAGGTTGGACGCTTCGCCTATGTGGGGTTTCGCATAGGTGGCGGACCTGTTGGCGAGCCCGGGTCGCAGTTTCGACCCCGGGGCGTGACAGGTCGTCAATCCGAGGCAAGGGGTACTTATTCTTCACTGTGATCTTGTTTATCTCCCGGTAGTCGATGCATAAACGTAAACTCCCGTCCTTCTTCTGTACAAAAAGCACGGGTGCTCCCCAGGGTGACACACTGTGAGGACCCGAATTTCCGCAAGAGAATTACTGTTGGACAAACAGAGCTTCTGCAGTGTGTTTAGCAGCTTTCGGAGGCCTTTGCTGTGTGTTGGAGGTGTTTGCGCGTGAATCGGACCTCAGAAATGGACCCAGCGTGAAATTTGGATTAAGTTTACCTGTCCGGATGCCTTCGACAAATTTTAGAAGCGGAATTTGGCAAAACGGACAGCGGATTTAGATTCAGCGCGCGAAAACGATCGAAATCGACTATTTACTTGAATTTTTCGGAGCCCGGATGACCTGGCATGGATTTCGAGGCAGTAGGGTACTGTTCCGGCACCGGGGGCAACGCCGGCGGCGGCGGGCAGCAGCGGAGCAGGCGCGGGCAGTGCGCGGGAGCGGGCAGGCGCGCGCGGTGTAGCGGGGGGTTGTGCCACGTGGCATTTTCTGGTTGGCGAGATTTGACGCGTGGCATCATTGGATTAGTTGATGCACTGAGCGCGGTCGACGGAGCTGGTAGGCAGGTGCCTCGGGATGCGTGCACGACACGGGGGCGCAGGCGGCGCTGCCGCGGACGTGGGCGCGGCGGCCGACGCGTTGACGCGCGGTTCCCGCGCATGGGCGCGCCACGCGTCAGCCTCCGCGCGGGCCAAGCGGCGCATGGAGGTTGGCGGTCTTGGCTGTTGCCTGTTCGGGGCCACGTGGTAGCCTGAGGTGAATCCGAGCGCTGATCAATGGTCGGATTTCGGGCGGATTCGGGCGCACTGTTTGCGCCCGAATCGTTCCGGGCGCCCGAATGTGGGGACCCAATGGTCATTTCTTGAATTGTTTTGCTGGGCCTATAAATAGCCCCAGAAGATCTTCATTTTTGGGCTGATAGGGGATTTTTCTCTCGGGGGTTTCTTCAGGAAGGTTCTTCCTCTCTCTCTCCTCCATCATTTGATGGATTTCTAGAATTTTTGGAGGCCGCGGCATCGGCGTATTCTGCGTTGCGGCGCACTTCGACGCTTCTTCAGTTTTGGCTCCTATCATCGCTTTTCAGTGTGCAAGGCACCCTGGATCACCCCGATGGCAACGCATTCACGAGGAGTACGGCTTCGTTTTCCGTGTTGATCGCTTCGCCTCATTTTGGGTTTTTGGCACGGTTCCCAATGTATTTTGTGACCCCTTTTTCTGCTGTGAGATTTTGGACAGTAGAGGCTTGTCGATTTTCTATCTTGACCTACGAGAATCGGAATGAGGTGTTTAAGGAATCGATTGATATCTACTCTTCGAGAGGAACGCACTCGTATTTTTAATCGATTTTTCTGAGGTCGTTTCAAAGGTGAGAATTAAGCTTCTTTGCTACTATTTTTCCAGCAGGATTGTGTTCTTGAGGAAGTGGCTTCCAATGTTGTTCTAATTGTTTCTTGGCCTACAGGTGTCGGAATGGGGTGTATAAATACTCGTTTTGGGGCTACTCGTTGTGAGGATCGCAACCGTGAATTTTTTGGGATTTTTGGAGGACTGTGTGCAGGTGAAAATCCCCCTCTTCTCTGCTGGTTTGTAAAAATAGCAAAGTGCTGTTTTGGGGAGTTGGTTTGTATACCGGAAGTAACTTTTGTACAGTGGTTTGCTGTTTTTGGTGTTTTGCGAGGAAATAGGAGGTTGGACAGCGAGGAGACTTTTACTGCTATGGATTGCGCTTTTTGAAGCGGGTGGTTGCTATATCCCTCTATTCTGACATACCCACTAGGAATATTAGAGAGATCCTTTCATTGGATATATTGAATGATCACCTAATGGACATGCATGCTTAAATTAAAATAATTGTGAAAATCTGATAGTGGTTGGGACTTATAAATGTTTACATGGATATAATATTAGCACTTAACCTTACATATGGAATTTTACTTTCATGTTGGGATAATATGAAATGCCTTGTGGGAGGGTACCACTTGAGGATCTTTTGGACATGCATAGGTGGATGATTTATGTGAGGGTAATTTGTGGATTATAGACATGTGTGGTTGGATAATGATTTTAGCATGATGGTTATATCCATGCGGAGCAATTAATTGATACACATGTGGAACCACTATTTGTCTCACTTTCTTTTATCTTTCATGAGGACATATGCATGCTTGTATGGTCATCTAGATAGGCCACTATTTGTTGCTACACTATTATATTGGAACTTGACTTAGGAGAAACCATGCTTGCTTCTTTCTCCTTATTCTTTAGTCAGGCAGTTCTTGTTGCTCGGGTTTGAGCCGGGGTACGGGATAGTGTAGCCGGGACCTTGGGGTCGGGGACAGGTGGTATTTGATTATGGGTTGTGGGGTATTGCGGCTACCGCGGATAGTAGGCGGTTGACCGGATACAGATTATTTTACCCGATTTTGGATTGGGGGTTATTGCGGCTACCGCGGATAGTAGGTGGTTGACCGGATGTCGGATGTGGGACATGATTGTGATTGTGGGTTATTTCGGTGACCGCGGATATTGGGCGGTTGACCGGGTGACGGTTGTTGGGCTTGATTATTGACAGTGGGTATCACGGCGACCGCGGATATTAGGCGGTTGACCGGATGGTTACTTAAGCATCAGATTGGGGATCGGGTTTTCCTTTAGTGGATGGGTTTTCCCACTTGGATCAAAGTCGTGATCCAGTCCTGCTATAGTGAGATATCGAGTTCCCCTCTAGAGCGTTGGGGAGTTCCCCTCTAGAGCGTGGGGGTCAGACAGTGATTGAGTTTGTTGTCACACCGACGCGGCTTTATATGCCCGGTGATGCTTTCCTCGTGTGGGTCGCTCCCCTCGAGTTCCCCTCCGGAGTGTCGGGGTCAGGTAGTTATTGAGTTTTGCTATCACATCGGCGCGGCTTTACTTGCCCGATGATGAGGGCGGCAGCAGGCAGTACCAGTTTTTACTGGTGGATAGATTAGGTTACCGGGACAGTTTGGTTTTTGATGCATTTAGAGGCATAGTAGTGGTAGTTTCCTTTTTTAGCAGTTTTGTTGTTTACCACTATTCTTCTCCCTTTTGCCTCTGGTAGACCTAGTGGGTGCGTCGGAGTTTGAGGCTTTACCCACTAGGGGAGGTTACTGGTTTACTAGTAGTTCTCACCGCCATTTTTCTTTCCTCTTTGTCTTCTCCTTTGTTTTGCAGTGTCTTCTGCGGGTGCTGCTGGGTTTTCAGCGGCGGGTCGAGGTGAGAGGATGGCTGTGTAGATAGATCTCGAGGTAGGATGAGTGAGTTAGCTGGACTATTTGTGTACCCTTTTTCCTCAGACGATTGTACTTTACTTTTGGGTCTGGCTTTAGCCAGCTGTTTGTATTTTATTTGGTGAGCTGGGAGAGACAGATGTATTATTTTTACAGATATACTGTATTTTATTTCCAGCTTCAGTCTGAGATGTATTAGTTTTTAGTTCGGCTCTGTTTTATGCTCTTTTTATTATCTCTTATATCTGAGCAGGTTACTAGCGCTTCGTGTAAGAGGGAAATACCGTGTGCACGGCGGATCTGTAGATGGGCCCGGGTTCTGGTTTACACCCGGGGCGTGACAGATTAGGTGGTATCAGAGCTTAGGGATAGGTCAGTTGGGACTTAGGAAACCCTAGGCTTTTGGCGGACCCTAGGATGTTAGGGAGTGAGAGACGCGACATTTTGTGAAAGTCGGTGATTTATTTATTTGACTCTTCCTGTGAGTGAAGAGGGATCGACATATCCTATTTCTGTGGAACAGTTATGCTGGCTGCAGACAACATAAAGTTACAGAAATAGGGGATGTCTTTGACTTTCGCTAGATTGGGTCGTGTGTTTGGGGTGTGCTGATTTGCAGTTTTGTCGTGGCGAGCGGTGTCTCCCCGACGTTTGGCCCTGACCCGGGTCCACCTTAGTGCAGCAGTTGGGTCTGAGCTGGTTGTTTCGAGCCGGATACCCAGATCGGAATCTGAGAGCTCCGGACCCGAAGGGTAGGAGTGTTTGAGGCAGATCAGCGACGGTGTGGGCAGCAGCACAGTGGCACAGTTGTCGGAGTATCGAGTAGCCCCCTCCGTGCCGGCGTTTAGTGCTGGGGCACCGAGGCAGGGTGGACAGTTGACAGCGGGTAAGCTGTGTGATTGCATCGACCGAGTGAGCCAGCTTTGGTGGATGAGTCACCCCGATTTGTGGGTTTAAGTAGGGAACCTTTGGAGGCAGGGTCTTGTTCGGTGGGGATGGAGAGAGTACTTGAAAGCCTCTTTGTGTCAAGAGTTAACGCAGTTGCTGAACTGCGCGCTCCATGTGTTGAGCGACGAGGCGCATAGGATATGAGTGTCTGAGAGTGGATTGCGCCAGGATATCTTTTAGCTTCTTGGGTCCCTCCATTACAAGATTTAGGACGCCTCATTGGAGTAGGCGCCGGGTATGGAGCGTGGCATTGTAGTTCCTTTGGATTGGGATCTGTCGCCTGAGGCGAGTTCTGATTGAGGCGCTTGGCGCCTGGTGATGGAGGACAGAGCAGTCGGAGGAGGCATTCTCGATTTCTTTCCCAGGGTAGTAGAGTTCTGAGACGCCAGAGGTCGAGTGGACCCCGACGGCAGCATCAGCATCAGTACCGGCATCAGCGGTGGCATGGATGTGTTATCTGCGGAGGGTCACTTTGTCGCCCCAGTGTGAGCAGAGGCAGAGGTCGTGATCCCTTGTAGTTAGTCTTGACTTTTGCTGGCAGACTGAGCGACGACCACCTGCATCGAGCGGATGAGTTTGTGCCGCCCGGTTGGAGGGCGCCACGGCAGTGGGTCGGGATGTCGCAGGTATGATTTCTTTTTAGCAGTCTGTGCTAGAGCACACAGGTTACAGCCGACGGTTTTGTGGCAGGTTTCAGTTGCTCCGGGCATTAGGGTTTGTATCTTATTTATTAGAGGATTATTTTCTTCTTTGTTAATAGTGCTTTTGCTTCATTGCATGGGTTAGGGGTAGGACGGTCACCACGTGCACGGGAGGTTCAGATTCCCAATCACACCTTGCACGTGGAGGGATGTTGTTGGTCCTGCCGGTGCAGTTGGAGTCCTGGATTGTGCGAGTAGACCTGATGGTCTTGACTCAGCTGCTGAACTTGGTTGTGGTACTTAGGACGGTTTGGCTGGCTCGGTTTTTCTTCTTTTCGCGGCGGTTGATTATGCCGCGAGGACGGTTTTCTTCGGAGCCAGGCCAGGAGGGGGTTGCTGTACCACGGGACGCCTGAGGGCTTTCTTCGCCCTATGGTTTGGACTTCGCGGGCGAGGAAGATGATTCGAAGTGGATGCGTAGCCTTTTTGGCTGGTGTGGTTGAGGGACCTACGGTGGCGCCGAGACTCGGGGATACCCCTTTGGTTGCGAGTTCCCGGATGTTTTCCTATCGAAGTTGTCTAGCATGCCACTAGTTTGGGAGTTGAGGACACAACTCCAAGATTCGTTGGATGGGGAATTTTTTTGTCAGACCATGTGTGTCGCCTTTAGGGGCGCTGGTGCTATTCGAGATGTGGAAGGATGGTTCACTTCGGCTCTCTGTGTGGATTACCAGGAATTGGATGAAGTGACCATCCAGAACAAGTACCCTTTTTCCGAGCATGGAGGATTTGATTTACCAGCTGCAATGGTACTGGGTCTTCTCGAAGATTGATTTGCAATCTAGTTTTCTCGACCGTGTATGGCTGCATGTTGATACAGGAGAGTTGGGGAATTGCTTTTGCATCCGACGGTTTAAGGATTAGAGATCAGAGTCTGCGCATTAGTTGGGGGCTTTTATTGGATACCTCGGGAGTACAGAGGTACTCGGATCGAGCTTTTGTGCCGACGGACATGTGGTTGGATTACCGGGGGCCCTGGAGGAGCGGATGCTTGTGCCGATGCAGACTACTTGGTAGCTCGAGCGATAAGCCCAGCTGTACTTGGATGAGGTGGTGCGATTTTCTGGAGTGCCCGCCTCTATTTTTTTTTGTATCAGATAGAGACCCGAGGATTGTTTCGCGTCTCTGGAGGAGGTATTAGACAGCCTTGGGAGCTTGAGTCGTGGATGATTGGATATCTACCCCCCCTACTTGGTTGAGGTTCCGGGTAGAGGATTGACTTTAGTTTCGAGAACAAAACTTTCTTTTAGTGGGGGAGGATGCGAGGACCAGAATTTCCGCAAAAGAAATACTGTTGGACAAACAGAGCTTCTGCAGTGTGTTTAGGAGCTTTCGGAGGCCTTTGCTATGTGTTGGAGGTGTTTGCGCACGAATCGGACCTCAGAAATGGACCCAGCGCGAAATTTGGATTAAGTTTACCTGTCCGGATGCCTTCGACAAATTTTAGAAGCGGAATTTGGCAAAACAGACAGCAGATTTGGATTCAGCGCGCGATAACGATCGAAATCGACTATTTACTTGAATTTTTTGGAGCCCGGATGACCTGGCACAGATTTCGAGGTAGTAGGGTACTGTTCCGGCACCGGGGGCAACGCCGGCGACGGTGGGCAGCGGCGGAGCAGGCGCGGGCAGGCGCGCGTGGTGCAGCGGGGGGTTGTGCCACGTGGCATTTTCTGGTTGGCGAGATTTGACGCGTGGCATCATTGGATTGGTTGATGCACTGAGCGCGGTCGACGGAGCTGGTAGGCAGGTGCCTCAGGATGCGTGCGCGACGCGGGGGTGCAGGCGGCACTGGCGCGGACGTGAGCGCGGCGGCCGACGCGTTGACGCGCGGTTCCCGCGCATGGGCGCGCCACGCGTCAGCCTCCGCGCGGGCCAAGCGACGCATGGCGGTTGGCGGTCTTGGCTGTTGCCTGTTCGGGGCCACGTGGCAGCCTGAGGTGAATCCAGGCGCTGATCAACGGTCGGATTTCGGGCGGATTCGGGCGCACTGTTTGCGCCCGAATCGTTCCGGGCGCCCGGATGTGGGGACCCAATGGTCATTTCTTGAATTGTTTTGCTGGGCCTATAAATAGGCCCAGAAGATCTTCATTTTTTGGCTGATGGGGGCTTTTTCTCTCCGGGGTTTCTTCAGAGAAGTTCTTCCTCTCTCTCTCCTCTATCCTTTGATGGATTCCCAGAATTTTTGGAGGCCGCGGCATCGGCGTTTTCCACGACGCGGCGCACTTCGACGCTTCTTCAGTTTTGGCTCCTATCGTCGCTTTTTGGTGTGCAAGGAACCCTGGATCACCCCGATTGTATTTTGAGTCGATTTTTGTGGCAACACATTCACGAAAAGTATGGCTTCGTTTTCCGTGTTGATCGCTTCGCCTCATTTTGGGTTTTTGGCACGGTTCCTGAGGTGTTTTGTGAGATTTTGGACAGTGGAGGCTTGTCGATATTATATCTTGACCTACGAGCATCGGAATGAGGCGTTTAAGGAATCGATTGATATCTACTCTTCGAGAGGAACGCACTCGTATTTTTACTGGATTTTTCTGAGGTCGTTTCAAAGGTGAGAATTAAGCTTCTTTGCTACTGTTTTTCCAGCAGGATTGTGTTCTTGAGGAAGTGGCTTCCAATGTTGTTCTAATTGTTACTTGGCCTAAAGGTGTTGGAATGGGGTGTATAAATACTCGTTTTGGGGCTACTCGTCGTGAGGATCGCAACCGTGATTTTTTTTGGATTTTTGGAGGACTGTATGCAGGTGAAAACCCCCCTCTTCTCTGCTGGTTTGTAAAAACAGCAAGGTGCTGTTTTGGGGAGTTGGTTTGTATACCGGAAGTAACTTTTGTACAGTGGTTTGCTGTTTTTGGTGTTTTGCGAGGAAATGGGAGGTTGGACAGGGAGGAGACTTTTACAGCTGTGGATTGCGCTTTTTGAAGTGGGTGGTTGCTATATCCCTCTATTCTGACATACCCACTAGGAATATTAGAGAGATCCTTTCATTGGATATATTGAATGATCACCTAATGGACATGCATGCTTAAATTAAAATAATTGTGGAAATCTGATAGTGGTTGGGACTTATAAATGTTTACATGGATATAATATTAGCACTTAACCTTGCATGTGGAATTTTACTTTCATGTTGGGATAATACGAAATGCCTTGTGGGAGGGTACCACTTGAGGATCTTTTGGACATGCATAGATGGATGATTTATGTGAGGGTAATTTGTGGATTATAGACATGTGTGGTTGGATAATGATTTTAGCATGATGGTTATATGCATACGGAGCAATTAATTGATACACATGTGGAACCACTATTTGTCACACTTTCTTTTATCTTTCATGAGGACATATGCATGCTTGTATGGTCATCTAGATAGGCCACTATTTGTTGCTACACTATTATATTGGAACTTGACTTAGGAGAAACCATGCTTGCTTCTTTCTCCTTATTCTTTAGTCAGGCGGTTCTTATTGCTCGGGTTTGAGCAGGGGTACGGGATAGTGTAGCCGGGACCTTGGGGTCGGGGACAAGTGGTATTTGATTATGGGTTGTGGGGTATTGCGGCTACCGCGGATAGTAGGCGGTTGACCGGATACAGATTATTTTACCCGATTTTAGATTGGGGGTTATTGCGGCTACCGCGGATAGTAGGCGGTTGACTGGATGTCGGATGTGGGACATGATTGTGATTGTGGGTTATTTCGGTGACCGCGGATATTGGGCGGTTGACCGGGTGACGGTTGTTGGGCTTGATTGTTGACAGTGGGTATCACGGCGACCGCGAATATTAGGCGGTTGACTGGATGGTTACTTAAGCATCAGATTGGAGATCGGGTTTCCCTTTAGTGGATGGGTTTTCCCACTTGGATCAAAGTCGTGATCCAGTCCTGCTATAGTGAGATATCGAGTTCCCCTCTAGAGCGTTGGGGAGTTCCCCTCTAGAGCGTAGGGGTCAGACAGTGATTGAGTTTGTTATCACACCGGCGCAGCTTCATATGTCCGGTGATTCTTTCCTCGTGTGGGTCGCTCCCCTCGAGTTCCCCTCTAGAGCGTTGGGGAGTTCCCCTCTAGAGCGTGGGGGTCAGACAGTGATTGAGTTTGTTATCACACCGGCGCAGCTTTATATGCCCGGTGATGCTTTCCTCGTGTGAGTCGCTCCCCTCGAGTTCCCCTTTAGAGCGTTGGGGAGTTCCCCTCTAGAGCGTGGGGGTCAGACAGTGATTGAGTTTGTTATCACACCGGCGCGGCTTTATATGCCCGGTGATGCTTTCCTCGTGTGGGTCGCTCCCCTCGAGTTCCCCTCCGGAGTGTCGGGGTCAGGTAGTTATTGAGTTTTGCTATCACATCGGCGCGGCTTTACTTGCCCGATGATGAGGACGGCAGCAGGCAGTACCAGTTTTTACTGGTGGATAGATTGGGTTACCGGGACAGTTTGGGTTTTGATGCATTTAGAGGCATAGTAGTGGTAGTTTCATTTTTCAGCAGTTTTGTTGTTTACCACTCTTCTTCTCCCTTTTGCCTCTGGTAGACCTAGTGGGTGCGTCGAAGTTTGAGGCTTTACCCACTAGGGGAGGCTACTGGTTTACTAGTAGTTCTCACCCCCATTTTCCTTTTCTCTTTGTCTTCTCCTTTGTTTTGCAGTGTCTTCTGCGGGTGCTGCTGGGTTTTCAGCGGTGGGTCGAGGTGAGCAGACAGCTTTGTAGATAGATCTCCAGGCAGGATGAGCGAGTTAGCTGGACTATTGGTGTACCCTTTTTCCTCAGACGATTGTGCTTTACTTTTGAGTCTGGCTTTAGCCAGCTGTTTGTATTTTATTTGGTGAGCTGGGAGAGACAGATGTACTGTATTTTATTTCCAGCTTCAGTCTGAGATGTATTAGTTTTTAGTTCAGCTCTGTTTTATGCTCTTTTTATTATCTCTTATATCTGAGCAGGTTACTAGCGTTTCGCATAAGCGGGAAATACCGTGTGCACGGCGGATCTGTAGACGGGCCCGGGTTCTGGTTTACACCCTGGGCGTGACACACACTCTGTGATTACCCGGATCTCCACAGAGCTTTTGTAGTGTGTCTGGCAACTTCTAGAGGCCTTTGCTTTGTGTTAGAGGTGTTTGCGCGTGAATTGGACCTCAGGATTAGACTTAGCGCGAAATTTAGAATAAGAATACTTTTCTGGATGCTTCCGGCAAATTTTAGAAGTAGAATTGGGCAAAACGGACATCGTATTTGGACTCAGCGCATGAAAACGATGGAAATGGACTATTTACTTGAATTTTTCGGAGCCCGGATGCCCAAACACGGATTTCGAGGCTTGTGGCACTGTTCCGGCAGCCAGGGCAGCGCCGGCAATGACGAGCAGGCGGCGAAGCGCGGCGGCGAAGCGCGGCGGCGCAGCCGCAGGTAGGGCTCGGGCAGAGGCGCGGACCACGCGGTCCATGGGGCGAGGCATGCACCGGGGTTGGACGCATGGCGGCTCCCAGTTGGCCGGCGCAGCAGGCACGGTCCACGGGGTCGCGCGGTTGGGTGCATGGACCGGGGCAGGGCCACGTGGCGGTCGCTGGTTGGCCGGTCCATGTGCGCTCGGTCCACGCGAGGAGCGGAGCAGGCGCGGTGCAGCGTGGGTGGTGTGCCATGTGGCGTCTTCCTATTGGCGCGGTTGGACACTAAGCAGGTTTTGGTTGGACGGTGCACTGGGCGCGGTCCACGGAGTGGATGCGGCAGGTGCCTCGGGCTGCGTGCATGGTGTGGGCACCGGCGGCGCGGCGTGCGCGCACATGGGCGCGCCGACCGAGGCGCTGACGCGGGTGGAGCAGCGCGGGGCTCGGCCACGTGTCGCGACTGGGTTGGCCGCTTTAGCTGTTTGCTGTGCGGGGGCCACGTGGCGCATCCTGGTGGATCCAGGCGCTGGACGGACGGCTCAGGTCGGGGCACTGTTTGCGCCCGAATCTATTTCGGGCGCCCGAATGTAGGGACCCAGGTGGTATTTTTTGATTTGTTTTGTTTTGGCTATATATAGCCCCCTTTGGCCGCTCTTTCGAGCTTTTTCCCGAGTTCCCCTACTGTGGCACCCTTAATAGAAGTTCTTCCTCTCCTTCTCCTCTACCCTTTGATGGATTCCCGGATTTTTTGGAGGCCGTGGCATCGGCATTTTCTGCGATGCGGTGCACTGCGACGCTTCTTCGATTTTGGCATCTACCGTCGCATTTCAGTGCGTGAGACCCCCTGAGCTATCCCGTTGGACTTTTGAGCTGATTTTTGCGGCTGCACGTTCATGAGAGGTACTCCTTCGATTTCCGTGTTGATTACTTTGCCTTATTTTGGGTTTTTGGCATGGTTCCCGAGGTATCTTTTGACCCCTTGTACCGCTGTGAGGTTTTGGACAGCGGTGGAGTATTATTGGGATTTCTCGATTTACGAGCATCAGAACGAGACGTATGAGGACTCGATCGACATCTACGCTTCGAGAGGAACGCACCCGTATTTTTGTCGGAATTTTTGGACTCTTCGAAGGTGATAATTAAGTTTATTTGGGATTGATTTTCTGCAGGCTTGTGTTCGTGAAGGTTTTGGCTTTCGGCGTTGTTCTAATTGTTTCTTGGCCTACAGGTGTCGGAATAAGGTGTATAAGTACTCGATTTGTATCTACTCGTCGCGAGGATCACAACGGTGATTTTTTTGGATTTTTCGGAGGACCGCACGCAGGTAAAAATTCCTTTTTTCTGAGCTAGTTGGTAAAAACAGCGAGGGCTATTTTTGGTGTTGATTGATTGTTGGCTGTGATGTTGGTTTGAGCAGAGGCTTGTACGACTGTGTGCCGAGGGTGCGGTTCCGGCGGATTTTGTTAGCAAGTGGTTACGCACTTCACCAACTTTGGCTTTGCCTGCGGAAAGCGATTCAGGTGGGTTGCTTCGTCTCCAGAACCGGTGGACGGTTCTCTAATTCTATCTAATAGAATAATCGCATGCTAGTGTACCCATGTATGTGATGGAGTGGTAAGCTTAGTATCAGTATTTATTTGAGAATCGAATGAATAATATCCATATTATGTTTATGGGAATTGCGATAGGGGATGTCATGATGATGACTAGTAGAAGCTTACCTTGGGAATGTTACCCCTTTTTGATTGATAGCATGCTAGATGGATATGTTTATTTCATGCTAGAGGAGACAGGAAGCATGCTTATGAGAGATGAGGATTTTCTATTTACGCTTTGTTTAATTACATGATATTGTTGGAACTTGACCTAGCACCCCGTCATATGCTGTATGTTTAACCAGACTAGTTGAGAACCTTCACTTGGGCTAGGTTCTTTTATGCCTTAGACATCCCACACTTTGCTTCTTTTCCTGGACATAGATTTTCCTCGCCCGGGTAGTGGGTCGAGTGCTCAGGTTTCTGTGGGACATTGTTGCACTCGTTCTTGGGGGCTGAGTGGAGTCTGGTAGCTGAGTTTAGACCTGTGCTAGTGTTGTTGGGAGCCGTTTGGGTAGACGGTGGTCCCGGGCCGTCGAGTATCTTCCGGTCAGTGTTGTTAGGAACCGTTTGGGTTGACGGTGGTCCCGGGTCGTTGAGTGTCATCCGACCAGTTTTGTTAGCCCTGAGTTGTGGGTCAATCCCGGCTGTTGAGTATCTCCAGCCTGTGTGTTTAGCGTGGCGAGTTGGGTGTTTCATTTTGGGAGCCGTTGAGCCGACGGTGGTCCTGGCTGTGGAGTACCTCCAGCCAGTGTGTTTTGTGCCACGAGTTGGTTGCGTTCATTAGTGTCTCGAGATTTGTGAGAGCTGGTTAGCTGAGTCGTCGAGAGCACTCCGACCGACGTGCGAGATGTTAGGGGATCTTGAGTCCTTCCGTTCTGAGAGTGAGCGTGGATTTTGATTATAGCCTGCATGAGCCACTTTGAGCTCGACAGAGATGCGTGGATACCTATTTCCTCGGTAGGGTCGCGCCCCTCGAGTGCCCCGTCCGGAGCAGGCCTGTTACTTTCGTATCGCGACTTGTCGACGCAGTCCCTCTGGCTGGGCCAGTTTTGGCAGTCACAGATGCCCTACGTAAGTCCCGTCCTCTTTTGGATGTGTGGCAGTAGGTGGGCGCAGGCTTGACTGCACCCTATGAGGCAGTCAGTTCGATTGGGTCGATTGAGCACCTTGGGTGCGAGTAGTTGCATATATTTTCATCTGTACCACCCATTGAGCATTTAGTTAGAGGCATGGTAGCTAAAGTATCTCCAACTTTTCTGGTTCAGTTTTTATTGCATTTTTATCTTATGCCTCTAGTAGACTTAGTGGGCAGACCGTCGGGCTCGATGGCGGTACCCACTGAAAACTACGTGTTGATGTAGTTCTCACACCAGTTGGGGGTTCTCCCCTTCCTTTTTCTTTTCTCTCCTTTGTTTTGCAGAGTCATCTGTGGGAGATGCTGATTCTGCTGTTGCTGTTCGAGGCGAGGGAGTCGCGAGCTAGATCCCTACCTGACTTTGGAGAGTAACTGTACCCCCACATTAGAGACTTGTAGTACAGTCAGTAGATTAGTTTTATTTCTGCTTTTGAGAGACTATTGTAGTGAGGATATGACTTGTACTCTGAGCCTGTACACTGGCGTATTATTTCAGGTTACCCTCCCTGTTGAGTTCTGGATTTTGTATCTGAGGATATTATATGTTGATCTTTTGGGAGATGGAGATTGTATCTTTATTTCCAGTTGTACAGTGTTTGATAGAGTTTTACAGCTTTTTATTTTACAGCTCTGATATCTGTTTAGCTGTAGTATATTTTTCTTTGCAGGTTAGACTCTTCGCCTATGCGGGGTTCTGTATAGGCGGCGGATCTGTTGGCGAGCCCGGGTCGCAGTTTCGACCCCGGGGCATGACACGGATGCCCTCAATCAGGGTAGTAGTCATTTCTCCGTCCAGGTTCATCCCCTAATTGTTGCGCCAGAGCATGATTCCCGACGCTCTCCAATGTTGGGTGCTGCTTGCCGTTCCGGGTTAGTTGCGGGATTCGCGCCTAAATCTCGCACTCCTTCCTTCCAAGATCTTTTCCTTCTCGGCTTGAGCAGCCGAAAAGCTATCTTGGACTCTTGCCTTCCTCGTCGCTTGACTACGGCGGTCTTGTATTTGTCTTCGGTTGAGAGACAGTCTTGGATGGGTCAATAGTCCTCCTGTTAACCGCATCTCTTATCGGCTGACTCTCCTATCGGCTGGCGCCTTTAGCCGATGGCATTCGTCATGCCTTGTGTCGCGCCCAAGACCGGTCTGAATCAAGACATGAGTCTTTCCTTCTTCGGCTTAATCACCTGAAAGTCGATTCCGATTCTACTTGCTTTGTCGACTGATCGGGGCGATACGATACCTGGTGGCAACCAATTTAGTCATGGACGAGGCATTAGTCCTCTTCGTCGGCTGTTCTTCCTGTCGGGTAATGCTCTTAGCCGATTGCCTATATTGCGTGTCGCCTTCTTGCACAATTGAGATCGGCCCAGATCAGGACGCAGATCCCTCTTACTTCGTCAGCTGATGTCTTTGGCCGATGGCATGCGTTGCAGGCTATTTTCTTCCACGATTGAGACCGGCCTAAATCGAGACGCGAGTCCTATTTTGCTGACTCAAACCCTCGTCGGCTGATACCTTCAGCCGATGGTATACGCCACGTGTCACTCCCTCAAGTGGCGAAAATTTTGGTCTCAACAATAATATAGTAGTCGCACTATATATATATATATATATATATATATATATATATATATATAGAGAGAGAGAGAGAGAGAGAGAGAGAGAGAGAGAGAGAGAGAGAGAGAGAGAGAGTTGAGCTGGAATGCTATCGATAGCAAAAAGCCTCCGTTGCCACCCATTTGTTTTCGATAATAGAGCTTCCAAAACGACGATCGGTATTATTAAATATGATCAAAACTATTTAAACTATTTGGAAATTAAATTTTAACTTTTTTTCGATATTCTTTCCGTGTCCATCAAGTGGGCACAAAAATATTGGTTGAAAATGAATATTGTCACGCCCCGGGTGTAAACCAGAACCCGAGCCCGTCTACAGATCCGCCGTGCACACGGTATTTTCCGCGTACACGAAGCGCCGGTAACCTGCTCAGATATAAGAGATAATAATAAAAGAGCATAAAATCAGAGCTGAACTAAAACTACTACATCTCAGACTAAAACTGGAAATAAAGTAAAGAACAACTGTAAATAAATACAAGTATCACTCCCAGCTCACCACAAATGTACAAACAGCTGGCTAACGCCAGACCCAAAAATAATGTACAATAAAAATTATCTGAGAAGATAGGGGTACAACAAAAGTCCAGCTAGCGACTGTCGGGTGGACTCTCTATCTAGTCCGCTATCCTCTTACCTCGATCAGATGCTGACGGCCCAGCAACTCCCGCAGAGGACTCTGCAAAACAAAGGGAGAAACAAAGAAAAAGACGATGGGGGTGAGAACTACTATAAAAACAGTAGCCTCCCCTAGTGGGTAAAGCCTCAAACCCTGACACACCCACTAGGTCTACCAGAGGCAAAAAGAAAAGGAGTAAGGTGGTAAGCTAATAAAACTGCCGATAAAGGAAAGCTACCACTATTATGCCTCTAAATGCAATAACGAAAAGAGTAACTGAATGCATGCATCAGTAAAACTATCTGTCTGAAAAGACCCAATCGATGGACCAGTAACCACTGGTACTGCCTGCTCAAACTGTCTCAAGTATCTGCTCACAAATCGGTACTCACTGACCAATACAGAAGGTCTGGCTCTCACTAGCCAATACTCAATATCTGGCACTCACTAGCCGATGTGTCAATCGCCTACTCCGGAGTGGCACTCGAGGGGAGCGACCCACACGAGTAAAGTAACCATGTCTCACAAATACAGTAACCAAGTCTCGATATCTCACTATAGCAGGACTGGATCACGACAATAATAGAAGTGGGAAAAATCCCTCCACTAAAGATAACCCGATCCCCCAGTCTAGTGCAGTAATACAACAACAAGTGGGAACCTCCGTCCACTAGAGAAATCCAATCCCCAATCCAATGCACAAGTAAACATCCGGTCAACCGCCCAATGTCCGCGGTCGCCGCAATACCCCACAACCCAAAATCTGGTATGGCAAATCCACTCAATATACCCGGCTACACTATCCTACAACCCTGCTCAACCTGAGCAATACCACAAGTACCTCAATAAACGGAGAAAATGTGCCAACATGGTTTCTCCTAAGTCAAATTCCAACAATAGTGTAGCAGAAAAAGGTGGCCTAACTAGATGTCCAAACAAGCATGCAAGTGTCCTCATGCTGATAAAAGAAAGATAAATATCATTGATCATACATTATTTAAAGCATCCTATTCCCAGATAATAAGGATATCACAAGTATACTACATACTAACATATCACAAGTCCGACTATACAAGCATGCATAATAACCACGATATACTAATCTGCATTCAACAATGAGGATTATTCCAGTATTCCTAGTGAGTAAATCAAAGCTGAGGTCTATAACAACCACCCACCTCAATCACTAAATCCAAGTCCCAAAGTGCTCTCGCCCAAAGGATAGTCCGCTGCGGTAACTGTACAAAATATCCACGAAACATAAGCCCAAATAAACACATAATCTCCAAAACATGCTGTCCACAAACAAACAGTCCAGAATTGTGCTATTATCACCTACGAGATGGGCTCTGCAAATTCCAAAAAAATTACCGCCGCGACCGTCGTGACGAGCCGATCGAAACGAGTGCCTGCACGTCCCAAACCGAGTTTTGTAGGTCAAGATACAAAATCGACAAGGTGACCACCTCAAAAATCCTAAGTACAAAATCTGTAGAACTTTGCCCTGAAAAAGTGGGATTTTCACCTTCGGGGAAAACTCAGAAAAATCCAGGAAAAATACGATGATGTTCCTTGCGACGCATAGATATAAATCGAGTATTTGCACTTCTTGTTCTGACTCTTGGCTGCTGAGAAAATCCACAAAAACCCCGGTGCTGTCCATAATCCATCACGGAATAAGAGGTCACGGAAATGATCCGAAAACTCCAAGAAAACCTTGAAATATGGGGAAGCTGAAAATACAAAAGTAGAAGTCCTACCTGTCATGAAAATGTGGGCACAAGAATAACTCAAAAATTCCTTCGGGGTAGCCCAGGGGAGTCCTCGGACCGAAATACGACGAAATGGGCAAATAAAGAAGGTGCGTCGCAGTGCGTCGGAAAAATGCAATCTCGAAGTGCGTGCCACCAAAAATCCTGGAACTCCACCACAAAGTGTAGAACAAACGGGTGAACAAAAACCCTATAGAACTCTCTCTCTGAAAAGGCCCAGAAAAACCACGAAATGAGGCCAAAAGGGCCTATTTATAGGCCCAGCCCAAGTAAGGGTACTGTTCAGATTCAGGAGCTCCCTTTCGGGCGCCCGAATCCAACAGTCGCACCGAAACACTGTCCGACCAGCGCCCGAATCCTCCTACGTGCGACATGTGTCCCCCGAACACGAAACAGCAGTGCAAGTGTCCCCGGGTGATGACACGTGTCCCGCGCCCGGTCAACCGGGTAGGTGGCGCCCGCCAATGGGTGGGCGCTATGTGGCTCGCCCGGGCGACCCGCCGACCGGTCGTGCCGCCTCGCCGGTCGCGCCGCCTGCCCCCTCACATACGCACGCGCCCCGAGGCACCGGCGTACACTTCCGTGGACCGCGCCGTAAAAGCCCACCAATCTCCTGCTGCCACGTGTCCCCGCGCCCGGTCTATGCACCAGCGCGGGGTTCCGTGGACCGCGCATCGCGCGCCGGCCACTCCTGGGGCGCCACGTGTCCCCGCGCCGGGTCCATGCACCACCCGGCGCTACTATGTGGACCACGCTCAGTAAACCGACCAATAACAGGCCGCCACGTGGCACCCAGCCGGTCTACGGCCTTCCCCATGCACCAGAATCCACTGAAAACTTTCGGGAGTCCGTTTTTGGGCATCCAGACTCAGAAATAAACAAGCAAATAGCCGTTTTCAAGCGTTTTTCCATGCTGAATCCAAATCCAACCTCTGTTTGGCCCAAAACCTTTTCTAAAATTCGGCAAAAGCAGCTGATGGCCAATCCAACTATCGATACCTCACAGGGTCCATCTATGGCATCCCTTTGATGCACTATGGGCCAGACACACCATCAATAGGTGTTTTACATAGTGGATTTACGGGAAAAAGCTACAAGGGGTTCTCGGGCCCTACAAATTCATAAAGTAATGATAGGAGTGTTGTAATCAAGATCAACAGTATAGATCTTGTTTTAAATAGTTTAAAATATTTTCTAACCAAAATTTAATTAATTTTGAATTCTTTATACCGTTAAACTAGCAAAAACTCATATCTACCATTAAAATTATAAATTTGAAATCTTTTGATCATTAGGTCAACGTTGTCGAAAAGATTTGAAATTTAATTTCTAGATAGTTTAAATGATCAATATCATATTCAGTGGTATCGATCGTCGATTTGGAAGCTCCATCATCGAAAACAAATGGGTAGCAACGGAGCCCGTTTGCTATCAATAGCATTCCAGCTCATCTCTCTCTCTCTCTCTCTCTCTCTCTCTCTCTCTCTCTCTCTCTATATATATATATATATATATATATATATATATATATATATATATATATATATATATATATATATATATATATATGGTTGAGCTGGAATGCAATCCTAGCAAACGGGCTCCGTTGCCACCCATTTGTTTTCGATGATGGAGCTTTCAAAACGATGATCGACACCGTTAAATATGATCTATTGACGCGCAATTGTCACTTTCTCCTCGGCCTTCTATAACACATCTGGACCCAAGGTTGATCTTTCACCGACCTCACTCCAATGCAACAGAGATTGGCATTTCCTGTCATACAATGCCTCAAATGGTGCCATCTTGATACTGGCTTTGAAGCTATTGTTGTAGGCGAATTTCGCCATAGGCAAATATTGCTGCCACTCGACGCCCTAGGCAAATACTAAACACCAGTGGCAGGCAGGAAAATTGCACCCACTTTCGTTGCCTGAATGAAAGTGGGAGCATATTACTATGGATTTTGTTACTGGTCTACCATGATCATTGTCACGCCCCGGGGTCGAAACTGCGACCCGGGCTTGCCAACAGATCCGCCATCTGTATGGAAACCCCCGCACAGACGAACCATCTACCCTGCAAGTCAGATCTATAGCTAAACATGTATCAGAGCAGAAATAAAACTAGTAGCTACAGAAATCATAAACTGAACATCTGAATAAAATAAATCCTCAAATACATAGTCTCTCTCTCCCTATGTAAATAAATACAAATCTCTCAGACATGTCCAGTACAAAAGTGGAATCAGAAAAATACATGGTACATCTACCTCTGACTCTCAAAATGCTGGTAAGGAACTACTCGGTCACGCCCTTACCTCGATCAGCTGTCTCCGCACGAACACAAGCCGGAACAGCAACCTCTGGAAACCTGTCACCGCAGCGGGTGTGAGAACTACTGCAGAAGGTAGTTCCCAGTGGGTACCGTCACCAATATCTACGGTATGACCACTAAGTCTACTGGAGGCAAAACAATAGGTATGCAGATAGATAATATGAAAGCTGGAATGAAACTACAGCTAATATGCCTCAAGTATCATGCTCAAAAGAAAACTCAACTAAGAACATGCTATGCATCCACTCGCTCACGAGGTGCTCACATAACCCAATCTCAGTGACTGCCACATCGGGTCCAGTCAAGCCTGCGCCCCCTAGTGTATCAACCAGGGCGTCCCATCGGACTATCTCAATATCACGCAAAGCGACCTCTAGTGTATCAACTAGGCGCATCATCATCATCGCATCCGGAGCATAACTCGAGGGGAGCGACCCCACAGAGCTCAAGCGTGTCTCATCTGACATAAAAAGGGGCATCTGCAGGCTACAATCTACGATCAAACAGATCGGAAACTCGAATATCCAAATAACCATCACTCAGTCGGAGAACCCTCCACGACTCAATCTCACAATGCCCAAAGAAACATAGCTAAGTCGGAGAACCCTCCATGACTCAATCAGCTAATGCCCAACCCATGATCTAGAGTAAACCAATCGACTACCATGAAGGGCCGAATATTCCGAAAGACTGACACCTACAATCCAAATCAAACAAGAACAGGCTGCAGGCACAGCCGCCCGTAGCTTCCGACTCAACAATGGAATCAGTCCTCAATCTCTCACATAAGAGGCCCAGAAATTTCGAAAGACTGACGCCTACAACCCAAATCAAACAAGAACAGGCTGCAGGCACAGCCGCCCGTAGCTTCCGCCCCTAAAGTGAAACAAATTCCCAATCTCTCATGACACTAGAAACTCATCACACAGAGTTCTAAAAATCCACTCGGCCCCCTGACACGAGGATACATGCATCCCGAACTACCTGGACCATCCATAATGCTCTCGATATTTTAAAATACTTTAAAATCAGAGTTTAACTTAAAACCGGTTATAGAAATTTTATGAAGGTCCAGATGCATCCCGAATGTCAAGAAAATATGCAGTCTAGTGTCAAATTATCTCTAGATCATGCTAAAAATATCTGGGGCTCAGGATTGTCTTTCTGTAATTTTTTAGGCAACTATCAGATTTACCAACTATAATAACAGATAAACTATACATGCTCAACATGCATACAGAAGCATTAGTGGGCATTCCACAAAGCTTGGAAGAATTTCCAACCCACCTGGATCGCTTTCAACAGGCAACGCTGAAATCGGTTGTCACGCCCCGGAGGTTCTAAAGAGAGCGGAAAACGTAACTATATATTTTTTTTCTTTAAAAGAACCTTGCCTCCGGTGCGCGCCAGACCCGCCACATATACAAATTCACTCCCCAAACGGGCAGAGTCTCCTTTGTATATGTACGGCGATCTGAGCACAACTATTACTTTAACCATGCAATCATTGAGCAATAAGACGGAGAGATCACACTTAACCATACAATCAGAATTACTACAAATGTAATGAAAGGATAAATCCATAGGTTTGAAAGACGGTGTCCACACGACACCCGGTTTTACAAAACGTTTTCGCAATCCCTTTTTCGCGGCAACATTGCTTGAAAGGATAAATCCACGGGTTTAGAAATCAGTGCCCACACGACACTCGGTTTGAAAACGCTTTTAAAACCATGTTTGTATTTGAAAACAAGCCGCATTCATACATCTCAACGATCACAGTTATAAGTAGTCATTCCTACGCTAAGATCTCAATCCAATATCCACAATAAGCCATTCACAAATAAACACAGCTATACTAACCAAAAACGATAAGAGATAACCATAAAACTGAAAGGTAAATAGCCTCATTGGCTAGGGTCCTCTAACCGCTGCCTCACCGTCGTCCCGGTTCCCACCCCTGCTCGGACCTGTCACAGTGTGGGTAGTCAGTGACTAATAAAGTAGATCTTAAACAAGTAAATGCAACAAACTGAAAAGACAAACCGATACACAAGAGCATTCACTTCCCCCTCATGAATCGCAAATCCCTGTCACAATCACAGAGGGTACCTACCCCAGATTTAAAATATATTGGGCACCAACCCCAGATACCGTGCTCATTTCTTGGTGCCTCCAACCCCTCCACTGCCCAAGTAGCAGTTTGCCTCACCGTGAGGGGTCCCCATCATCACTACTCGTGGGGTACACGGGTAATCTTACCATCTTTCCGAAAAAATACACCCTGCGCGGTGGCCAAACCGCTAGTGTGCGTGTAAGCAAATATGAGCATATAAAACAGTGTCGCGACCTCAGCCGCCTCAGTTAGAATATAAAACGGGATTCTCATGCAATGGGGTTAGACAGTTTACCAAAACATCTACTTTAATCTCACAAAAACACGGGAACGACTATACACCGAAAATACCGAAAAGGTACCCACCACAAATGTGCTGACCGGAACACCTGAGACCGAACCACGCTCACAATCGGCACTCGGACCTAAAAAGTCCCCAAAAGAACCACGGTCAGAACGGAAACATATTCTGTAAATAAACGGAGTCCAAAACCCAAAAACACTAACAACGACTCGGCACGGCGGTGGCGACGGCGCGCGACGGACGACGCGGTCACCACCGCGTCGTTGCATGCCATGCGTGTTGGGTCGTATATAATACGGATCTAAATAGGGGAAGAAACACCTAGAGGGGGGTGAATAGGTGTAAACGTATAAACACTCAAAAATCGTTGCGATAAAAAAACCCAATGCGGAAATGAAAATAACTCGCAAGATTTTTACGTGGAAAACTCCATCACCGGAGTAAAAAACCACGGGACCGATAACACGGCAGAAATCCACTAGAATTAAAACACGTACAAGGTGATTTACCGTACACACTTACGACTCAACCTTTTCCATACGCTCCTAGAGGATCTTCTCCGCTCGCTCCAGACGCTTCTCGAATCCACGATCTGCGCCCAACGCCGAATCCACGGCGTCCAACGTCGAATCCACGACGTCCGACCGAATCCACGGTCTTCACCCAATAGCACCCTTCGAATCCACGAACGTGCCTCGCTCCGAATCCACGAGAGCGAATGAACCTTGAATCCACAAGGACACGCGAATCCACGCGCCGATTTTGGGGTAATCGTTGTTTTTGGGTGGTGATGATCCGCCGAATACTTGGATCAAAGATAGATCGGAAATACCATCTAAGTATTCATTAGTTTGATTCAACTCAAGATGTGAGTATGAAAACCTAGAATCAAACTAATCAATATAGATGAAGAAACATAGAGTATTCTCTAATGATTTCCTTTCTTCTCTATATGTGGATCTATAGCCGTATAAGATGATATATGAAAATGACGGCTATGTGGATTGACCCTAGAAAGAAAGACATAGGGTCTATTTATAGGTTAGAAACCCTAGGAAGGAGATAAGAATCAAAAACCTGCCATTTCTGGAATTTTACGGACGGCGATCCGGATCGTGATAACTGAGATCCGGATCGTCATAACGAAACAGCCAATTCCAGAAAAATGAAGGTTTGGGATCCGGATCATGTAACTACGATCCGGATCGTTCATACAGTTCACCAAACATCAACGTTCGGGATCCGGATTGCGAAGCAAGATCCGGATCGTTCAAGGTAGATGGTAAACTCAACGTTCGGGATCCGGATCAAGAGACTACGATCCGGATTGCGATGATGTATGAACGAACCACCTTCGGGATCCGGATCGAACAGCCTGATCCGGATCCTGAACATGTCCCAAGTCCAGTTTTTGATTTTTATGCAATGAAAGATTCTTCCAAGTGTTTCTACACTACAAGAAGTATTCGGATCACACAAATTCTTTAGTTAAACATACCTGATCCTTTTGAATTCTTCTTTCTTGAGATTGAGTTAAATGATTCAACTTTCTTCACCTTCAATCTTCAGGACTTGAAACTTTCACGAAACTACGCCAACTCAAATTCCGTAACAATCTCCCCCTTTGGCGGTTTCGTGACAAAACACAGATCCACTAAAGAAAATTCAAAAAGATATTTTTGTTGCTATCACCATACAACAAAAATTTACAATGGAGATCCAAAATACAATACATGAGTTAAACTCCTAAAACAGACTCTAGACTTAGACATCTGTACTCTCTGCAAAAAGAAATCATTCTTGACAAAAGAAATCGTTAGATACCTCAAGAATTTTGTATTATTCAAAAACCACAAACAGAGATGAAGTTTAAACTCATTTATACTTACCATGACATTTATATTCAGATATGTAAACTGATCATAGTTAAAAAAATACCAACATATCTTCTTTGCACGTAAAAACCAAATGTCATGAACATGTTTGTGACAAACTAATATATATAGATATGTAATTGATCAGAGTTAAGAACCAACATATCTTCTATGCAATCAAAAACCAAGTGTCACAAACTTGTTAGTGAACATCAACTTGTTAGTTATATCACATGCCCAAATAGTTAGCAAATAGTTAGTCGAGGCATGCATTCATACAGCTGAAAAACCTCAAGTTGAGAATGGAAGTTGGAGTAATACTTACCTTGATATTCATCCAGTTTCATATCAAACATTGTTCACTTACCTTGATGTTTCATGCAGTCAACATTGTTCAAAGTTCTCTCTAACTCTCTCCCCCTTTTTGTCACAAAACAAAGCCAAAAATTACAGAAGTGGAGAGAATGGTTAACAGTTTAAGTTCGAGAACTAAAAACTCAAATTAAAACTTAAAAACCTGCACAACAGTAGGATTTAAACATGTGCATAATAAACAGAAATTAGAAGGATACGGATCATTCAGACTCGTCTGAACTGATACAGCCGAGGATTTGGAAAATCTTCTTTATTCGCTTGTTCATTGCTGATTGATTTTTATTTACTTTCTTTATTTCTTCCTTTACCTCAATCAGTTCATTGATATACGTTCTTGCTCGTTGGAGAGCCTTTGCTGTTCTTTATAGATGAGGGTAACAGAAGCATCATCATCAGAAGTTGATTGTGGTGCTTCTTGTGCCGGAGGTGCTGGTTGAGTGGAGGAGCTGCTGCCGGTGCAGAGGTTGTTGCTTGTTGTCGTTGTTCTCGTTGCCGGTGAAGAGGTATGAAAGGTTCATCTGGCTTCGTCGAAAGAGACTTTACAATTGTCGTGTCATTGATCGTTCCTAGACTGTGCATATAGGAACTCGCATTTGTGTCAGCTTAAATTTGCGAAGAATGCGCATGATGATCATTGGAAAGGTAGTCTCTCTGACGGATGAGCTTGCTCCACATATCGTGCCATCCTTGACCAGATGATGTAGGGAATGTTTAAGTTAGCTCCCATTGCTGCTGC
>CM055065.1:37219584-37262696 GCA_029204045.2 Tillandsia leiboldiana
GTTGGGTCGTATATAATACGGATCTAAATAGGGGAAGAAACACCTAGAGGGGGTGAATAGGTGTAAACGTATAAACACTCAAAAATCGTTGCGATAAAAAACCCAATGCGGAAATGAAAATAACTCGCAAGATTTTTACGTGGAAAACTCCATCACCGGAGTAAAAAACCACGGGACCGATAACACGGCAGAAATCCACTAGAATTAAAACACGTACAAGGTGATTTACCGTACACACTTACGACTCAACCTTTTCCATACGCTCCTAGAGGATCTTCTCCGCTCGCTCCAGACGCTTCTCGAATCCACGATCTGCGCCCAACGCCGAATCCACGGCGTCCAACGTCGAATCCACGACGTCCGACCGAATCCACGGTCTTCACCCAATAGCACCCTTCGAATCCACGAACGTGCCTCGCTCCGAATCCACGAGAGCGATTGAACCTTGAATCCACAAGGACACGCGAATCCACGCGCCGATTTTGGGGTAATCGTTGTTTTTGGGTGGTGTGATCCGCCGAATACTTAGATCAAAGATAGATCGGAAATACCATCTAAGTATTCATTAGTTTGATTCAACTCAAGATGTGAGTATGAAAACCTAGAATCAAACTAATCAATATAGATGAAGAAACATAGAGTATTCTCTAATGATTTCCTTTCTTCTCTATATGTGGATCTATAGCCGTATAAGATGATATATGAAAATGACGGCTATGTGGATTCACCCTAGAAAGAAAGACATAGGGTCTATTTATAGGTTAGAAACCCTAGGAAGGAGATAAGAATCAAAAACCTGCCATTTCTGGAATTTTACGGACGGCGATCCGGATCGTGATAACTGGATCCGGATCGTCATAACGAAACAGCCAATTCCAGAAAAACGAAGGTTCGGGATCCGGATCATGTGACTACGATCCGGATCGTTCATACAGTTCACCAAACATCAACGTTCGGGATCCGGATTGCGAAGCAAGATCCGGATCGTTCAAGGTAGATGGTAAACTCAACGTTCGGGATCCGGATCAAGAGACTACGATCCGGATTGCGACGATGTATGAACGAACCACCTTCGGGATCCGGATCGAACAACCTGATCCGGATCCTGAACATGTCCCAAGTCCAGTTTTTGATTTTTATGCAATGAAAGATTCTTCCAAGTGTTTCTACACTACAAGAAGTATTCGGATCACACAAATTCTTTAGTTAAACATACCTGATCCTTTTGAATTCTTCTTTCTTGAGATTGAGTTAAATGATCCAACTTTCTTCACCTTCAATCTTCAAGACTTGAGACTTTCACGAAACTACGCCAACTCAAATTCCGTAACAATCTCCCCCTTTGGCGGTTTCGTGACAAAACACAGATCCACTAAAGAAAATTCAAAAAGATATTTTTGTTGCTATCACCATACAACAAAAATTTACAATGGAGATCCAAAATACAATACATGAGTTAAACTCCTAAAACAGACTCTAGACTTAGACATCTGTACTCTCTGCAAAAAGAAATCATTCTTGACAAAAGAAATCGTTAGATACCTCAAGAATTTTGTATCATTCAAAAACCACAACAGAGATGAAGTTTAAACTCATTATACTTACCATGACATTTATATTCAGATATGTAAACTGATCATAGTTAAAAAACACCAACATATCTTCTTTGCACGTAAAACCAAATGTCATGAACATGTTTGTGACAAACTAATATATTATAGATATGTAATTGATCAGAGTTAAGAACCAACATATCTTCTATGCAATCAAAAACCAAGTGTCACAAACTTGTTAGTGAACATCAACTTGTTAGTTATATTACATGCCCAAATAGTTAGCAAATAGTTAGTCGAGGCATGCATCAAACAGATGAAAACCTCAAGTTGAGAATGAAGTTGAGTAATACTTACCTTGATATCATCCATTTTTCATATCAAACATTGTTCACTTACCTTGATGTTTCATGCATCAACATTGTTCAATTTCTCTCTAACTCTCTCCCCTTTTTGTCACAAAACAAAGCCAAAAATTACAGAAGTGGAAGAATGGTTAACAGTTTAAGTTCGAGAACTAAAAACTCAAATTAAAACTTAAAAACCTGCACAACAGAGGATTTAAACATGTGCATAATAAACAGAAATTAGAAGGATACGGATCATTCAGACTCGTCTGAACTGATACAGCCGAGGATTTGGAAAATCTTCTTTATTCGCTTGTTCATTGCTGATTGATTTTTATTTACTTCTTTATTTCTTCCTTTACCTCAATCAGTTCATTTGATATACGTTCTTGCTCGTTGGAGAGCCTTTGCTGTTCTTTATAGATTGAGGTAACAGAAGCATCATCATCAGAAGTTGATTGTGGTGCTTCTTGTGCCGGAGGTGCTGGTTGAGTTGGAGGAGCTGCTGCCGGTGCAGAGGTTGTTGCTTGTTGTCGTGTTCTCGTTGCCGGTGAGAGGTATGAAAGGTTCATCTGGCTTCGCGAAAGAGACTTTACAATTGTCGTGTCATTGATCGTTCCTAGACTGTGCATATAGGAACTCGCATTTGTGTCAGCTTTAAATTTGCGAAGAATGCGCATGATGATCATTGGAAAAGGTAGTCTCTCTGACGGATGAGCTTGCTCCACATATCGTGCCATCCTTGACCAGATGATGTAGGGAATGTTTAAGTTAGCTCCCATTGCTGCTGCGGGGTTTCCAAGTAGATAAAGGAATATCATTCTTTCCCACCGAAGAACCTTTGTGTTCATGTTTGGAATAATATTGTAACACACAATAAGATTTAAGATGCGGTACTCAGGTCGTAGTTCTTTCGAGGAAAACGGAGTTTCCTGTCGACCGAGTATCTGGAACACAGATTCCATCAACGACCACTCTCCAGGAGAAGGTGTTGAAGTTTTGATTCTTCAGGTAATGAGTGCCATCGGCTCGGGCGTCCATCCCTAGTACTTCACCAATTAGCTGAGGCGTTACTTTGATTCTGACATTCTTGACTAATGTTTGAAAATCCCGACGCCCGCTTTCCTGATCAACTAGATAGCAGGCATTCTGATAGAACATCCTCACTGAGTGAAGACAATACCCAGTGGTCTCCGGGAAATCGCAAATGGGAGCAAGACCTCTCCGGACAAACAAAGTCCCGAACGTCTGAGAACGTTGCGTTAAGGCTTTTTACATCAACATGCCTTTCTCCAATGCATTCTCTGTTTTCAAAATCCTTTATTCTAGCCGAGCTGACAAAGTCTTGTGCAGGTGCTTGGTCAGCAGCTGGTTGCTCAATGGTGATTCCTCGAGCACTTCCTCTCTTGCGAGCAACACTTTTTCTTCTTGTCTTCCCAGAAGTTTCTTCCATTGGAGCTTTCCCTTTTTCAGCAGCAGTAGGCGGAGCCTTCGATGTTTCTGCAGGTGCTTTTCCCTTTGAAGCAGTCGGAACAGTCGTTGCTTCAACTTGCAGTTCATCCCAATCAATTGATTCCGTTTCAGATTCTGTATCGGAATCATCTTTAGCCTTCTTCGCTTTCTTAGCCTTCTTAGCCCTCTTGGGCTTGACGGTGTCTCTCGTATGAACCATAGCCGCAAGTAGAAAAACAATCCAAGTGATCACCATTGCTAATGGTTTCTTGAGAAAAAGGAATCCTGAGTAAACCAACTCAAGAACACAAAAATTCTTAGTTTTCAAAAATTTGAAAAATTGTACCCAAACAATCATAATCATGTAGAGAGACTAAGAATCAAATTAGTTTTGCAAAAGGACTTTTAAAAATAGATCAATTGCATGAATTTCAAAAATCCTTATTATATGCCCTAAAACCGAAATTTTAGAAATCGAAGCCTAAAAATCCGTTAATCAGGAGAAAACCTAGCATATAATCAAAACTAAACAACCCAGAGTTCTTATTTCAAAAGAAATTTGATCAAAAACCATCCACAAACAAAATCGATCCAAGAATTTCGTACGTTTGAGGAGGAAAAGAGAAAAACGGTGAAAAACCGAGATTTTGATCAATAAAACTTACTTGGAACTGAAGAACTTGAGTTAGAAAGCTTCCAAGGAGGATGAAATCTAGAGCGAAGCGCTCTGGAAACTTTTGAACAAAAGATTGGAGTAAAGAAATCAAAAACCCCTTTCGTTCCTTATAAAACCTAGCCGCGATCCGGATCAGTTCATAACTGCGATCCGGATCGGCTACCCGCAGTGAGAAAACTGCGTTCGGGATCCGGATCGGCAGATACAATCCGGATCGTCAGCCCGCAGGAGAAAACCTGCGTTCGGGATCCGGATCACCTTGCCCGATCCGGATCGGCCCCAACTTTTTCTTTAGAAAATTTCAGAGAAATTCAGGAAGATCCAGAAAAAGATTGTAAGCACAAATGTGTATCAACTTTAAACAAAAATCATCGTTTCATACAACAAGAATTAGATTATGCCAAATCTATCAATAATATCCAAAAATGAAACGAAAATTTACAAAAATTAAATCCCTTAAAGTTGAACACCTTCAATCACATCTAACTTGATCTTATGAGTAATGCCTTTATCAAATCATCAATTCAGTAAAGAAAATGAAATACAAAGATCAATAGATGTTTGAAATCCCAAATATGGTAGATAATATTTCTAGACAATCTGTTGAAGAGAGTGGCTCTTTGAGCATCTTTCTTTAAAATCCCACCTTATACCAACCTTGAAATTTGACAGAGTCAAGTATTTCAACATGCATTTTACTTAATCAAAAATTTGAACAACCATGCTTGGTATACATGTGGTAGCTGCACACAATACTCGGACGACCGAGGTGGTAGCTCTTTCCTCCATGTGGTGGTAGTTTTCACACTCCTCATTGGGATGTAACTCTTTCCACATCTTTTGAGCATTTTACATTATCTTTGACTCCCCCTCAATTGGCTATCAATTATTTAAGATATAAAGTATTCAACCAAATATTGATCTCGATTTCATACTCGACTAAGCAGTCAAATAAGATAATGACTATACCAAGAGATCATAGAGAGAGAGAAATTGACTTTGATCACTTTAGAAGATGATTTAATTAACATAAATGATCATTGCAACAGTGAAATATTATGATGGCAAAAAGCATAATAAATTTCTAAATGTGCGAACAGATGCAATTAAAGTCAATTAAGATCTATGCTCAATTACTATCCTATGTATAAACATAGATATTGAATAGAACAAAACAAATACAAAACCTATTTTAAGCAAAGGTTTCAAAAAGAAGTTTATTTCAAAGAAAGCATACCAATTGCTTTTCGCAAATGAATAAAACGTTTTTGATCCAAAGGTTTTGTTAAAAAGTCAGCTAATTGATCTTCAGTTGAAACATATGAAAGTTGAAGAGTATTTGATTCAACTAGCTCTCTAAGAAAATGATATCTAAGTTCAATATGTTTTGTTCTAGAGTGCAACACAGGATTTTTAGAAATGTTAATTGCACTTGTGTTGTCACAAAGAATTGTTACCGAAGATGCTGAAATGCGGAAGTCACTCAATACGCTTTTCATCCAAATGAGTTGAGTTGAGCAACTTCCAGCTGAAATGTATTCCGCTTCGGCAGTCGAGAGTGCTATGCAATTCTGCTTTTTACTGTGCCATGCAACAAGGCAATGGCCAAGATAGAAGCATGCACCACTCGTGCTTTTCCGATCATCCACTGATCCTGCCCAATCGGCATCTGAGTATCCAACAATGTCCAGACTTGTTCCCATAGGATACCAAATTCCGAAATTAATTGATCCTTTGATGTACCGGATGATCCGTTTCACCGCTTTCAGGTGAACCTCCTTTGGTGCTGATTGATATCTCGCGCAAATCCCAACACTAAAGGATATATCCGGGCGACTAGCCGTGAGGTAAAGTAGACTTCCAATCATACTTCTATACAGTTTCTCGTCTACATTCTCACTATGTGATTCACTTCCAAGTCCCTTGTGGCTAGTTCCCATTGGAGTTGGAAAATCTTTACAATTTTCTAGATCAAACTTTTTGACCAACTCCAGTGCATACTTGGATTGACTCAAGTGAATACCTTCATCATTTTGTTTAATTTGCAATCCAAGAAAATAAGACAGTTCGCCCATCATGGACATCTCAAATTCGCTTTCCATGGTCTCCGCGAATTTAGAAGCATCATTATCTTTTGTTGCACCAAATACAATGTCATCGACATAGATTTGTGCTACAATGAAATTATTTTGATAATGCTTCACAAAGAGAGTCCTGTCAGCTCCCCCTCGAGTATAGCCCTTCTCCAAAAGGTGCTTTGTTAACCTTTCGTACCATGCTCGCGGTGCTTGTTTCAGACCGTAAAGAGCCTTTTTCAAACGAAAAACATGGTTAGGTTGTTTATGATCTACAAAACCTTTCGGTTGAGCTACATAAACTTCCTCATTTAAAAACCCATTTAGAAATGCGCTCTTGACGTCCATTTGAAATAATTTGATTTTAAAATGACAAGCAATAGCAAACAATATACGAATGGACTCGAGTCTAGCTACAGGGGCGAAAGTTTCGTCAATGTCTATACCTTCTACTTGAGAGTAGCCTTGAGCAACTAGTCGTGCCTTGTTCCTGATGATAGTACCATCTTCATCTTTCTTGTTCTTGAAGATCCATTTGGTACCTATCACATTATGTTGCTTTGGAGGCTTCGTTAATTCCCAGACTTTGTTTCGCTCAAATTGATTGAGCTCTTCCTGCATTGCTTTAATCCAGTTGTCATCCTGAAGAGCTTCATCTATTGTCTTTGGTTCGATTAAAGATACGTAGTAAGCAAATCCGCAAACCAACTGCCTTCGAGTTCTAACTCCTTCTTGTGGATCTCCAATGATGTTCGATTCCGGATGATCCTTGGAGATTCGTAGCGTTTGTTGAAACGGAGTACTCGGAGGTACACGAGATGATTCCTGCACATCAGATAAACTAGAAGAACCATTAGATGCATCATTAATATTGGAAGTATTATTATGAGAAGATGCACTAGCAGGAGAATCATCATCTAGAGAGATATCGAGGGTAGATTTTTCAGATTCAAAATGAGAAGCTTCATCTACTTTAACATTTATAGATTCAACGATCGTTTTAGATTCAATGTTAAATACTCGATATGCTCTGCTATTCGTAGAATAACCCAAAAAGATCCCTTCTTCACTTCGAGAGTCGAACTTTCCAAGATTTTCACGGTCACGTAAGATGTAACATCGACTCCCGAAGATACGAAAGTACTTGATATCCGGTTTTCTACTAAACCACAGCTCATATGGTGTATTCAAGGTTCCTGGGCGCAAATACACTCTGTTAATGACATAGACAGCGGTGTTCACAGCTTCAGCCCAAAAATGTAGCGGTAATTTCCGGCTATGAAGCATCACACGCGCCATCTCTTGAACAACCCTGTTTTTGCGCTCAACAACACCATTCTGCTGAGGTGTATAGGGTGCCGAGAATTCATGTTTAATGCCATTTGAAGTACAAAAGTCAATGAATTTTGAATTTATGAATTCTCCACCCCTATCACTTCTAACACGAATGATCTTTTCATTCTTTTCAATCATAATACGATGGCAAATCTCATGAAAAGAGTCAAACGTATCAGCTTTCTCTCTCAAAAATGCTACCCAAGAAAACCGAGAGAAATCATCAACCAATAAAAAGATGTACCATTTACCTCCCAAAGATGGTTGACGGGTCGGCCCCATTAAGTCCATGTGCAAAAGTTCCAAGGGCCGTTTTGTACCAACGTGGTTCAAGTTCTTGTGTGCAGTCCTAGACTGTTTTCCCTTTTGGCAACCACCACACACAACGTTTTGTTTAAATAAAAGCTTTGGAATCCCCTTGACCACGTCCTTGTTTGAAATTCTAGTAAGTTCCTTAAAATTTAAGTGACCTAGCCTTTCATGCCAAAGAGTTTCATTATTCAAAGCGGCTAAGTTACAATTTTCAGAAAATTTATTAGGAACAACATAACAATTGTTTTCAGATCTAACCCCTTTTAGAAAGAAAGCATGGTCCTTATCAGTTACAACGCATTCAACCGATGAAAAGTTAACTGAAAAACCATTGTCGCAAAGTTGACTTATGCTTATGAGGTTAGTCTTAAGGCCATCAACAAATAAGACGTTTTTCAAAATCGGGCCATCTGGAATAGCTACCGTCCCTTTTCCAACAATTTTGGAAGATCGACCGTCTCCGAAAACAACGTGTCCTCCGGAGATTTTCTCAAGATTTTGAAAACTATTTTTGTCACCGGTCATGTGACGGGAACACCCGCTATCCAGATACCAAGACGAGCTATCATATGCATGCAAGGAAATATTGGAAACAAGACAAGGGAAAATTTCACCTTTGCGCACCCAAACCCTTTTGGAGTGCGTCGGTAATGGTCGAGAAGTTATATGCCTAGGTGAAGGCGTCTTATTATAGCGATTGTTGTTCCTTGATGAGATCGTCTTGCGCGATGAACTACCAAGTCTCTTTTCATTTGAAAAGTTTTGCTTTGATTTTCGGGGAGGAGCCATTTTGGTAGTTGTTGCAAGAGGTCTTTGAGATGAGCGTTCGACTCCCGTCTTGCAATATCTTCTTATGTGCCCTGAAACACCACAACGAAAACATACCTTAGATCTTGACGATCCCAAAGAGGATGAAGTAGGTTTGTTGTCGTTGTTTGTCTTGAATTCCGGTGTCGGAGGAGGAGATACCGACTGAGGCACAAAAACTGTCTCACTCGAACTTGGACTGTTTCCAGTTTGAGTGTATCCGAGGCCGAACCTATTTGATTGACCAAGACCAAGAAGTCTATCCAACTTACTCCTTCCTGAAGAGAATCGCTGTAAGTCATTCTTGAGTTGGAAAATGGTCTTTGTCATTTCCAGGTTATCCTGTCGAGCCTCGTTGTAGAGCTTTGAAAAGTGATTCGCGTTATCCACCAGATTTGTATGTTCCTTTTCAAGTTGCTCATTGGACTCTTGAAGGGAAGCATTTTCTTTTATCAGGTTTTCCCTTTCCACTTCAAGAGCGTTTGAGAGAGAAGTCGCTCTTTTTGCTTCTTCTTCGAGATCATGCAATCTCCCTCTCAAACTCTTGTTTTGCTTAGCCACTTTCTTTGAGTCCCTCAAAAGTCTGTGGTAGGCTAGAGCAAACTCTTCACCTTCCGAATCATCCGATTCATTGTCCATTGCATTCTTTTCAACAGTGGAGTTGGACAATGATTCAGACGTAGTTGCCATAAAGCACATGAATGGTGAAGATGTGGACGCGTGGAATGCCGTGGAGCTCTTTTCTTCATCACTTGAAGACGACTCATTTGACGTTGAGTTGTCATCCCAAGTGACGACTTGCATCGCCTTCTTCTTTGCCGGATACTTGTTAGGACACTCCGTTGCAATGTGGCCGTAGCCTCGACATTTGAAGCATTGCAGTTGTCCTTCTGAACTTTTCTTATCCTTTGAGAAGTTCTCCTGCTTTCTTGACTTGTGACTTGGAGTACCCTTGCCTTTGTTCCACTTTCTGAAGGATGGAGATTTGCTTGAATTACCCCTTCGAAAGTTGCGGCGAAAATTCCTTGTCAAGAGAGCGAGCTGCTTCTCAAATTCCTCCATAGAAAGGTTCTCGTCATCGTCCGAGGAGGATGTATCCGCGTCTTCTTCCTTAGTTGTTTTCAACGCATAACCTGAAGACTTAGAAGTGGATGCTTTTCCAGAAGAATTGTTAGTATTAAAAGTCATTTCATAAGTTTGTAATGAACCAACTAATTCTTCTACACGTATTTCGTCCGGGTGTTTAATAGTTTCAATGGCAGTAACCTTTGGGCGAAATCGTTCAGGAAGAGTTCTTAAGATTTTTCTTACAATCTTAAATTCTGGAATCTTCTCTCCCAGATTAGCACATGAGTTTACGATGTCTTGCAATCGTGTATAGTAGTCCGTGAAAGATTCATTTTCTGCCATCAAAATAGAGTCAAACTTGCTCGTAAGCATCTGCAGTTTCTGAATCTTCACGAGGTTAGTTCCCTCATGTGTAACCTGGAGAACATCCCAGATTTCTTTCGCAGTCTCACATGCCGAGACGCGAGAGAATTCAGTTTGAGATAAGGCATTAAAAATAGCATTAATTCCCTTGCCATTGTAAGAAGATAACTCAAACTCTTCCTTGGTCCATTTCGACCTAGGTTTTAAGGTGTGAACATCAGAGATAAGTTCAGTTGGATTAGTCCATCCTGATTCAATTGAATGCCACACCCTTTCGTCGATGGAAGATAAAAAGGCTTTCATCCGTACTTTCCAGTACGCATAATTTGTTCCATCAAAGAAAGGGGGTCGATTGATGTTTCCACCTTCAACCATTGTTCACAACCCTATTCCCTCTCTGATACCACTTGTTGGGTCGTATATAATACGGATCTAAATAGGGGAAGAAACACCTAGAGGGGGGTGAATAGGTGTAAACGTATAAACACTCAAAAATCGTTGCGATAAAAAAACCCAATGCGGAAATGAAAATAACTCGCAAGATTTTTACGTGGAAAACTCCATCACCGGAGTAAAAAACCACGGGACCGATAACACGGCAGAAATCCACTAGAATTAAAACACGTACAAGGTGATTTACCGTACACACTTACGACTCAACCTTTTCCATACGCTCCTAGAGGATCTTCTCCGCTCGCTCCAGACGCTTCTCGAATCCACGATCTGCGCCCAACGCCGAATCCACGGCGTCCAACGTCGAATCCACGACGTCCGACCGAATCCACGGTCTTCACCCAATAGCACCCTTCGAATCCACGAACGTGCCTCGCTCCGAATCCACGAGAGCGAATGAACCTTGAATCCACAAGAACACGCGAATCCACGTGCCGATTTTGGGGTAATCGTTGTTTTTGGGTGGTGATGATCCGCCGAATACTTGGATCAAAGATAGATCGGAAATACCATCTAAGTATTCATTAGTTTGATTCAACTCAAGATGTGAGTATGAAAACCTAGAATCAAACTAATCAATATAGATGAAGAAACATAGAGTATTCTCTAATGATTTCCTTTCTTCTCTATATGTGGATCTATAGCCGTATAAGATGATATATGAAAATGACGGCTATGTGGATTGACCCTAGAAAGAAAGACATAGGGTCTATTTATAGGTTAGAAACCCTAGGAAGGAGATAAGAATCAAAAACCTGCCATTTCTGGAATTTTACGGACGGCGATCCGGATCGTGATAACTGAGATCCGGATCGTCATAACGAAACAGCCAATTCCAGAAAAATGAAGGTTCGGGATCCGGATCATGTAACTACGATCCGGATCGTTCATACAGTTCACCAAACATCAACGTTCGGGATCCGGATTGCGAAGCAAGATCCGGATCGTTCAAGGTAGATGGTAAACTCAACGTTCGGGATCCGGATCAAGAGACTACGATCCGGATTGCGACGATGTATGAACGAACCACCTTCGGGATCCGGATCGAACAGCCTGATCCGGATCCTGAACATGTCCCAAGTCCAGTTTTTGATTTTTATGCAATGAAAGATTCTTCCAAGTGTTTCTACACTACAAGAAGTATTCGGATCACACAAATTCTTTAGTTAAACATACCTGATCCTTTTGAATTCTTCTTTCTTGAGATTGAGTTAAATGATTCAACTTTCTTCACCTTCAATCTTCAGGACTTGAAACTTTCACGAAACTACGCCAACTCAAATTCCGTAACAATGCGGCCGCGCGGGCACCGGCCCCGCGCGGCACCGCATGCGGCTCGACCGCGCGGGCACCAGCCCCCCGCGGTGCCGCATGCGACGCAGCCGCGCGGGCACCCTCCCCGCGCGGCTCAACCAGCGGTGCGACCACGCGGGCGCTGGCCACGCGCAGCGCTGCCTGCAGCGCGGCGCGGGCGCCAACCCCGCGCGGCGCTGCGGGCGGCCCGGCCGCGCGGGCTTGCCCCGCGCGGCGCGGGCGCCAGCCCCGCGCGGCCCCGCGGGCGTCCCGGCCGCGCGGGCTTGCCCCGCGCCGCGCCGCCTGCAGCGCGGCGCTGGCGCCAGCCCCGCGCGGCGCCGCGGGCCACCCGTGTCACGCCCCGTGTGTAAACCGGAACCCGGGCCCGTCTACAAATCCGCCGTGCACACTGTATTTCCCGCGTACACGAAGCGCCAAACCTGCTCAGATATAAGAGATAATAATAAAAGAGCAATAAAAACAGAGCTGAACTAAAAACTAATACATCTCAGATTGAAGCTGGAAATAAAATATAATACATCTGTATAAATGATACATCAGTCTCTCCCAGCTCACCAAAATAAATAAAACCTGCTGGCAAAAGCCAGTCCCAAAAGTAAAGGTACAACCGTCTGAGGAAACATGGGTACACCAACAGTCCAGCTAACTCGCTCATCCTGCCTCGAGATCTATCTACTCAGCCGTCCTCTCTCCGCGACCCTCCCCTGAAAGCCCAGCAGCACCCGCAGAAGACACTGCAAAACAAGGGAGAAGAAAAAGAAGAAAGAAGAATGGGGGTGAGAACTACTAGTAAACCAGTAGCCTCCCCTAGTGGGTAAAACCTCAAACTCTGACACACCTACTAGGTCTACCAGAGGCAAAAAGGAAAGAAGTGTGGTAAACAATAATGACTGCTGAAGAAAGGAAACTACCACTACTATGCCTCTAAAATGTAACACCCCCGGAAATTGGATTAGTCCTATATATAAATGATATAATAGGACTAAATCTCTAACCCGGCTATAGCATTTTGGATGGTAGCAAGATCCAAGAGGAACATGAGAGTTAAGCGTGCTAGAGCTAGAGTAGTTCTAGGATGGGTGACCCCCTGGGAAGTGGGGCGTCACAGTTGGTATCAGAGCCATTCACCAGCCGGAAATGTGAGATGAGTCTCGGCTGAGCCAGGGTTATATAGCGGGTAGAGTGTGGCTCCCCGGCTAATGACCGTTGTAGGTGGAGTGCAGCTCCCTACAAGGTCGGCTAAGGCTAGCGAGACGAGTCTCACATCGCCTGGTGCTTGTGAGTGTGCTTGAGCCTGACGTGGACGTCAGGGCTTAAAGGGGGGAAGAATGTAACACCCCCGGAAATTGGATTAGTCCTATATATAAATGATATAATAGGACTAAATCTCTAACCCGGCTATAGCATTTTGGATGGTAGCAAGATCCAAGAGAAACATGAGAGTTAAGCGTGCTAGAGCTAGAGTAGTTCTAGGATGGGTGACCCCCTGGGAAGTGGGGCGTCACATAAAATGCAGTCCTAGACTGGAATAACCGTATGCAACAGTAACCAACCGTCCCAGATGAACCCAATCTGTACCGCCCTCATCATCGGGCAAGTAGCCGCGCCGATGTGATAGCAAAACTCCTGCTGCCGCCCTCATCATCGGGCAAATAAGCCGCGCCGATGTGATAGCAAAACTTTCAATAACTGTCTGGCCCCAGCCTCCGGAGGGGATCTCGAGGGGAGCGACCCACACGAGGAAAGCATCACCGGGCAATAACCGCGCCGGTGTGATAAGTATCAAAAGTAGGACTGGATCAATATAAAACCCCAGTGGAACACACCCCTCCACTAAAAGAAAACTGATCCCCAATCTGATGCATAAGTGATCATCCGGTCAATCGCCCAAAATCCGCGATCGCCGCAATACCTCACAATCCACAACCAAGTCTCACAACCGACCTCCGGTCAACCGCCTACTATCCGCGGTAGCCGCTATAATTCCCCAATCCAAATCGGGTAAAAATAATATGTATCTGGTCAACCGCCCAAAATCCGCGGTTGCCACAAAGCCCTCTAGTCCATAATCATGCCCTAACACCGATGTCCTATAACCGACATCCGGTCAACCGCCCAATATCCGCGGTCGCCGCCAAAACCCATAATCCACAATTCAGGCCCCGGCTACACTATCCCAAACCCCTACTCAAACCCGAGCAACAAGAACCACCTGACTAACGAAAAGGAGAAAAGAAGCAAACATGGTTTCTCCTAAGTCAAGTTCCAACATGATAGTGTAGCGATAAGAAATGGCCTATCTAGATGTCCATACAAGCATGCATATGTCCTCAAGGAAGATAAAAGAAAAGGTGACCAATAGTGGTTCCACATGTGTAACAATTAATAGCTCTGCATAGATACAACCATCATGCTAAAATATTATCCAACCACACATGTCTATAATCCATGTTCCATAATAAAGCATTACTATCCACCTATGCATGTCATAAAATCCTCAAACAGTACCAACCATCAAGGTACTTTAATTATCCCAATTTAAGATTCAATTCCACATGCAAAGTTAACCGCTAACATAGCCAACCATATGTCCAAACAAGCATGCATAAGTTCCATCCCCCACTTGTTAATCAATAATCCTAACATAAGGAGATCACTCTAATAATCCTAGTGAGCATGTCAAAATAGAGGTAAGCAACAACCACCCACCTGGGGCGCTAATTCCCTGTCCAAAGGTGAAATCCACGCTCGGTCCAAACAGTCACCACAACACTGCACAACATACCCCAAAAAAACATACATAATTTAAACATACAATGCTCCACAAAAATCTGTCCAAAACACATCAGTCCAGAGTTGCCCTGTTTTCACCTGCGAGTTCTGCTCGAACAATTCCCAAAAATATACCGTCGCGATCCTCGCGACGAGCCGGTCGAAACGAGTACCTGCACGTTCAAATCCGAGTTTCCTACACTGGGATATAAATTCTGCAAGGGAAACACCCCAAAGAACTCTGTACAGAAATCTGTAGCACCTAACACTGAAAATAATGCCTTTTTCACCTTCAGGAAAAATCCAGAAAAATCCAGGAAAATTTGAGGATGTTCCTTGCGCTGTGCAGATGAAAAACGTCTATTGGCACGCCTCAATCCGACGCCTGTGCGCAAAGTTATCGCCGAAACACTGTGGCGCTGTCCAAAACTCCGCCCAAGAAAATGGGTCAAAAGAAAGCTCGGGAAACTCCAAGATAAACTCGAAAAGAGGGGGAGCTCAAAAAACGATGATCGAAGCCCTACCTGTCGTGAGTCCAACAGCGCAAGAATCGCCTCAATCGGAGGTCGGAGTAAGCCGGGGGAGTCCTCGCACCAAAACGCGACGAAGAAGATCAACAACGAACGAGCATCGCGCCGCGCCGTAAAAAGGAAAACTTCGGGATGTGTGCCGCAGAAAAATCTGGGAATCTGCAGATGGAACCGGCTCTGGGAGAGGAGGAAATCTCGTGAAGGTTACACTGTGAGAAGATGAGCAGGAAAAGAGCTTCAGGGAGAAGTTCGGGCTCTATTTATAGGCCCAAAACAACAAATCCGAAAATACCGGATTTGTCCCAACTTTCGGGCGCAAGCCCATTTTCGGGCGCCCGAAAGTTCCACCGGCCGGCCTGCAACGAGCGCCCGGATTCCCCTGGTGGCGCCACGTGTTCCCGGAACACGGGACAGCGTCCCTAGCCGCTCAGAGCGCGCCACGTCGCCCGCGCCCGGTCAAAGCGGTAGGTGGCGCCCGCCAATGGCAGGGCGCCACGTGGCCCGCCCTGACCGGTCGCCGACAGCGCCCACTGGCCGCCTGCCACGCCGCCTGGCACCCTGACGCGCACGCGCCCCGAGGCGCCCCGGTGCGCCTTCGTGGACCCCGCCTTCGTGAGCCCACCAACCGCAAGCCGCCACGTGTCCAGCCCGGTCCACCGTGCGCCCCGCGATCTCCATAGACCGCGCCCCGCGGACCGGCGCACTCCCGAGCCGCCACGCGTCCAGCCCCCGGTGCACGCCCGCCGCGTGGACCGGGCGGCCCGCGCCTCTGCCCGCTGCGCTGCCCGCGGCTGCGCCGCCGCGCTCCGCCGCTGCCCGCCGCCGCCGCCGCCGCCCGCCGGCCGGAACAGTAACCCCAAGCCTCGAAAAACGCATTTTTTCATCCAGACTCCGAAATATACCAGTAGGTAGTCCATTTTCACCGTTTTCGCGCACTGAATCCAAATCCGATGTCCGATTTGCCAAATTTTAACTCTAAAAATTGCCGAAGGTATCCGAAAAGGTGTTCCTTGGTCCAAACTTCGCGCTGAGTCCATTTTTAATATCCGCTTCGCGCGAGACTACTTCTAAACATCCAACGGGGTCCTCCGATCACTCACGTGATTCATTTTAAGCCCGAAGTCCAACACTTGTGTCCAATTTGTTCACAAACACCTCCAACGCACCCCGTAGGCCTTCAGAAGCCACCCAACGCACTGCAACAGCTCTACGGAGATCCAGGTCATCACAACCCGGCCGCGCGGGCTTTGTCCCGCGCGGCGCCGTCCGGCGTGCGGCGGCAATCCCGGGACGGCGGCGACGGCGGCGGCGGCGGCGGCCAAACCAAAAACGGAAGAAAACCCTAAAACGAAACGGAAAAGAGCATCGCTTACCGCGATTTCGTCGGAGAAGGCGATCCGTTCACGCTCCCGGCTTCGGCACGTTGATCGGGGATGATCGGGTCCCTCCGCTTTCTCCTTCTTTCTTCGTTTTCTCTTCCGGTTAGGGCTTTTTTTTCCTCTTTCTTTCTTTTCTCTCCCGGTTAGGGTTTATTTTCAGAAAAAGTGATTTCTCTTTCTTAGTACGTACCGTAGAAATCCACATCCGGTATTTAATAATTCATTAATTATTTATTTATTCGTACGAGATAATTCTTTATCTCCTCGAAAAGCGTGCACGATCTTTTGCACGAATTCCGATGCACACTACGGTTACCGCGATCCTAAAATCCCCTTTCTGGGGGATCCGTAAGTCGAAATTCGGATCCGGTCGCACCGCCGTTCACCATTTTTCGAGCTCTATCACAGAAAAATACCCGCACCTCAAGATTATCTGTCACGCCCCGGGGGTCGAACTGCGACCCGGGCTCGCCAACAGATCCGCCGTCTGTACGGAAACTGCCGTACAGATGAAGCGTCTAACCTGCAAAGAGATCTATAGCTAACAAGTATCAGAGCTGAAAGGAAGCTGAAACACTAAGCGGTGAAAAGTCCAAGTACACCAGTCCACTAGCACCCCCAACATAAGTACAAAAGTGGAAACTGAAAAGTACAAGAGACACTACACCGACACCACCGACTCGGGTAGGAGCTAGCCAGCCACGCGCATACCTCGGTCAGAAAGCTCCGAATGAGCCAAACCTGGAACGGTCGCCTCAGGAACACCTGTCATCACAGCGGGTGTGAGATCTACTGCAACAGTCAGATCTCAGTGGGCACCAAAGCTAACCCCACGGTACACCCACTCAGTCTGCTGGAGACAAAAACACAAATAGATAGATAGATAGATAGATAGATAGATAGATAGATAGATAACAGGAAATGAATCTATCGCTACATGTCTCAATGCAATGCTGGAAGTAAATTCTCAGTCTCTCTCACGGGAGGCCTGGAAACTACGAACGTCTGCGCCCCCTACAACCCTTATCAAACAAGAACATGCTGTAGGCTTAGGCGCCCATAGTTTCCGCCCCCGCACTGGGACTGCTAGAACTCTACAAGACACTAGAAGGCCACCTCAATCCCTTCTAGTAACCACTTGGTGACTCGGCCAGGGCATAACTATCTATCTGGTAACTCAGCCAGTGATATCTACACATCTGGTAACTCAGCCAGTGATTTATACCCATCTGGTAACTCTGCCAGTGGTATCTACTCATCTGGTAACTCAGCCGGTGATTTATACCCATCTGGTAACTCCGCCAGTGGTATCTGCTCATCTGGTAACTCAGCCAGTGATTTACACCCATCTGGTAACTCTGCCAGTGGTATCTACTCATCTGGTAACTCAGCCAGTGATTTCTACTCATCTGGTAACTCAGCCAGTGATTTATACCCATCTGGTAACTCCGCCAGTGGTATCTGCTCATCTGGTAACTCAGCCAGTGATTTACACCCATCTGGTAACTCTGCCAGTGGTATCTACTCATCTGGTAACTCAGCCAGTGATTTCTACTCATCTGGTAACTCAGCCAGTGATTTATACCCATCTGGTAACTCCGCCAGTGGTATCTGCTCATCTGGTAACTCAGCCAGTGGTAACTACTCATCTGGTAACTCAGCCAGTGACAACTCGTATACTCTAACAATGCGACTAACACTCGTGTCCAAGTCGGAAACGACAACCCTCGACTTGCACGACTGTTCCGCAAATACCTGATAGTAAGGATACGATACCTTTGCATTCGGAAGCATAAAAGGGCATTCCGTAGTTCATTGGGAGAAACCAACCCACCTGCGATCCATCCGCGAAACCGTGCGCCAAACGGAGGTCCCGATGCGATCCCGCAGCTCCACGCGGCAAAACACGCGCCACCGGCCACGTGAGAAGCTAACCGTATGCCACAACTGCGAGACAAGAAGAGGGACCGGGATCAGAAAACATGCGGCTAAAACCGCGCTCACAAAGGGCAAAAGAAACCCAACCCGGCGACGAGAAACGCCGCGCGTTGCGCGGAAAACCCATCGCGCAACCGCCGCGGCGCATCCGCCGCGGCGTACCGCCGAGCCGCAAACAACGCGGCACAGTGCGGCCCATGGCCGTACTGCCCAAAGAAACCAACCCCACGCGGCAAAGGTCAGCCGCGTGGCCAGCAGCGCCGCGCGGCCCCAAGTCCGCCCGTGCGGCCTGCAGCAGCGCCGCGCGCCTAGCGCGCGGCCTGCAGGGCCGCGGGGCCCAAGGGCCACCCACGCGGCCTGCAACAGCGCCGCGCGCCTAGCGCGCGGCCTGCAGGGCCGCGGGGGCCCAAAGGCCCGCCCGCGGCACAGGGGCCGCCCGCGCGGCGCCCTGCAGGGCCGCGGGGCCCGCGGCATAGGGGCCGCCCGCGCGGCGCCCTGCCATGCCGCGCGGGGCCCGCGGCACAGGGGCCGCCCGCGCGGCGCCCTGCCATGCCGCGCGGGGCCCACGGCACAGGGGCCGCCCGCGCGGCGCCCTGCACTGCCGCGCGGGGCCCGCGGCACAGGGGCCGCCCGCGCGGCGCCCTGCCCTGCCGCGCGGGGCCCGTGGCACAGGGGCCGCCCGCGCGGCGCCCTGCCATGCCGCGCGGGGCCCGCGGCACAGGGGCCGCCCGCGCGGCGCCCTGCACTGCCGCGCGGGGCCCGCGGCACAGGGGCCGCCCGCGCGGCGCCCTGCACTGCCGCGCGGGGCCCGCGGCACAGGGGCCGCCCGCGCGGCGCCCTGCCCTGCCGCGCGGGGCCCGCGGCACAGGGGCCGCCCGCGCGGCGCCCTGCCATGCCGCGCGGGGCCCGCGGCACAGGGGCCGCCCGCGCGGCGCCCTGCACTGCCTCGCGGGGCCCGCGGCACAGGGGCCGCCCGCGCGGCGCCCTGCACTGCCGCGCGGGGCCCGCGGCACAGGGGCCGCCCGCAGTGCCGCGCGCCCAGCGTGCGGCCTGCGCACCGCGCGGGGCCCCGAAGGCCGCCCGCGCGGGGCCCGCAGTGCCGCGCGCCCAGCGCGCGGCCTGCGCACCGCGCGGGGCCCGAAGGCCGCCCGCGCGGGGCCCGCAGTGCCGTGCGCCCAGCGCGCGGCCTGCGCACCGCGCGGGGCCCCGAAGGCCGCCCGCGCGGGGCCCGCAGTGCCGCGCGCCCAGCGCGCGGCCTGCGCACCGCGCGGGGCCCGAAGGCCGCCCGCGCGGGGCCTGCAGTGCCGCGCGCCTAGCGTGCGGCCAGCAGTGCCGCGCGGCCCCGAGGGCACCCGCGCGGCCCGCCTGCAGTGCCGCGCGCCCAGCGCGCGGCCTGCAGTGCCGCGCGGCCCCGAGGGCACCCGCGCGGCCCGCCTGCAGTGCCGCGCGCCCAGCGCGCGGCCTGCAGTGCACCACGGCAGCAGGCCGCATGCCTCGCGGCCTGCTGCACAGGCAGGGTGGACCGGCGCCCTGCTGCTCAGATTTTTGGCAGCAGGGCGCAAGCTGCGCGCGTCGCTCCAACGCGGCTGCGCGCAGCGATGGCCCCACAGCCTCGCGCCGCCAACCCGCACGCAACACTCCCAAGCAGTAAAGAAGGAAAGAAATTAAAAGAGAGGAGAGGGGAGAAGCAAAAACCACGATCAATTTAAAAACCATAAAATAAAACCGACCTCCACGAGGCTCGCCGACCTCGCTCGGCTCCACGCCCTCGCTCGGGGAAGAAAAGCTCAAGAACCCTCTCCATTTCCTCCATCTTCTTCTTCCTTCTTCTCTTTTCCTTTCCTTTCTTTCTTTCTCTTTTCCTTTTTTTTCTTTGCTACAGAGGTGGAGGGGGGGGTTTTTATAAAGCAACAGCTTTATATAAATTAATTAACTTAATTAATTTAATTCCAAAACCCAACTCCAACTCACTTTTGGTCTTCGGGCTCTCCGCCGCTGCCCGGAACCTCCCGAGCTCCGCTGTAATTCAAAAGTACGCGTGTCCACAGCTTTTTCTCCTCAAAGAGCTCGACCGTTGAGTCGGGGTGCTCAAATCAAATACCGGCTCCAAAAATGCCGGTTCCGACTCACTTTTTGCCTCCGGGTCCTCCGCGTCAGTCCGGAACCTCCCGAACCTCGCTGTAAACAGAAAATACACCTGCTCCAAGTGTTTCCCCATTTTCTGCAACCCATAGCGGTGTCGGCGCTTCCCGTACCAGTCACCTAACGCGTACAAAGCCCGAAACAAGCAGAGGCTTCCGCGGGGATCCAAATCAACCCGAACTCCTCTGAAAACACAAATGGGACACATCCCAGGCAAACTCCTCCGCACCACTCCATCCTGCAAGGTCGGTGCGTCATCCAAAACCCGGTGTTCTACACTCTCCCCCCCTTAAAAGGGTTTCGTCCTCGAAATCCAACTAAATCCATACTTAGGAGGGTAAATCAACAACAAAAGGGGGTAGAAGATCCTCAGATTGCCTAAGGCTCCCAAGTGGTCACTCACATTCCTCATGCTGACAACACTGAACCTTTCCCAAAGGTGTGATTCGACTGCAAAATTCTTTGGTTTCACCAACAAGAATCGCATCGGTCGATGAGGATAACGCAGTCCTCGTCCATCACCAAGGAAGGGAAAGCAAAACAAAACCTTCGGGGTTCAAATAGGCCTCATCCAGCCTGATCACAGCTCGAGGATCCACAACTCGCATAACTCGTTTCTATAAAAACTCTCAGGCTGGAAGTTTCCCTCGATTCGAGAACTCAAAAACCGAAGTTCAAGCCTCCTTAAGGCAAAACTCCCCAGCTGCTTCATAGCCACCAAAGCTCCAGTTCCACAAAACATGGATCACCTCCCCTTGACAGGGGAAAACTTCAACCTCGAGGACCTTCTCTCGATTCTGGCACTCAATTCCCAGGGTTACACAGCTCGCCTAAACAGGGCATACTGAACAAAATGTCCTTGCCGGGATAAAGCAATCATACATCCTTGCAAAATCTATCCACCGGCGTTACCTCGACCCAACCTCCTGAGTGTCCATGCACTTTAGGTTCGAGGGTTCTGAACAATCCCATGACCTCTCTATCACGGCAATATCCGGATCAAAGCTGGTATCCTCCTCAGCCTTGCCTCGATACACCTCATATCCTCTGTCCCTCAAGCGGCTAAAACACAAGGCCCAAACACAAAATCCTCGATGTCGAAGTGCAACTCTCAAAGCTTGGCAACCAACTTCTTCCTCCTTAGAAGTTGTAGCACTAACCTCAAGAGCCCCTCAAGCTCCAAGTCGCTTCGGAGGTAAGCAAAAACCCACGACGGTATCACCACCAACCCGTCCAGTGAAACAGGGAAAAACACAGCTCTCAAATCAGTAGGGCATTAGTCAAACCACTTGACCACGCAAACCGCTCAAACTGCCCTACTGGTTCCGGATCAGTATCCAGGCACAGCCCTTGGCTGTAAGGTTCCATAAAGATATCAATCACTCGAAGGCATCTGCCCAAGCACAAGGTGAGACTAAACAAGTTCGAACCTTACAAGAACTCACACGGTTGTGTACCCACAACGTGACATCACCACGGTGTAACAACCGCCTGGATCCTCACTGTCGCATTTCCACGACGAGGCACTAGGTCTCAGAGACCTCTCGATCCGTCAAATCTCGCAGCTGCGCTCACAGCTCTCCCTGTCTCACGGTTGATACTCCACGAGGTGCTGTCGAAGTTGGCGCGGTTACCAAACCACGTCAATGACTGTCTCGATCTCGGTCCCAATCAAGTAATTACCTGGTAACTCGGCCAGGGGCATCAACCACCTGGTAACTCGGCCAAGGGCAAGTAACCTCCTGGTAACTCAGCCAGGGGCAGGTAACCTCCTGGTAACTCAGCCAGGGCATCAAATATCTCATCGCATGCTATAAAAATACACTCCTCCTGACCAGGTCTACGGAGGGTCAATGTCTTCTCTTTCGACAATCCATGATAGCATAAATTGGGACGACCGATTCCTATCCAACCTCGTATCAACACCCCAGCTCTGATGTAGGACTAACATCTCGATGATCAATCCAAGGTCCTAGTTGCACTGGCAGGACAGGCAGCACTCATCCACGTGCTTCACGTGATCTGAAAATCGATCCAAACGTGCAAAACCATCAGTCCTGACACTGGCCCACACGAAGGTACCCCCGCTTTACCGAAACGCACACACGGCGTTGGCATTAAGCAAGCTCTAACCCGACGGCCACACCAGGTGAGACGCGATCCTCAACCCTGACGAAGAATGCGGCCCATGCTGAAGGGAAACTCACATCCTGGCACTGCTGCTGAAGCGAGCACTGTCGAGAACCTCCTGGTCTCGGTCTCCTCTGAGACCCATGAGCCTGTGGGTGAAATCATGGCAACCTCGAATCACGCGACTATCGCAAGAACGGCGATGCCGGAGCTCTCACTCCGACGCTGATCCCCCGCTCACCGTCTCCCTCGGACGGAAAACACTGATCCTCGGTCAATCCATCGCGTATGCCCACTCACTGCATCCAAGGTCGGCACTCGCCGTAAATGCACAAAGAGATAGGCATCCAGATGCAGTTCCCACCCGAACACAACCAACCTCTAAGCCTCGTCCTGGGCGACCAGGGATACACCGCTCAACCGTCACAGAAACTCACCCCAGAACATCAACTGCGCTCCCGATGGTCCAACAAGACGAATCCGACGCCACCAGCTCTCTTGGCGTCCGAATGCAAAAGTGCATAACCAAGCGCCCTGATGCTTATCCTGGATGAACCAATCCTCGAACAAATCTTCCATAACAGCGTTCCAGTTCTCGGCCTCTCACGGCTCCAACTCAGTCCCGAACTCTACCAGGGATGGAACTGGATGCGGTACACAACCTAACAGCAACCTCTCGCTGCTTCCGCACCATCACTGGTGCGATCCGGAACAGAAGTCGACAAAGTCGCGGCCGGAGGTACTACCGACGATACTCCGGGAGATGCTCTCGGTCCAAGCATGTGCACCAAGCATGTGCATCCCACGCTCCATGCTCTCTCTTCCTGGCGCCGTAACGCCTCAAATACCAGGACTGCTAGGGCCTGGATCACTCAAGCCTCTCTCGGCTCCATCCATTTAGCCTTCCGCTATACGAGCCCCTCATCCCGGGTCCAACACGCCCTCGCCGCTGCACGGCGTCTCGGAAGCATCCAAAAACCACTGCAACAGAAAAACATTAGGACCAAGACTTTCTCGACCCAAACAAACGAAAGTCTAACCATGTTAACCTTTCTAAAGCATCATGCTGTCTGCAGCCAACACGATCACCTTTAGAGAAATAACATGCGAGGTCACTCACCCCAATCCTCAGGGGGAGGTACACCCTCAGACAAGACTCTCGCTAAGGTCACAACTCACACGACAGTCTTCCCACTGTCCAGCCAAAAGCCTAGGGTCTCTAAGTCCCCAACGACCTATATTCCTAGGCTCTGATACCACCTAATCTGTCACGCCCCGAGGGTCGAACTGCGACCCGGGCTCGCCAACAGATCTGCCGTCTGTACGGAAACTGCCGTACAGACGAAGCGTCTAACCTGCAAAGAGATCTATAGCTAACAAGTATCAGAGCTGAAAGGAAGCTGAAACACTAAGCGGTGAAAAGTCCAAGTACACCAGTCCACTAGCACCCCCAACATAAGTACAAAAGTGGAAACTGAAAAGTACAAGAGACACTACACCGACACCACCGACTCGGGTAGGAGCTAGCCAGCCACGCGCATACCTCGGTCAGAAAGCTCCGAATGAGCCAAACCTGGAACGGTCGCCTCAGGAACACCTGTCATCACAGCGGGTGTGAGATCTACTGCAACAGTCAGATCTCAGTGGGCACCAAAGCTAACCCCACGGTACACCCACTCAGTCTGCTGGAGACAAAAACACAAATAGATAGATAGATAGATAGATAGATAGATAGATAGATAGATAACAGGAAATGAATCTATCGCTACATGTCTCAATGCAATGCTGGAAGTAAATTCTCAGTCTCTCTCACGGGAGGCCTGGAAACTACGAACGTCTGCGCCCCCTACAGCCCTTATCAAACAAGAACATGCTGTAGGCTTAGGCGCCCATAGTTTCCGCCCCCGCACTGGGACTGCTAGAACTCTACAAGACACTAGAAGGCCACCTCAATCCCTTCTAGTAACCACTTGGTGACTCGGCCAGGGCATAACTATCTATCTGGTAACTCAGCCAGTGATATCTACACATCTGGTAACTCAGCCAGTGATTTATACCCATCTGGTAACTCTGCCAGTGGTATCTACTCATCTGGTAACTCAGCCGGTGATTTATACCCATCTGGTAACTCCGCCAGTGGTATCTGCTCATCTGGTAACTCAGCCAGTGATTTACACCCATCTGGTAACTCTGCCAGTGGTATCTACTCATCTGGTAACTCAGCCAGTGATTTCTACTCATCTGGTAACTCAGCCAGTGATTTATACCCATCTGGTAACTCCGCCAGTGGTATCTGCTCATCTGGTAACTCAGCCAGTGATTTACACCCATCTGGTAACTCTGCCAGTGGTATCTACTCATCTGGTAACTCAGCCAGTGATTTCTACTCATCTGGTAACTCAGCCAGTGATTTATACCCATCTGGTAACTCCGCCAGTGGTATCTGCTCATCTGGTAACTCAGCCAGTGGTAACTACTCATCTGGTAACTCAGCCAGTGACAACTCGTATACTCTAACAATGCGACTAACACTCGTGTCCAAGTCGGAAACGACAACCCTCGACTTGCACGACTGTTCCGCAAATACCTGATAGTAAGGATACGATACCTTTGCATTCGGAAGCATAAAAGGGCATTCCGTAGTTCATTGGGAGAAACCAACCCACCTGCGATCCATCCGCGAAACCGTGCGCCAAACGGAGGTCCCGATGCGATCCCGCAGCTCCACGCGGCAAAACACGCGCCACCGGCCACGTGAGAAGCTAACCGTATGCCACAACTGCGAGACAAGAAGAGGGACCGGGATCAGAAAACATGCGGCTAAAACCGCGCTCACAAAGGGCAAAAGAAACCCAACCCGGCGACGAGAAACGCCGCGCGTTGCGCGGAAAACCCATCGCGCAACCGCCGCAGCGCATCCGCCGCGGCGTACCGCCGAGCCGCAAACAACGCGGCACAGTGCGGCCCATGGCCGTACTGCCCAAAGAAACCAACCCCACGCGGCAAAGGTCAGCCGCGTGGCCAGCAGCGCCGCGCGGCCCCAAGTCCGCCCGTGCGGCCTGCAGCAGCGCCGCGCGCCTAGCGCGCGGCCTGCAGGGCCGCGGGGCCCAAGGGCCACCCACGCGGCCTGCAACAGCGCCGCGCGCCTAGCGCGCGGCCTGCAGGGCCGCGGGGGCCCAAAGGCCCGCCCGCGGCACAGGGGCCGCCCGCGCGGCGCCCTGCAGGGCCGCGGGGCCCGCGGCACAGGGGCCGCCCGCGCGGCGCCCTGCCATGCCGCGCGGGGCCCGCGGCACAGGGGCCGCCCGCGCGGCGCCCTGCCATGCCGCGCGGGGCCCACGGCACAGGGGCCGCCCGCGCGGCGCCCTGCCCTGCCGCGCGGGGCCCGCGGCACAGGGGCCGCCCGCGCGGCGCCCTGCCCTGCCGCGCGGGGCCCGCGGCACAGGGGCCGCCCGCGCGGCGCCCTGCCATGCCGCGCGGGGCCCGCGGCACAGGGGCCGCCCGCGCGGCGCCCTGCCCTGCCGCGCGGGGCCCGCGGCACAGGGGCCGCCCGCGCGGCGCCCTGCCATGCCGCGCGGGGCCCGCGGCACAGGGGCCGCCCGCGCGGCGCCCTGCACTGCCGCACGGGGCCCGCGGCACAGGGGCCGCCCGCGCGGCGCCCTGCACTGCCGCGCGGGGCCCGCGGCACAGGGGCCGCCCGCAGTGCCGCGCGCCCAGCGCGCGGCCTGCGCACCGCGCGGGGCCCCGAAGGCCGCCCGCGCGGGGCCCGCAGTGCCGCGCGCCCAGCGCGCGGCCTGCGCACCGCGCGGGGCCCGAAGGCCGCCCGCGCGGGGCCCGCAGTGCCGCGCGCCCAGCGCGCGGCCTGCGCACCGCGCGGGGCCCCGAAGGCCGCCCGCGCGGGGCCCGCAGTGCCGCGCGCCCAGCGCGCGGCCTGCGCACCGCGCGGGGCCCGAAGGCCGCCCGCGCGGGGCCTGCAGTGCCGCGCGCCTAGCGCGCGGCCAGCAGTGCCGCGCGGCCCCGAGGGCACCCGCGCGGCCCGCCTGCAGTGCCGCGCGCCCAGCGCGCGGCCTGCAGTGCCGCGCGGCCCCGAGGGCACCCGCGCGGCCCGCCTGCAGTGCCGCGCGCCCAGCGCGCGGCCCGCAGTGCACCACGGCAGCAGGCCGCATGCCTCGCGGCCTGCTGCACAGGCAGGGTGGACCGGCGCCCTGCTGCTCAGATTTTGGCAGCAGGGCGCAAGCTGCGCGCGTCGCTCCAACGCGGCTGCGCGCAGCGATGGCCCCACAGCCTCGCGCCGCCAACCCGCACGCAACACACCCAAGCAGTAAAGAAGGAAAGAAATTAAAAGAGAGGAGAGGGGAGAAGCAAAAACCACGATCAATTTAAAAACCATAAAATAAAACCGACCTCCACGAGGCTCGCCGACCTCGCTCGGCTCCACGCCCTCGCTCGGGGAAGAAAAGCTCAAGAACCCTCTCCATTTCCTCCATCTTCTTCTTCCTTCTTCTCTTTTCCTTTCCTTTCTTTCTTTCTCTTTTCCTTTTTTTTCTTTGCTACAGAGGTGGAGGGGGGGGTTTTTATAAAGCAACAGCTTTATATAAATTAATTAACTTAATTAATTTAATTCCAAAACCCAACTCCAACTCACTTTTGGTCTTCGGGCTCTCCGCCGCTGCCCGGAACCTCCCGAGCTCCGCTGTAATTCAAAAGTACGCGTGTCCACAGCTTTTTCTCCTCAAAGAGCTCGACCGTTGAGTCGGGGTGCTCAAATCAAATACCGGCTCCAAAAATGCCGGTTCCGACTCACTTTTTGCCTCCGGGTCCTCCGCGTCAGTCCGGAACCTCCCGAACCTCGCTGTAAACAGAAAATACACCTGCTCCAAGTGTTTCCCCATTTTCTGCAACCCATAGCGGTGTCGGCGCTTCCCGTACCAGTCACCTAACGCGTACAAAGCCCGAAACAAGCAGAGGCTTCCGCGGGGATCCAAATCAACCCGAACTCCTCTGAAAACACAAATGGGACACATCCCAGGCAAACTCCTCCGCACCACTCCATCCTGCAAGGTCGGTGCGTCATCCAAAACCCGGTGTTCTACATTATCAACTTAAGTAAACTCGTTAATTCGGTTCCCTAACTTATACTTTATTAGCAGGAGGGTGAAACATTACACGAAAAGTTGTGATATTACAACCTCACTGTTGAGTTCCGGGTTATTGTATAAGAGGATTTTGATCATATTTGGGAGATGGATATTGTATCATTATTTCCAATTCTACAGTGGTCGTATTTTAGTTTTACAGCAGTTTTCTTTATAGCTCTGATATATATTTAGCTGTAGTACCTTTTCTTGCAGGTTGGACGCTTTGCCTATGCGGGGTTTTGTATAGGCGACGGATCTGTTGGCGAGCCCGGGTCACAATTTCGACCCCGGGGCGTGATACCGGGTCCTGCTATCACCAGTACACTACTACCATGAAACACAGTGATGACAAAAGATCAGAGAAAACCCAATGACCCAGGACCACCGTTTACTCAAACGGCTCCCGACACCAGAACAAGACTAGCCACAGCTACTAGACTCCACTCGGCCCCCAAGCGCGAGTGCAACATGCATCCTACACTAAAAGAAGTTCTGACCACTCGGCCCACTATCCAGGCGAGGAAAACACTATGTCCAGGAATAGAATGTAAAGTGAGGATGTCTAAAGTGTAAAAGAATCTAGCCCAAATTAGGGTTCTCTACTAGTCTGGTTAAATACATGCAACATATGACGGGGTGCTAGTCAAGGTTCCAATTTTTCATTATCACTAGAAATAATCAATTTACTAATTTAATCACGCTTGCATCTTGGTCCACAAAAGGAGTACTCTACTTATCATGCATGCATACTACGACATAGAATTAGTACGCCGCCCGCTAGTTTTGGAGGAAAATTCAACCCACCTCGGTTTGCCACCAATTGCTTGTAGACATTTGCAATTGGGCTCCCGCAGCAACACGCTCTCTTTCGAAATAGAAAGCACAACGGCGCCCGCCACGCGCGAACGGTACACCCCGAAAAGTACTGCGGTAAATTTGCGCGGCAAACGACACCTCCAACAACTGTCCCTGACAATTACCAGGGCACAGAGTTCAAAGACAAAAACCCTGAAAGCAAAATATAAGAACTGTGCCGAAAAACACAGCAAAACACGAGGTGAAACCTACCTTAACGCCGGCGCGCCGTCAAACTGGCGCCCGCACGTCCACCCGGCTCCTTGGAACACCTCGCGCACCCTCCACGGCACAAACGGTGCGCTCTACGGCACAAACGACGCGCTCGCGACACTCCAAAACTCTCCCACAATTTTTCCCTCAAGGTCTTAAAATTTTAGTAGCGAGCGAAAGAGAAAAAAAAAAGGGGAAAATAGGGCATTTCGGGCCCTTAAATAGCCCAAAAGGGGGCTTGCTACAATGCCGGACCAACCGGGGGCCGCCAGCCAGCGCCCCCGCGTAAGCGTGCCCGCGGTGCGTGCCGCCTCGCACGGAGCGGGGCCAACAGGGCCCCGCCACGTGGCGGTGGCCACGCCCGCCAGCGCCCCGGGCCGCTCGCGTCAACGCGCAGGCGTGCCCTCGGGCGGCGCGCCTAACGCGGCGTTGCCGCGTGGCGCCGCCCACTCACGCCCCCGCCCTCGCCACGCTACCTCGATCGCTGCACCCAGCCAACCCCTGCTCGACATGTGGCACGCTGAGTCCGTTTTTGGCGTCCATTTGACGCACAACGCACTCGATACACCAAAAATAGGTGCTTCTTCACCGCCAACCACATGGTCAAGCCGCATGGAAAAAAAAATCGGGGCACCACAATAGGACCTAATGGGAGTGGGGGATGGGACAGGCGTGAGGACGCTGCGTAGCGAGTTCGACACTTTGCTTTTCGGTTATCTCTTTATCATTGTTAGTTACTGTTTTCCTATTTCTGGTCGCACTAGTAGCATGTGATGATGTGGTGGATAAAAACTGTACATGTTGGAATGGTCGTGTTTAAATAATTGAACAATATTCTGGTTTTCAAAATGAATGTAAATTGCGTCATGTGGACGCGAATTTCAAAAGAAAATATTTTATTAAAAATGGTTTTCAAAATAGTGCGCTGAGTGGATGGAGGCTTTTAAAACCTTAAAATTTTATCCTTTCTAAAATGAATGTGTCGGGTGTTCGTCGTTTTCAAATATATATGTGTGATTTAATCTTCCGCACTTTATTTTATTATTCCGCAAAATTGTACTGTTGTGGCTGATGGTTGAACTTGTAGAGTCGTTTACGCCGTGCATATATAGGAGTGGCTCTGTCCGTTTGTATAGAGAGATTTTGTATATGTGGCGGGTCTGTGCACGTACCCGGAATGGAAGTTACAATATATATATATATATATATATATATATATATATATATATATATATATATATATATATATATATATATATATATATATATATATATATATATATATATATATATATATATAGGATCCGACTACTATACTCTTATGAGTAAAATCTTTTTGTACTCATAAGTTTTCATCCCTTGGATGAAGGAATGTGTGGTTAGGATTATAGTAGTCCCTAGGATTTATACTATTTTTCCAACAAGCTAGTAAACCCTAGGGGGACCACTATCATCCTAACCGCACATTCCTTCATCCAATGGTGAAAAAGTTATGAGTATAAAGGGATTTATACTCATAAGAGTATAGTAGCCCTACGCTATCTATATATATATATATATATATATATATATATATATATATATATATATATATATATATATAGAGAGAGAGAGAGAGAGAGAGAGAGAGAGAGAGAGAGAGAGAGAGAGAGAGCTATGTTAAGGAATTTGTTTTGGCGTATTTCGTGAAAGTGTTTAAGTCCTGAAGATTGAAGATGAAGAAGCTTGGATCATATACCTCAATCTCAAGAAAGAAGAATTCAAAAGGATCAGGTAAGTTTAACTAAACAATCTTGGTGATCCGAATACTTCTTATAGTGTAGAAACACTTGGATGGATTTTTAATCGCATAAAAATCAAAAACTGGACAAGTTATATGTTCAGGATCCGGAACAGGGTAATACAGTCCGGACCCCGAACATAGGGTAGTTCATCCAGTCCGGAACACACCTGATTCTATTCCGGACCCCGAACGTGGAGTTTGCTGAAAATATATGAACAGTCCGGACCGTGGTATTTCGTTCTGGACCCCAAACGTTGTTTTCTGAAAAAGTTCTGTTTATTAACGACAGTCCGGAACGACTTATTCCAGCCCGGACCGTCGACCCGAAAATTTCCAGATAATGTTAGTTTTTTATTCTTATCCTCTTCCAATGGTTTCTATCCTATAAATAAACCCTAATTCTATTCTTTAGGGTAATCCACAATAAGTTTTATACACCGGAAAATGACGGAAAAATATTAACAGAGAAAAACTTATAAGATCCACATATATAGAAGAAAGGAAATAACTAGATTTAATTCTATGTTTCTTCATCTATATTAATTAATTTGATTCTAGATTTTCATACTCAGATTTTGAGTAGAATCAAATTAATGAATACTTAAATGGCATTTCCGATCTATCTTTGATCTAAGTATTCGGCGGATCATCACCACCAACAAAACAACGATTTTTCCCAAAATCGGCGCGTGGATTCGCGTGGCCTTGTGGATTCAAGGTGCAACCGCTCTCGTGGATTCGGAGCGAGGTACGTTCGTGTGATCGAGACGTACTACCTGGTGGAGACCATGGATTCGGTCAGACGTCGTGGACTCGACGTTGGACGCCGTGGATTCGGCGTTGGACGCAAATCGTGGATTCGAGGTGCGTTGCGGAGCGAGCGGAGAAGATCAACTCGGAGCGTATGGAAAAAGGTTGAGTCGTCTGTGAGTGCATTATATCACCTTTGTGCGTGTTATAATCTTAGTTGATTTCACCGTGTTATCGGTCCCGTGGTTTTTTACTCCTGTGATGGAGTTTTCCACGTAAAAATCTTGCGTGTTATTTTTCATTTCCGCATTGGGTTTTATTACGCAAAGATTTTTGAGTGTTTATCGTTTACACCTATTCACCCCCCCTCTAGGTATTTTTTCCCCTATTTAGATCCATATTAGAGTTAACCCAACAATTGGTATCAGAGCGGGAATAGGGTTGTAAACAATGGTTGAAGGTGGAAACATCAACAGACCCCCGTTCTTCGATGGAACAAACTATGCCTACTGGAAAGTACGGATGAAAGCCTTTTTAATTTCCATCGACGAACGGGTGTGGCAATCAATCGAGTTAGGATGGTCAAATCCAACTGAAGTTATTGTTGATGTTCACACCATCAAACCTAGGTCGAAATGGACCAAGGAAGAGATTGACTCATCTTCTTACAATGGCAAAGGAATTAACGCCTTATTTAATGCTTTGTCGCAAACTGAGTTCTCTCGCGTCTCGGCATGTGAGACTGTGAAAGAAATCTGGGATGTTCTACAAGTTACACATGAGGGAACAAACCTTGTGAAGATTCAAAAACTGCAAATGCTTACGAGCAAGTTTGACTCTATTTTCATGGCAGAAAATGAATCGTTCACAGATTACTATACGCGATTGCAAGACATCGTGAATACATGTGCTAACTTGGGAGAGAAAATTCCAGAGTTTAAAGTTGTAAGAAAGATTTTAAGGACTCTTCCTGAAAGATTTCGTTCCAAGGTTACGGCCATTGAAACTATTAAACACCCGAACGAAATCCGTGTAGAAGAATTAGTTGGTGCACTTCAAACATATGAAATGACATTTCCTACTAACTATTCTTCTGGAAAGGCATCTACTTCTAAGTCTTCAGGTTTTGCGTTGAAAACAACAAAAGAAGAAGACGCGGATTCTTCCTCCTCAGACAATGACGAGAACCTATCTATGGAGGATTTTGAGAAGCAGCTTGCTCTCTTGACAAGGAAATTTCGCCGAAACTTTCGAAGGAGTAATTCAAGTAAAACTACATCCTTCGTAAAGTCGAAGAAAGGCAAAGGTTCTTCAAGCTACAAGTCAAGAAAGCAAGAGAGTTTTTCAAAAGATAAGAAAAGCTCAGAGGGACAAGTCCAATGCTTCAAGTGCCGAGGATACGGCCATATCTCAACGGAGTGTCCCAATAAGAATCCGTCGAAGAAGAAAGCGATGCAAGCCGTCACTTGGGATGACACCTCAACGTCAAATGAGTCATCTTCCAATGATGAAGAAAATAACGCAACGGCATTCCACGCGTCCACATCTTCACCCTTCATGTGCTTTATGGCAAGTACATCCGATTCATTGTCCAACTCCTCCCAAGTTGAAAAGAATGCAACGGACAACGAATCGAGTAATTCCGAAGGTGAAGACTTTGCTTTTGCCTACTATAAACTTTTAAAGGATTCAAAGAAACTGGCAAAACAAAATAAGGGTTTAAGAGGGAGATTGCAGGATCTCGAAGAAGAAGTAAAAAGGGTAACTTCTCTCTCAAACGGTCTTGAAGTGGAAAGGGATAACTTGATCAAAGTAAATGTTTCATTTCAAGAGAAAAATGAGCATTTCGAGAAGGAACACGTAAAAATGGTTGATAAAGCAAGTTACTTCTTGAAGCTCTACTCCGAGGCTCGACAGGAAAAAATGGAAATGACGAAGGCCATTTTCCAACTTAAAGATGATTTAAAGAGATTTTCTTCTGGAAGGAGCAAGTTGGATAAGATGCTTGGTCTTGGTCAAACGAACCGTTTTGGCCTTGGATACAATCGAACTAGAGACAGTCCTAGTTCGGTTGGGACGGTTTTTGTGCCCCAGTCGGTAACTCCTCCGACGACGACAGAATTTACTGCAATCAACGATAACAACCTTACCTCACCTACTTCGGGTTCATCAAGTTCAAAGGTATGTTTTCGTTGTGGTTATGCAGGGCACATAAGAAGAAATTGCAAGATTGGAGCGAAAAGATCACATCAAGCACCTCTTGCAACTACTACCAATGGGATCACTCCCTGGAAATCAAAGAAGGATTTTTCAAAAGAAAAGAGCATTGGTAGTACATCAAACAAGACGACGTCATCAAAGAAAAGCAATCAATCAAACAAGACGCTTTCACCAAGGAGAATAACTTCACATTCATTGCCGACGCAGTCCAAAAAGGTTTGGGTGCGCAAAGGCGAAATCTTCCCTTGTCTTGTTGTTCATACTTCTTTGCATGCTTATGACAACTCGTCTTGGTATCTGGATAGTGGATGTTCCCGTCACATGACCGGTGACAAAAACAGTTTTCAAACTTTAGAGAAAATCTCCGGAGGACATGTTGTTTTCGGAGACGGTCGTTCTTTCAAAATTGTTGGAAAATGAACAATCGCTATTCCAGAAGGCCCGGTTTTAAACAATGTCTTATTTGTTGAAGGCCTTAAGACTAACCTCATTAGTATAAGTCAACTTTGTGACAATGATTTTTCAGTTAATTTTTCTTCTGTAGAATTTATTGTAACTGATAAGGACCATGTATTCTTTTTGAAAGGGGTTAGATCTGAAAATAATTGCTATGTTGTTTCAAACAAAATTTCTGAAAATTGTAACCTAGTTTCTTTGGATAACGAAACTCTTTGGCATGAAAGACTAGGTCACATAAATTTTAAAGAACTAGCAAGGATTTCAAATAAAGACGTGGTTAAGGGGGTTCCTAAACTTTCATTTAAAGAAAACATTGTGTGTGGAGGTTGTCAAAAGGGAAAACAATCAAGGGTTGCACACAAGAACTTGAACCACGTTGGTACCAATCGGCCCTTGGAATTACTGCACATGGACTTAATGGGGCCGACTCGTCAACCATCTTTGGGAGGTAAATGGTATATTTTTCTTTTGGTTGATGATTTCTCTAGATATTCATGGGTAACATTTTTAAAAGAGAAAGCGGATACTTTCGACTCTTTTCATGAGGTTTGTCATCGTATTATGATTGAAAGAAATGAAAAAATCATTCGTGTTCGAAGTGATAGAGGTGGAGAATTCATTAATTCTAAATTCATTGATTTTTGCACTTCCAACGGCATAAAACATGAATTCTCAGCACCCTATACACCTCAGCAGAATGGTGTAGTCGAGCGCAAAAACAGGGTTGTTCAAGAGATGGCGCGTGTGATGCTTCATAGCCGGAAACTCCCATTACATTTTTGGGCTGAAGCTGTGAACACCGCCGTCTATGTAATTAATCGAGTGTATTTGCGCCCGGGAACTTTAAATACACCATATGAGTTATGGTTTTGTAGAAAACCGAATATCAAATATTTTCGTATCTTTGGGAGTCGTTGTTATATTTTGCGTGATCGCGAAAATCTTGGTAAATTCGACTTTCGAAGTGACGAAGGGATCTTCATGGGTTATTCTACAAACAGTAGAGCATATCGAGTATTTAACCTGGAATCTAAAACGATGGTAGAATCTATTAATGTTAAGGTAGATGAAGCTTTTCATTCTGCATCTGATAAATCTACCCCTGATATGTCTCTAGATGATGATACTCCTGTAAATGCATCTTCTCATAATAATTCTTTCGATAAAGTTGATGCATCTAATGGTTCTTCTAGTTTATCTGATGTGCAGGAATCATCACATGTACCTCCGAGTACTCCGTTACCTCAAAAGCTACGGATCTCCAAGGATCATCCGGAATCGAACATTATTGGAGACCCACAAGAAGGAGTCAGAACTCGGAGACAGTTGGTTTGTGGAGTCGCATGTTACGTCTCCATGGTAGAACCAAAGAACGTCGATGAAGCTCTCCAGGATGACTACTGGATTGAAGCAATGCAGGAAGAGCTCCATCAGTTCGAAAGAAACAAAGTCTGGGAACTAACGAAGCCACCGAAACAACACAACGTGATTGGTACTAAATGGATTTTCAAGAATAAGAAAAACGAGGATGGTACCATTATCAGGAACAAAGCAAGCCTAGTTGCTCAGGGCTACTCACAAATTGAAGGTATAGACTTTGATGAGACGTTCGCCCCGGTTGCTCGACTCGAGTCGATTCGTATTTTGTTCGCGATTGCTTGTCATTTTAAAATCAAACTCTTTCAAATGGACGTTAAGAGCGCGTTTTAAAATGGGTTTTTGAACGAGAAAGTTTATGTGGCTCAACCGAAAGGTTTTGTAGACTATAAACAACCTAACCATGTTTTTCGTTTGAAAAAGGCTCTTTACGGTCTAAAACAAGCACCGCGAGCATGGTACGAAAGGTTAACAAAGCACCTATTGAAAAAGGGCTACACTCGAGGGGGAGCAGACCGGACTCTCTTTGTGAAGTATTATCAGGATAACTTCATTGTGACACAAATCTATGTCGATGACATTGTATTTGGTGCAACTAGAGACAATGATGCTTCTAAATTCGCTGAAACCATGGAAAGCGAATTTGAGATGTCTATGATGGGCAAACTGACATACTTTCTTGGATTGCAAGTGAAACAAAATGAAGAAGGCATCCATTTGTGCCTGTTGGGTTATATGTAATATAGATCTAAATAGGGGAAAAAACACCTAGAGGGGGGTGAATAGGTGTAAACAATAAACACTCAAAAAATCATTGCGCAATAAAACCCAATGCGAAAAAATAAATGAACACGCAAGATTTTTACGTGGAAAAACTCCAAACCGGAGTAAAAAACCACGGGACCGATAACACGGTGAAATCCACTAGAATTGAAACACGTACAAGCTGATTTAACGTACTCACAGACGACTCAACCTTTTACCATACGCTCCTAGTTGATCTTCTCCGCTCGTTCCGCAACGCGTCTCGAATCCACGATCTGCGTCCAACGCCGAATCCACGGCGTCCAACGTCGAGTCCACGACGTCCGACCGAATCCACGGTCTTCACCCAGTAGCACGCTTCGAATCCACGAACGTACCTCACTCCGAATCCACGAGAGCGGTTGAACCTTGAATCCACAAGGACACGCGAATCCACGCGCCGATTTTTGGGGAAATCGTTGTTTTTGGGTGGTGATGATCCACCGAATACTTAGATTAGAAATAGATCGGAAATACCATCTAAGTATTCATTGATTTGATTCTACTCAAAATCTGAGTATGAAAACCTAGAATCAAATCAATCAATTATAGATGAAGAAACATAGAATTAAATCTAGTATTCCTTTCTTCTCTATATGTGGATTAATCTTTCACGGCCGTCTTTTTCAATATATGCCGCTCTTTTTCTTCGCCCTAGAAAAAGAATCATAGGGTCTATTTATAGGTTAGAAACATTTGGAAGGAGATAAGAATCAAAAACCTACCATTTCTGGAAATTTTACGGACGGCGATCCGGATCGGATTTCGGCGATCCGGATTGCAGTAGCAAGAAAGACAGTTTCCAGAAAAACAATAGTTCGGGATCCGGATCGAAATGGCTGATCCGGATCATTCGTACAGTTTCACCAAACATCAACGTTTGGGATCCGGATTGCAAATCCTGATCCGGATCGTGCAAGTAAAAGGTAAAACTAGTGTTCGGGATCCGGATCATGAGATGCTGCGATCCGGATTGAACCAGTGTATGAACGAACACCCTTCGGGATCCGGATTGGAATGTCTGATCCGGATCCTGAACATGTCCCATGTCCAGTTTTTAATTTTTATGCAATGAAAATTCTTCCAGGTGTTTCTACACTACAAGAAGTATTCGGATCACCAAAAATCTTTAATTAAACATACCTGATCCTTTTGAATTCTTCTTTCTTGAGATTGAGTTAAATGATCCAACCTTCTTCACCTTCAATCTTCAAGACTTGAACCTTTCACGAAATTACGCCAACTCAAATTCCGTAACAATCTCCCCCTTTGGCGGTTTCGTGACAAAGCACCAATCCACTAAAGAAAATTCAAAAAGATATTTTTGTTGCTATCACCATACAACAAAAATTTACAATGGAGATCCAAAAATTTAAAAACATGAGATAAACTCCTAAAACAGACTCTAGACTTAGACATCTGTTGTCACGCCCCTGGTGTAAACCAGAACCCGGGCCCGTCCACAGATCCGCCGTGCATACGGAATTTTTCCGTGTACACGAAGCGCTGATAACCTGCTCAGATATAAAACAAGTAATAAAGGAGCATAAAACAGAGCTAACTAAAACTAATACAACTCAGACAAATGCTGGAAATAAAGTACAGTAAGCTCTCAAAAATATACAATGTGTCTCTCCCAGCTCACGAAATATATACAACCAGCTGGCCGCAGCCAGACCCAAAATAAAAGGAAAATACAACCGTCTGAGTGTACTGGGGATACATCAAAACTATCAAAAACTCGAACTCGGGGGGCAGTGGCTATCTAGTCAGCGATCCTCTTACCTCGGTCCAGGGAAGAGGGTCCCGCAACTCCCGCAGAGAACTCTGCAAAACAAAGGGGAACAGAAAAGAGAAAACAGTGGGGGGTGAGAACTACTATAAAAACAGTAGCCTCCCCTAGTGGGTAGACCTCAAACTCAGACATGCCCACTAGGACTATCAGAGGCGAAAAATGAAACAAAGGTGGTAAGCTACAAGTACAATACTGATGAGAGCTACCGACTAACATGCCTCTACGATTGCCTACTAGAGAATGGCTAAACGCATGCACCAGAACGTAAGGGACTGACAGAACCAACCCAATCAAAACACCAGTAAAACACTGGTACTACTCTGCCTGCTCTGCTGTCACCTCACAACTCAGTATCTCCCCTGTCCCAAAATAGACCGGAACCCAACACGGTCTAGCCGGCACCCAACAACGGCCTGACCGGCACCCAACACGTTCGGAATCCTACTCCGGAGTGGCACTCCGCAGGGGAGCCGACCCCACACGAGCATAGTATCACAGTCACTAGTATCAGCAGTACCATAAATAGCAGGACGGGGTCACGACCCTGATCCAAGTGGAAAAAACCCATCCACTAAAGGGAAACTCGATCCCCTACCTCCAATCTGATGCAAAAGTAATAATAATAATAATAATAATCCGTCAACCGCCCACAGTCCGCGGTCGCCGCAACACCCAAACCTCGATCCCCGACTGTCCCAACTCTGAACATCTGACTACACAATCCCCTAAGACTAGACGACAGGAGAACGAATAAAAGCATGGTTTCTCCTAAGTCAATTCCAATATGTTTGTGTAGCAGAAAAAGATGGCTTAGCTAGATGACCATTCAAGCATGCAAAGTCCTTTATTTGCTATAATTACTCCAATTATTCAAACATATGCAACATTAAGTGTTTGGGTAATCCCGATGTACATGCGGTAAGGATATATGATACTTAATACATTTTAGATGCACAATTTACTAGCAAATATCCCTTATACAACATTCATTCTAACCACATATCCAACCCTTCCCTTAACCTGTATTATGAGGTGGCTATAGCATTCATTCCACTAATTAATTTGCATATCTAAGCAGGGAAACATCACTTACTAACTTGTAGCTTGCTAACAAGGCAAGTATTAACAAATGAACCATAATCTCATACAGCATGCTAGATACATTAACATTTAATAACACCTGATCAAAGCATTCTAATAGGCCTAGTGACATTCACAAGTAGGAGGTTCACAACAGCACCCACCTCAAGCGCTATTCCAAATTCCCAAAGGCGAAGTCCAAGACCAGTCCAAACACACCACCAATCTGTAACAAAATACCCCAAAGGAAAAAAATACATAAGCTAAACATCCCCAATTCCAGAATCTGTCCCCCAAAACCAGCAGTCCACAATTCACTAATTTTCACCTGCGAATAATGTCCAGAAAAATCCAAGGAAAATACTAGCGCGATCCTTGCGACGAACCCGTCGAAACGAATACCTGCACGCCCAAATTGGAGTTTCCTACGCTGAGATAAAAATCCGACAAGGGGTACACCCCGTATCCAAACTGCACTAAATTTCCTGTAACAAGGAACCACAGAGAAAGGAGATTCTCACCCTCGAGTAAAATTCAAGAAAATCAGAGAAAAATCAAGGAGACTCCTTGCGAAGCGTAGATGAAAATTGCCTCTTGAATCGCCTCGTTCCGACGTCCGAGCGAAAAGATATGGCAAGAACACCGCGGTGCTGTCCCAAAAAGTCCGCGAAGAAAAAGGGTCAAATGGGTGCTAAGAAAACTCCAAGATCAGCACGGAAATCGAGGAACCATAAAACACAGGAGTTGAAGCCCTACCTGTCGTGAGTCCAACGGCGCAAGAATCGGCGGATTCCGAGGTCGGGGTGAGTCGGAGGAGTCCAAACACTGAGAAGGGGCGAAGAGGATCGCCGGAGAACAAGCGTCGCGCCGCGCCGCAAAATGGTGAACCTCGGAAGCGTGCCTCCAAAAATCTTCAAACTTCTCCAAGGGTCGAGCACTGAGAGAGGAGAACTCTGTGAAGGCAGCCCAGCGAAAAGAAGTCCAAAAGCCCAAAGAAAGAAAGGGGGGGCTATTTATAGGCCCACCCATTGCTTAATGGGGCCGGGTTTCGGGCGCGGTTTCCGGCGCACTGCGCCCGGAGAACCCGGTTTGCATACTCCCCGTCCGACGCGCCGGAAACGCCAGGGACCGCCACGTAGCCCGAACAGGGACAGCGTATCCCCCGCGCCCGTGACACGCCGCGTGTCTCCCTCGCGGTCAGCGGGGGTAGGTACGGCCGCCCAATCTCGAGGCGACGCGTGTGCGCACTCGAGTGCGGCCGACCGCCCCGCCTGCGCCACTGTGCGCCGCACCGTGCGCGCACAGTACCGAGCGCCCTCCCCCGCGCGCACCACGTGGACCGCGCCCACGTGGACCGACCAATCCGAAGCCGCCACGTGCAATGCCGCCGGTCCACCGCAATCCCGCAAAACCCAGTGAGCCGTGCCGCGTGCGCCGGCCAATCCGGGCACGCCACGCGTCACCCGCCGCGGGTCCATGCACCGCCGCGCCACTCCGTGGACCCAGCCGCGTGAGCCGCCAATAAAAGCCCACGTGGCTCGTGCCGGGCCGGTCCACGTGTCACCCCCATGCACCGAAAATCCCCAAAACTTCCGGAAGCCCGCATTTGGTCATCCGGACTCCAAATTCACAAGCAAATAGCCGTTTTCAAGCGTGTTTTCCGCGCTGAATCCAATCCAACCTCAGATTGGCCCAAACCTTTTCTAAAATTCGGCAATCACAGCCGAAGGGCACAGCCGAAGCCAAATCATCTATCCAAGTCTCACGAGGTCCATCTGTGGCATCCCTTCGATGCACCATGGGCCAGACACCAACACTAGGTGTTCTACACAGTGGATTCCCGGAAAGTTGCATGGGAACCAGTACACTACATCCTCCCCTACAGAAAAAGTTTCGTCCTCGAAACAAAAGTCATACCTCAGGTAGCGGCCTCAACAAGTGGGGGTGAGCATCCATCATCGCTGACTCCCAACTCCCAGGTAGCCTCGCGCTCATCATGACTGCTTCAGAGGACCTTCACATACGGATGGCCCGACTGCGCAACTCCTAACCTCACGGTCCAAGATCCTCAACGGCCGCTCAACATAACTCAGGTCCTCAGCAACCTCCAATGGAGTGAAATCGATAATATGAGACGGGTCATGAACATACCTCCTCAGTGTCGAAACATGAAAAACATTGTGACAACCCGAAAGTCTGGGAGGAAGCGCAAGCCTGTAGGCAACTGGCCCTAAGCGCTCCAACACCTCAAAAGGTCCAATATAACGAGGGCTCAGTTTCCCCACGAATACCGAATCTCCGAATCCCCTTCGAAGGCGAGACTTTCAGAAAAAACATGGTCACCCACCTGGAACTCTAATCTCGCCGTCGATATCAGCATAACTCCTCTGTCGACTCTGGGCTGTCTCGAGGTGTCGTCGTATCAATCTGACCTTTTCCTCTGCCTCTAACAGTAGATCGGGACCCAAGGTCTTCTTCTCACCACGTCACTCCAATAAAGGGGTGACCGACACTTGCTCCATACAACGCTCAAACGGAGCCATCTGAATGCTCGCTTGATAGCTGTTGTTGTACGCAAACTCAACTAATCCCAAGTGTCGGTACCATCCTCCTCCAAAGTCTAGAATGCATGCCTCAACATATCCTCGAGGGTCTGAATAGTGCGCTCTGACTGCCCATCGGTCTGTGGGTGGAATGCTGTACTGAATCGGAGCTGCGTCCCCAAGGCTGTCTGTAAACTCCTCCAGAAATGCGAGACGAACCCTCGGGTCTCTATCTGATACGATGGAAACAGGTACTCCGTGTAATCTAACCACCTCAGCCAAGTACACCTGTGCGAGTCGCTCCATCGGCCAAGTCATCTGAACCGGCAGAAAGTGAGCGGATTTGGTAAGCCTGTCCACGACTACACCCAGATAGCATCCGCTCCCGTCTGTGCTCTCGGCAAACTAGTGACAAAATCCATCGTAACATTTCCCATTTCCATTCAGGGATTGGGAGACTCTGCAACTTGCCAGCAGGTACAGATGCTCCGCCTTTACTTGCTGACAGTTAGACAGTGTGCTACAAATCTCCCAATGTCTCTTTTCATCCCATTCAACCAAAACTGTGCCTTAAGATCCCTATACATCTTAGTCCCACCAGGATGGATGGTGTAAGGTGTATAGTGGGCCTCCCTCAAGATCTGCTCTCGGATCTCTGCGTCCATAGGCACACACGCGCGGTCCCTGTACCGTGTACTCCCGCAGCATCGACTGAGAAGTCCCCTATCAAACCAGTCTCATGCTGCTCTCGAATCCTCATCAGGTGGGGGTCCTCACTCTGTCTCTCCCGAATCCTGTCCAACAGAGTGGGCTGCACGACTAGAGACATAAGTCTAGCAGAGACCCCAGGGGACACAACCTCGAGCTCTAACCGCTCATCTGCCAAGTAATGGCGCCTGATCGGTGATCCATCAAAGATAGACTTTGTACTGCTCTCCTGCTCAGGGCATCAGCAACCACGTTGGCCTTGCCGGGATGGATAAATGTCTACATCATAATCTTTCACAATTCCAACCATCTGCGCTGCCTTCAAGTTGAGCTCCTTCTGCGTGAACAGGTATTTCAAGTCTCTTGTGGTCGGTGTAAATCTCGCAGTGCTCCCCATACAGGTAGTGGCGCCACACTTGTAGTGCAAAAATCACTGCAGCTAGCTCCAAATCATGGTAGGGTAATTCTTCTCATAATCCTTCAGTTGCCGGGAGGCATAAGCGGTACCCTTCCCTCCTGCTCAGCACGCACCAAGTCCACTGTGCGTGCGTCGCTGTATACCATTAATACCTTTCCCCATACAAGGAGGGAAAGGACAGGACCGACATCAAGCTGTTCTTTAATTCCCAAAGCTCCTCTGACAATCCGCACATCCAAGTAACTTAATCTTTTTCGCGTCAAACAAGTGAGGGGTGTGGAAAGTTTCGCAAAACCCTTCCACAAACGACGGATAATATCCTGCTA